>BROE01000003.1:10538222-10873222 GCA_036571765.1 Plecoglossus altivelis | reverse complement strand
CTGAAATGGCAGAGATCTTTTACTAAAAGGTCTCTCAGTAATTGAGTTCCCGCATGTTGAATTTCCCTCTCATTTGTCTCTGCTGAAACTGATATATTGGTTTCATCGCAGAGGGTGAGTTGAATGAGTGCTCCCTCTAGTTTCCTGGAATTTGCCTGTAGAGTGAGGGCTTTGATTCAAGTAAGTCACATCTAAGTAGAGACTTTATTTGAAAGGTCCATCTGTAAACGGTCAATAGATACTCAGTGAAACATTTTGAATCACTCCAATAGAGCTCCAGGCCCTTTCATTGTGCGTGCGCGCCAATGATTGTGCGTGTATGATTGCAGGCGCGTGTACGAGGGTGCGTCTGTAGGCGTGTGTTTGAGTGTGTGAGTGTGTGCGAGAGCGTTTGGGGACAAGCAGAAGGAGACCTCTTGGCACTGAGCGGCTCCTCCGTCTCCACAGTGTTCTCCTCCGGCTGGAAGCGGAAGTCCTCCACGTAGGCACCGAACCTATCGTACAGCCACTTCTGTAGACGCGTGTAAAGGGTCTCCTTCTGCTTGTCTGCGGAGAGGGAGGGAGATAGGGAGGGAGAGACAGGGAGGGAAGGGGGTAGAGTGGGAGGACCAGAGAAAGAGAGAGAGGGAGGGAGAAGAGAGAGTGGGAGGGAGGGAGGGAGAAGAGAGAAAGAGAGAGACAGGGAGAGGATATAGTCAGACCAACAATGTAAAGTACAGCACAAAGTAGTGTGGTTGTTGTCTACGGTGCTCCTGGAACAAGCCGATCCCTGGCTAGAGTAGCTCAATGAGCCCTGCAGATTTGAGTACCTTTACAAAATTGACAGTTACAAGCTGATTGACTAGACAGGCCAACTACAACCATGCACTTGCAGGTGTACCAGTGTTAGGAACACAGTAGGAAAGCCAAGTGTTCCTTTCAACCTCGAGAGAAGCTTTTGCACACCCCCAAAGGCTGAATAACTAAAATAAAATAACACTAGGGATTTAGATGACACAGAGTGGCCTATTTTGACTCAAAGTTCCTGTATTTCTCTCAAGAGACATTGTTAACAATGCACGGTGCATCAAATGTCTTTTTTCCCCCTCTGCACCCAAGCATTTCTCCTTCTCTTGATCATTTTCCACACCTCCATAGGGCTTCAGGTCTGGTACAGCTTTTCCAGGCACTTAACTCACAGATGGCTGCTTGCAGCACTACCAGCTCAAAACAGATAGCTCAGAATATGGTATTATTTCCTCAAATAGTGCTACAGTGCAGAATGCTACTGTTCCATGGCCTCGCATCTGGGATGGATGAACCAAGGGGAGTTCTCCAACACTTGTCAAGCTGAGGCGCAAGCTACACATTTGCATATTAGCAAAAAAACTGGTATTACAATTCAATTCTCAGCTCAGTTCAATTCCCAGCAGACGGAGAGTCTGACTCAAAACAAGCGCAATACGATAATAAACTGTGAGTAACTCCTTACAATAGACAGCTGCTCAAATCAAGAGAACAACAATGGGGCTTCCTGTTTGAATCAGACCCCCCACAGCCAAGCATCCTTCTCCATACATCCCAGGATGGGATCCAGAAGGTAAACAATGACGTTTGTTCAACTAGATGCTCCTCATTATGAGGTTAGATGTTTGGTTTTCTTTTGGAGAGATGACAGTAGTTATCAGTCGTACATGCCACATTCAAACGCTATTGGACAGGAGCAAATGGAAGGAGCTGTGTTCTGTAGGTGCAGTGTGTGCACGCTTAGCCCTGGGGGGAACAACAGCATTCAACCACTCAAGGCCTGAGGTAGGTGCCAAGCAGACCTTTAACAGGAAAGAAGCAATTTTCCACCGGAGCCGATCCACTTTCCCTGTGTGTGTGAAATTCCCTGCAGAGAGACCGAGAAGGATGCAATTCATCACACATCTACCTTCCTCTACCCCTCCACAGGAACACACTACCTGGGGATGAGAGCTGAACACACACTTACACGCACCCTGACATACACACATGAGTAAACGCACCTGTAAACAAACGCAAACACACCCAAGTAAACACATGGAAACACTCGCACGTACACACTCGCATCTTGTGACACACCAACGTGCCCATGCGCACGCTCGTTTGCCGCATCAAGGGGGTGGTGAGACACGCTTCTCCACATGGAGCTGCTACCACAGCAAGGTTAATACAGGCTGGGCTGAGCGTGGCAGGGCTGAGGCAGACTGGGCTGAGGCAGACTGGGCTGAGGAAGACTGGGCTGAGGCAGACTGGGTTGAGGCAGACTGGGTTGAGGCAGACTGGGCTGAGGCAGACTGGGCTGAGGCAGACTGGGCTGAGGCAGACTGGGCTGAGGCAGACTGGGCTGAGGCAGACTGGGCTGAGGCAGCCAGGGCTGAGGCAGCCCACTCTTTCCTTCTCCACCTCTCAGCTTTGCACCTCATCTTTTGCTCAGAACTGAATAAGGAGCAGGGTGGAATTCATGGGGAGACGCCCGAGAGGAAAAGTGTGCTGCATGGCTGGGGGGCCACGGGGATGAAGGACGGTAAGGGGGGGGATCCCAAATGTGACCGATGCTGTTTTGATTCAACAGGTTTCACATTAAGGAGAGCCTCTTTTGATACTGCAGCGTACGGGTGAGGAGAAACGGTGAGTAGTAAGATCAAATGCTTTGTGGTGGCCAACCCGTTCACTAATGATTCAAGTTCATAGCTCCTCTTTATAGCTTCCAAGTGTCCTAGCTAAACCTAAACTAAATAAATATGTCCCAATCCAGTGTGAGCTCATATTCATATCATCAATACTACAATATGAAGATAGAGTTGAATTATAGTAAACAATCCACGTAACTGTACGTACATAATGTGACAGGGATGTGGTGTGTCTTACCTGTGCCGTTGACTGTCGGAGGAGATGCTTTAGGAGGCTGTGGAGGAGAGTCCTCCGGCCTGCAGGGAAACACGGAACAGAGCGGGTTACTGGAATATCAAAGCTTTCCAGTTAGGGGAAAATGTATGTTTTTATTCTCCATGGAGCATTGATGGCTCATGAGTTGTGTTCTTCCAACCCTCTTTTGGTGGCCTATGCACAGCCATCTCAAACGCTAAGGGAGAACAGACGAAAGTCCCGATTCATTGCGGTCGACGCTTGACGTCTTAAAAGAGCGAGGAGGAAAACGAGTGACGCGAAGTGAGAATGGGGCTTAAAGCTTTTCCTTGTGGTTGTTTAAATGCTTCTGGCATGGCAAGGTTTTTTTCCCATTCAAACACAGCCTGACACAGGGCTGATTGACATTTAGGATCTTGGACACATTCTCTCAGGGGGAACTCAGGGCCAGAGACTGTGATCCTGGTTGAATGGGAAGGGAGACAGTGGGGGAGTGGCTGTCAGCCACATGCAGGGCTGCTTATTAGAGACCTAGCCAGGGCTCCAGAGACTATTTTTAACAAGGACTGTCACCCACCACATGGCGAGAAGCATGAACTGACACACACACACACACACACACACACACAGTCATTGTATGAGTTCTGATGTCACTCTCACTAGCTCCAAACCCAGACGTATGCACAGACACACACTGACAGTCTCCTTGTCAGCATACTCTGAGTGGAGTGCACCTTCTGTGGGATGAACTGTGTCATGGTGATAGCTGTCGAGCTGTGTCGGTGTGTGGCGTAGGGGCCCTTTTGGAAGCCAGAAGAGAGGAGGGGCGGGACTTGGAAGGCTACCTCGTTCTCAGCACCTCGCTCATTTTCTGCTCCAGGTCCAACCTCTTGGAGCGCTCCTTCTCCAGCTCCTGTTTCAGGGTGTCCACGTTGGTTTCTTCTCTGAGTTTCCTCAGCTCCTCCTCTGTGAAGCACATTGCAGTCAGAGATTTAAAAGTGGCAGTTCCTCTGCCTCTAAGAGACTAGACTATCATCAAGAGCGGTCGCTGTGTCATTAGCAAGACATCCTGTCGAGAATAGAACATGGTTATTTAAAGAACAAAAATGGTCTCACATTTCATGTGTGTATATATACACAGTACTTGAGAAGGGTACTTTCTGTTTATAGCCTATACATGTATACACACACACGCATACACATGCAGGCTTACTTGTTATAAGAGTGGCAGTGAGAGGTAACAAGGAACGATTTAACATCATGCAAGCAATAACAAGCCGATTCTGCTTGTTCCAATATACCGAGCCCTCATGGGTCACTTGAAGTCTCGCAATCACACTGAGATCAAATTATGTACAACACAAAAAAACAAGTAAACATATTATCCATCAAGGTGTACAATAATTTAGGCTATCCAGAGCAAACAGCGACACGTATACTAAAATCATGAAACCGCTCAACTGGAAGCAAGATGATTACGGGGACCCACCATACCTCACAACCACATACTACATATGATACCCCACAAACACATACTACATATATGACACCTCACAACCACATACTACTTATGATGCCCATAAACACATCAACATGTTTGTTTGAATCTATGGACTGGGTGAGTTCCAGTTACTACCATACAACAACAACCCTTTTTATGACTTTCTATCTAACAGAAGAGGGAGAAGAGGGAGAAGAGGGAGAAGAGGGAGAAGAGGGAGAAGAGGGAGAAGAGAGAGAGAGAGAGAGAGACAGGATATATTCTGGTGTGCAAAAGCTGGACTCATTTAGCACCTGTTAGCAGTCATTAAAAATGAATAAGCTGGCACAGATCACATAGGTCTACTTCATCATTGTAATGGGTCATGCATTCTCAGACTACACAGCCAGGAGGAGACAGGATTATCTTAAAGGGATGATGCCTAAAACCTTAAAGGGATGATATCTGATAGTCAGATAGAGGTATGAAGGGATACAAAAGAGGGGTATTCCATGATGACACTTTCTCTATGTCTCTTCTCAGTGGCTTAGACAAGCTGAGCATGAAAAAGCATTAGAACCAGGCCCAACCTGGTCCAAAACAAAAACATACGCTAATCAATAAATCGTGAGCAGAATTAGAAATGGCAAATACCAGATTCAGGATTCCAAGACATTGCTGTGCCAAGTATAGACCCACTGTATCTCAACCTCCAAACACTCTGGCTTACTGATTCACGTGTCACAGGCATTGGGGCCTGACCAGGGCTGCAGAAGCTGATTTGGGTCAGGTCAGCTAAGCAACCTCTGGAGAGAGTGCTGTGGATTAGAGGCTGTTTCCCATTGGGGAGGGACTGACTTAGCCTGGCACCGACCCGCTCTGGGACTCGCTGTCCTGATCACGTACAAACACACGCACAAGCATGCAGGCAGGTGCGCACAAAAAGTACAAACACACACAGACACACAATAGGGTGCACTTTGTGAGCTCCTGCAGTCTGATAACACACCAGCCATGAGTCTGGGCAGCAAAGACCAGGGATGGGGTGAGCTGTAAACAGATGAAGGGAGAATAAAACAGGGGAACAGGTGAACAGGTTGTCGAGGGAGACAGGATGGAGAAAGGACGCGGGCAGAGGAGAAAGGATGGAAGGGATGAATGAGATCGAAAGGAGGAGGGAACCACATGAGGCATGAGAGTTGAGAGGGATGGGGAACAGGAATGAAATCATGAGATCCGTGACGGAAATGGATCTCAAACAGCCCCAGCCTACACATCCATTCGTCTGAACTTTGGTAAGGGACATCAGTGCTTCAGCCAGGCTGTCAGGAGAGCTTTGTGTTACACTTTTATCAGAAGGTTACACAGGACAACAGCGCTGCAGTTAATAATTCAGCACTGCCTCCGTGCAACGACAGTCACCACCATCAACGCATTCACTCTTCGGGAAGAAAGTTCTTTGTATAATACCTCAACATGAAAATTCCCATTATTGTCTATGACCAATGACCAGAGATCGTTATTATAGGCAGGCAAAGACAATCACAGACAGAAAACAATATGTGAATGATTAAGTGTATATAATAGGCCTACATGACCAAATAATAATACACTAGCTGATTTATCTGATTGTAATCAACACAACAGCGCTTAAGAAATTCATGATTTTTCCAAAAATCTCCAACCAGGTTGGTAACTATAGAAATGTATTATAATTCTTTATCCATGTATTCTACTTTTCATTAGTAGCCATCAAGTTGTCAAATGTGAACATTTCACTTTAGATAATGGAGTGAAATTACGTCATCAAAGAAAACTAACCTTAAACACAGAGATTTACTTTACAGACATTTCTCATTCCTGGCAGGTCAGGTGGTGCAGGGAGCCTGGTGCCAGACAAGCTAGGGCACGCTAGATACCAGAGAGGCTTCAAACTGAGCGAGTACTCAAAAGACAACATCCTGTTTAGCATGTTTGAGCATGGGTCTAACAGGAAGTGACCTCGACAATCTTGCTCTGCAAATACAGGTCTCCATTACTAAACTGCAACAATTGTACAATGTAACGACGATGATTAACTGTGAATTTAAAGTTGAATTGGAGCTTTAGACATACCATCCAATCAGAATCAGAATGGGTTTTATTTCGCTATGAAAGTTTGCAGAAATAGGAATCTTTAAAAAGTAGGGTACAAGTCTAATACTAAAGGTACTATCTAACTAAGTCTACTATGGGGTCAAATGTTAACAACCTAGAATAAAATGAAATATAAAAGGGCTACAATATGCATATATACAAATAAGGCAACATAGTGCAAATGTCGTCTTGTACAAATGTGTCATTGTGCAGTTGTCTCATACTTGATGAAACTTTCTACTTCTACATTCTGAAGAATATCTAGAAAAGTGTCAGGGAGGAGTTTTTCAGGTCAGTTGCAAGGACTGTAGCATACATGGCAATCGCCCATGAATTTCAAGAGTACATCTTCACCTAATCTACGGGATTTCCAGTTTCAGTCATTTATGAGTATTCAATACTCCCACTAGTTATGTAAGGAAGTTCCACAGCCAACAGCTTCCCTTCCTACCACCAAAGGTACTATACAGAAGGATAATCACCCTTCTATAAGCCTAGATAACGCTAACCAATTCTTCAACTGAGGCAGCTGCTCTCTCAAAGCTAAGCTAAGCCTTTTCAGAAGAGCAAACTAGCTCTTCCTACAGATACGTGGTTGTCATGTTAAATGTCAAAAACAGAGAGTTTTCCCTTGATTTATGACATTTAGTTCATGTACACTGCAAAGGACATTTACCCTAATTAACTTTATCGTTAGACCACCAGATATAAAGTACTGACGGTTTAACGCCTTTCTATTTTATATAGGTGTAAAAATGTCCTCATCTGTTCACCAAGAGACAAATATATGGGCATCAGTAGCAATAGCACACCACAGAAGAAAAAGAAAAAGAGCAACAACAACAGCCTGACAGGGGACACTGTCGTCTTAGCAACCTCTAACACATAGACGTCCAAGTCTGAACTACAGCATAACAGGCCATAAATATTCATCACGCCCACAGTCCCAGAGCACCCAGTTGAATCAGCAAGGATGTTCAGCGAGGTAACTGTCAATTCTTCATTGTCTGTGATGTCATCGCACCACTAGGGCCCAGGATCATAGATGTGCTTAGCACCATTGTGCTGTGATCTGCCCAGACTTGACTGGTGGGGTCTTAAGAGACATGGGGCTCGATAAAGATGTTGCCTCTATCAGCTCATTGTGACTCTGCACAAAAGAATGGCTAAAATCTCGAAAAATATGGAGAAAACAGCACATAACCAACCTTCCAGAGATACAGTGGCAAAGAAAAGTGCAATAACTGTCTTCTCCCCATCCGTCATCAAGATATATATTGAACCAGATTTTGTGGACGGACCTGCCTTCAGTTCTGAAACCAATATCCTCCTCATCATCAGAGAGAGAGACACAGAGAACAAAGAGAAGGATAACTGATAGTAAGTGATAGGAGTTGATGGATCCAAGACAGAGATCGGAAGCAGGGCTCCAAAGCCCTGTTGCTCACTGCAATTTCCACCTGTCCCCTCACCAAGCTCCCCAAATCAAGGAGCTCTAGCAAGTAGGTGATAGTTCTTAATTTAGATGCCTGGACAGGATGACTCAGCCGTAGCAGGAAGTGTGCTCTCACCACCAAGCACCTCCATCTCACATTTTGTTTCCTGTAGCAACAGCTCTTCTGGATCGAGCCATTGCAACTCAACCACATCCTGGTCCCTAATGTCACAACAGAAAAATGGCGGGTGTGCATGCCTGTGAGTCTTCTTCACACACTTGCATGCACACCAGTAGAAAAACCTTATGCTCTGTTTCTGTAAGAAAGCGATGTCAGAAAGCATCTGTTATACAAATAGTGAATCGTAAACATTGAATCAGATTCACATTTTTTAGGCCTTGTCACTGCTTGGAAGAATTGGGGAGGGGGGGAGGGGGGGATTCAGTAATTCACACCAGAACTACAACGTCCAGCTAAGGTTGATAACCAGGATCAAAACTGAAGGGGTCCAGCAAGGGATTTCACAGGTAACATCTGATAAACCTTATGTGATCCCTGAGTTACAACCACCTCCCCCCTTTTTGTTCTAAGCCTCCAATTCTCAATCTGACATCACTAGCTATGACCTGGATAGCACAAGGGCCCCCAGCATTTTCTATCCAACGCCACCACTCCATGACTGATTGCTTTTTCTGAATGGACAATATATACTGTATGCTGGCCTGGCACAGGGGCTCTGATGGGGCACGGGGGAGCAGCAAACAGACGTCCCAGATACTTATGTAAGCGCTAACATTAGCATAGAGGCCTTGGTTTGACCATGCGCGGGCCAGTTTGCAGACTCCCATCACACGCATGGCTTCCCAAGCCTGAGGACATGGCAGGGAACAGTGGTACAAGCAGGCCTATTCACTATTCAGTCAGCTGTAGGGATCGTACCGTTCGGGGGGACTTCCTCATATGGAGTAGATGGGGCCAGAAGGTGATTGGCTCTGAAGCAGGAGAGAGGCACACGTCAGGTTAAGTGCGAGAAGAAGAAGGCCTTCCAGCTATTCCCAGGGTATGAATACAGACTGTTAACACTAGACTCGGTGAAGATAATCAGACTACAAGTGTCAATATTTTTTAGGTCTAAAACAGCTGGTGAGGAAAAAAAAGTGTATCAGGTGTCAACATCAGGCTGTTGATATCCCTTATGAAAGTCATGTTCTTTAGACGGCACCGTAGCTGGAATGTTTTCAACGCTCACTGCAATCAATATATCTCGTATGGAATTGATTGATTCATTGAAAGGTATATTAACATCCTGCATAAAATATGAAATTTGCCATTAAATCTGGTCTTTGTCTGTAGCAGACCGGTAACGAGCGAAAGTGGGCCGCATAACGTTTTGTTGCTCTAGATGATTACGTAAAAACTTGCGGCTTTGCTGCAACAGCACTGTACAGGATGACATTTTCAACCGTGCTGGTGTGGCTGGTTTGTCGTGTTGGTGGGCGGTGCTTTGTCATTATGTCTGACAAGTTCAGTACTCATCTGCAGGTGTTTTTGATGTGCCAATGGAGGGTGTGACCAGCTACGTAGAACAGCAAAGATGTACTGTCCAAAGGTTTTTTGGTCAACTATTCCTGTCTATGAAACTGTCATTGACAAGGCAGATTCTGAGCAATGGCTTTACAGCCTGATAAATATTTGATGTGATATTATTACGAGTACATTCAGGAACATCACAGGAGGACCCATTAAAAACCCATCCCTTCAGCATCCCTGTCTGAATAAATACATAAAGCCTGTCAGCGTCTATTTCCGTCTTTCCCCCTGAGCAGTTTTCCATCACGGTCATTAAACAGCCAGCCAGTCAGCTGACGTAAAGGAGATTCCTCGGGTATCTTGCCGTGAAGTCATTCAGGAACGGACATCAGGTGTTTTTTTTACACTCTCTTCTTGTCAGGCTCGGAGCTACCGGCACCTGGACACCACCCAAAACCGGTTTGCTCCAGTGACGGGACAGAGCTGGATAGCTGTGTTAAACCCTCATCTGCCACATGAGTTGCAGCTTTACCATTCTTAAAGGACCTAAAAGCCTGGGGCTGGAACCTTAAGCCTAAACATTCCTTTTTTTTCTCCCAATCAACACTAAAGTACTAGAACAGTACAAATTAGTATGTTCTACACAGTTTGGTTAAGCAACTGTATGTGTATGAGCAATATACTTTCTGACAGTCATACAAAGGGAAAGTGTAGGTATGATAGGAACTTGCTACATCATTAGTGGCTTTTGTAGGACTATCAACACAAACATCTCAACGGAAAAAAACATTCTAGTGCGGCGTCTTGAATGGAGCAAGATTGCTTGTATGAGGCTACCGTTCAAGCTAGACACTCGATAACGATCAGTAGATCAACCCCAGGTCTTGGTGGTAGGTCATGTCAAGATTAGAACAGACTGTTCCTGAGCTCTGAGGGCAGCAATACTGTAGAACTCTGCACTTTTGACCCTGGATATTCGGCCATTCTTTCTTTCCTGAATGTCACGTTGACGACGCTAGAAGCGTCTGCAAAATTGATAAATGTATGTAAATTATGAAGGCCCTTTGAGAGACAGCCTAGGTGCCCTGGATATCAGGCAGACCATACATCACCCAACCAGACAGTAGCACAGCATGAAAACCCAGTGTGGTTCCCAACCAACGTAACTAAATATGTGGACAAAGAGTCAAAAGGACAGGACACTGTGAACACTCCTGGGGAAGGCTCCGGAACAAGCAGTCCAGGGACACACACTAACGCTTCCGTCTGCTCTGTCCATCCCGGGGCAGGTCATTCCAGTGACACCAAGCTGTCCAGTCAATACCTGGCTTTCTTGTGGTTGGGTCGTGTGGGGAGGCTTATATAAGGTCTCAGGCTAATAATAACCCGTTGCTTTTAGTTGCAGCTGCGATGGAAAGGTCCCCTGTTGACCTTGGGTGTACTCGCAGTTGACAGAAGCAGGTTTGGAAGACAAACACGTGCACTTGTTTCCTTATGTGCATCGTGAAATCCCCCCAGAGTCTAAGCACCTGAAGGACGGACGGGACAAGAGAAAACCAAAAGCCGCCTCATAGCTCCAAACGGGTCGAAAGGGCGGCGCGTTCAGACGCCTTCCTGCCGCTCCCTCAGCTGCCGAGCAGCCCAGCTGGAGCTGGTCAGACAGGCAGCACCATCAAAAACAAGCTGCTCAGGCTCTAAAGGCAGAAGGATGTAGCACAGCAAGCAGGTGAAGATATTGATGTCCGTGGGCTTTCTGTAACAAACAGCATTCTGGTGTGGGATGTAAACACCCACAGTAGCGCAGTCCGATAATAACAGGTTACGCAGCGTACTGTCTAACAATCGTATCGACCACAGGCCAGATTGCCTTCTATTGATCAGAGAAGAAGCAGGAGCATGTGGATAAACACATGACCGTGTGTGGGAACGTGTGTGCGTGCATGTGTCTGTGTGAGGGCGTATGTGGCAGGGTTTTAACTGCGTATTTACATAATAAATCTGGACACATGACTGAGTCTGCAAGTGTAGCTCAGGAAACCACAAGCCTTCGATGCGAACACAGAAAACACACATAGCCGGTCTGCGCCAGCTTTCAAATACCCTCGCCTTCTCGTCATACGCAGACTCACGCGGACCTACGTCGTCTTCCCTGCGCTGCAGGTAAATCCGGAGCGCCACGAGCACGCTAATTGAAAAGAAGTCCAGGTCACTGGGATAAGCAGAGGACTGCCAACACAGTGCAACGCAAGACCTCAAATCCCCCCATCCTACCCCTACCCCCCCTCCCTAGCTCAGCTCTGCACTGCAGGTCTCTGACTCATCACAGCAGACTAAGGAGCACAAAGCTCCTTATTCGCCCAATCACCTGTCTCCTCACCAGTCTCTCAGGAAGTCAGGATCCCCTCGTCCAGACAGCTGGATTTACATCCAACCTGGGAAATCACTGTGTTTCCTATATCCTGGATTGTTGCACGGGCTCTGCAGTATTAAGGTGTTTTATGTTTCTCAGTTCTTTATCGCTTTGCTTTCTGCCTGTAACTTTACAACCCACACATCACCCCCACACTCCCCACCTTAGCACAACTAGAAATAACTGTATACAATTAAGCTTTCCATCTTTGTTTTTGCCGCACAATTTCATATAATAGAAGCTACGTCTGCCAGGCACCTCATCTGGAACGCAGACTACAGACCACTTTACCCGATTCCCTCTGGCGCCAGACAGAGGTGGCTGGATTGTGACCTGAAGACCAGACCACCCTGCTGACCCCACTTCAGATGGACCCTGAGGGAGCTAAGCTTTGACAGGGAGGCCAGATACCACCAGTTTCCTGAGAACACGAGACAAGCACTCTGAGCTAGCATAAGGAAAAGACCAACACGTTTCCAGGTAATGCGAGGTGCATGTTTTGTACTGTGTGCACGTCGCATCTTTATTATCTTCTGCACTTTAATGTACCGTTTACCTTTTATTCCTTTTGCAGTGGAGGGAACGTATAGCAGAAGGCCAAGTGTAAGACGTGCAATTCTACAGTCCTTCAGAGGACAGAGGTGATTGGTCTGCCACGTTGCTAAGAAAGCACATCTCAGGAGCCATGAACAAACAATAATTTCTTGCCTACATTTTTGCCTACATTTACAATACCATGGGTGCACTTATAACACCACTGTGCATCTGCCAGAGAAGTGGAAATGAGACAGTCTGATCTAATCCCACAATCTAAACACTCCACATCACTAGACACTAGGGCCCAGATGAGCTGCTCCAAAAAGATAATCTCCTGGCCAAGCAGAGGGTCTGAGTGAGATTCATTAAATGTACACACACACACAAGCTTACACAGTCTTCCATATGCTCTTAGAAGCAGCAACCTTTAAATGACTGAGTAACACACTAACACAGCTAACACATTGCTCTTATCATCTCAGGCTGTCATTTTCCCTTCTTGAAGGGAAAAGTTATCGCATCCATCCGACACCCAAACTAATTCAAGCTAACTGAGGCTCCATTGTAAAGTCAAGGCACAATTTTTTACTTGGGTTACGAAACAACATTCACACAATTAATACACCATTGACCAACATTTTACAGCCTTCAATCGTCAAAAGGTGCATTATATCCAGTACTCACGTAAGAAGTGCTTTTCTAGTAAGGCAATTTCAAGGTGGCCTTTAACTTCGTTGAGACGGTCGGCCTCCGTCCTCTGAAAGTCCTGGATAGCGGCGGCCATCGCAAGTGTCCCCGGACCAGCCTGACACGAATACATAGACACACACATGTGCACACACATGCACACGCGCGCGCGCGCACACACACACACACACACACACACACACACACACAGAGACAGATAGTACACATGAGCAACAGTTCAAAGAGCTCATCAAACAAACACTAAAATAAGGCATCACTAATAGAAATCTTAGACAAATAGAGACAGAGAGACAGAGAAAGAGAGAGAGAGAGAGAGAGAGAGAGAGAAGAAGAAGAAGGCAAAAAATAGTGGAATCTGACACAGAAACACAAACAAACCCAGAAATAAAAAAAAGGCCCAAGCACATACAACACAACACCTTCTAATAACAAGCTCCTACATGCCCACATATCCCAGCACTCACGCACGAGTGTGGAAACGGAGAGAAATGCAGGCATACGGACTGTGGCGTCCTCCACTTCATCCAGCCTTATTTCTCAACACCACGCAGCAGCCAAGCCCCAAAAACCTGCAGCATCCTAATCCTGTATTCTGACTGTCATCTGCACTGTGGAGCAGGGCATGAGGCGAGGACAGGAGGGAAGGATACAGAAAGAGAGTGGGGTGGGGTGATATGGAAAGAGAGAGAGGAAGAGAGAACAAGAAAGAAAGTGGGGTAGGGTGGGATAGTGTCAGAGAAAAAGAAACAGAAATGAGAGAGAAAAGGGGAAAGATGGAGACCAAGAGATAGATCGAGACAAGTGATAAAAAATTGAGAAAGATGCTAGCTAGCAGCAAGGCAAATGAAAGTGAGCCGTGCATGTAAAGATGAAAGATGAAGATGAAAATGCTGGGAGAGGATGAAAAAGAAAGGAAGGAGGTGAGGAAAGGCACAGGGAAGAAACCTTCTGACGGATTTTATGTTACTCTATAGAAAACCCCCCTTCATCAGTCAGGACAGGGTTACCTCAGAGACAGTGACTGAGGGAACAACATCTGTGCCCTGAGCTGTAGTAACCTCCGCAGTGATGAGAGAAAACTGGAGAGAAACAGACATCACAAGCTAAGCTTGGGTCACAAGGTCTCCGTTGCTAATGAGCAAAACTGTGATCTCAGATAGCTGTGTTGTGTTGCTGTTACTGGTCTTGTGGTATTTTGTGTTTAATTTAGGCCCCGTTAGGACAAGTTTCCAAAAGTGTGAGGTGAACTGCACATTCCAATTTCAGTGGTGGCATTTGTAGACAAATAATTGAAACCGAAATTGCAGATAACGCTTATTTTGGATTATAGGCTTCTATATCCAGAATAAAGTGTCATGCAGTACAATACACACAAAGATTTGATAAGATAAGTTAGGAGAGGGGTTTAGAACTGACAAGTTGCACCACCATCCATAATAACAAATTCACATTAATTGATTGACTTTGTTAGTGTAAATTAGACATCCTCAATCAAAGCAAATTACATTTGTTACCCTACTGTAAATTTGATTTGCTATCATTATAAATACGTGCATCAAAGTTGTGGATAACAACAGAGTGTGACTGTGGTGATGGTAAATTCTGGTGGACAACCGGTGCAGGAAGTAGATCCCATGAAGGAAGTGGAGCATCACAAGAGAACCAGAGACAACAGCACTAGACCATCATTCTCTTGTTACTATAGGAACAAGATCAAAACAGGGCTCCACCTACCCCCCAGAACACAGAGAAACAGTTCTCGCACTGTTGTGGATAGAAGCCTCAAACAATAGCCTCAAACTCACTGAACTGGAATCGATCTTAGGTGTGTCTGAAGAGTTGCAACATTTCCCACGTTAAAGATAAAGTGCTGTAAAGCTGACAACCACCCAGTGAACAGACGGTCTGTCTTTCTCAGGCTCTCAAAGTCTCACAATGGTTTTCACTACAGTTTAGATGGATTCCCTCTGAAACAATCTTGACGAAACCAGCAATCATCTCACATGAACCTTGAATAGAAGACAGACTTGTAGGATAAAGAGGGCTGGTGTGATACAGGTTGGTGTGAACAGTGACTGAACTCAAATAACCCTCAGAACAGTCTCCCAGAGCTCGCCTTTCATCACATGCCCTGGCTCCTTTAGCCCACATTTCACAACACTCTTACCAACAGCTCACCAGATCTGAAAGGGCTACTTCTCTACAGAGGGGGTCTTAGGAATCTCAACCCTTAACAGCAACTACCCTGACATTAATAAATGTTACTTCATGTGTCACTGCGCAGCAGGCACCATCACTGTTTTCATTTACACAGAAAAATTTAAAAATATTTTCCTCTATGCTAACAAATGACTCATGTTAACCTGGAACTGGGTAATAAAAGAGGAAGAAAAAAGTATAAATTATATATTTCGATGAGCTCTTATCTGATTGAGTTGGTTGCAAAATCTGGGCATTTCACCACAGACCTCAGTGATAGCCAAGGACACTCCAGGGGAGAGAACCTCCACTTGGTCAGGGGTAGGAATAACATGTTTTGTAAAGAGTCATAACAGTTTTTGACATCAGTTCAAGATCTAGATCTAGTTAAGCTCTCGGGCTGAACTGCTTGCAAAAGTACTGAATTGTGGAAAATACAGTGGACAGATCTAAGCACCATCGAGGAGAAGACTAAAAAGAAAACATGGTTAAATAAATAAACAAACACAGTTGTCCTGGGAACATATCAAGAAGTGAGAACTGGTAAGGCTTTGGCAGACGTGTGTTCAGTCTAAGCTGTTGCATGTGACCCAGTGACGCATACAGCAGTTGGAGGTCTATCTCCTCATCCTCGTCTAAGAGGACTGGAGCAACAGGAAAGAGCTTGAATAAACAAAAATGCAGAGTATCAAAGGAAATGACGCTTTGGCAAAATTCCTACAGATTCAGGCCTCTCGGACCTCAAGAGTAAGTGGACTTCAATGAGGAAGGTTCTAGAAGGTCTGGAGTGAATTTTGCTTGGATGGTGTTAGAAATTAAATGAGTGTAGGGTATGACAAGTATAGCAATGTGAGATGGGGATGGATATATTAATATTTCAGTTATAGTAAAAATTCTGGTTAGTCTGGCTTGAGATCAAGCAGGGATGCATGCTATTTCTATTTGAACTCTACCATGTTTAATTTAACAAGCGTAAATTTGCAATAACCGCAACCATATTGAAGCATGAATCACCCAACCAACCAATCGACTGAAGCTACAGATAATAGTCACAGCTAAAAATGATACTTTAATCAAGAAAAGGTATCCTACTTGATGTTCGGTTTGTGGGAGCTGGCTGCAAAGTGAGGCTGCACTCACAGGGTCTCTCAGCTCCTCCACGTCTTTGCTGGAGGCCCGAGGCTTCATCACCACCTCGTCGCTACATTCATTGTCGGATGTGTTGGGAGACTCGGCCAGATCCAGGAACTCGTCCCTGCGTTGGCCCCGGAAACGGATTTTGTCCAAACGCTTTAGCATGGTTAACACAGTGGTCTTGGTCCTTATCTTAACATGATGTATGGCATCCCTGCAAAGACAGACACAAACAAACGAGAGAACGCAGTTAGGAAATGCACAGTACAAATACCGATGCAGTTTGTTTAAAGTTGGGGATTGCACTGGATACCCTTAAGAAGAGAAAGCTGAAGACAAGAGTTACTTAAAAAAAGAATTAAATGATAAATGAAATGAAAAATTATTAATGTTATCTTCATCCTAATGAGCGAGCAGTGAAACTGACATCTCTTCCATTATACAGCACATTCTAACACAGCCATGAGGATCGAGGCCTCAGTGGCTTACTGACTCATCCAGAAACATTCAAGGCTGCCTGTCATCACCCCTGTTCATCTCCAAAAGGAAAAAATTCAACACTGCACTCAATAATGAGATGCCAAACAGTGAGCCTACTTGAAAATGAACTTGTGATCTCAACTGTTCCACATCTAAAAAGAATACAAAGTGATCACAGCAACATAATTGAGACAACATCGATACAATAGTTTCATGTACATCCCTAACACCCCTTACATTCCTGTAAACAATTTTAAGGGTTTTCCATGACACCTACAAGACCCAGAGGACAACTTGACTCAACAGCATTCTATTGGGAAATGGCAGATCAGACCAACCAAGCAGAACAGTGTTCCAACTCTTGTCAACTAATGCCACATCTTGAGTCCCCTAGTTTAGTTTGTATGCAAAATGTTATCCAACAATACACTGGTAACTGGTCGAACGAAGCATGAACCCTCGTACAAATACCAAGCAGATTGGCAGATACTGCAACATCCTACCTTGATTTTCTGATGTTGAAACCCATGCTTTGTCTAAGACCAATCTATCTGGCAATACATGCTGTCCAAGCTAGCTCTGACAGCGCAGTATGGGCATAGTGGAATGTGCGAGGCTGACTTAGCCTGCTACTGGTGTGTGCGCGTGTGTTTTGGGAGGAGGGGGAGGAATGGACGGAAAGGGTGGCAGGGGAGGAGATGGAGAGGAGGGGTAGGGATGGGCGCTGCTCTTGGGTTTGGGTCGCCCCCGCCAAATGTTTTTTTGTGTGTTTTTTTCGGGCAGTATTTGGGTCAGCTAGCCAGCACGCTGGACAACCAGTTTGTGCCCCCACAGAGTGTTAGCATGAGAGAGAGAGAGAGAGAGAGAGAGAGAGAGAGAGAGAGAGAGAGAGAGAGAGACAGCAAGGGAAAAAGAGACAGAGAGGGACATAAAGGCAGGAGAAATGGCAAGAAAAAAGGAACAAAGCCATTGATGGAATAGAGGGAAAATAAAAAAGGGGAACTGGATTTATGTAAAAGGAGGGGAAGAAAAGAAAGGGAGAGAGAGGGAGAGTGAGAGAGAGAGGGAGAGTGAGAGAGAGAGGGAGAGAGAAAGAGAGAGGGAGGAGAGAAAGAGAGGGAGAGAGAGAGAGAGAGAGAGAGAGAGAGAGAGAGAGACAACATGGCGGACATGCACCACAGCTTCATGAAGAGGTCTGAAAGGGCATCTTTCATTAAGAGAGGGGATGAGGACAAGAGGGATGAGAGGATGAGTAGTTGCTCTCAGTTTGATGAAACGTCAATATGACAATCAAGGAATTCTTTTCATCTATTGTGATATTCTTCGATGCTTTTCTATGCGCTACCTACTTGTCTTCTGGGTAACAACAGTTTTTTTTCAATCTGTATGTTAATCTAAGAAACTTCCATGTGTTGCATTTTCAACCAACAGACACCTAAGTAACTGCTACATCTCCTCATCCCAAACAAATAGCTGACAACGGAAAAAGTACAGATGTGACAGTCTCAAGAGAGCAAAACCTTGATTAAGCCCCAAGATGTACAGTAGCAATATCTCAAAGGGTGGTTTTTCCCTGTTCTAATGAGAACAACCAAAGAATCTATTTGAAACGGAACTGTAAAAAGGTGTTTTTGATTATCGCACCCAAAAGGCCATCTTGTGTGGTTGCTCCTATAGAATTCTTCTCCTTGTATGATAAGGACGACATGACAATCATCTCCATCAAAAATGGAGGAGGGTTTTGCGTTAGGCTACAGAACAGGGAGGGAGGTTTCTACTTCACTTCTTGTACAAAACAACAAGTGTCAATAAGCACTGCGGTCTTAAACACCCTCATGTTTGTTTGTTTCCTTGTCAATTAAGAGCAGGTTTGACCAGAAATGTCTTCCATTACATCAGCATGAGGTTCACGAATTCGACTTTTCGGTTTGATAAATTCACTGCCTTGGTTGCTTTGTGATTGCTTGCCTACACACATGCCATCACATCCACACTGTAGCTTACGACCTTCCTTCATCTCTGTGTTCCATTCTGACCTGTGTCAAGAACGCTGAGGGTGTTTGAAGGACTTAACAGGTAGTAAAAGACATGGCACTCAAGTCCATTCATATTCTGAGGCAGAACACAGATAAGCAAATCATCTCACCAGTGCCCTGACACCTGGGCTATTGGGAAGCTTGAGCAGAGTTAGGTTGAGGGCATGAATAAAGTAGAGCAAGGGAGAGTCGAGGACATCTTTGACAATATTTGTTTTGTGCTGCACCTCATGTTCCAACAACAAGATTTCTCTCTCTCTCCCTCTCTTCCTCTTTATATAATGTATGTATGGATAATACACAACCACTATAAAATCATATCCATTTCACCTGATGTTGAAACAGTTAAACTACCATCACTTTGTATCCGCCCAATTTACTGGATCTGGGGACAGCCTTGGGATAGGAGTGAGACTGAAGGCGTATTGTGACGGTCCTTTTCAACAGACCTACTGCCTGCAGGCTACGAGACCAATATGTCCTTGAGCACAAATGACCAGCAAAGTTAACATCTGTTATGCGAGTTCTGGGACCACAAGAAGCCTCAAGGGTGCTGTTCTTGTGGAGGCAGATTGAAGGGACAGCAGAGTGGTAATGATGCCTTGGCAGTGATGCGGTACTGCGGCAGTCCATCAACGTACCAAGACAGGGGCTGCCCTGTGGGTGGGTCGTCAATCAAGCAAGGTAACTCCTTTACCTGTGGACTTAGGGCCTTGCCACACAAATATTGATCTGATAACATTTGCACTCTCACATGCACACACTCGCATACAACTGCCAGAGAGCAGAACACCTGCTGTGTCTGGACTGCACAAGTGACAGTCACACACAACCTTTGTAATCAAACACACACACACACATATCAGTGAACATTCCCTCCATTACATTAACCAAACCCAAAGTGCGCACGCAAACCTGTTTTCCAAGTCAACACCAGCACACCTTTTTAAGAGATGCATTACTATTCATACCAAGGAACAAACGGGTTACAACTGACAGTCTCAGCCATGATACTGTTACAAAATTATGAGATGTGTGTGTGTGTGTGTTTGTGTGTGTGTGCGTGCAACCAAGCAATCTAAGGAACTAGAGGAAAATCTCACACAATCACACGAGTAGGTTCTAAATGGAAGGACAAAGTGCTACATTTGAGTACCACACATCGTCCACATACATCTTATTCCAAGATGTCGCCTATGACCAAGGTTATCTGTATGGAGAACAATCATTGTGCAACACACAAACTGGCACTCCCACCATTCGAAGTACAGGAAATCAATAAACCAGTAAATATTTATGAGCCAAGGTGGTGTAGATGTGTTGTAAAGAAAGGCTTGCTGTGGCCTTCCACATAGTCATAAGGTGATTAACTGAAATAGACCAACAATGAACATAACAGTAGGGTTTTCTGTGGGATTTTAAAAAGGAGAACATGGAGCATATTACAACATTTTTGTTCAGTTCAGTCATAACCAGACTACAATAAATAATTTTGTAACAAATATTACAGAATGTCTATGTCATAACCTGTCTAGATGACAAAGCTAAATTGATTTATGGAGATAGAGAGATGTTCAGGGAGTGAAACTTGACAGAATTGAGGCCAACCTTTAAATGAAAGTAAATAAGTAAATAAAAGGTTCTATTAATCAGAAGGAATGGAATGAGTGTGCCAAAGCTTGTAACTTCATCCTTATTAGAAGAATTCGATGAATATCTAATGTATTAGGGCAGTGGTTCTTAACCTTGTTGGAGGTACTGAACCCCACCAGTTTCATATGCGCATTCACCGAACCCTTCTTAATTGGAAAACTAAAATGTGATTTTTTTTCAAATTCATATAATCATGGGTCAGGTGTGTCTTGACCTCCACCGAACCCCTGAGACTGACTCAATGAACCCCTGGGGTTCGATCGAACCCAGGTTAAGAACCACTGTATTAGGGTAAGGGTTTTACATAGATTTAGTCTGCTTGACTGTTGAGTGCATGATTATTTAAGTAACCTTTATGTATTTCTTTACTATGCAACTGTCTCGTGACCCATGTTCAACACTATAATTATTGTTCGTCATAATTATTATTGTAATAAAGTGGCTATTATTAATGTCTTATTTTACACCCACTCACTTCCATCTTGTCAGTTGTGACAAACGATCTATTCAACAAATAGCTATTCTCCGTTTTATACATCCATCCATCCAACAGTTGGAATGCAGGAGTTGAGCGGCCAGTCACTTAGGTAGTGTGAGATGACGGATGTGGTGTGGTGTTGGGCTGACTCTGACACTAAGCTGAGGTCTCATGTGTGCAGAACAGGAAGCACAATGCCTCTCTGCCTCGTCTACATAGACGTTCTCACCAAAACACAGACTGTAGACACGTGTGTGTGTGTGTGGATGTGTACTAAGATCTCTAAGATCCAGAAACACACACACACATTAGGTTGAACACATAAAGACGGCCAGCATTCAGTTGTGAATTGATTAGGGTGGGGCACACACTTGCCAAGACAAGCACCCCTTAATGGACAGTTGAAATACAACTAACTTATCGCACAGACCTGACACACTTTTACATTTTTCTTTTTCTATGGCAGAAGGAAACACTGGCAATGCATGTCAGACCAGGCAGATTAATGTATGATCTATTGAGATCGTCTGTCACAGTTGAACGCAACAACAAAAATCGTCATTGATTTGATAAGCTTTAAATAGGAATATGGTTCAACAATCCATGTGAGGTTTCATTCGAGCTAGAGTGTCAAGCTACATCATTCAAAGACGTAAGCACATGACACTGGCCACCGAACATCAGGAAGTAGACTTCACTGGTGTTCAATTTGAAAAGACGTGGTGTTGCGTGATGCGTGACAAAGACATAGCCAACCAAATTGTCATAAACCATTTAAATCAAAGGCACAATCTTTACACACGTAAGCAACATGGCTGGTTCCATTTCGTCAACTTGCATCACTTACATCAGATATATCTTCTGACACTATGCTGGCAGAAAACGCGTACCGTATGCTTTCTATTTTCTGAAAGACTAGCCCTTTGAACCGACTCCAGAGACTGAGCGTCGTAGACAGCAAGCGACTGTTGCATTGTGTGCTCTAATGAACAATAATCCATAGACGTGCCTTGTGTCCACCTACACGTAAACAAGACGCTATCATGCAAGGGTGTTCTCACTGTATTCGAATCATTTAGCTAATTCCTTATACTCGGTTAATAGGTATGGAATTTAATATCCCAATGTTACGTAAACAGCACCGATAATACACAATTAGGACGATATGTCACTTCATTTTGGTGACACGTTTTACCCGTGTCGCTCATTTGACAAGAGGGATAGAATGACAAGGACACCTTTAGAAAGTTTCTTACCCAGAACGAAATTGGTAACCAAGTTTCATCAACGCAGAGGTTATTCCAACGCTTGCCCTTTCCCACCTGCCAATGTATTGCAATGAAATCCCCCGATGGTCCGCCCCGCTCACGCCCAAGTACAAACATTGGACAAAAAATCCCTTTATGCCAAAGGGTGGGAAAAAAAACTACAACATGCAAAGTAATGATCCTCCGTTACGTCTCACGATGTGTCTCAAGCTAAACAAAAGTATCGTACCCACACGTCATGCTCACTTTGAATTATCTGTTGTTCCTAAACAGTGTGAGGCACTCGCTACATCTCAACCAGGAAATTTCGTCAATGTCAGCGCCACGCTCTTAAAGGAGCCGCTTGTTCGATAAACAATTTATTTGGATACATTGTTTACATGCACCTGTTTTGGATATGGGTATCCCATGTTTTAGATAGTAACGATGCCAATGGCAACATATGGTAAAAATATTATAGTTTTGTTTAATATTTCAATTTCAAATGATATACAACGCATTATTATGTTTAACTAAATTTGCCAAAGTAATCCTTCAACTCCAAATACACTCCAAATACACTCTACACAATAGCAACTCTCCATTCGTGAATGATGAAAGTCTATGATATAGCGGAAAATCTTAAAACAAAACCCTCATGCACAATTACTCCTACCCAACAAAACCAGAAGATGTCGCTCCATAACTACATTCAGTCCTACTTGCACATTGCACTACAGTACATAGCATGTAATCTTTCCCACACTGAAATAGACGAAAACTAAGTTCGACTACTTGCACAAAAACAGGATTTGTAATAAATATGGATTGTTCCAGGTAACAGGCTTCCAAAACCCCTCCACAAATACCACTTACATCACGCAGCTAAAAAAAAAAAAAACTTAATGGTTCATTCGTGATTTCTTCACTAATTAAGTATATTTTCAAGAACGAATTCCCTGTGTGCGCATGTCCAGTTCTCGCTGCAGGTCCAACAAGTAGTAAACATGGCATTCTATAAGAGTTTAGCTTCAAGATCTGAACAACGTTCAAACACTCGGTCAGAAAAACAATACCAAACAACACATGGACACATCTCACCTAGTAGTTGGATATATAGTAGGCAATTTTTGTTTACCTTCCAGCAGTCAATAACTATATACAACTTTAGATCTTCAGAGTTCAGGGTAATTATATTGTCAGGTGTACAGAACAAGGGCCAGGCTTTGTACAGAAATTCTTAGGACAAGACAATGCTGAGCAGCTTGGCACAAAATGATGAAAACTACTTGGAACATAGACTACACCTATGTTAAGCTAAAATATTATATAATAAGCCTCCTAATATACAAAATAATAAACAAAACAGTATACTAAACCTTTTATACACATCATAATCTATACTAATCTTATAACCTATAATAACCTAGAGACAAGTAGGGTACAATTAGTGCAATATTGCTGATAGTGAAACCAGTAGCTAAAAAAAAACAAGAAGCTGAAAGTGACAGTGTGTATAAACTGACTAGTCGACAGTGCATCAATGTCCATATTCATGTCTATTTCTAAGCCTGGTGGCTTCTCAAGTGCAAGACTAAAAGCGTTGGTGTCACCTGCCAAAGGGCAACGGAGTAAAAAGACTGAAGGATTGGTTATAGCAGTGTCTTAGAATCCTGCCAGCGTACCATGTGTGCTAGGTATCCTGTAGGGCTGGGAGCTTCCTGCCAATGATGAACTCAGCAGACCAGATCACGCTACAGAGGGCCTTACGGTCCCTGTCTGTGTAGCTCCCATACCACAATGTGATGCAATCAGTCAGTAAGATCTCTATAGTGCATCTGTAGAAGTTAGTGAGGAAGGCTGAGTCCATGTGAAACTTCTTCAGTCTCCTCAAGAAGAAGAGGCATTTCCAGGCCGCTTTGACCACCTTGTCTGTGTGAGAAGACCAGGTGAGATCATTGCTGATGTTCACTTTGAGGAACCTGAAGCAGCTGACCTTTTCCACTTTGGATCCATTGATGTTTAAGGGTGCATGCTCCTGTGGTTTCCTATAGGCCACAATTATCTCCTTAGTCTTACTGACACTGAGAGAGAGGTTATTGACCTGACACCATGATGTCAGGGTGTCAACCTCCTCTCTGCAGGCTGACTTATTACTGTCAGAGTTGAGGCTCACAAAGGTTTTGTTGTCAGCGAACTTGACAAGGAGGTTGGAACTATGTGTTGCCGCACAGTCATGAGCAAAATAAGAGGATACCAGTGCAATCAGGGTTAGACAGGGAATCGGCACAAAGTATGAGCTGCAGGCTGAATCCCAAAATACTGAATTTAACTTTTAACTATTTGTTTGACATTCTAAATTTAAACTAGATTGTAGCCTATGGTAGTATCAGTAATGAGATGCCATGTTGGGGACAAGGCCTCACATGAATCTAGGCATTTTAGACTTAAATCGTAAATAGGTTTTTATCAGGGTTTACAGAACAGGCCAGACAACTATTGCCCAATTTCTTACTTTTATTTTTAATCCTTTCAGTTGTCTTTTAATTAGAAACTGTTTACCATCATGTTTGGTTGTGTCCTTTCAGCACTGAAAACACCTCATTGAGCTTTGTGTTTCCTTAGCCTCAAGTTCTTGATATAGTCCACTAGAGGGAGTTGTGCGATTCTGAGGGACCCTGTATAAATAAATGCTCCAGTTTGTGTTGTTATTTTTCGAAACACAAAACTTTTTTTCATTTTTAAAAAAAATTTTCATGTTGGGAAAATCAATTGTACCTGTAGTAGTAGAAAATATTGGCCATCCCTTATGTTTTCAAACTATATGACAGATATGATTTTTTTGTGAGATGTAACATGTTCATTCAGCAGGTGCTTTTATCGATACCTCAAAGAGACTTAGGCCTTCATATCTAAGTTAATATACTGTTATAAATGTAACTTTAATCCAAACTATTCTAATAATACTACACTGCTTTCTAGCAGCAAAATATTATTTTATGTTCTAGTTTGGTTTGCATGACTATTTTTCGATATCCATTCATTTGTCAAAAAACAAACAGACATAATATTTTGTACTTTATAATGTTCCTACTGTGAAAGTGCATTTACATTTGATATTCTATTCATTTACCAGACATGCAAAAAAAAATTAAACATGCAACTAGTGCGAGTAAATAGTGCAGCAGGAAATCAAGGATCAAACATGCATTGCTATTGCAGTGTTTTGGTGGTTAGTGGCAAGGAACAGTGTGTGGAGTTCGCCATGCACGGTGTAAGAAAACCAATAACAATAACAGATGAGAAAAACAAGAGATGAAAAGTGTTTTGTTTGATTCTGCAAACCAAACTGACTTTTTTCAAACTGATGCAAACAAATGAAGGGACTTGAAAGACAAACTGAACCGTGGAACATAAGCAGTCAGAGTAAAAAGACCTTCGCTTCCCATATGAGCAATTAGTAGAGGGTTAGACCTATAGGCTTAGTTGGAAAAAGCTTTGCTGAACAAAAAAATGACCGCAATTGTCAAGTTCCAAACCTGGGTCTCATGGATTTAAGTGCATTTCCACCACCAGCCAGCCAGCCACGGCGTGTGGCTTTTATCACACTAGTGCACACACATAGTTTCCTTTGTTAACATGAACATAGCCATTGAATTGAATGTATTCACTTAGGTTTCCACAATTCTAACAAAAATGCAGGCTCTACATATTCTTACATGGCACATATTTACATAAATGTTATAGGAACGGCCCCCAAAAGTATACTGTGAATGCAGATGCTAGGAACATAAAAATGCAGTATCAACATTTACATTAACATACTGTACACATACTTGATCCTAAAACGGAATCATAGACATTTGATACTTATCTAGAAAATAATAATCCTTCTTGATATAGTTTTGATTTTCTTAGAAAATCAGTTAAACGATTAATTATGTGTTACTTTTTCCCAATAAATTATGTAGGTGTTCATGTAGCATTAAGTCAGACAGCATCACCATTGATGTGTTCTTAGAGGTAGATAATAATGTTAGGGCAGAGTGCAGGGGAGCCGAACACTAATAAAACACTTCCAAGACTTTAAAACAAATGTTTATACTTTTTTACACTTGTTTTTCCAAAGGCTGTCTCAGAATAACTTTGAAAAGCTTGTTGTGAAAAGGTTTGACAAAGTTAAGACATACTACAGTCTTGTCTAAAGTTAGCTTTTCACTACAATATACAAAAAGGACAAATTTAGGATCATAGAAAACAATACATTAAGTGGGGACACCTTCAACAATAGGTTGATGCGTACCTTTTTCAATCACAAGACAAACAAATGCAACATATTTTTCTTTATGTCGCTATTATCTAAGCAATCGTCTATACAATCACCAAAGTTACAATTTTGCAGGGGGTGACAAATGACCTTCTATAGAGTGACTGTTCATTGTTAACGCTGTTATAAAAAGGCTTTGTGATGGTTTTCTAAGAGAAACAGCCTTTGGAAGGTCCTTTCAGGGAGCTCACCACGGGAACTGTGGACAAAACTCAGCGCTCTATGGGTTTCTATAGCATGTTGCTGAGTCAGGGGGTTTATACAGTGAGGCCTCTGGCTGTCAGGTATATAAAGGAAGGCCACAGCCAGGTAGGCACTCACCAAGGGCAATAACAGCAGGACCCGTAGCTACAGCTACTGTAATACTGAGTCAAAATGACCTCCACCGGCATGAACATGAACATGGGCAAGGTAACTGACTTACCTTTGATTTATACTTGCTATTAAACATATAGTAAACTGCTTATATATTGGGCTTATCAAATGAGCTGTGCAAATGTAGCAGTACAATAAAAATATTGCAAATGATAATGCCTCCAATGTTTTAAAATGCTTCCAAATTTGATAGCATTTTGATTTTCTTTCAGATCACCTTCTATGAGGACAGGAACTTCATGGGACGTTCCTATGAGTGTATGAATGACATGTCCGACATGTCCTCCTACATGTCCCGCTGCCACTCCTGCAGGGTGGAGAGAGGCTGCTTCATGGTCTACGATCACACCAACTACATGGGTAACCAGCACTTCATGAGGAGGGGCGAGTACGCCGACTACATGAGCATGTTTGGCTGGAGCGACTGCATCAGGTCCTGTCGTATGATCCCCATGGTAAGGATCTAGCTCTATTCAGTTGTATGGTTTCCTCTATATTTATAGACTACTTATGGATTGAATATAATGGTAAAGCCGTAAATCAAATTTCCATTTTTATTGTTTCTTAACAAAACTCCTCTTCATCCAATAACAGCACAGAGGAAGCTACAGGATGAGGATCTATGAGAAGGAGAACTTCGGTGGCCAGATGCATGAGATGATGGACGACTGTGACAACATCATGGATCGTTACCGCATGAACAACTGCATGTCCTGCAATGTTATGGATGGCCACTGGCTGATGTACGACCAGCCCAACTACAGAGGCAGGATGATGTACATGAGGCCTGGCGAGTACAGGAACTTCCATCAGATGATGGGAGGCATGGGAGGCATGGGAGGCATGGGCAACATGAGGTTCATGAGCATGAGGCGCATCAATGAGTCTTTCTACTAGACAGTATTTTGAAATGTGCTGACATGATGATCTTAATAAAGACATAATTTTTGATGGAAAAAAATTGACAAAAAACCTTTCTTTGAATTTTGATACTGCACTCAATAAACTGACAACACATTGAAAAACATTTTACATAATATTTATGCATTGTAACTGCCAACCTTTTATGAACATTTTAAAACGATGTTCCCCAAAAGACTCCAGTATCAAGTCTAGTGAGGGGAAGTGCATTGTTGCAATGCTAAATATTAATAGCAAGATCTGTGTCTTTTTGTTTTACTGGAGATTCCCAAGTACAGCTTCTACAACAGCTGATTACACTGAGAGAGCACTATGAAAATATTCAAAGTACAGTAAAGAACTTCTAGTTTGTAGATAATGCAGATGAATGAAAACGGTTTAATGAAATGGCAAATATTGTCAGTGTTTAATGTGTGTTTGAGCTGAGAGGGCTTGGATGGGTCGCCTCCAGACGCAGAAAGATTGTTTTTTTGTCATTATTATACTAGTTTGTGGACAATGGATGTGAGCATTCAACCAATCAGAAATGTTCAGCACTGCCAACCCTACCCAAAATGTCCTGTATGTTGTTAAAGAAAAAACTCAATGGATCCTCCGTTTTGCTCCCGAGAACTGAATTTGATTGACATTAGATCATTAATGTCAGTCCAGCAATGATGGTCTGTTGTTATCAATGTTTGCTGTGTGTGTTTGAGTTGAGAGGGGTTCACCTGCAGACACGGCAAGAATGTTTAGATAATTTGTATATTCCTTTGTGGACACAGAATGAGAGTACTCAACCAACAGAATTCCTTAGCACTGCCAGCCCCACCTAAAGAGTCCTGTACTTTAAAACGTACCACCCACTTAGAAGGAACTTAATGGATCCTCTGGTTTGCTTCCCGAGAACTGAATTTGATCACTGGCATAATGAATTATGTGGTCAAGTACCTACAGTAGATCCTACCTACCCAATTGAATGCAGTAGACAAGCAACTCACATTGACTTTAAATATAGAGAAATTACTTACTAGTAATTGGAAATGGATGAAATAAGAATTTTGATCAGTTGCACCTCATAACTGATGTAAACATGCACATGTAATTATATAGTAGTACCCATATTAACAATATAGAAGTTACACAGGAAATGCTAAGTATTTATAATGTAACCAGGGATGGGGTGGTGTGGGGTGTTTGGGTTAAGTGGATGTAACAGCACTGCCTTAACAACACTAACTACAGCATTTTACATGTGCTCTAATATCCCATTAATAATCTTAAGAAAGACCATCACATAAAAAAGCCGTAATTCATTGTTAACACCTGATTCAGAAGGGTTATGTGAATAGAGGTATTGTGAATGAAGCCATCTTGGTAATCAGTTTAGAAGGAGCATATCAGCCCTATTAATAGATTGCAATAATATGAATAAAAAATGTATTCATGTTTCGTGTGTAAACTATGCTCCTCCTTGTAAAAGATGTTTGTAGGTCTGAGGTTGGCTTAGGTGCAGATTAATGAGAATTATTTGTAAAAATAAAATAAAAAAATTTAAGACTAGAAAAATACTTTTTTTTAAATTCCGTTTGATTGAGGGATCAGTTTATCATTAAAAGGCGTGCTTCCATTCTTCATCTGTCAATCTGAAGTCATAATTTCTCATCCGTAATTACACTATACTTACCCTCACTGGTAATGTTTGTCTACAGGTAGAGCTGGATTATGGGATTGTTTAAACTGGTGACATGACATTATCAATAAGTACCTTTTCTTTATGTCACTCATTACTCTGGAGCTGTACAGGTATTGTTTGATACATTTACAGTGGCCGGATTTGGTTTAATGACAAGAATATAAATTAAGAAACATACAGAGAATCGTGAAAGCTTGTATTGTGAGACGTTATGAGGACGTCTTGATTGCGAGATCATTTCCTACATTTAAAATCTCATATGTATATAATTCAGCCACCATTTGGCATGATACACCTAAAAGAGGACGCATACACACTGTCACATGTTTGGACCACGAACAGTTACTCATCAAACATGGCCTTGTCAACTTCAAAGTGCTGTAAGAAGTGCATTAAACGGACTCCTCTAGATATCAACTTTCCATGACATGGATTACAGTAGTCTTAAAAACTGTGATACACTTAAATCAGACAGACATTTCCTCTCAACAAAGAAAGACTGGAATGTAATAGGAATATAATTAATGGGGAAAAAAAGAAAAAGAAAGTTCTTAATGAATTTCCTTAACCCTTAACCCCTAAACTGGTTTATTCTACTTCTCAACACCAATGGCCATTTGTCAATTGGGAACTGACATACTTGTCATTGTATAAGGTTTTAACTTAAATTAATATAGACTTTCTATAAGAAAGACAATTATATTCTATAAAGTTGTTTTGTTTTAGGGGTTCAGACAAGACATGCTGGGAAAGTGTCCGATTTTGGTAGTACATGTATAATCGTTCAAGAGGAATTTATTTGATGTCCTTCTAGGTTGAGTTCATCTTTATTGCCTTATGGTTAAATTACAGTTTAATTGTTACCACAGTTGAAAGGGATCAAGTGTTTAACTCAATATAAATATACAATAAGAAAATGTGTTTTCAAGTGTATTCAGCTAAAAGTAAGAACAAAGGGTAGAATTTCTTCTGGGGATAAATTTTACTGTTCATAGGCATGGAAGTCTCTTATTGGTGTTTGGGACAATAAGCTTTGTGGTCACTAGCTCTATTCTTGATGAAAGTCTTTTTAGTTAGCTCATGCCTGGACATGAGAACAAAATGCAACACACTATATAGGTTTCTATGGCATGTTGCTGGGTCAAGGGGTTTGTACAATGGGGCCTCTGGCTGTCACGTATAAATAGGAAGGCTTCAGGCAGGTAGGAACTCAGAACATCACCAAGAGCAACAGCAGCAGTACCAGCAGCTTAAGCTACAACTGAGCAAACATGACCGACATGAACATGATGGGCAAGGTAAGATTGAACAATGCTTAAATATGTGTGAGTGTTGGAGTAAATAATGTTATTTACCGCACTTCATTTTTACATTTCACAACATTTCTTCCTTGCAAATGTATTTTCAGATCACCTTCTACGAGGATAGGAACTTCATGGGACGTTCCTATGAGTGTATGAATGACATGTCCGACATGTCCTCCTACATGTCCCGCTGCCACTCCTGCAGGGTGGAGAGAGGCTGCTTCATGGTCTACGATCGCACCAACTACATGGGTAACCAGCACTTCATGAGGAGGGGCGAGTACGCCGACTACATGAGCATGTTTGGCTGGAGCGACTGCATCAGGTCCTGTCGTATGATCCCCATGGTAAGGATCTAGATCTATTCAGTCTTATGGTTTCCTCTATATTTATAGACTACTTATGGCTTGAATATAATGGTAAAGCCGTAAATCAAATTTCAATTATTATTGTTCTTAACAAAACTCCTCTTCATCCAATAACAGCACAGAGGAAGCTACAGGATGAGGATCTATGAGAAGGAGAACTTCGGTGGCCAGATGCATGAGATGATGGACGACTGTGACAACATCATGGATCGTTACCGCATGAACAACTGCATGTCCTGCAATGTTATGGATGGCCACTGGCTGATGTACGACCAGCCCAACTACAGAGGCAGGATGATGTACATGAGGCCTGGCGAGTACAGGAACTTCCATCAGATGATGGGAGGCATGGGAGGCATGGGAGGCATGGGCAACATGAGGTTCATGAGCATGAGGCGCATCATGGACTCTTTCTACTAGACAGAGTTTTTAAATATGTTGACATGATTTTTAAATATGCTGACATGAAGATCTCAATAAAGCCATGATTTCAAAATAAACACTTTTCTCAAAAGATCTTTGTTGGAAGTTTGTCACAACAGTCAATGAACTGATAACACATTGTAAAATATTGTACATAATGTTTATGTATTGCAAATTCCAACAATTTATAACTATTTTAAAGCTACATTCCCCAACAACAGAGGTATTGTCTTCAGACTAAATGTAAAAGGTAAAGGGCAAAAGGTATGCTAATGGTTTTATACTCATAAGTCAGAGGTTAAGATTTCTGTAAAAGTGTATGTAGGATGTGGTCAGAGGCTCCAGTATCAAGTCTAGTGAGGGGAAGTGCATGGTTGTAATTGTAACTATTGACAGCAAGATCTCTGTATTTAGCATTAGCATGGCTAAATGGCGTGTTATGTTATGGTAGATTCCCTACTAGTGGCTTCTACAACAGCTCAAAACACTGAGAAAGCACTATGTAAATATTCAAAATACAGAAAAGAACTTCTAGATTGGATTTAAATGAAAGTGTTTTATAAAAAATTGACCAATTTAACATTAAGGTTACATGAGCTACCATCTGACTACATTACAATACCTGTAGTGATTCAGTGTATAGGACTTTTCAGGAAATAAAATGGTTTTAAATGATGAGCGGTATAATTTTGTCACCTTAATGTAAAGTGTAGCCTAGGAAAGTCTGAGGTTCAGTCTGCTACTCAAAGCTAGTGTTTCTCAACTGACCACATGCCAGGGGTTGACAAATAGCCTGAGTCTGTGCGTAGCCAATCCTCCGCCACAAGTCCCTGGAAGTTTTATTTCCCAAAATTAAGTTCCTGCAGCCCATTGTTGGCTACATGTCCACCACTCAAACGTTTTGTTTGCAAAAAACAACTGACTCACCCTGTCTGACATGTTCCACCAAACACAGCGTGACTTTCTGCAACAAGCATAAATGCATAAAAGTATGAAGGCCTGGGCATTAATGTCAGTCCAGCTATGATATTGGTTGTTATCAATGTTTTCTGTGTGTGTTTGAGTTGAGAGGGGCTCACCTGCAGACACGGCAAGAATGTTTTTGATCATTTTTATATTCGTTTGTGGACATAGTATGAGAGTACTCAACCATCAGAAATGTTCAGTACTGCCAGCCCCACCCAAAGAGTCCTGTATTTTAAAACATACCACCCACTAAGAAGGAACTTAATGGATCCTCTGGTTTGCTTCCCGAGAAGTGAATTTGATCACTGGTTGCTTGCAAGAAAAACTTAATGAATTCTGTGGTCTAGTACCTAGATCCTACCTACCTAGGTAAAGTTCATGCGATGGAAAAGCAGTCACATTGACTATAAATACAGAGAAATAATCCAATTGGAAATGGACAAAAACTGAATTTTGATTCGTTGCACCTAATAAATTCTGTTGACATTTATAGGGAACTTTAAAGTGGAAGTCTTTTACTCCATTGACAATAGGCGCAATGAGCTTTGTGTTCACCAGCTCCATTATTGATGCCCCAGTCTTTTGAAGTCTTTTGAAGCTCCAGTCTTTTGAAGGAGCTCGTGCCTGGAAATGTTTACAAAATGCAACACTCTATAGGTTTCTACTGCATGTTGCTGAGTCAAGGGATTTGTACAATGGGGCCTCTGGCTGCCAAGTATAAAAGGAAGGCTTCAGGCCGGTGGGAACTCAGAACATCACCAAGAGCAACAGCAGCAGTACCAGCAGCTACAGCTACAACTGAGCAAAAATGGCCGACATGAACATGATGGGCAAGGTAAGAACAATTTAAGGTTGCATTTTGTATGAATATGTATTTGAAAAGACATATATACAAGTACATATCCTTGTACTATACTCCATTTATACATTTTTATAACTTTTCTTCCTTTCCAAATTTATTTTCAGATCACCTTCTACGAGGATAGGAACTTCATGGGACGTTCCTATGAGTGTATGAATGACATGTCCGACATGTCCCCATACATTTCTCGCTGTCACTCCTGCAGGGTGGAGAGAGGCTGCTTCATGGTCTACGATCGCACCAACTACATGGGTAACCAGTACTTCATGAGGAGGGGCGAGTACGCTGACTACATGAGCATGTTTGGCTGGAGCGACAGCATCAGGTCTTGTCGTATGATCCCCATGGTAAGAATCTAGCTGCATCAAATCTCATAGTTTTCCTCAATAATTAGAGCTTTGTTATGGATACGATCTAATGTTAAAGCAATACCTCAAACAAAAATTTCAACCAAGTTATTGTCTCTTAACAAAACTCATCTTTATACAATAACAGCACAGAGGAAGCTACAGGATGAGGATCTACGAGAGGGAGAACTTCGGTGGCCAGATGTACGAGATGATGGACGACTGTGACAACATCATGGATCGTTACCGCATGAACAACTGCATGTCCTGCAATGTTATGGATGGTCACTGGCTGATGTACGAGCAGCCCAGCTTCAGAGGCAGGATGATGTACATGAGGCCTGGCGAGTACAGGAACTTCCATCAGATGATGGGAGGCATGGGAGGCATGGGAGGCATGGGAGGCATGGGCAACATGAGGTTCATGAGCATGAGGCGCATCATGGACTCTTTCTACTAGATAATGTTTAATTACTGTGCTGACATGAAGATATCAATAAATCTCTGAAAACAGAAACACTTTTGCCTGTAAATGTTATTTACAAACTGTTATTTTGGGTATATTTGGTGGTAGCTCACGCAAAGCCACTGACACAACCATAACCAGTGACACATAGAAGACTTTTGCAAAGTTACTCTATTCAATATATAGTCATCCTGAACATCCTGAAATAACAGTAATCTCTAAAGGATATGTTCTTCAACAACAGAAGTTAATTATGAAAAGTGTTTGTTTTGCCTTGTTCAAGTTAACAATGGAACCTACTGTGAAGGGTTCAACTCAGTTCTCAGTCAACACAAAACTTGTACCATGGAGTTTATCAAACTACTTTGCAAGAGTACAACTAATCACTCCAGAATCAAAGTAAGATGGATGCCATATTGGCAATACTGACTGAATGGCATACATAGCTATTCATAAGACATCAACACATTTACTGATTTGTGAATGTGCCCAAATTCTGTACATTGTTCAAGGAGGAAATATGTTTCATTTGCTCATTCCCAATATTTATTTGAGTTTCCTGTTTGGGACATTATATATTTTTCTATACAGAGTAGAACAGCACTGAGGTATTCAATGAAGTTTGAAAACACAGAACATCCAGTACAATTTGATAGTAAAGGGCCTGTACCTATACAGATATTAAGATACAAAAATAACCAAATACTGACTTTAAAAACTAGCCTTAATTTCACAAAACAACTACTAAAAAACACATAAAATTACACTTGGAAGACAATCCCCTGATTATAATATATATGGGTTGTATCTGAACCCTTGGACTGCAACGTGTCTGAGTTTGTCTAAGTGCCAAGATGTGACATGTGAATGAAAGAAGATATAAATTATTCAAGCGGATCAAGTTTGGTATTAGAAAAAACCTTTAGCCTTTGAACAATACCGATGATTACCACTATTTTTGTGAAGTGTGTGATTCCATGTTAACTGCATCCCATAAACAAAATATCTTATTGTTAAAATATTTCGGATAACTAGTGGCAGTCTAGCACTATGTAAGCAATACAAATTTGAGACTCGGTATGTGGTCATAGTCACAATGTCTCTTAAGTACTTATGGTTATAGAATATTGAAAGTCCTTGTTTTAAACTAAGTTGTCAATCCCAGGTTTTGTTCCTTAGCTATGAGACCAAAGGCAATTTGGTGGCCAACTACGCTTGGCACCTAACCATACCAGCAAAACAATCAAATTCAGTCATACTGTTAATCATAAGGCCTTTTGATCTCATGACAAATGAGATCACTTTACACGATCATAGGAATCTTTTGCTCCAAGATATTTTGCTTGGTCAAACATCTTCTATTATTATCGTACTTGATGGCAAAGTCCATTGTCTATCAATTCAGTTAACATCTTATTGTTGCCGCTGTAGAGTGTCAACGTTTTGGTAGGAGAGAAAATAAATAAAACCTTTGACAAACATTGAAAACTCACAGATACAGTAATTGTTTATTTCAAATTAGATGGATGTATGGAGCCAGTAATTAAACTAAGGACCAGCATTTCTTCTTGCACAATGTTTTTTTCTTAGACGGCTAGGGTTCCTACCTGCGTTTGGCTGAATCAGCGTTGTGGTCATAACCTCCAGTGCACTTTTCTTTACGTGGGTTTTTTTTTACGAAGACCATGACTTGTAATACGTACAAGTTCTATTTCTATAGATGATTTGTATGGCATGTTGCTGGGTCACGGGGTTTACACAATAGAGCTTCTAACCATCATGTATAAAAAAGAAAGGTTTCAGCCAGGTAGGAACTCAGAACATCACCAAGAGCAACAGCACCACTGACAGCAGCTTAAGCTATAACTGAGCAAACATGACGGACATGAACATGATGGGCAAGGTAAGATAGAACACTGGTTAAATATGTGTGGGGGTGTGGGTCTATATAGCAATATTTATTGCATATATTATATTTATTTTTACATTTCCCAATCTTTCTTCCTTGCAAATGTATTTTCAGATCACCTTCTACGAGGATAGGAACTTCATGGGACGCTCCTATGAGTGTATGAATGACTGTTCCGACATGTCCTCCTACATGTCCCGCTGCCACTCCTGCAGGGTGGAGAGAGGCTGCTTCATGGTCTACGATCACACCAACTACATGGGTAACCAGCACTTCATGAGGAGGGGCGAGTACGCCGACTACATGAGCATGTTTGGCTGGAGCGACTGCATCAGGTCTTGTCGTATGATCCCCATGGTAAGGACAAATATTACCATTGCATCTATTTAGCTTTATTTTCAGATCCAAGTGGCCTGAGTTTAGTATCTGTCATCTGAGGCCCAGAATATACCAGAAGGTCAAGGTCTCATCTTTAAGTAACCTTATGTTCAAACAAAACTCCTCTTTCTCTGATAACAGCACAGAGGAAGCTACAGGATGAGGATCTACGAGAGGGAGAACTTCGGTGGCCAGATGCATGAGATGATGGACGACTGTGACAACATCATGGATCGTTACCGCATGAACAACTGCATGTCCTGTAATGTTATGGATGGCCACTGGCTGATGTACGACCAGCCCAACTACAGAGGCAGAATGATGTACATGAGGCCTGGCGAGTACAGGAACTTCCATCAGATGATGGGAGGCATGGGAGGCATGGGAGGCATGGGCAACATGAGGTTCATGAGCATGAGGCGCATCATGGACTCTTTCTACTAGANGGAGAACTTCGGTGGCCAGATGCATGAGATGATGGACGACTGTGACAACATCATGGATCGTTACCGCATGAACAACTGCATGTCCTGTAATGTTATGGATGGCCACTGGCTGATGTACGACCAGCCCAACTACAGAGGCAGAATGATGTACATGAGGCCTGGCGAGTACAGGAACTTCCATCAGATGATGGGAGGCATGGGAGGCATGGGAGGCATGGGCAACATGAGGTTCATGAGCATGAGGCGCATCATGGACTCTTTCTACTAGATAATGTTTCATTACTGTGCTGAAATGAAGATATCAATAAATCTCTAAGAAACAACTCCTTCTTTTACCTGTGAATGTTATTTACACACTGTTCTTTTATGTATATTTGGTACGTCACATAAAACCACTGACACAACCATAACCATTGACACATTGAAGATGTTTGCTAACTTACCCTATTCAATATATAGTCATCCTGAACATCCTGAAACTATGTGAATCTGTAAAGGATATGTTCTTCAACAACAGAAGTTGTTAATTATGAAAAGTGTTTGTTTAGCCTATTTTAAGTTAACAATGGAACATACTGTCAGTGGTGCAACTCAGTACTCAGTCAACACAAAACTTTTACCATGGAGTTTATCGAATTACTGTGCAGGAGGACAATTCATCACTCTGGCATAAAAGAAAGATGGATGCTATATTGGCATTACTGACCGAATGACATCCATAGGTATTCATAATAGATCAAAAACATAATAGAGTTTTCAATGTACCCAGATTATGTATGCTGTTTTAAGAGGAAATGTGCTTGATTGGTTCTTTCCCAACATTTAATTGAGTCTACAGTTGGGGACATTTTATTATACCTTTCTATATTGAGTAGAACAGAACTGGGGTATTCAATGAAGTTTGAAAACACAGAACATCCAATACATTTGGATAGTAAAGGTCCTATACCTGTACAGATATTAAGATACAAAAATTACCAAGCGGCAACCTTAAAAAAACAGCCTTTTTGAACAGATTTCATTAATAACATGAAAACGATCATTGGAAGACATTCCCTTGATTATTCTATATACAGTACATGGACTGTATCTGTACCATCATATTGCACTTTGTCTGAGTTGGTCCAGTTTGGTTACAAACAAGTGCTGGTAGATTTGCAAAAATATCCATGCGATTTCAGCTTTTTTATGACTTAGGAATCATCATCCATCCGATGGGTGTTTGATTAACTAATTTCTAGAGAGTGTTTAGGTTGAGTAGCACATGCGTGGCAGTGAGACAATGAATTGTGCCAAACATTGCTGACTGACATGACCAACATGGATCACTTGATCTTTATCAATCACAGCAATAGTGCCAAGATCTGACATAAGTGAATAAAGATAAATAGAACAAACTATTCAAATGGCTTAAGAATGATGTTAGCACAAATCTTTAGGCTTGGAACAATACAGAAAATGAAATAGATTTTTGCAGTGCAAACATGAGCTACAGAGAGAGGGTAGTTTGGTTTTGTATTTAGTATGAAAATGTAGCAGTATTGTAAATAAAATATTCACATAGAACTGTATAGGCCTTTGTATATTTTTCCATGCATGGCAAAGGGGCTACTATGACTCAAATGAACAGAGCGATACATCACATCCTGAAACTAATTTATTTACTCTATGTAATGACATTTGAAGATAAAATGAAGTGGAAAATTTACAATCCCTACACTAAAAAGCATCATAGCATGCAAGTCAAAATGTAACACAATGTTTACAAAGCAGAAGACACTTATTTTTTTAAATCTTGGCTACTTGGGTGTTCTATTGTTAATAGGGAAAAACACTGTTACCCTATAACATTTTCAAACAGTCATCTAATTTTCTTAAGTTAACAAGGTAATCTAGAAAATTGTGAATTTAATTGAAAGGGAGATACATTTGATAATTTTTTACAATTATTTTGAGACAACTGCGCAAATCTGGCTGTTTCTTACAACAACAACAAAACAATATATTTACACACATATGTTACAGGACATTGATGGATTAGACTCAACCCAATGCACACAGAGTTGTGAAAAAGTAAACTGCTTTTACTGCGTGTGACGTCTGTAGTCCCATGTTAATTGTATTCTAAATACAAAATGTCTCCATGTTGAAACATTTAACATTTATAGTGGCAGCCTAGTACTATATTAGCAAAATAAATTGAGGACTTGGTATGTAGTCATAGTCACAATATCACAAAAATACTTAGAATAGAAAACTGAAAGTCTTTATTTCAAATAAAAAGTCGTCAATTCCAAGTTTTGTTCCTTTGCTATGACACCAATGACGAGTTGGATGCCAACTACGTTTGGCATCTAACTATAACAGCTAAGCAATCCAATCCAGTCATACTGTTAATCAGAGGGCCCTATAATCGTATGATTAATGAGATCGCTTTACATAATCATAGGATTTTTTTACTCCAAAATATTTTGCTAGGTCAAACATCTTGTATTATCTCTCCTTGATGGCAGAGAACATTGTCTATCAATTCAGTTGACATCTCATTGATGCCACTGTAGAGTGATAAAGGTTGGGTAGGAGACTAAATAAATACAACTTTTGACAAACATGCAAAAACTCACAGATATAGTGATTATTTCTTTCAAATCAGATGGATGTATGGAGCCAGCAGTTAAACCAAGGGCCAACATTTCTTCTGGTAAAGTCCCATGTACTTTTGGCTGAATAAGCATTGTGGTCATAAGCTCCATTGCACTGTTCTTCATATAGGTTTTTGACGAAGCCCATGACTTGTAATGCGTAGAAGCCTCAGTGCTATTTCTATAGATGGTTTGTATGGCATGTTGCTGGGTCACGGGGTTTACACAATAGAGCTTCTAACTGTCAGGTATAAAAAGCAAGGTTTCAGCCAGGTAGGAACTCAGAACATCACCAAGAGCAACAGCACCACTGACAGCAGCTTAAGCTACAACTGCGCAAACATGACCGACATGAACATGATGGGCAAGGTAAGATAGAACACTGGTTAAATATGTGTGGGGGTGTGGGTCTATATAGCAATATTTATTGCATATATTGTAATTATTTTTACATTTCTCAACCTTCCTTCCTTACAAATGTATTTTCAGATCATCTTCTACGAGGATAGGAACTTCATGGGACGCTCCTATGAGTGTATGAATGACTGTTCCGACATGTCCTCCTACATGTCCCGCTGCCACTCCTGCAGGGTGGAGAGAGGCTGCTTCATGGTCTACAACCGCACCAACTACATGGGTAACCAGCACTTCATGAGGAGGGGCGAGTACGCCGACTACATGAGCATGTTTGGCTGGAGCGACTGCATCAGGTCTTGTCGTATGATCCCCATGGTAAGGACAAATATTACCATTGCATCTATTTAGCTTTATTTTCAGATCCAAGTGGCCTGAGTTTAGTATCTGTCATCTGAGGCCCAGAATATACCAGAAGGTCAAGGTCTCATCTTTAAGTAGCCTTCTGTTCAAACAAAACTCCTCTTTCTCTGATAACAGCACAGAGGAAGCTACAGGATGAGGATCTACGAGAGGGAGAACTTCGGTGGCCAGATGCATGAGATGATGGACGACTGTGACAACATCATGGATCGTTACCGCATGAACAACTGCATGTCCTGCAATGTTATGGATGGCCACTGGCTGATGTACGACCAGCCCAACTACAGAGGCAGAATGATGTACATGAGGCCTGGCGAGTACAGGAACTTCCATCAGATGATGGGAGGCATGGGAGGCATGGGAGGCATGGGAGGCATGGGCAACATGAGGTTCATGAGCATGAGGCGCATCATGGACTCTTTCTACTAGATAATGTTTCATTACTGTGCGAACATGAAGATCTCAATAAAGTGCTGAGAAAATGAAACACTTTTGCCTGTTAATTTGTACAGAATTAACTTTTGAGTAGATTTGGTTCTGCATTCAAAACCACTGATATAATCATATGCAGAAACTTCTATCAGATGTAAGGAGACTTTTTCAAGATGATGTTCCTGCACATTCAATTCAATTCAATTTCTTTTTGTAACGCCCAAAATCACAACAACAGTTGCCTCGAAGGGCGACAAGGATTCCATCATTGGTCAATAAACAGAAAACCACATTATAAAAATGTACATATGATTTTAGCAGGGGTGATTTTTAAGGGGTGCATGGTGGCGGTGCGGTTAGAGCCCTTGCCTCCCAGGAAGGAGATCTTGGGTTCGATTCTTGGGCTGAATCCGACATCACATGATCTCTCTGGGTGGAGTCTGCATGTCCTCCCCATGTTACCGTGGGTTCTCTCCGGGCACTCTGGCTTCCTCCCACCGTCCAAAGACATGCGTGTGATAGGTTAATTGGTATATTGAGAAATTGCCCCTAGAGAGTGAATGTGTGAGTGAATGGTTGTCTGTGTCTCTGTGTTGGCCCTGCGACTTGCTGGCCCCAGTCCAGGGTGTACCCTGCCTATGGCCCGAAGCTACTGGGTTAGGCTCCAGTCACCCGTGACCCCTCAATGGGAAGAAGCGGCACTGCAATCCCTCCCAGGGATTAGCAGTAGATAATGGATGGATGGATGGATGATTTTAGCAAATGGATGACTGTCCCGGAACATCCCCTGTCCTTTAGACCCTCCTTCTCGGCAAGGAAAAACTAAAAAAAAAAACCCTGTGGGAAAAAGTAGAAACCTCGGGGAGAACCACAGTGAAGGAGAGATCCTGCTCCCACGGACGGACAGGCTGTAGATGTTCCAGGACTGGCGTGCATCCATATTGCGATGGACTGTAAAGAAAGAACCCCTCAGGCGAAAGGAAGGGTACATCTAGATCATCAAGTGCGAGGAGAGTTCGGCTATTCAGCGAAGTGGGTCTGAGGAAAGCAGTTCGTCTGTTGTACGAAGCACCTCCGACAGTTGAGGAGCACCTGGGTCCACATGAGGCGCATCATTGGGTCCTACTACTTCAAAATATTAAGATACTTGGCTGTTATGAAGACATTAAATCATAGATCGAAACTGTATTTTAGTGTTTCAATACAAGATCGACTGATTGATTTTGATGCTACAGTAGACACAAAAACAATAATAGTCCTGAGGCCACACACCAAAAACTACAGCATAAAATCACAATTACTTTAAAGAAATTCAAGCTACCAATTTGTGGAGATGTTTCGTTCCAAGTAGTTTTCACAAAGACAAACACCTGTTAATTACACTCACGTCTACAATATGTATTCTTCAACAAAACCTCATAATAATGACATGAATGGACTACATATAAAACTGGCCCAGTCCAAAAGTGTAAGTACAGAATAATTAATTAGGCCCTAATTAGTTTGACAATAAGTCTAGTTAAATGTACCACATTGTTCTAATGTTTTCATTGAATAACTAACACTGTACATATCACAGTGCATGTGGGTTCGTCACAGCAGAACTTGTTTATGCCTGTGTATGCCTTTTCACAATATGTTTCCATATTACTTTTAAATAATAGTTCTACTGATTATGAAGCACGGCTTAAGGCCTCTGTATAGGCCTTCTTCAGTTTCCTGCGTGAACGTTTACATATGCAAAAACTACAAATGCCGTTTTTCACAGCCTATTCCACTGTGTTCTTTGTCAACATGTTTTTAAGCTATGTCCACTAGGACACAGGTCAATGAAAACATTTAGTGACTAAAAACTTTGAGAACTAACTTACTTAACCCGCATGCTCTCTTTGGGGGTCAGAGTAACCCAAAACTATGTTAAATGCACAGAAACCCACACCCACAATGAGACATTTAGATTGTATGTGCTTGATTGAACTCAGACAAAACTAAATCCTTCTTATTTATGTGCAGCATGGCTGCACATTTTAGTGCCCAAAAGGGTACAGGGTAGAAATGTAATTAACCTTCACTATTTCAGGGTTGAAGGTGGGGTCTTTTTGACCGTTAGGACAGGGTGAGTTGCAAAAAACTAAAAGCGCACGAGGGTTAAATATGATACAAAAACAAATTAATGGCAACATAGAAGGAGGTATTGGTAATGTAAGTCTTTTTGTCTAATCGCAAGCTAGTTCATATACCTGCTCTTTAAAATTTACCTCTTATGTAGACTACTTCCACTTCCTCCATTGTTACATATATGTTTTTTTCTATGTTGCAGCACATCAGAGGGTCTTTCGTATACTGCCCCAAAATGTTTGGTGTCGCAACTTGTGTATACATAGTCTATTTCTAAGAGCCAGATAGACGATCAAACTACGCACCTAACTAGAGCTGGATACGTGCAGTTGCCATATAGCATATTCTTACACGTACTTAGTGTGAGATGTATTTCGGCCTAGCTCATAGCCTATACCTTCATATTTATGAAGGCCCTTCGGCGAAAATGGTTTGTGTGTGATTTTTAGGAAAGTTCATTTTAGAAGTTTCTGAAACACGTAACGTGATACATAAATGGACAAATATTACACGTCTTCCCTCCCTGTGATTATGTAATGATATCTCTAAAATGCCACCCTTCTAATTGTAAAGGTTAACGGCTGAAGCACAGTATGGGTAAAAAGAAACAGGATTTATAAAAGAATTGCTGAAATTAAATGTTTTCCAAAGAAATGTTGATCTCAATAACAGGATCGATGTGTGAAGCCATACATGGAAATTTAAATAGGTTTAACAACAATGAGAAATACATGTTTTAGTTACTCTGTCACCCATGTATGCAATGTAGATGTTCTCGCATTTGTTTTAAGACGTACAAGACACACAGCAGCACATAGCAAAAAAATTAGATGAAAAATTATCTTTGTGGACAGGTATCAGTGAAAACTACAGTAAAAGTCTAAAAAAGTCCTATTGACTTTCGGCTAAATCAGCATTGCTTTCATTAGATCAATTGCACTGTTCTTGATCAATCTTTTTAGGGACCCCTTCCCTTGAAATTGTATAAGAGTGGTATTTCTATGGTCGGGTTTCTATGGCATGTTGCTAGGTCAAGGGTTTACACAATGGAGCCTCTGGCTGTCAGGTATAAATAGGAAGGCTACAGGCAGGTAGAAAATCAGAACATCACCAAGGGCAACAGCAGCAGTACCAGCAGCTCCAGCTACAACTGAGCAAAAATGGCCAACATGAACATGATGGGCAAAGTAAGAATGAACAAAGGTTACAATACTGAAGAGCTGCCAACTGTCATACATTTCACTAGTTCCACAGCGTGTTTATCCATGTGTATATCTCACGGTCAATGCCTGAGAGTTAGCAGCTCTGATATTGTATAGTTGTGTATATTTAGACCTATATTTCCTTTTCAAATTAGATCCACTTTTCTTGTCTATTCAGGTCACCTTCTACGAGGACAGGAACTTCATGGGACGCTCCTACGAGTGTATGAATGACTGTTCCGACATGTCCTCCTACATGTCCCGCTGCCACTCCTGCAAGGTGGAGAGAGGCTGCTTCATGGTCTACAACCGCACCAACTACATGGGTAACCAGCACTTCATGAAGAGGGGCGAGTACGCCGACTACATGAGCATGTTTGGCTGGAGCGACTGCATCAGGTCTTGTCGTATGATCCCCATGGTAAGAATCTAGCTGCATCAAATGTTTCTGTTTTCCTCCATAATTATAGCTTTGTCATGGATACAATCGGATGGTAAAACAATAAATCACACTCAGATTGTAATCAAATTATTGTCACCTAACAAAACTCTTTCGCAAACAGCACAGAGGAAGCTACAGGATGAGGATCTATGAGAGGGAGAACTTCGGTGGCCAGATGCATGAGATGATGGACGACTGTGACAACATCATGGATCGTTACCGCATGAACAACTGCATGTCCTGTAATGTTATGGATGGCCACTGGCTGATGTACGACCAGCCCAACTACAGAGGCAGGATGATGTACATGAGGCCTGGCGAGTACAGAAACTTCCATCAGATGATGGGAGGCATGGGAGGCATGGGCAACATGAGGTTCATGAGCATGAGGCGCATCATGGACTCTCTCTACTAGATAATATTTCATTACTGTGCGAACATGAAGATGTAAATAAAGCGCTCAGAAACAAACACTTTTGCCTATGTATAGTAACCACAGGGAAACATTATGAATCATTTAAAGATAAGTTCTTCAACATCAAAAGTGTCTCATAACGAAAGTCTGTCTTTTGCCTATATAATTTAGGATAACAATTTAACCTACTGTGACTGCTTCAACTCCAAACTCAGTCATCATAAAGTCTGTGCCATGGAGGTGGTCACATTGCATTGTATGACAACAAATCACCACATATAGTTAAGCGTCAAGGAGAGATGGATTTATTATTGACAACACCTATTCATGAGCAATCAATTCTCCACAGGAACTTCCATCAGATGTGTGGAGACATGGTCAAGATATTTATGAGCATGAGGGGTATTAGTAGGTGCTATTACTTCATAATTTTAAGATACTTTGCTGTTATGAAGACATAAAATTATTGATAAAAAAACATGTTTTTGTTTGAGTTTTAATACAAGTTTATTTTGATACTACATTAGAGAGAAAACCAATAGTAGGCCATAGACCACACACAGAAAACCATAGTAATATCAAATCACAATTGTTTAAAAGAAATTCAAGCTATCGATTTGTGGAGATGTTTTGTTCCAAGTTGTTTTCACTACACTCACGCCTGCAATGTATATTCTTCAAATGCAAAAAAACTCATCATAATGACATAAATGGACTGAATATAAAAGTGGTCCAGTCCAAAAGAGTAATTACAGAATAATTAAGTAGGGCCTAATTAGTTGTCAATCAGAAGTCCAGTTAGAAGTCAGGCCCATCTACAGAGGCAGGTTGATGTACATGAGGCCTGGCGAGTACAGGAACTTCCATCAGATGATGGGAGGCATGGGCAACATGAGTTTCATGGGCATGAGGCATATCATGGACTCTTTCTACTGGACAATGTTTTGATACTGAGATTCTATTATTTCAGTGACTTGTTTACAAAACAAAAGAAAAACAGTCTCAGTGGTTTTGAACACCAAACCACTCATACTACCACCACAAGTAACTCACTGAAAAGTATTTTGCATCATACAATATATTTTACTGAGGAGAAAAGTTAGAAAATGTAAGTGGTGTGTCATTTTTATGGAAGTAGCCTATCTATACATTTTTAAACTATCTTAAAAGGCTTTCAGAGAAAGTAATCAATCTTGTTACATAAGACAATGTTTGGCTATTAAGAGACTGCAGGGGCAATGGCTTCATTTAGCTAACCGGCTAACCAGCTAAACATGGCCACCCGACTACATTTGAAGTTGGTTGGGGTGGTAGATGTGACAGGTTGTGTAGGGGCTAGGTGGCTTTGTTTATCTGGCTAGCTAGTTAGACAACTAGTTAGACAACTGGTTAAACTACAATTCAAAATACAAAGTTAACAATGCTAGCCATACAACTAAAATTGTTGACAGATGTTACCCACTTCATTTAATGGTTCTCACTTTGAGAGTGGATACAAATTGATGTGTGATGTGTGTCACCACAAATCTTTTGTAATTTTAACGAGGAGTTGAATGCTAAAATCTGAATATAATTTTTGAGCCCCTAAACTAAGAGGCTTTCATTAGGCCTATAAAATACTTATAAATGGTGTTATTTTCTAACTGATGACGTAAAAAAACACAAGCAGACAGTGGTTTCACACTGATTAGGATTTGGTATTCAGGAAAGACAAACGCAAACCAATGAATTGTAAAACATAATTAAATACTGGTTAGAAACATGCATTCACATTGTAGACACTGAACCTAAGTCCAAAAGTAAGTTGTCTTTACTCATGAAATGTGGAATTCGCTGTACAAGTACAGAATACCTGACTTTGGCTAGTAGTTACATTTAAGATTATTCTAATATGCAGTTAAGCGTCAAATAGAATGTTTTGTAAAAGAGTAACCATGTACTACTTAAAAGCCTATTAGTCATTTAAATTAATCTAAGAAATTATTTATACATTTTATAACTTATCATGTGTATTTTTAAGTTTGGGTTTTTACAAAAATGAAGTGAGTTATAGGGGCGGGGGAACTGTTCAGAGGGTAGTGAAAGTGCATATAGATCTGTGAACCACTGTGACATAAAGGGATTGCATAAAAATGTACCAATAAATATGATTTTATCTGAGTTGATGATTAAATTCTTATGTTATTCTGATGTCATCGCTACTGGTGATTCCTTTTTGTTATACAATGGTAATTATTAATATGTAGATATGGTTAAGGTTTACGTTTCTTTTTTTGTTGTTATTTTGTCTAAATTACTGGAAATCCATTGAAGCTAATATTGTTAAAGAATCTATATTTTAGATCTGTCAAGGACTAGATGATAAATACATTCCTAAAGCTAAAAGTTCTGCCTTCAGTCACCTCAATGTCAGCCTTCTCATTTATAAATCTTTACAATAGTAGGTGCTGTAGTTACATTGGAGGTAATGCTACTTTAATGCTAAGCGCCATTCACATTTATTTGAACTATTTTTTAACGACAAAAAAGGATTTATCGCTGATTTATGAAAATGAAATGAAAATGTTTGACAGACATGACAGAATCAATAACAGAATTTATGTTTAAACAACTTGAGTTTTTGAAAATGGTCTGTACACAAAAGAGGTTTGAATCTTTAGTTCTGTTTGCAAAAAAAAGAGAAAGTTTGATTTTTTTTAAGGAAACACAGATAACAGAGAACGATAACCTGGAAAAAAAATTTGGGACAAGGATCTATGAAAAAAGATATCTTATCTGAAAATACTATTGACTTTTAGCTGACTTGGCACTGTGACGCTTTCCACTGTTCTTGACATAAGTCTTTTGAGTCCCTTGAAATGTGTAGAAACCTGAGTGACATTTCTATAGATGGTTTCTATAGCATGTTGCTGGGTCAAGGGGTTTGTACAATGGGGCCTCTAACTGTCAGGTATAAATAGGAAGGCTTCAGCTAGGTACGAACTCAGAACATCACCAAGAGCAACAGCAGCAGTACCAGCAGCTACAGCTTCAACTGAGCAAAAATGGCCGACATGAACATGATGGGCAAGGTAAGAAGAATTTGTTACATATTGTATGAATATATATTTAAAATAAATGTATACATGTACATATATATATACTTCAACTCTATTCAATTTTTACATTCCCCTACATTTCTTCCTGTAAATGTATTTTCAGATCACCTTCTATGAGGACAGGAACTTCATGGGACGTTCCTATGAGTGTATGAACGACATGGCCGACATGTCCTCCTACATGTCCCGCTGCCACTCCTGCAGGGTGGAGAGAGGGTGCTTCATGGTCTACGATCGTACCAACTACATGGGTAACCAGTACTTCATGAGGAGGGGCGAGTACGCCGACTACATGAGCATGTTTGGCTGGAGCGACTGCATCAGGTCCAGTCGTATGATCCCCATGGTAAGGATAACTGTTATTCATCCTACATGTGTCAATCTAGCTGTTACTAACAATATATATAATATATCATAATAGCCATAATCAACTATTTGGATTACATGGTTGCCTCAATTCCAGCATTAACTTTTTAGTGTCTTAATAATCTCTTTTTTATCCAATAACAGCACAGAGGCAGCTACAGGATGAGGATCTACGAGAGGGAGAACTTCGGTGGCCAGATGCATGAGATGATGGACGACTGTGACAACATCATGGATCGTTACCGCATGAACAACTGCATGTCCTGCAATGTTATGGATGGCCACTGGCTGATGTACGACCAGCCCAACTACAGAGGCAGGATGATGTACATGAGGCCTGGCGAGTACAGGAACTTCCATCAGATGATGGGAGGCATGGGAGGCATGGGAGGCATGGGCAACATGAGGTTCATGAGCATGAGGCGCATCATGGACTCTTTCTACTAGATAATGTTTAAAGTTTGTGCTGATATGAAGATCTAAATAAATGATTGACGAATGAAACAATTTTCCTGAAATTATTTCCTGGATATTTGTACAGTACACAATAAACACAGATTCTACCGCTGAGAATAGAAGTGAATGCATTTTGTATAATTTTTAAATGAAAAGTAACTAGATTACATCATTGTCTTAATGACATTTTCTCCTATGATCAAAATATGCTTTTGGTTGTAAAATGTAAATCACAATTTTTCCCCCAAAGAATCCATGCCACCAATCTGTGGAGATGACTTGAATCAAGTTAATTAGATTTGATTGGATACTTGTTGATAACGTCCATATACAACAAATTTCTGTAACACAACCAAATGTGATTACTGTAACATGAGTTAATACTAGTATAGAGGTCTGTACACGAATATCATAAATACAGGGTGAATGCTGTGTTTGGTAAATTTAAGATCAATGTATTAATTGAAGTTTAGTGCATTAATTTATATCCCATAATTCGTGCATTTATTTAGGAAGACTTGAATTATTCAATAAAGAGCGCTTTCAAATTTTATTTAGGTAGATAATGTTTTTAATTTTTTAACAAAGTCGGAACTTTGTAATGTTATTCTGAGATGACCTGACATTATTTAAGCTCTGAGGTTGGAAAAATAAAAGTCTTTGTTTCAAAATAAAGGTATTGAAGCACAATATGCTTTTTTCTCTAAAATGACAATACTGAACATTTGGTGAGCAACTGCAATCAGCAACTATATTGGATACAAAACCATTTTCTGTCATTCTGATTGCCGTAAGGGGATCAGAGTCTAAGAGGACAATTACAATGATCTCATCATTCCTAATACTGATCATTAAGATATCAGTTTAACAAATATAATTTGGCACCAATAGACATACTTTTCTTTTTAACGCTGTAAAGTTGATGGGTGAGCCCCCATATACAAATGATGTTTCCTTGAACAGTTCAGTGCTCAAAATGTGTCGAGACGATTGACTACCTGTCAAAAGTGTGGAGTCTGAGCTATCATGGAAAAATAGTTAGTCGTAAGACCATATACTGTAAAAAGATTGGACAGTATGACAGCTCTAAAAAGGGAAGCCAAAAAATCTGGATCGCTCCCTGGTGGCTTGGCTGTAGTATCAATCATAAATCCCAATCCCTACCTACCAATGTTAGCGGATGGAAAATGAGCCAACAGGAACGATCTGAGTGAGCTTAAAATAATGTTCTCCTAAAAATGGCTCCTCTCATTTTAGGTAATGCTTATCACACTGATGTCTGTTCTGGTGCTCAGTTTTCTGTTCAGTGTTTTTAATTAGTCATGTGACGATATGAAAAAGGGGCTTGTGTGCGCTAACTGTTGGGTTGGGCAAGTGTATGGGTAGCACCTCGATACCATGGCTCTACCACTCGATCATTTCTGTACGAACTCTGACTCCAAATGACATCAGCGCAAAATGGCAGCACCCGTATCCGGGATATCCGGGATTGAGTTATTTCGATCAGAAACTAGAACAGAAATATTCCACATGTTGAACTTTTAATATAGGTATTGTGATATATGTATATAAATGTTAACTTTTTAAAGAAGAAGAGGAGGTTGGCAGCCAGGAGGGATGCGGACAAACAGACATTTTTATGTTTAAAAAAATCTAAAAAGTTCAAACGTTTTCAATTCTTAAGTCTCTAAACATTTTATGTGTTGTCACCTTTATGGACATGAACCCTCAGATCAATTTGGTTGATTAATTTCTGAATATATATCTGCACATTAGTGTTTGTGTATAGTATTTAATTAAACAATATATTCATAAAGAATTTAGTATAATTAAATCATGTATTTAAAAATGTAGGTTGATCAGAGAGTTGGAGAGCCATGTTATTTCAACTAGTAATTTATCCAAATTAAGATTTTACACAAATTGAAAACTTTTCTGAATATAATCATTGCAAAATTTGGTTGGAGGTTGTATGGAGTGCTATGAGTAAAAACAAAGACCAGTATATCTTCTAGTTCTACATTCAACTATATTTATGCAGAGTCAGAAAGCATGGGAGTCTTTAGACCTATTGAGGTTTTCGCACAGTTAGCTTTGTGGTCACCAGTGCGATTGCACTGTTCTTGAAATAAGCCTTTTGAGAGAGTGTCCCTTGAAATGTGTACAAACCTCAGTGGTATTTCTATTGCATGGTTTCTATGGCATGTTGCTGGGTCAAGGGGTTTGTACAATGGGGCCTCAAACTGTCAGGTATAAATAGGAAGGCTCCAGCCAGGTAGGAACTCAGAACATCACCAAGAGTAACAGCAGCAGTACCAGCAGCTACAGCTACAACTGAGCAAAAATGACCAACATGAACATGGGCAAGGTAAAAACTGTCGCAGATTAATTGATGTTTAGGTATATATTTACACTTTAAGTGCACTTTGCCAACGTTTTAAATTCAATTCTAAAAATAAACACGCTAACATTTATGTGAATGCTTGAAAGGTGGACAACATTTTCAATTTTCATATTTACTTGACTGTCTTCATTGCAAATGTCTATTCAGATCACCTTCTATGAGGATAGGAACTTCATGGGACGTTCCTATGAGTGTATGAATGACATGGCCGACATGTCCTCCTACATGTCCCGCTGCCACTCCTGCAGGGTGGAGAGAGGCTGCTTCATGGTCTACGATCGCACCAACTACATGGGTAACCAGCACTTCATGAGGAGGGGCGAGTACGCCGACTACATGAGCATGTTTGGCTGGAGCGACTGCATCAGGTCCTGTCGTATGATTCCCATGGTAAGGGCAACTATTAAAATTGTTTGAATCTATTTAGCTGTATGGCTGTATTTTCATCTTGCACCAGATATTATGGTATAATTATATCTGTCACCTGTGGCCCAGAATACTTCTGAAGGTCAAGGTCCAATCTTTGAGTAACCTTTCTGTTCAATTACAGCACAGAGGGAGCTACAGGATGAGGATCTACGAGAGGGAGAACTTCGGTGGCCAGATGCATGAGATGATGGACGACTGTGACAACATCATGGATCGTTACCGCATGAACAACTGCATGTCCTGCAATGTTATGGATGGCCACTGGCTGATGTACGACCAGCCCAACTACAGAGGCAGGATGATGTACATGAGGCCTGGCGAGTACAGGAACTTCCATCAGATGATGGGAGGCATGGGAGGCATGGGAGGCATGGGCAACATGAGGTTCATGAGCATGAGGCGCATCATGGACTCTTTCTACTAGACAGTGTATTAACTGTTCTGATTTGATCTACAGTAAATGCAGCTTTGACTCAAAATAAAAACTTTTTTTGTGTAACTATTTTGCTTGAATTCATAATTTAAGGTAACTTATTTGCCACACAACATTGATACACTCACCTCAGATCGGTGTGCATTATTATAAAAAATATACAATTTCACTGTCAAACTTGGGAAGCATTTTAAGAGATTAGCTTCAGATGTTTTGGTTACCAATGTTACAAAAATTGAAAGTCAAGTAGAGTTGGAAGCAATGCTAAGGGCAGTGCCATTAATGTCAAATTCCCAATAAATTACATAAATAAAAGCTTTTAGACAAATAATCTTTCCGCCTACAGTAACTTAATAGGATATGTATATATAATATTTAGTTTCAGAGGAACTATTCTTGTTGGGGGGGGGGGGGGGTTCCCTAGCTTTGACAGAGGTTCCAGGTACTGACAATTCATTGTTAAGTTTGGAATTGAAAGTAGACCATGTCAAACTATCAACAGACATTGTTTATAGATAACTGACATGTGTGAGAACTTTCTTTGCTCTCTCTTACTCAGTAGTGAAGTACCTTGAATGTCAGGTGTGTAACCCTAGTAAAGGGTTTTAAACTGGCGATGAATCATTGAATGACCAGTTTACTTTTGTTGTTGATCACAATTTTACTCGAAAGTGCTTGGTGTTTGTGCTGACAGTATGTACGTGATACAGTAAAAGGCCTTGTGTTAACACATGTAGATTTTCTGATAAACCACTTAACTTTCCCGTTTAATGTTTTTAATCAGCGTCTACTGTATGATTCAGAACAACAAACAAATAATCAGATGTGGTATATAAGTTTCTGTATGGAGATACCATGAAAATGTAAAAAAAAGACCGGAAAGTCTTAAATAGGGTTTTGTCATCAAAACAGGTGTTTATCAACAAAGAAGAGGCAACATGATGGCATTCTCAATGATCATTTCAAGTACATGGTGATTACTTGATTGATGATTGGTAAAACATGTTAGTAACACTTTACATTACATTAACTTCCACGAAACATCATAGACAAACCATAGTTACAACCATGTAGTTACGTAAGAACTGTTATAGGGTTACACTTTATCGCAGAGGCACAAGTAATAACACAAGTGAAATTTGGTGCAAGGGTCGTTGTGTTTTTCAAGGGGTAAGTTGATGTGAACCATGATCTTGTCTTGGTAACATATCTACCCACCCTTTTTGCACCTCTCCCATACTGTACCTTTTTACATTTTTGTTCGAACATTTTGCGCAACCACTTAGTACCATATCAATACATGGCAATTCCGATAAATTATTTTATTCTACTAGCAAGCTACTGCTTTGTGGTTACATGACAGTTCATGTTACCTAATGTAAAGTTTTGCAACATTTCAAATTAATATGTTAATTGTAATTTGTGTACATTAATACTATATAATTGTATAGTATCACCAACAGGATTAACAATGTTTTTACAATGTAACTGATATTTAATCACAAAGTATCACAATTTAATGGCATGAGTTATTACAAAATTAACAATTGAATTAGACATACAGTCAACTGCATTAGACAGTCACCTAAATTGAAGACTGGAAAACAAAACACCTTTCCATGACATATCAATGAAATTGCAAAAATACAAATAAAACATTTTGGTTGTAATACTGACAATAACATACAACAAACATATATAGTTATATTTTACAAGAAGGGTACTAATATTGATGGCTAAATGCTAAATATCTGCATGTGTATTTACAGTGGTAGTTTGTGCTACTAGATTGGAGAAAGATTCATTGATGATGATGTCATACAGTCATAAGTTCCAAATATGGCAATATTATGTCCATCGTTTTTTTTTATTAGATGTCCTCTGTCCAAACTGATGTTGTTTCTCTTGTTTATTTGCCTGCCACATGTTGGCTGGTTATGTGTCATAGAGCTAGCAGTTAAAACAAAAGACTTCTTCAAAAGAATTCTTCTGGTAAAGTACTACATTTAACAATTCACATTGAGTCAGAGCAAATTTTCTGTTGTTCACCCTGTTGACTGTTACCACAATCCGTTTTGTGCTCACCAGCTCCATTCTTGATGAATGTCTGTTGAGGGAGCTCATCCCTGGAAATGTGCACAAAATGCAACACTCTATAGGTTTCTATGGCATGTTGCTGGGTCAAGGGGTTTGTACAATGGGGCCACTGGCTGTCAGGTATAAAAAGAAAGGCTTCAGAAAGGTAGGCATTTAGAACATCACCAAGAGCAACAGCAGCAGTACCAGCATTTACAGCTTCAACTGAGCAAAAATGGCCGACATGAACATGATGGGCAAGGTAGCAATGAAAATATTTGACTATAGTTAAAAATACAGCCTTATTAAAATATGACTAGACATAGCACTGTTGGAGTCCCTTTCAAAAATGTTTTTTAAAAAGTTTTCCGGATTACTTTCCAGATCACCTTCTATGAGGACAGGAACTTCATGGGACGCTCCTATGAGTGTATGAATGACTGTTCCGACATGTCCTCCTACATGTCCCGCTGCCACTCCTGCAGGGTGGAGAGAGGTTGCTTCATGGTCTACAACCGCACCAACTACATGGGTAACCAGCACTTCATGAGGAGGGGCGAGTACGCTGACTACATGAGCATGTTTGGCTGGAGCGACTGCATCAGGTCCTGTCGTATGATCCCCATGGTAAGGACAAATATTACCATTGCTTGAATCTATTTAGCTTTATTTTAACGTCCCAGAGTTTAATACCTGTCGTACGAGGCCCAGAATACTCTAGTAGTTCAAGGTCTTATCTTCAAGTAACCTTCTATTCAATTTCAGCACAGAGGAAGCTACAGGATGAGGATGTACGAGAGAGAGAACTTCGGTGGCCAGATGCATGAGATGATGGACGACTGTGACAACATCATGGATCGTTACCGCATGAACAACTGCATGTCCTGCAATGTTATGGATGGCCACTGGCTGATGTACGAGCAGCCCAACTACAGAGGCAGGATGATGTACATGAGGCCTGGCGAGTACAGGAACTTCCATCAGATGATGGGAGGCATGGGAGGCATGGGAGGCATGGGCAACATGAAGTTCATGAGCATGAGGCGCATCATGGACTCTTTCTACTAGATAATGTTTCATAACTGTCATGACAATAAGATCTTAATAAAGCATATGTAAATATATTGTGCATCTTCTGCAATGTCTATTACCACTAGGTAACAAGAAATACACAGAGCAGAATTACGCTTATTATTACTTTAGATTCTCATAATGCTATATTATGACGCTAATGTAAAAATATTGTACTCAACATTTATATTAATATGTTTTACTAACAGTGATCCGTAGCATCTGTTTGGAATGCCAATAGGTTATTAAAGGGCACATTGTTGATTGCTAAAACTGGTTTTTTCAGTATCCTTTGCTAGAATTGTCTAACAAAACATTTCCACTGCAAGTTCCCACAGCACTTATCTTCTTTTTAAACACTCATGATGACATTGATGTAGAGGTTCATGCCAAGGAAAAAAAAAGAAAAAACAACATTCAATACATATACAACCGACTGAGATGATGTGGATCATACAAACTGTTGGTGGGGATTTATAGTTTGTGAAAGCCAAAAAGAAAGGACATTTTGAAAACAACATGACACTTACCAAACAGAGACACGATCAAGGCCACCACGACGTCTTCAATCATAATCATTACAATCTGATGAAGATCACAGACTATATATTTATTTATACCATTTATACCAATATTGAGTCAACCACTCACATGGGAATTAAGAAAATCTGAATTTTAGTCAATTGTACTAAATAAACTCAAAGTTTTAAACTTAACTTTAATGGTTATATTTCCGTTTCACTTATGAGATTAGCACACAATGTCATTTTCAATGTATCTAATTTGAAGTTACATAGGTGCTGCTACTGAATGAAAAATTAAAATGGCTCACAGCGGGTAAGAAAAAAACATAGTAGGTATAGCAGTGGGGAGGACAGCCAATGTATAAAACAAGTGTTCTACTCTACATAAAAGTTGAAAAGTTATTAAAATGTTGTTACAATTTATATAACTATGACAACACAGAAATAAACAAATGTGTCCCGTTTCTGTTTAAGTTTCTGATAAGAGTTGCATGTGCAGCAGGTTTTAGTGCATTTTCTTCCTTCCAAATCACTAAGATTTATAATTCATTTGCCATTGGGATTTATTACATGGCAATACTTTCCCTTAATTGAAAACACAGGGACTCCCAAATATTGCTGAATATGCCAAGGAAATCCAGATATCTTTCGTTTCAAATGTTTTCAAAGTGCATTTTAAGTCTATTTCCATAAAGTCTGCTTATTCTGTAATACTGGCTGTTAAAGAGGGCTAGAGTCAATGGCATCAACTGTGATGGTCTCCCTATTTGGTTTAGGTACTATCTAATATTTCTTCAGGTTATACTTATATGTAACCTTAATATTTCACGTACATGTTTGGGTACATGAAAATTTGTTTTAACCTTACATTGAAGTGTTGTGAATTTAGGTAACAATTGTGTTAGAAATTAGACACCATAGTTACGATACGATAATTAACTGCAAAATTGCAAGATCTGTCATTCTACCTATTGACTGTTGCCACAAAATGGGTTGTGGTCACTGGTGTAATTTCAATGTTTTTGACTAGGTCTATGAACATTAGTCCTTGTTCAGGTGTACACACCTCAGCACTCCATAGGTTTCTATAGCATGTTGCTGAGTCTGGTATTTGTCTAGTGGGGCCTTTGACTATCAGGTATAAAAAGAAAGGTTTCAGCCAGGTAGGAACTCAGAACATCGCCAAGAGCAACAGCAGCAGTACCAGCAGCTCCAGCTACAACTGTGCAAAAATGACCAACATGAACATGGGCAAGGTAAGAATGCCTTCTACAGTAAATGTAGCCTATGAATGTGTACTGCATGTATTTCGAAGTTTACTCCACTCTATTCACTGCAAAAGCAAACGCAGAACACCAACATAATCTTACAGTTTAATAAATGTTAGAAGGGCCAAGAGGTTCTCATTAAACAAATATGTTCTCAATGAAAATTATTTCAGATCACCTTCTACGAGGACAGGAACTTCATGGGACGTTCCTATGAGTGTATGAACGACATGGCCGACATGTCCTCCTACATATCCCGCTGCCACTCCTGCAGGGTGGAGAGAGGCTGCTTCATGGTCTACGATCGCACCAACTACATGGGTAACCAGTACTTCATGAGGAGGGGCGAGTACGCCGACTACATGAGCATGTTTGGCTGGAGTGACAGCATCAGGTCCTGTCGTATGATCCCCATGGTATGGACAAATATTACCATTGTTTGAATCTAATCAGCTGTATTTTCATCTTTCACCCGTCCTAGTTTAATATCTGTCATCTGTGGCCCAGAATACGCTTGAAGGTCAAGGTCTCATCTTTCAGTAACATTTGTATAAACTTTGTCTAATTACAGCACAGAGGAAGCTACAGGATGAGGATCTACGAGAGGGAGAACTTCGGTGGCCAGATGCATGAGATGATGGATGACTGTGACAACATCATGGATCGTTATCGCATGAACAACTTCATGTCCTGCAATGTTATGGATGGCCACTGGCTGATGTATGAGCAGCCCAGCTACGGAGGCAGGATGATGTACATGAGGCCTGGCGAGTACAGGAACTTCCATCAGATGATGGGAGGCATGGGAGGCATGGGAGGCATGGGCAACATGAGGTTCATGAGCATGAGGCGCATCATGGACTCTTTCTACTAGATAATGTTTTAAAGTTGTACTGACTATTACGGCTCAATAAAGCATCAACCCAAATATTTTGTTTTTCCTGAAAGTGCTGTCTTCGAACTTCCAAGAAAAGCAATCAAGCCTACAAACAGTAGTACTGTCAAACTTCACTTTAGACTACTACCTAGTAACAGCAAATATTTTGGGTGGTGGTCATTTTGGTTTAAAAGTGAGTAGAAAAGATCCACTCTAAGTAAGAGAGTCAATATCTTACTGGAAGTACTACTAGTAAGTGTCATAGCAACACTTGTAACTATGCTCATTTAAAAAATCACAGAAATTGCTGGGTTGTAAGTTTCTAATTATCTTCAACAGCATGGCATTGTATAACATACCAGAGGAATAGTGCAAGTTGTAAACGTTTCTCATACCACTTAGCTGCCATTTCCAAAGTATTCCTCATTAGTGAAAACATATTCCTGAAAAAACATACAGTAATGTAACCCTATGAGAAACATACTATGACAAAATATTTTTCAACGTTTCCTGGTTGTATTTTGGTAAAACTGTATTGCTAGGTAACATTACTAAATTCAGTATGAGGGACAATGGGAATTTGAGGGATTAGCAAATATTAAAATGTACTTCTTGAAGCACAATCTTCATCTGCACCTTTTCAACATCTGCACCATTTACACTATGGAATAACCCATACCACTTGCACTTTATACAATTTTATCACAAAGACATTCATTGATATCACACCTAATTTTAAGATATCACAATACAGTTCCATCGTCATTTTTAAAAGATGTTTTTCGACTAAATTATTTTTCCAACAATATTAATTTAAAAAGTGCTGTAGACATACATTGTACTTAAAAAAATAATATATATTGTACATTGGTATTTATTATAGAAGCGCTGTACTGTTCAGTGTGCAAGAAAGGTGTATTACAAGAAATATGTATTATGATTATTATCATTATTATTATTATTATTACATAAGGTGAAAGTTTCCATATTCCTGAATAAATCATGATACAGGATGGTTAACCGGTTTTTTTTTGGAAACCTTGTTAGGTATTCCATCTGGAAAATACAGTTATTTAAAAAAAATATATTTGGAAAAGTATAAAACATTATTTATATAATTTATATTAAATATAATGTTTTTGATAAAACACTACAATGTGCACAATCCATAATTTCTTACAAACTTGTCTAAGAAACTTTGAGTAAGATTATTATTTAATTCTCCAATTCAAGATAGAATTTGATAATGCAATATTACAATTTATTGTTAAAAGGTAATTGTCCTCAACCTATGTCCACTTCATTTAACTGCTATGACACCAAAGAAGAGTTTCATGTACTCTGCCACCTGTTGGTTGTTGAGTGGTCTAGTATATCAGAGACTGTTGCATGCTGGGAGACATAGTTTTCATCCATGGCTCATTTATCCGCTAGCTTATGTGAAAGGCATCACCTCTGATATTTGTCATTAAAAAATATCAGAATCCCTTTCAATCAAAAGAAAGCATCATTTCAGCTTCTGTTAGGCAAGACAAAGATAGGGACTTTTAAAAATGTATTTTCTATATAGCAGAACTGTTTACGTAAACTCAACTATCTCTTTAGAATGTAACGACAAAGCATAACTGCATTTGTGTTGGATGATGATTAAAGTGGGAAATGAAACATTGTCCCTTTTTATTAAAAATCAGAGGGCGCGGGCGTTGTTCACGATGTTGACGTCTGGCACAATCAGCTTTGTGGTCACCAGCTCCATGCTTGATGACAGTCTTTTGAGGCAGTGCTAGTGCCTGGAAAAGTGGACAAACCTCCACGCTCTATGGTTTTCTATAGCATGATGCTGAGTAAGGGGGTTTGTAAAGTGGGGCCTCTAACTGTCAGGTATAAATAGGAAGGCTTCAGCCAGGTAGGAACTCAGAACATCACCAAGGGCAACAGCAGCAGTACCAGCAGCTACAGCTACAGTTGAGCCAAAATGACTGACATGAACATGATGGGAAAGGTAAGGATGGTCAAAGCCCAAAAAAACTATATGTTTAGCCTTTAAACCACACCACCGTTGTAGCAGTAACCTAATTATAAGTCAAAATGCATAGGTTCAGTGTTTCTGTCTGAAATTAAAGTGTTGTACTGCAGATATTTCATTTTCCCCATTTTGATTACCTTTCAGATCACCTTCTATGAGGACAGGAACTTCATGGGACGCTCCTATGAGTGTATGAATGATTGTTCCGACATGTCCTCCTACATGTCCCGCTGCCACTCCTGCAAGGTGGAGAGAGGCTGCTTCATGGTCTACAACCGCACCAACTACATGGGTAACCAGCACTTCATGAGGAGGGGCGAGTACGCCGACTACATGAGCATGTTTGGCTGGAGCGACTGCATCAGGTCCTGTCGTATGATCCCCATGGTAGGTATAACAATGAATCAGCATATGTTGTGTCGGGCAAGCATGATAGGACTCATTTGTGTCTATCTTGATCGTCAAAGCAGTGTTTATTATCTAAGAAAACCTTTATAAGTTACCTTTAAATTTCAATCTAGTCCAGGAAAGAAGTGTCAAGTCCTCAATGTTGAAAAAAGAATCAAATCAAATCTGATATTAAATGTTTCTCAATAAACTCCTCCCTGTGTAATAACAGCACAGAGGCAGCTACAGGATGAGGATCTACGAGAGAGAGAACTTCGGTGGCCAGATGCATGAGATGATGGACGACTGTGACAACATCATGGATCGTTACCGCATGAACAACTGCATGTCCTGCAATGTTATGGATGGCCACTGGCTGATGTACGACCAGCCCAACTACAGAGGCAGGATGATGTACATGAGGCCTGGCGAATACAGGAACTTCCATCAGATGATGGGAGGCATGGGAGGCATGGGAGGCATGGGCAACATGAGGTTCATGAGCATGAGGCGCATCATGGACTCTTTCTACTAGACAATGTTCAGATACTATAATAACGTGAAGATCTCAATAAAGACTATGTAAATATATTGTATATCTCCTGCAAAGTGGTTGTGTTTAGTTGAACAAGAGTTGTTTTAGAACTTTACACAAAAATGTCTACCACCAATAGGTAAGACCCAATACACCAAGCAATATCATGCATATTTTTAAAATTCAATCACAGATCACAGTGATTTCACAAAAACGTTTTTTAAAACACCAGAACACTAACTTGACCAATACAAAAACAAGGCCACCACGCTTTTAATCGTACAATTGGGGTTCAGAATTTCAATAATACAGATGCTTATTCATTACCGTTTGAGGAAGATCACTAACCATAATATTTATAATAATATTCAGTATCTACATGAATTAAGAATATTAGAATTTTAGACAGGTTTGTAAAATAAATTCAAAGTTTTTAATTTAATGTTAATGGTAATATTTCCCTCGTTTACTAGATTAGCAACTTTGTCATTTGCAACGTAGCTAAATAAAAGGTACACAGGTGTTGCTACTGTATGTACTTATCTTGTATAACAATTTAAGTGACTCACAATACATAATAAAAACCCATAGCATGGGAGGCATGGCATTAATGAGCATGAGGTGCATCTTAGTTTCACAACCAAAATAGAGTCTTGACAAAACATTTACACTTTAGTGTTGACAAAACATTGACACTTTAGCCTGGACAGTAACTTTGAACTAAAATGGTTTACTGTTTATCTTTAACCCAATGAATACTGTTTATCGTCAACCCAATGAACACCTGCAGCACCATAAGCAATGCAACAAGAGTTGAGAATAATTATGTTTACTCCTAAGGTCAATTTCATTTCCAGGTTATCAGTTAAACCAAGGTTTAACCGACCTAATTTGAAATACCAATATAGATGTCTGTCCCATTGCATTATTAGGATTAATAGCCAGTCTACACCATCAAACTGTAAGCTTTTTAATTGTCTGCTAAAATGTGATTATACATTATTTAGACGAGGTTGACCTGTTTGACCACAAAATAATCATGGCCAATGAACTTTCAAATAAGGGTGAAATATGTTCTAACATCAACACCAATGTATAAAAATAACAATTAACACCACTTTACATCAATGTTACATTAACTGTGTATCTATAAGTTTGAAGGAATTGTAACATTGTTAATGGTAGCTTTGGTATATTAAGTGTTTGTGGTACACTTTATTACAAAGGTTTAAGGAATAGTTTTGGGGGGGTTGAAAGTGGTGAGTGAATGTAATCAGCTGATGATTGTTGTTTACTAAAACAAGATCAATGTTAACATACACTTGTCCCTTTAAAGTCCACCTAACCTGTACCAGGTTTCACTTATCTAACAACATCTAGTACCAGTAAACCTTAATGACAACATTAACTTCAATGTAACTACATAGGAATACCTATAGCAACAAAAGCTTATGTAGGCCTACATTGGATCTACAATGTAACCTTAATAGAAGGTGCTTTCTGTAAATCTATGCCTGTAGACTAACCTTCGAGACATGATGTTTCAACAAAGTGTGTAAACTGTGGCAGCTGTTTTGGGACAATTAAGTAAAGTGAAGTCAGTTTGTTTCTGTTCTCACTAAATGGCTATTCCTTGCATAGTGAAGTTGCTTATTTGTAGTAAAATACAAACCTTGTACACTTAAAAAATGGAGGGATCTTTACACTCAAATAATGACAAAAGATGCATAAATTATCGGTGCATCAACACTACTGTAGTGCAAAGTCTAAAAAAAGAACAACAAAGAAATATTCAATGGCAACTGACACCGACATTGTTTATTTCACAATTATGTATTTCCAACAGGATGAGGGTGACCAAAGGAGAAGGCAGACTGGCTTGGACAAAAGGGCAAATATGATCTTGGTAATGATGGCCTACATCTCATAGTCGTATTTACTAGGGTAAGTGGGTTTTAGATTTTTCAGCCTATTGCTGCTTCACAATCAGCTTTGTGATCACCTGTTTCGCTGTTCTGTCCATGATTAAGGTATTTTGAGGGAGCCTGTTCCTGAACATGTGTGTACACCTCAGTGGTATTTCTATAGCATGGTTTCTATGGCATGTTGCTGGGTCAGGAGGTTTGTACAATGGGGCCTCTGGCTGTCAGGTATAAATAGGAAGGCTCCAGCCAGGTAGGAACTCAGAACATCACCAAGAGCAAAAGCAGCAGTACCAGCAGCTCCAGCTACAACTGAGCAAAAATGACCAACATGAACATGGGCAAGGTAAGAACAATCTAAGACTACTATACGTGTATTTATTTAGAATGAATACTCTACTCTTTCCACTGTAAGCGCAAATTCTTTAAATGCAAACAAAGTGGGAGGGTCTTAGTGGCTTACTGGTCAAGGATGTCCTTTGGAAGCTAAAGCCTTACCACAGGGGCCTGGATTTGATTCCAGCCTGGGACATTTTCTCCCCCCTTTTGCCCCTATGTCTCCTGTCGATCCACCATCTCTTCCTCCCCCCTAAAATCCATGCTGTTGTGAATATCTGATAAGATTGTATCATCTATTTCCATTCAGATCACCTTCTACGAGGACAGGAACTTCATGGGACGTTCCTATGAGTGTATGAATGACATGTCCGACATGTCCTCCTACATATCCCGCTGCCACTCCTGCAGGGTGGAGAGAGGCTGCTTCATGGTCTACGATCGCACCAACTACATGGGTAACCAGTACTTCATGAGGAGGGGCGAGTACGCTGACTACATGAGCATGTTTGGCTGGAGCGACTGCATCAGGTCTTGTCGTATGATCCCCATGGTAAGGATCTAGCTCCATTCAGTCGTATGGTTTCCTCTATATTTATAGACTACTTATGGATTGAATATAATGGTAAAGCCGTAAATCTAATTTCAACCAAATTATTGTTTCTTAACAAAACTCCTCTTTATCCAATAACAGCATAGAGGCAGCTACAGGATGAGGATCTACGAGAGGGAGAACTTCGGTGGCCAGATGCATGAGATGATGGACGACTGTGACAACATCATGGATCGTTACCGCATGAACAACTGCATGTCCTGTAATGTTATGGATGGCCACTGGCTGATGTACGACCAGCCCAACTACAGAGGCAGGATGATGTACATGAGGCCTGGCGAGTACAGGAACTTCCATCAGATGATGGGAGGCATGGGAGGCATGGGAGGCATGGGCAACATGAGGTTCATGAGCATGAGGCGCATCATGGACTCTTTCTACTAGACATAGTGTATTAACTGTGCCGATGTAAATATCTCAATAAATAACAGATGAACATACCACTTCAAGTATGTTTGGGTTTTTTTCTCAAACGTGAGTTGTTTTCCATCATATGTACAAAAATTATAGCAGATACTGGAGTGGTTCTCATTTTCAGTTCTTGGTTTTATGTCTTAGACTGGCCCACTTTAGTTCATGACTTAGAATTCTTATATATACTCAATGACATTCCTACCTGCCCATTCTGGAATGTTGGGCTGATGACTAGAGCTTGGTAAAGTTACTGGGCCTGGCTCTTCACTCTTGGCAACAGACAGGATAGACGCTGCTGCGGGTGAAGAGCTACAAGAAAAGGTTTGAAGCATAAACGGTGATTTGCAGACAACGTTGTTTTGTAGGGCCGCTAGCATTTTGAACTGCTCCTATATTAACATTAGCTTACCGGTCCTATCGTCGTCTTAGTTGTATTAAAAAGCGTAATCATCTTAGAACATTTGGTTTCTTGAGCGTTTTTTCAAATATCTGGCATTTTGAGACACATTTATCCTCACTGTTGAAAGATTACCACGAAAGATAATCATGTCATCGTTAACCTGCAAGCTGCACTCTGTGGGGCTGCAAGAATACAGAACATAAAAAGTTGGGTTGCTGTGAGTGCAGGCTGGCCTGGAATTGCCGTCCTACGTACTTCCGCTCAATTTCGATTTAGCTTCTGTAGTGTCTGGACCTGATACACCGGTTTAGGTTTTCAACACTCAGATATCTGAAGGCCCAATCAGCAAACAGAGGGAGTGGCAGATGACAATGACGTTGATGTAGCAGGCTAGTTCGAGTAGTAATTCTGATTAATCAATGCTACCGAATATCCAGAACTTAAAGGTTCTTTACAGAGTTTTGTTGGTGGCCATGATGTTGTGGCCCTCATCCCCATGAGATTCGCGAATGTTTGGTTTTCCAGCTAGCCTCCTCGGTCGTGAAGGAGTTGTCTGAGGCAAACGATAGCTATGCTAAGCCGATAGATGTAATTGTCTCCCCGCTTTTTGCAGTATTTGAACAGGTGTACATGATTGTTAATCTTATTGTGTTTAGATTTGACCATTCAAAGGAAATTCTACTCATCCTCAATGATGTTTTTGGGGTATAGGTGTGATTTAGGAGGATATTTAACTTATCCATAACTCTTTTGCAATAAGTAATTTGACGATGAAAATGATAACTGTAATTTTAGTGATCCTTGTGATGAACGGAAAACTTCTAACCCCTCTGAGAACTCTTGCAGGAACTTGGTTAGTGTGTTAGTTGTACATATCATTGTAAATGTGTTGTAATTTGTTGTAACCTTTCTGCAAAACTGTAGTTGTCCTAAATAAGAGAACACTCATATACTTGAAAGACTCTATTTAAGGTGACATTCTGTGAAGAAGAGTGTAGCTTACCTCTGCAAATGGAGTATGAATATTTATTACCAATTATTTAATGTTATATGCAAGGATAATTCGTTTATATGTTTTTAGTTATGATTATTATTCTTGTCTGTACATAATATGATAAACTACTGAAACAACATTTATACCAGCATTCCAAGTAGGCATTGGATGATAGCACTTCAAAACTGGACCCTTATAAACCGGGCAAGTAACTGATTAAATTGCTACAGCCCTCCAGTTATTTGGAATGCATCCATTGCTATAATTGCTTATAATTTAGCGTGGACAGAACATTTCTGTCAAAGTTCGAGAATCTTTGTAGGGCCCATGGAGTGTATAGAAGGTGTGTGGCCTCTGTCTCTCTTGTCAGTGGAATGGTCCCCTGTCTCTATCTCCTATACTTCCACATCCGAAAAATATCAGAATCGTGCAGTAGCGTTTTAGTCCCTGCACTGCATGGGTGGCAGACCTGAAACAACCAAAGCATAGTTTTGTGAATGATTAGACCCAGATTCTACAACTAACTGTATACAGTATCACTAGCCTTCATGTCAAATATTGATGTACGATTTACAATGTTTCCTTTAATTCTTAAATTCTACATCTTCAAACACTCTACTGCTCATTTAAACTTGTTGTTTACAGCCTAAGTGGTGCAAGATGTACATCATGACCAAACGTTAGCGATTGGTTATGGCAGATCCAGACTGGTTCTGGGCAGAGCCAATAGTTTTAAACTTCAACAAAGTACCTGCCTTAACAGAACCAATGTTTGTCAAAGGATAACTACCAGACTGCTAAGTGCAGGCAACTGGCCTTGAGCCAGCATCCATATTTCAACCCAGTGCCATGACTGCATCGGCGCTCGTGGTCCCAAAAAACAGACCGGCCCACCAGGAATTCTATCTGGGCTTCCGATTAGCCACAACACCAGCCTGAATAACAGTACAATAATAATTCCATAATACTAGGAAATACAGAGAAGCTTGTAAACATTGTATGTGACTAACTGAACAGCTATACTAGTAAGGTATAGTGAATTACAAGTAAATGGTTGCAGACCAGTATACCGAAGTCAGTGGCAAATGTTAATTTTGTCAATGAACTGCTGACCTTTCATAAATCGTTAAGTTGTATATAAGCAATGATTTCATATGCTGATAAATGTCAAGTGTATGTTGTGTATAGCTCAATGATTACAACATTTTACTACTGTTCAAAAGTTTGCAGCTTCAAATCCCCACTGTAAGGTATATCTAATAAGATAAAGGTTTCTGCGAAGTTCATGCATCACAAGAAAAGATGGAGACAACCTTGATGAGACAAAGGGACAGATGTAATGGTGGCTACACTCGGCTTGATGGTATTTGCTGTGATCTTCAACCTTCAAAGTCTGACACTGACTTTATGAGGCTGCAGTTGGCATTCTAAACATAAGTTGGTTTTTCCAAGGTAGATCCCCCCCAAATATCGAAGCTCCAGTACAAAAATTCAGCTTTTAATTTTAAGTATACAGTCATAGAAGTCTTATTTTCAGTGTCTTCTAACAAAAATAAATACACGTTTATTACATTATGATGCATCCAGTGTCTACAACGCACAAAAATTGGTTGATTACTAATAACTCATCTGTAAACAAGGAAATACAGAAAACTTTGACAGAAAAACCTATGGTTTTATGTGCATGTGTAAACAACAGAACATACTGTATTGTAAGTTGTAAAAAGTTAAAAATGACCAAATTGGGAGTAATTCATCACTAGTGCTGATGATGATCAACATTTGACATTAACTGTTTTCGAAGCATACATAGTAATTTTCCAGATTTTTCAGTTAGGTTTGAGCATACAAATGAAGGCACATGGTTGACAAGAGAGTTAATACTGTGTCATTGGCAAGAATACTGTAACATAGTATTTATATTTATACTCCCCTCTAAATTGTTTATAAAACAGCATATATGATACTGTTCGGAGATTGAATCCATTTTATCAGAGAACTCCAACAGCGGGGCCCAAGAGATGGGGAAAACTAGTGAACAAACTTCTATTTTGCATTTGTTTGGAAAATAATACAAATTCATTTATTACAAATTATAATATTAGCTAAACAATTTGAGTAAGACAAATGTCTTAGTATTTGGCATTTCCCCCTTATGCATTAGTGTCAGAGTGATAGTGACAGTGTGCACTCAAGCTGACATGGACTCCACAGGATTGTACAAAACTTGATAATCCCAGCATGATGTTCCACAGAGCTTCTTGTGGTGACACAGAATGTATGGCTTTCTCAGTCTTCAATTCCCCCATCAGTTATGTAGGATCTGAGACTTTTGGACCCTACCATAAGATAATATTCACTTAATTGTACCAATAACTGAGATGGAAATTCAAGCTTATAATTGGTTGATAAGTGTGTATGTTGCCTGTTTGTCCATTTCAGTGCATTTTGCTTATTTAAAGTTAGGTATTCATATAGTTCAGCTGCTAATAGGTTTGATAACAGGTTCACTTTCTAAACCAATTTTAGTTACAAATCCATATAACAATATCAACAAGTGCAATCAATGTAGTCCACAGTAGCAAATGTACTAAACAAATCATAACAAATCAATGAATTATGTGAAACATGTCTAGCTTTGAAACCAAGTGTCACTACATGTATGTTCCCCAAAGAAAAACAACTAGCTGGTATAATATTTCACCATTACATTAAAGGTAAAATAATACTACTTACAATGTATAAAATTACTTTTCTCCTATAAACAAAATACAAACAGCCTAAATACAGTACAACATATTAACATATTTTATATTTACAAACGCAGTCTCTATTGTAATATTGACACTGTAACTAACTGGGCACTTGGTGAGATCACTGTGCACTCCATAGTGTTGCACATCTGGTTACAATATGTGGAAAGTTCTTGTCAATAAGAGGTCCTCAATCTTTGTTTTCTTTCACTGCAATGCCACCACTGGTCTATTGTATATTCTGCCACCTGTTGGCTGTGTAGTGCCATTTGTCTGTCAGACATTTTCTGTTGCAAGCTTGAAGTTTACCAATTGTTACTGTTCCTTCCCTTCTTCATTGATAGTGAATTGATATGAAGTCACCATTTTCTGTACCACTGCTCCTTTTGAGAGTTTACAGTTTGTAAAGGACTACTGATGCTGGCCTCCTTGGGTCTCAGTGACCACATTGGGCGTACAAGTGTTTATTATCTCCGCTAAATGGTCCACTTAAATCCCCTTCAGTCAAATAGAGGTTTCATTGCTGCCACTGTCAAGGAAAATGATACAAATTATTGTACGGCAGAATAAACACACTAGTGATTTACACAAACCTTTTCAGGCACAATATCTGGATACTCACTCTGAGTCAGAGTTGTGGGTGTCATCCATCCCATTAACGAGTGGCCCAGTCGGTGCTGTGGTCACCATGGTTACTCCATTACGCTGTTCCCGCGGTGACACGGGTGGCCGTGGAAGTACAGGCGGGAGAGGCGGGGACTTGATGATGACCCCATTTCCCCCGGTTACGGGGCACAGGCCCCTGTTGGTGGGGGAGGGGGGGACAGGGGTCCGTGGAGAAATTGTGGGCGAAGGGTTGTAGTCACTCAGTTTCTCCCTGAGCCTGTTCTTCATGTTCTTGTCTGTCAGTGGAGGAGGGTAGGCAATCTTGTTCTTCAGAATGCCTGAAGATGAAAACACACACATATCTAAAAATGACAAAAGGTGACTTAAAGACCAACGAGTCACACATTAGAGAGCATGTAGTGGTACGTCTCTCTCTCTTGCCCACCTCTCCTCTTCTCCGGCTGATTACTGTCAGGTGAGCTGGGGGGCGCATCTTCTTTCCCCCGCCCTTCGTTCTCTGAGGGACACTCTCCATTCTCTTTGACATCCTGGTGGAGCTCCACGTTGACCTTGGTCTCCACTCTCAGCGACTCCATACCACTTGGCTCCTCACTTTCACTGGCCGTCGGGAGCTCTGCTGGCCAGTAAGGCTTTACCTGATTGGCTACTGTGTCTACTGAATCAGGAAAGCAGGAAAAAAAGCATTATTTCCTGATCCTCCGATGTATGGTGATTTGATGGTGAGCAGCTGATTGTGTTTACGTTTGTGAGTATGCATAAGTGCTTGTGTGTGCTAAGTGTGTGTGTTACCTATAGGCGTGCTGTGCTGGGGCTGCTGTCTCTCATTGTTCCATCGATGCCTGCGCCCTCCGCGGTCGTCCTCACTGTCCGAGGAGTGTGACGAGGCATAGGAGCTGCTGTGTTCGTCCATCGACAGCTCGCTGTCCGAGTCCGAATCTGAAACAGGGGAAAACAATAGAGTAGTTCAGTTCAGTCTCTACTGCAAGCAATTAAAATACTATATGATTCTTATATGTTTGCAGCAGGAGAAAGTGATGACAATTGTTTTTTATGAAATCGCCATGGCTACACACCGTCTCTTTTGGAGCGCTTCCGCAGAAAGATGGAGGAGTCTCCGTCTCCGTGGAAGCTCTTCTGGGCCGAGCCAGAGGAGGTCGTCCTCTTCTGTCCTGACTCCACCCTGTGGTGAGAGAGAGGCATCAATGTGCTGTATAACACGTTGAGATGAATGTACACCACGTGTGAGTATTTTTCCACGTTTCAGCATAAGCAATATACATGGAAAACATCCAGCTATTTCAATGGAACCATACAGAAACCCAAAGCTTTCTAAAACAATCTAACGACACCCCAGCTTAGGCATGTCTCATCCAGGTGTCTGCCCTATTCCTGGTCCAGTTACCTGGTCTGGCTGCTGTGACTGCGGATTGACCGGATGGTACTGTCCAGGGAGGCCGTAGACTCTCCTATGGCTGTGCGGTACAGCCCATCATCCTCTGTGAAGGAGTGTTTGCCGTTCAGAGAACGCTGGTGATGAAGAGGTGAAAGGGATGAGGAGATTCTGTTACAGATAGTGACACGAAAGCATTGTCTGACGTATGAGCGTGTTTTCCACTTAAGTTGACAACCACCAAACTAGCTGCACCTTTCTTCTTTACTCGTCATCACACATATCACTCAATTTGTCACCAATGGGCATCACATAGCTCTTGTTAAATCAAGTCCCGATCAGGAGAGCTGGTTTGTAAAGAATAACAATTAATGGATTTGTCTCTTTGGGTCCACATAAGTGACCCTTTCTATAGAAAGTGAAGCTCTTACTGTTAGTAAAGTTGCTCTGGTGGTGGACGAGTTCTCTACGACAGGTTTCTTCCCTGTGAAGACCTCTTTTAAATTGATCCTTACTTCCTTGTTGAAGATGCAGTGGAAGAAGAAAATACAAACTCCCTGAAGAGAAAGAAATAAGGATGGAAATTCCTGGGAACATCTGAAGAAATTTCATTTCAGTAATTTTCAAAGAAAGGTTAATGTACATTTAGTTCCCACTCAAAACCACATAGCATATAATGTATTTTCTACCTATGAGTTATAGTAAATCCTTAAAGGAGTTTAGGTACATTTTGCTTGTCTCAAAATCTTTATTATTAGTATTGTTGTATGAGTTAAACCACACCAGGTTTAATAAATCAATAGCACACCAAGCCAATTCAACAAGTCTGCTGGTCACAAAATGTACTATGATTAGCTAGTAGTTTTATACACAGGTCTGCTGATCAGAAAGACTTGCTGACTGATTTGATCAAGAACCCTACCTGAAGGCAGCTGAAGATGGCAAAGAGGTAGTGGAAAGATATGACATCACTGTTGACAGCCATGAGTCCCAACAGCCAGGTGGCGCTGAGGAGCAGCAGGAGCAAGAAGGCAACGCGAAGAGCCGAGCTACGGGACACGCACCACAGGAGAGAAGATAGCACACACTGTTAATAAGCTACTTCAGTGAAGCTCACATGACGATGACTGTATACTGGACAGTTCAGATATATGTTCACAAAGGTGAGTAAAATAATGATCAGGTCTAGCAAAAATTGTATCGTGGCGGACATCGTTTTTACTCTCAGTCAGAAACAAAGAAACTCACATGGCTCCAGACTTTTCAAATGTCCAATGCCTTTTTCCACATGAGGCTTTGGCTGCCAGAAAGAATATAGCAATGTTCACCTGGGAAAGATGAAAGAGAGGGTTGACAAAATGACTTGCTAACTCAATTTGATTATAGGAGAAAAGTTTCTATACTGACAAAACCTATACAATACAGAAAACATGAGTAAATGTGACATAAGAGGCAAAAAATGCATATCCATAAAAACACACAAAAACACACTTACCAACACCACTATGGCGATCGGCCCTGCAATACTCCAAATTAGTGTGTCATGGACAGACAGCCAGCAGAAGTCAGGGTTTCCATAACCTTGAGGATCCAGTCCAACCGCTAGACCTGAGTGAACACACGCACATGCACACACACATGCACACGCACACACGCACACAAAAAGGATTCCACTCCATGACCTCTTACATTTTATTTGAATAGGTGCGTATATGCGCTTTATTGACAGACCTCTACAACATATTTTCATAGCAACATTTCACATGTTTTTTGCTGAGCAGACACCCTAGTCGGCTCCAGAGAAGATCAAAGCACTTCCTTTGTAAAGAGTGTGAGCCAATCAGATATCTGTCACTCATTCATGCTAATCACCTGAGCAGGAAGTCCTCCAGGAAGTAGATAACCTCTATCACTGTAACAAAAACATGACAGAAACAACATGGGGTCCCACCCATTTCCCCACTATGCTTTGTCTAAAGAGAAAGAGGCACTGACAAAATAATCTTGGTCAGATTCACCAACGTGTGTGAATTTAGTTGTTCCCCTTTGCCTGCACGTGTGTGTTGTGTGCATGAGTGGATATGCATGAGTGTTAAAGGGTGAGTGTATGTGTCAATAAGCATCTGTGTGTTTTAGCGAGCACCTGTTTGTGCAAGAGTGATTGTGTGTGTGTGCGCGTGCGTGTGCGTGTGTGTGTGTGTGTGTGTGTGTGTGTGTGTGTGTGTGTGTGTGTGTGAGAGAGAGAGAGAGAGAGTCCTCACCTGTGATGATGGCAGGGAAGCCCCAGCCGATGGCATAGTAGAACCTCATGTGTCCATGGTTGATGTTCCGCAGCTCTGTCAGCATGCGGTAGATGTGCAGTCCCTCCACGAACATCCAGGCAAAGGTGCACATGTAGGAATAGTGAAGCAGGATTGCTACCACCGTACACATAAACTGAGGAAGAGAGAGGAGAGACAGATGATAATCTATTTTTTTATGACTATTATAGGCTAAAATATATTAGAAATATTAATACATTTACATGTATAATATACCTTACAAAAGATTGTATTTTAATCCTTCTATTAACTGGAGTATAACAGTTTGGAAATAGTTTCCAAAACAAGCCTGTATCTAACTATTGGAGAAGGTCAAATTGCTAAACTGGTGTTGTCCTTGTGCATGCAGATTAAGATCTGGTTTAGGATCCAGAACTCTCGATTTTTGGTGTTGTGACTCCTAAGAAACACAGCAACTTCTCGGTATGATTCAACCAGAGCAAACCGTGATATAAGGTCAATTATATTATAACCCTCATACCAAATCTAATGAACCATACCAGTACATGTTATAGGTTGTTAAAACAAGAGATGTTGTTTTACAAAAGACTGGAATGTAAATCACAATAGCAAAGGAGGGGCCCCTAAGGCTAGCTCAGTAGCCTTAGTCTGTCTAATCTCTCAATTTGTCAACAATGGAGTTTCTACTGGCACGACACCGTAAACCCAGGTATTAGACAATTCTGAGTCTCCTTTTCTTGCCTGAAGGCTTGTAAGCAACATAGAACGCTCATAATGAATGGCTGAATGAAGACAAAGAGCAACTCATAAACAATGGATTAGGAGATGAAATGTTAGATTTTGAGCAAGCAGCCTACTCGATAGCCAATGAAGCTTTGCGCAAGTTCAATCAGGCAAGACCAATCCCCGTACTCGGGCACATGATATAATTATCTCCCTCGCTCTGCCACTAGGAACGCTCTCCCTCCTATCTGGCGTCATCTGGGTTCAGCATTGTCTAGTACTGCTGTCTAACACTTAATGCTGTCAATCTTTGTCCCGTCAACCTATCACTCTGATCTCATGCCTTTTAAATATGATTCTCTCCTTGTTTAGTTTGTCCATGCTATCAAGTGTGTGATCCTCCATCTCCCCGCCGCCGCCAGGTGTCTTGTCTTTGTCTCATCCAACTGGATCATCGGCTGCTGCCACCACCACCAGTGTCTAGACTCTGCGGGGGATTCTGATTCTATGCTGGGCAGGTGCCCTTTGATATATAATTCCCTTGGGGTTTAAGCCCAAACACTTGTAGGACACATTTATATCTGTAAATAAACTCCCTTTACCATCCCAGGTCTCTCCTGATTTAAATATATTTGACACTTTTAATATTAAACCTTAAATGTTGACGCCACTGGAGTAGAATTTGAGTGGGTTTGTAAAATCGTTTAATTGACAAAGTGCCTTTACTGACAAAACACTCCATAAACATAAGCTACCAATGGCAAGCTTCCTTAAAATTAGAATCATTCATTTAGGTAGTCCACAGGGTTCGATACTAAGACCATACCGCATTCTCTGTCTGGTTGATTCCGAAAAGAAACACCAGCTCAGACAGGAAGATGGAGGCCACCAGGTTCTTGTGGATGCTGTGGAGGTTGGAGCGCAGCTTCCGGAGGATGGCGAGCAAGAGGAAGGTGATGAGGAGGGCCACGAGGGAGGCAGAGACTGTGGTGTAGGTGATGATCCTCAGAGGTAGCACTTGTCCATGCTGAGGGAGGATGGAGGCCATAAAGAGGCCAGGGACTGGTTAGTAAAAAAAATTGAATTGCATTCTGTAAAGTAGTAGTTTTAGTAGTAGTAGTTAGTAGTTATAACGACGACACTAAACGCACTGCTGGTTTACACAGACAGAAGATATTGCTGGTCTGAACAGTCTTGTGTGGGTCAGAAGGTGTGATGTCACACCTCTCTCTTGGAGATGTCCATCAGTACAGCGGAGCTGGCCATGTGACTGCACTGGCAGGTGATGTGGGTGCTGGTCCTGGATACTACCTCACAGCCCTTAGCAGACCAACCTCCCGTTCCTCGAACCCTGGAGAAGGAGCAAAGACAAGTGATGATACTGCAGATTGGGACCAAGCAGCTGTCTAGGCCAGGGGTGTCAAACCCTGGTCCTCGACGGCCGCCGTCCTGAAGGTTTCCGATGTTTTCCTTGCTCCAGCACACCTTATTCTAATGAAGGATCATTATCAGGCTTCCACAGAGCTTGATAACAACCCATTTATTAGAATCAGGTGTGCTGGAGCAGGGAAACATCGAAAATCTTCAGGACAGCAGCCCTCGAGGACCAGGGTTTGACACACCTGGTCTAGGTCAACAGGCAGCTTTGTAGCATGCTCTGTCAACAGGCTTTGATATGTAGCTTTGGGGGCATATCATGTTGTATAAAAACAATAAAACTATTGACACTATGATACTAATATCCTTAACCCCGAAAGGTCTGTGGATAAGATATAACAAAAGTGCTTGCTGTAACTATACCTACTCATGTGTACTATTGTGCACAACAAAATGTGTCATTACATGTTACACTATCTGTTAATACCCTTTCAGAAACAGGAACAAAATGCCTCTCACCTTTAAGCCAAAATGCAAATGTCTTAACATGTGAAACATGTTATGACTAGCACAGTAAAGCAAAGTAGAGTGGAACACACTAAGGTAGGCTATAGCAAGGTAGAGCATAGCAGAGTGGAGTAGAATACAACAGAAAAGAGTAGATGAGATTAGAGTAAAGCAGAGTGAAGTGGAACAGTGGAGTACATTAGAGCAGAGTGTGATAGCATGAAAGCAGAGACGCTAAGCCTTACGCAATAGAATGGTTCCAGTAGACACAGACTGGTTTGGTCCTCTCCTGTGTCTCCAGTAGTCTATACTCCATGGTGACGGGGCGTTCAAGAGGCATGCTCAGGGTTGACCCCTCACTGTAGACAATCGTGCTTACTATGGGGGTGTTAATAATGGGCCTGTTTGGAAGTCTAAATACACACATGGACACACACATAAACATCAAATAAGTAGTTGGGGAGAGTGTTCAAAAGACAGAAATGTATTATTAAATACAAGTGCACATGTCTAGATTGCACGGCCTTGTGGCAGTTAAGCTTAGACTTTCCATGTAGAACGTCTAAATATTTTGACATTCAACCTATGTTGCGTGTTTACAAGAGCAGTCGTTATTTCATCCTAGTTTAAATATTGCCATTGGTGCCATAGCTCAGACGAGACCTTGTTAAACCAATCCTTGGATGAAGACAAAAGGTAAACCTGCAGCCACCCCAAGATAAACTATTTCCACAGTCCAAATGGCTGGTCTTCTCAACTGCTGTGAAATGCATCCCAAATCCACAATCATGCCTGTCTTTCTTTTACATTTTAAGTTAAGCCCTTTTCCCTTTCAAGGATTGCTCTCTTGCATATCTCACACTTTTTCTTTCTTTCTCTCTTTCTCTCTTTCTCGCTTTCTCTCTTTCTCTGTCTGTCTCCCTCTTTCTCTCATAAAATAACCATATGGGTACACATGCTGACATTCTCTGGACTCTACAATATCCCACCTCAGGCTTCTGCGATCGTGGTCATAGTTTTCTGGAAGTAGCTGTCCTAGGGTTCGATAGACGATCACCACAGCAACAGGGAGAACGTCTGGGGCTTCAGCGTGACGTTTCCGTTTAGGGGACGCTGTGTGAGATTCTGTGTGATTGACTTCCATTGATTCCGTCTGGACAGGGGGCAATGCATCTGTGGTAGTCTCCATAGGAACTACGGTAATGAAAGCCACACAAAAAGTTCAATATCTCAATTTTTTCTCTCACATACAGATGAATGTCATGTGAATTTTTCATGATGGAGAACACGTGGAGATGTCGACAGATGCTGTGCAATATGGACTTCATATGAGTGCATGATGACCTTTCATCTTCCAAGAGTGATGGGGCCTATCAGTCAGAAACAACCATTTCAAGTCTGAAAACATTTCAGCAAACTTTGATGTTGGGATGCATGTGACACTTTAATAAAACAAAATAAAATCACCTTTGACCTCTCGTGCATTTTTGACCTCGTCTGTGCGTGAGGGAAATATTGGGAAGAGGACTGAAGACTCCAGCTCTTTGGAATAGGTGCCTGGCAACTCTTCAAAGCGAGGGATTTTTGCTTTATTTGGATCAAATGGGTCCAAGTAATCCACAGAGAAGACTGCGCGTGGGGAAAGGATGAACAGGGATTAGATCCTATCTTGGCGGTGGACTTTTTGGAAGCACACTGTCTCCGTGTCTAGTAAACGGCTATCACTGTATTTTTACACTGCAACCATACTTACTGTACACCCAATCACCTCACCAAAAAAACACCTTGTTATGTCGTCATTCTTCAAGTTCTCTCCTTATACCCTACACTAAAAGGGAGGAGTCACTGATATTCTTAGTGGGAGGAACTCACTCATGTTGTCCGTGACTAGGGTGAAGGGTTTAAGGTAGGTCTTCTTCAGGTTCTGGGCCAGGTTGTGGGCATACTCCTCGAAGCTCCTTAGTAACAGGGCGGAGCCACCTTCAGACCGCTGGATCTGTTCCCACTCTGCCCGGTTGGCCAGGTCCAGGATGGTGCTGCCTGTCTGGACAACGTTCTGGAAAATGTACCCCACACAATCCTGAATCTTAATCACGGTACACCAGCATTTGTGCTATGAAAAATTCACTGCTTCCATGTCATAACATAGTTCACAGCAGCTTATTGACAGTTATCCTACACTCTATTATTCTACAAGGATTTCACTTCAAATTTCACTGTCAATTTAAAAATCGACATAATATGAGTTTATATATATACAGGGTTTCTATAACACCTGACATTCCTTGTTGATTACCACGGATTTAAAGTAAAAAATGCAAAGAATTGAGAAAAGGAAGAAAGCTGACTCAGAAAAGGACAGAGAGGGGGGGGGGGGGGGCAGACTCTATAAACTCATAACCTACACCTGTATTTCCTGGCCAGACGCCCATCCTTAGCTGTGGAGCTCAGCCCCGATTGGCCCAATCACCTAACAACCTCTATCCTTGACCCCCTAAATCCTCCCAGCTGCATCTTCTGACTGCACAAATGAGCCGGACCTCATGCCAAGAATACACATAGCTCACCTTGAGCCGTGGGTGTCGTGTTTTTGGTCACAACCTTAATAAAGCTCATTGAAAACATGCTAATTACTTGGCTGTATTACTTACACTTAATCTCTGCCCTCCTAGGCATGAACTGCATTCCCATTAGAAAAGGAGAAATCTCCAAGTGGGGGGAAAGGTTCTTAAGGAACCAGTACCAACGAAAAGTACGATTTGAGAACTTAGCAATTTAAAGCTAGAACAAGCTTTAAGCAGTTTAGCCAAACAATGTAGGCTATGCTCTGGATTTGTGAAAACTTTTAATAAACTATCAAACTAAGAGTGAAACAATTCTATTATATTCTAAGTTTCTTGTGGTCATGGTCTGTCCAGAAAAGAAACTAGATACATAACATAATATCAATGAGTCATGGTTCATAAAGGAACCCTGACAACCTTCCAATGATTCAATCTTTTATTTTTTAATGTCTCAGTTTGGAGATAATAAACAGGATGAACTAAGTAATGCCATAGAGATAACCATAGAGATAACCGTGGAGATTATTATTACCAGTTATTGTGACACCCTACCTCATGGAACTGCACATCTCGCGTGGCAGTCATGTTGAACCCTTGCTGTGTGCTCTCATACTGCAGAAGGTGAGTGAGGAGGCTGTATGCCGTCTTTACATCGTTGCCGTGGAGAGCTGCCGTGCGATTTGTGGCACTCCGCAGCATGCTGGCCATGCCCTTTGACCTGTCACTGTCCATCCGAGAACTGTTTAGGTGCAGTTCTTCATTCTGAAGGTCATAAAAAGGTCATATCAGTTCAAGTTAGGGTTGAAAAAGCAGATTTTCTAAACATTTACTGAAAGAATTAATATAATCTATTTTCTTGGTTCTTCTGGAAAGACAGGAGCCTGGGAAACCATTACACTCGTAGCAGCCTTTGTCAGGCCATGGAGGGAGACCTTTCAATACCTTAGAGTTATGGAACCTTTTGGTTTAGGTTTTAAAATACAACCACATGCCATAAAATTAAGCATAGACATTACAACTTCAAAAAAGAACATTCCTTTGATGCAGAGCAGTTTCCAGCAGTTACATTAATAAAAACCAAACCTTTGTTTAAAGTAGCTTTCTGATTCAATTGTTATTACAAACTGGAAGCAAACTGGCCTGAATATCATCAGCAGCACAAAGAAAATACAGCGACTGCAATCACAATTGATGTGTTTCTCTGGTATTTCTCTACTTTCTATTTAGGAGGGGTGACCAACCACACTGTGCTACAGTTTTAAAAAGGAGACAAGGAACTGACCTCTTTTTTGAGTTGTGAGAACGTTAGAGAGGTGCAGTTAAACAGATCAGGGGGAAGCCAGCCGTTCTCCTCACCACAGTGGCGGACTGCAGTGCCTGGAGACAGAAGAAGTGGAGAGTAATTCTTTTCAACACTTTCTTTCTTTCCAGGTTTCTCCATTATAAAAGGTCAGAAAATGAAGATCTATTGATCTTATTGTTACATTTCTAAATGACTTTCACTTCAGTCAATATCACTGTAATAGCCATGTCACTATTGATGTACATGAAAGTAGATATATCTCTCCTTCATACCTATAGAGCCTTTGGGACACTTCATGGCAGCTGGTTGTCCAAACTGGGTTTTAGGCCACCAGATCCCAGCATCGAAGGCCTTAGGACAGCCCTCATACACAACTGAGATCGTAATAACAATAAGACACAGTTAATAACTTGACACTACAAACATGGTAGTGAGTGAGTGGTACAGTGATGAGTCAGCGAGTCAACAAAATTCATTTAATAAACGCATGAATGACGAACAGGGATTCTTTCACTGACCCATGCATCCACTGGAGGTGACCTCGGCATAGGGGTTGTCACAGCGATTACACTGGCGGCCAATCACGCCTGTCCTGCACTGACACTGGCCTGTCTGGGGGTCACAGGAGCGAGACAGGGCCCCCAGCTGGAAACACTCACATGGGCTGCAGGTGTCCCCACCTTTGGGCCGGAAGTAATTATCCTGTATGCAGTGGAGACCGTGGGTGGAGGGCAGCATGCCAAAGCACACATTATTATTAGCATAGTCTAACATTGTGTTGCACATTGTAATAGCATAGCATATCACATATATTAGCATGGCACAGCATTACATTATAGCACATGCTATTTGTGAATAGTAATGAAGAGAATAGAACTATAAAAGGATACAAAATGACTTCCTGTTTATTACATTGCAAATATTGTTTACCTGTGCAAAGCATAACACATAGGATTCATCAACATATATTTGCATGTGGCTTAGTCTAACCTTGCAACGGCATTCTCCCGTAGTTTTGTTGCAGTCCCGGTAAAACCCTTTGGTGACATCACAGTTACAGGGACCACAGACCGGATTCCCCCACCATCCACGAGCACATGGAAGGTTAGCTCTGGAACACACATAAACATGTCAGAACCAGATAGAACATAGCTTATCACAACCAGAATGCTTCTTGCGTGTAGGAAGGGCTATTCAAATCTAATTTGTTTGGTTTTAGCCTTGAATAAGAACCAGCACAAACCTTCCACAAAACGACAAACTACAGTTCTGTTGCTTCGGAGCGACTGGTTACATTTTCTAGTGGTTGGTTAGTTGAGCAACTGCAAGGGTTCATAGGTTCCCTCTTCCTCACACTGTATGTGTGGGTATAGTGCATGTAGCTCACAGGGTTAGGGTGGCCCACAGAGGTGGTGAATCCCTCTGTAATTGTGCTAACTGAGACAGGAGAGGTTTTGTACGTGCACACAATAGATGAGGCATGTCAGAATTGTACCCTCAACAAGCGCTGCGACTATTACTGGAGGGCAGACCACAAGTACAACGAAAAACAGCGTCTGTGATCTATAAAAACAAGAAAGCTGTTGTATGAAGGTGAATGTGCAACAGGAGGCTTGTAAACTTAAACTTAACCAGCTATTCTGCTGGACAATAAACTAAAATTCCTCCCAACCAAAGTCTTCCTTACTGGGAACATGTACACCCATCTGGAAACGATCAAAAGACTGGAAAGAGGAATGGAAATGCGGGCTAAGCTTGTGCCAAAACATCAACATTCCTTCAACACCAACTGATATGAAAGCCAGGGCCCAGCTGATCACAAAGAGCAGATTAACACAGAGAGTAACATGAGGTGTTGAGTGCTACAGTTGGGTTCATTGAGGTAAACTTGGAAACCATGGCACATGTTTAAAAAGCCAGACTTCACAGCAGGTGGGTAGAAGGTGCCTCACAAATAATTCTGGCCTGGTAGTGAGATACTGAATGTTCTCCCAGTAAGCTACAGTGCATTTCCTCAGATAAGTGAGTATGGGAATGTGCGTATTTGTGTGCATACATGGGTGTGAGAAGCAAATGTGTGTGTGTGTGTGCGCGAGGTGTTGACAACTCACTTTTTCTGGCAGTAATGGCCATAGTAGCCATTGCCACACTGGCAACTGTAACCAGGGGAGGAGCTTGGCTGGCGAACACAGGTGGAAACATGCTCACATGGGTTCATGAGACATACATCCACACAGTCCCTCCCAAAGAACCCTGGGAAGCAATGGAAACGTGGTTCAGAGGTTGTCAAACTGTTTCAGTCAGGCGTCTCATTTGGAAACAGGAAGACCCTGCTTCCTGCAGAGGGGTGGGGGGCTTACCAGGCTGGCACACACAGGTGTGTGAGCTCCAGTTGTCAACACAGCGGCTGTGTTCAGGGCACACGTTAGAGCTACAGGGGTTAGCTATGTCACAGCCATCCTCCACACGCACCTTCTGGCCCTGGTGCATGTTCACGTTGGCCAGGTTAGTGGAGGTCTCACCCATGCGTACCCCCTGGAAGTGCATTAGGGAGTCATTTGAACATTTGTAGGTTTTACCTTCTTGGTTCAGTGGGTCACTTTAAAAGGTAAAAAGGTTATAGAGAAATACAGGCTTCACAACATCAACCTTTTGAAAGATTCTTTTGAATTATTATTAGTAACTTAAGGTATCTTTGTGATTCTCGTTTCACATTCTCATGTTCACTGCACCCAAAGGCATTCTCGGAAACATGAGTTAAAAAGCACATGACAGTTAAAAAGCACATGACAGTTAAAAAGCGCATGAGAGTTAAAAGTAGAGAATCTACCTAATCTCACAGAGCTAAAGAAAGGTAACATGGTGTTGAAGAAATCAAATGCAGATCTCTAAGCACAATTGCAAGTAGGTTCTCCTTACAAGGACTGGATCTGCACCCACCTGCATGCAGCCTTTCAGGCCATTCATGACTGTCCCATCCTTCTTCATCTGTCCTCCCACGAAGAGACTTCTCAGTCTCAATCCTGGCAGTTCATTGCCTATCTCCACTGACCTCTACAAAACAGACACAGCATATGTGAAGTTGCGTTTCGCAACACATGTTTACGTTCTTTATGTCGACTTTTTCCTCCCATGCGGAACTGCTCTTTGAACGTACCTGGAACATGCCATAGTCCAGAGACACCTTGGCCATATACTTGATGTCTTTCCCGTCTTTCACGCTCTGTAGCTCCACCAATATGTGGTGCCACTGGCCATCATCTACACGAACTTGGGGGAAGTCCAGCAACGCCACGCGCTTCACGCCCAGGAAAACCTGGAAGCGTACGTGTCTGTTGCTTATCTGAAGAATGGAAAAGACAAACAGCGCTCATAAAATCCCCTGTTGTGTGTAATATTGAAATACATCTGCCTTTGACACAAGTTTTGGTTGGCTCGCTTTTGATGAACTGTGCAATGGGGTCCCAGTCAAGTAGGTATAGCCTCCTATTATTAGCATTTCATATTGGTAGTATGCATTTACCATGGCTTAGCATACGTTCACATAACTCTATGTTAGCATAGCCTAGTTTATCTCAGCGTACCCCTGTGTAGTCTAGCCTAGCCTAGCCTAGTTTACTCACCAGTAGGTGCATTTTGGAGAAGTCCCCAGCGTTAGCCTGAAGCAGGACGCCTGAGCTCTGCCGAGTGCGGAACATGAGGCCCATGTACCAGGGGATGGCGATGGTGACCTCCGGCTCTCTCCACCACACTAAGGCGTGGCCATCAAAGTGCTGAGGCGAGGGCATGACTTAACGGAGAGGAGAGAACGGTGTGACGGTTAGAATGCTCCCATTCCTAGTAGACACATTTATGATGGTTAAAAAATAAAAATGGTATTCATTGGGTGGGGAATTTGCAGGCAGCGTGTACACCAAACATCTGAAAACAAACATACATGCACACATATGCATATACACAGTCATGAGCACACATGCACAACTGGCCAGTAATTAGATGTATTTCATAGTCTTCAGAACAGAGACAGTACAGTGATCATGAGTTTCTGAGCACTGCCTGTAATATGGCCTGCGGAATTAGGTCAAAGTAAGCTTTCTGAGAATTTAAAGCTACTTAATACGTGATTTCCTTTTCACGCAAGAATTTCTGACATTACAAAGGTGGAAATGTTACCTTTCTTGATTTGATTAAGAGTCAGAAGATGAAGTAGTTTAACTGCCAAAGTACAGTAAGAACTATGTACTACTGATGATTCATTGCTGTACTTTCTATAAGCTTTCTGAGAATTTAAAGCCACTTAATACGTGATTTCCTTTTCACGCAAGAATTACTGACATTAGAGTGGTGGAAATGTTACCTTTCTTGATTTGATTAAGAGTCACAGGATGAAGTAGTTTAACTGCCAAAATACTGCAAGACCTATGTGCTTCTGATGCTTCATTGCTGTACTTTCTATATGCACTATTTTCATGTCCATCCATAAAACCATCAGCCAAATGAATACAATGTCATGTAAATATATTCAATAATAAGTCCTGAACAATGACGCGTAACAACATTAATATGTTGAGAGATACAAACACATACTTTACCTTGTTCACAGTTCTTGCCCCCATAGCCAAGTGGACAATCACAGGAATATGTGTTCCACTTGTTCAAACAAGATCCTTTATTCTGACAGACTGTTCCACTGCAGAAGTCCTTCTTTGCTGTGCATCCTGAGTTCAAATCAATCAAAAACATGTTAGAACGAAGACAGTAGACGGTTGAAGGTTGGGCCTGTTGTTTTTCTGGTCATGTGACCTAACAATGTGATCCTGAGGTCAAAACACACTAACTGACCCAACACTAGGTCAAATGCCATAGACTTGGCATTGGCCAGGGTCAAATTGTTCATTTTGGTTAGTCAAATGAGTGTGTTTAGGGGTTTTCGCTATATATGTGTTTTCCCGCTGCCAGGCTATCTCTAAAGTTGGATGGTAAAGTTGACCTGTATGGAGCCCACCTGCAGCCGTTCCGTTGTTAGCAATGTAGCTGTTCATGTCCACGGGCTTGCTGTCGACAACCAGGTCCCTAACACAACCTACAAAGTCCCGGTTCCTCACCGGGAAGTCTTCTGGAAGGTTGGGAACGCCGCCCAAGAGCAGTGGTCCAGTTAGGTCCAGAGACCTAGGAGAGGATGGAAAACCATGAGTGACTCATTATAATACTCAGCTTACCACACAGGAGGTATCAATTTTTTCACTGCTGATTAGGGAAGGATAGAGCAACAGGGATTGGTAGTTTACGAGAATGGAACATAGCAGCATGTTAGGAATCCGATTACATTACATTTGTACTGACTGTCACACTACAGGATAAGCTGAACACACGGTATGCTAATTCAATGCAGCCTATAGACAGAAATCCAACCAGTTTTAATATTATAGATTTTGATCAAAAACCCCTCATTACAGTTAATTTGACTAAGCACTGGTGCAAGAGGTTTATAATATAAAATTATGAAAAATGCACTGTTCAGATTTCACCAAACAGCCTCTATTGTCTTGTGTCTTGTGATTTACTAATACCCCAAACAAAAAGGGTTTGAATCAAGAGTAGAATTTGAATATGAATAAGAAATGGGGTCAGATATAGAAGGATTTGCATATGAATGGGGATCTTTCGGTTTAAGAAGTGAATTTAATCCAAGGCATCTGCATAGTCCAGTTGGAAGCATTTTACAATGCATTAAAATCCACAACATTAGGCATATGATGTGAAAGAAGTAGATGGAGAACAAATGGGGAGAGAGAGAAAGAAGGAAAGAGAGAGAGTGAGATAGGACAGAGAAACGAGGAATGCAATAATGTCAGTAAAACATAATGCTTTTGTGCACTTTAGACTACACCAACAAACACAAACACACTCACTTCTTCAGTCCTGTCTGGGTTCCCTGAGCGGCACACGAGTAGTTACCAATCTGGCCACTGAAGCGGATAGCCATGGCAACGTCACAATCGTCCACCACAACCACCGCTACCTTCTCCCCTGAAGGACCGTGAGGGATGCCAAGGCGACCAATGTTGGGCTGGAAAGTGACAGGAAATCATATGAACCTAAGACCTCTAAAAAACTGTTTACCTCACCGTGTTTGTTAAAACTTCATAAAGTATTAAGTAATCAACTTCTTTCATATTAACACATACAGAACATTGTTTTAAGGGAACAAAAATTGTCACATATTAATCTTATTGAAATAAGAGTTATGTACCTTTGACTTAATTAATTAGAAGTATGCAGAAATTCCTTAGTTTGTTCACATTTGTGACATCATCAACAAGTCCAGGATATCTTCTCAATTGGACATAAACCTTTATACCTTAAAACCTTTACCAGCTTATGGGCACAAGGCCTGACGTGTTTCTGTCACACCTTAGTTTCTGAGACATGCAAGTTATTCCCTTTATAAAACACATGGAAGAACCAACAGAGATATGTTCCCCACCTGCTTTCTAGATATTGAGATGCCCTTGGTTTAGCCTCCCTAGCATTAGCCATGCTAGTGGAAACCTTCATGCCGTGCAGAGTCTATTTAACGCTTGGTGAAACTAAGCGCAGAACTGCAGGGGCTAATTGGATTACAGGAGCGGGTGGGTGAAGAGACACCACAGACAGAGGGCTCCATTCCGTGTCAAATACTCCCCAGAGAACACAGTTTCCAACCAGTGCCAACAACAATGGCCGCTATCGTCAGCGACCATCTTTTTTAAATAGCAACTTGGCTCGTTAAATCGCCGACGCGCCCACCACTGTTACCACCTGGTCCCCCCATCCCAAAACAGCATCATACTCAGTGTTAAGGTGAATTTTAGAACAGCCTATGACATTGCATGAATGGCTGTTTTTTTGGCATTTTGTTACTTCACTCCACAGATTGGAGCTGACCGTTTAACTTTGCAGCATGGTCATAACATCGGAAACCTTATCTCTTTCTGAGAGCAAGCTTAGCACATTAACCAAAATGACAGACCTACTGTTTCAGGCTTTTGAGTGTAACTCTTCCAGTTTCCTGCTATCAGCCACAAACACTAAGATAAAACCCAGACCGCTGCAGACGTAACACCAAAAGGAATTGATTTCTTTTTATAGCAACGCTTCAACATACATGAGAAAAGAATGCTTAAACTAGCAGATGTGCGGGGCATATTGCTGTTCTTACTGTAAAGTTGGTGAGGAAAGGGCACGTTTTAAAACAACAAAAAACAGGGATTTGGTCCTGGTTAACACACTAATCCACAAATCCTTCTGCAGTTTTATTTTGATTTGATAAACCCTGAATTAGAAAGTGAAAGATAGACAGGAGGTTAGGCCTTTGCCTCCGTTGAACTTTGTTCATCAAAACAGAGGATTCCGCTAACTTTGGCTGGAGCATTGACTCAAGGCCTCACAGTAGAAATGTTTGTATTAAAGTTTGAAATAAAATCAAACAAATTCTTCAGATTGGTCAAGACATTCACGCTTTTTGTGCAGTAGTGCGGTCTAGTATGGAAAATAGGGCGTAACATCAATTGACCAATCCTACTACCTGTGGGTTACCTAAATATATCTACACCATTTGAAATATGTCTGACTCTTTTCCTTTGTATTGATTTGGTAGGTTACCAAATAGTGACGCGCTTGCATCAGATATCTGTCACTTCAGAGCCCGTTGGCCCACTTGTTGAACAAGGACAGAACACACGTTGGAGGATGAGCCAAACACAGTCTGCCTCTTGTCTTACAGTACTACAGGCAGCTCCCTGTGAAAAGCCGCTGGTATCAATTACCAAAGTCCAACTCACATGTTCTCCAACTTAGCCTTGGGATGTGCTGAATGTTAGGCCATTGTCCAGCAAGGCCTGTTTCAAAGATATACATTACAGTGTCCAACATGTTATGGAGAAAGTGATCGTTTGTCAGCAGGAGTTTGCCCTATAGGATCTTAGGGGACTGATATAGTGTTACGGCTTTTATTTGTTTTCTGTGGTGTTGCTTTCATGATCATAACAACTCTTTTACAAGTCTGCAGCTAAAGTAAGGCAGAGGAACTAGGTTTGAGACGTGTACAGCCTGATCAAGAGAAACATATAGTTGTTCATTTGGACGATGACTAGTACACCAAATCTGGTCAAATCTACAAGGGTTTGACAAGGGTTCATTCATCTTTTAAAAAGATAACAACATCATACCCACAATGAAGCAACCAAAGTAGAAACTGGAGTGTGCAATGAACTGACCAATAGTCGCCATCAAACCATTCAATACTGGTATTGTTCCCAAGTGTAATTGTTCACATTTTACATGATAGATTAAAACACAGTCAAATACAATTTATCCATGACCTCGGGGAAAGGAAAGAAAAGGATAGTGTTGTTTGACAACTACTGTACAACTTGCTCAACGAACGCCATTAATAGAGGGATGAGCGTTTTGGCGCCCATTGTCTGGAGATTACGCACAGATGACGACCGGAGCCTCAGGAGCTTAATCCCCGACTCTTGAACACGTTCTTGATTGAAATTCTAATGATTATCTTGTCTCCCTGACAGAGTCGACTCAGATGTTGGCTGCATGGGTCTTGTCCCAGTGCCATACTTGACAGAAGGGATCTGTTGAAGTGTAAATCCCATCATTTATGTCTGAAAGTACTACAACATAATGGCTAACGTGACATGAGTTTGCACACCTTATTAATAAAGTATGTAAAGGTTACAGGCTCTTACTGATTAGAGACAAATTGAGATAGATGAGTTTTAGGCAACTACCACTACTGTCATTTGTGGAGATACCTCTCTGTCCCTCAAGCGAAACCTTCTTGATAATGTTGGCTGCCATCAACATCAATCTTGTCAGCATGGCGACAATACTGAAAAGACCCAACAACATGAGGTCATGTTCTTGGACACCTCTCTGTATAGAGGTTTGCTCTTTTGAAACGTGAGAGTCCAGCGCACTCCTTCAACTCTGTCAAAAAACTCTTGTCTTTCTTCGTAAACAAAAGACATAACGGGCTTTAGGGTCTAGTTGCAAATGTAGATAACATTCCAGACTGTCATTAATCCTCCTGGTTCAATGAATCACCCAGACCTTTCAATCAGGGCTGATATGTCATCAGGAAAGTGATACTGTAGCTTATATGATCATTCTACGGATGCCACTGCCGACAAGAATAATTGTCTGAAATTTGACTCTGAGCACCAAATGAGAAGCCTCTATTCAAATTGTGACAGTTGGAATGCGACAGTGAATTTGCCTTTACTGAGAGACAAGACCATTGGATACGGAGTGTAAGAGTATAAAGATCTAGAGTTGGATTGTCTCATTTGTAACAGGGGTAATAAAGTTGTAAATTCATTGAATGTTGTTAGCAGGTCATCGTTGACCCTATGAATGCAAACTGAAGTTATGGAATGGTAAGAATGCTTCAACAATGCAGGAAACAGAGACAGTAAAGTTATTGTAGAGGAAGACAGCTTTTTTTCGTATCGGTTCAACTTTGTTGTCATCATAGGCTAGAAAACAACAGGACATGGAACATAGTGATGACAGGGGTTGAGATTCCCCACCGCATTCCAAACAAACAATGTCATAAATCAAATCTGTTCAGACTTCCTGTGGCCTACAAAACATCCAAATACACAACAACGAGTTATGCACTGACGTCAGCATATTATCTTTGGGGGAGAACAAGACTGAATTCCCATACGTTCATACAGGAATAAACTGAATTCCACAAATTTGGCCCGGCCTGGATTTTCTGAAGAGTCAAGTGTCTAGGAGTGAGCACATGTGAGTGTGTATGAGACGAAGTGAAAAGAGAGAGAGAAAAAGGGAGGTTGATTGTGATAGAAGGTATCCTATAACACATTTACAAATCATGCATGGCAGGATGAAAGACATTGACCATGAGATAAAACAACTGACCACTTGAACTCCCCACAGCAGTGTCACAGACAAGGAAGTGAAGGTTAACTAACCCCAACTTGGCCATGGAACACCGGTGTCCTAGACGCAGTACACAAACTAGGACTCTCTATCAATGATGTGTTCACCCTCAGGGTCAAAGCTATCAGAATGGTGACACAACAAATCAAATACTAACCCTCAACTTGTCCAATTTCTTTACTCACTCATAAACTGTACCTGTACTAACCCAAATCATTAGTTCCATGACACAGATTCATGACCTTCAACTTTGGCATTGGGGAGGCTGTAAACTGATCTTCCATAGGTTAAGCAAACAAAGAAAAAGAAGAGACAAAATCTGTGTGATGTGAATATGAATATGGATTTGTGTGTCCCGCATATTTTCCACTCACAATAGATGAAATGAATATGATTAATAGTAAGACCAACTCAAAAATGATCTATTTTGGTGACAAACCACACGACAGATAAGCAGACTGCCTAAACCTGCCTACGGCCTGAGTGTTTTCGCTCATCTACATTTGAGAGGGATCTTCTGGGCGTTTTGGCAGAGAGCTGCTCCCCCTCTGTGGGGGCTCAGGAGGGAGTAAATAGGTGACGGCTGGCAGTGTTGATGGGAGCCTGAGCTGCACATTGTCCCACTGGAGAATGCAACAGCAGGAGGGAGGGGCAGCGCTTGTGTGTCTCTCCACAGGAGGGGAGTGTGAATTAGAAGAGGGAGTTAGGAGGGGTGAGAGGGCGGGGGAGTATGGAGTGAGGTTGGGAAGGAAGGAATAGAGGGGAGTGGAGGGGTGGGGGAGAGGGACAGGGGAGGAGGGCAGGGGTGGTAGGGAGGGATGGAGTAAGAGTAGAGAGGGAGGGAATGGTGGGAGGGAGTGGAGGGCTGGGAGAGGAATAGGGAAGGGAGGAAGAGGGAGATGGCAGAGAGTTGGGCAGCAAGCTGTTCCTTTATTGTTTTGGGAGAGAAACAGAAGCTGGGATAGGAGGGGAAGATCAAGGGGGGTTGAGTTCACAACATTTCGTAAAAGCAGGCTTCATCGGCTAGTTATTCTTTAATTATTGTCTTTGGATAACGACGTTGTTTGGGATATATTAATGATACATCTAGATGCCTCCGGGTATCATAATGATTGTTGACATACTTTCAAAATGGTGGACATGTTAATTCACTTCAAATGAAAAATAGCCTTGACAGCTGTTAAGATCACTTACTTTAGGGTCACTGTTTTTTACACTTAACTCGGTAACTACAACTTTGTCAGGCACTTCATGACCTGGCAAACTATTTGAGTATGTTTACAGTTAAGACAAAAACAGACTAAAACTCAAACTCAACTCATGTTTACAGTCTGCGAATGTGTTCACAAAAGCAAAATAGGACAAAAAAACGAGGTCATCTTTTCATGATCGGTTCACCCAGCAGGTTGGACCTTTCAAGTAGACCGTAATAGCTTCCTCTTCCAGACACAGAAACATCAAAAAGCCCTTGCAGAGAAAACTCAACTCCAAAAATACCTTCATCGCTAGGAGCTCTTCCTGTTTCAGTTCCAAAACCCTGAACAATACCGTACTGTCATTCAAGATAAGAGCACAAAACTCAAATGAATCGGGGGGGAGGGATCTCAAATGTTCTCTTTGTCAAATTCAACCTCATCTCATCCCAAACTTTAAAAACACCAAAACAAAGACTGGCGTGTCTGTTCCCATGGAAACCATGCGAGTCTGCCACTACTGTGAACTTGCAATGAAACCAGAAAAAAAACAGAAGGAGAGGGGATGGGGAGTGGAGAAGGAGGAGGGCGGTGGGGGTAGTGTGGTTGTCCCATTTCCCTGACCTTTGACCCATTGAATTGAGGCCCCGAGAATTAGAAACATGGTCTTCATTGGTCTAGGACCTGCTAATCTAATTTCAATGGTGCTCTACTAATTGCAATTTACCGAGGGTTGCATCTGGTAGGTCGACCAGTACTATGAACTGGATTATGTGCTGTTTTCAGCCAGGCAATTGTCCGGCTCAATATATTGACATACAGTGACAATAACTGCAATCCCATCGCACGCTCAACTCAACACAAATCAGCACAATACAACCACAGGCTATTCCAGAGACAGTCACCCTCTCACAATAGGTCCTCCTCACTCCACCCATTATCCAAAGGATGGGGCAACCAACATGCATCAACGTGTTCCACCCATCCGGGACGTGTAATCATACCTTGAATTTACATTTCTATTTACTTAGCAAACGCTTGTATCCAAAGCATTATCAACCGCAGAAAGTCAAGGCTTGGATGTGTATTATTGTGACGGTACTTGGATGGTTACCTTGTTGTAGTAGTGGAGCTGAACAGTGTGCCACTGGCCATCACTGACCCCACCGAGGACGAACGGCGATACGGTGGTTTTGGTTTCTCCTGGAGGGAAATGAAACAGGAAACATTTGAATCGCCATCGTCCACTCCAACTGGGTTTGTCCTTTTGGCATTGAGATCATGTAGAGTAATAATACCATACAACTTAAGTATTAATCAAGTACAGATTCTAAAAGGGATGTTGAGGCACACTGTAATAGATCCAACGCACAGTTAATGATTCCGTCATTGATTTTAATTCAATTCATTTACTTGATCCCAAATGAACACCAGAAGAGTTCAGGTAATTGAGTGCAGTTAAAGAATGAGCAGAAAATGGAGGTAACATATATAATACAAACTAGAGCAGGAATGGAAATATATGAAGCTATTTGAATGAGACATTCCATCAGGGGTGAACTCTGTTCCCCTGACTCATACTACAGGAACTCCAACCATGGCCGCCTCCCTCCCAGTCCTGCTTTCCAGGAGAGTGTCTACATTAATAAAAGGAGGATCCAGCAGTCCACTTTGGCTGAAGGAAATTATAAATAGGGTGAGGGAGGGGGGGGGTGGATGCAATAGAAACCCTACTGATCCAGAACAGTGTTCACAACAGTGATGGAGACCAGGCTGGAAGTTCATAAGTGTTTGTATAGACTAGCAGCTCTCTGTCAAGGATGGTCTCTTCACTCACCAGACTGGAACACATCTGGGTACTAATGTTTACACTTGACATTTTTTCCCAGGTATCTCCATGGCTTGGTAGGACAACCTTTAACCCATCCACTTAGACTATAATTCACCTCTAGCTAATGAGTTTCTGCATTCCCAGCAGACAAAAGGTTGCCTGTCTGAGTCAGAGAACGATCTGAGCATCTCCAAGGCTACTGTCAATCATGTATTTGTCTTGGTCAAAAGCTTTTTGACCTTGTGAATTCCTTAGTTTAGAGAACTGAGTACTGTACAGACAGTCAGATCAGACTGGTACTGTATGTTGAGGGCATGACACAGTGAAACAATTCTGAGCCTTTCATTCTAACTTGAGGTAACTGTGTACACCTCCCATTACATACTGTATATGATGTCTTCCTTGTCAAGTGTGTTGGAATTGAATTGTGTGCCTTTACTGAAAAACCTTTGACTACAAGTACGATGAGACCAGATTGGCTGCCCCATCCTCACCGGCCGAAAAGGTCAGCTGCACCTGCTCCTCAATTATCTCCAGAGCGATGAAATCGTGTTTCTCGTTGAATCTGCCGTTGTAGAGGAGGAGCGCGTTTCTCTCCCTCGTGGCAAACCTGGTCAAAATAGCAAAGGTGATGTTTTGTTTCAGTCCTATGTGTCATAGTGAAAAGGTCCCATACCTATGACCCTTTCTTGATAAACAGGCTTCATTTAGAAATCTTCATAAACATGTCATATACAGGACTTCTTTCCTTAGAGTTGTGTTGGCACAGAGACAGCCAAATGCCTGTCCATTCTGAACGAGCTCAGTTGCGATAGAGAAACCTTGAATGTTGAGAGACAAAGTGAACCTAAATGACAGGAAATGAGGGTGAAAATGGAAAGCGGGGAGTTAAAGGAAAAACAGTGGACAGAAGGAAGTCAAAAGAAAAGAGGAATTTGGGAAATGGATGAGGGAGGGTTGGTGTGGACAGATGGAAAGCCAGAGGGATGAAGCATTGGGACCTGGACCTCCGTCACAGAAGTGAACATGGCGCTGTGTGACATTGACCTTGCAGCTGGCATACAACGGGGTACCAGGTCACTGGAGGTCACATGCCACATGGCACAGGGGCACCGATCCAGGAAGCTCTCCCCAACAAAAACACCTACGCCACAGACTCCACGTTTCACTTCCTGTGTTTTGGTCTGTTCACCTTTTTTATGGAACGATAGATATATGGCATAAAAACAGACTGCCTCACAGCTATTTCATCATGGGATAGATTATTATTTTTCCTAATGTTGGGCAGCTGTTTCTTGCAATTCTTTCATGAGTCTGATCAGATTTAGGCTACAGATTCCTGAGGAAGCAGTGAAAGTACTTTAGAGTAGTGGTTTGTTAACTATTTCCTGTTGTTAAAGAAGAAAAAAAAACCTCTACAGAGTAGACTTGCTCTGTCAAATCCTCCTTTTAAGATGAAGTGGAAATGAGCTGTATGGGCGATCACCAGGGGGTTGATCCCAGTATCCTGTAGCCGCTCAGGTAGCAGGAAAGGGCGTTTTTCAAACCGAGTCAGCACTTTTGTAAAACCAGGGTCGGAGACTGTGAAACTCACGCCCCAACACGCCCCCTTACCCCTTTATGCTCCACAAGACAAAGCCCTTCGGTTGGTGTTTATTAGCGTTACCGTGGATACAGTCATTACCGCTTATTACAAAACGGCTGTGCGGCATGAACATTTTGGCATGGAGTGATGATGCTTATCATGTGGGCGTAGAAAGCTAGCTCAATACAGGGGTAGAAGTGCAGGTGTGGGCCAATGTCGAGAAACCCAAAGGAACAATGTATTGTTGGTATAAAGTTCAAGGATACAAACATGTACTGTTGATTTACTAAAGACAGACAGCCATGCACACACAAACACATTCCCTGCACACAACAGAGTACTATCTTAAACCCCACCATACTTTCAAACTAGTGTTTAGTACAAGAACAAACAATAAACGGTGCAAGGAACAACCACACAGCACTTAGAAGAAGGAGAGAGACAGCACTTACATGAAGGAGAGGGTGAAGTGAAACCTCTGGCGCAGGCCTCTGAAGGTGACAAAGGACTGTCCAGGGAAGCTGCGTGTGGTCACCTCACAGTAGGGCTTCTGGAAGTCTCCTGGAGGGCACTGGCACATAAAGCCCCCCACCAGTAGGTCCACACACCTGGCCCCGTTCCTACACACCCCTGGGACACAGCGCCCAGAACGGGAGTTCACCTCACAGTGCTCACCTAGTGGGGAGGAGAACATGAAGCAGTTCAAGACCCAGACCCCAGACCCAGACTCAGACCCTAGACCTTAGACCCCAGACCCCCGAATGCCGAACCCAGATCCCAGACCAGTGAATTGGATGTGGGACACAGCTTTGTGGGTGACATGCATCTTTAGGCCTTAATAACACAAGTATGTAGACGAGAGCACTGCCATCAATACCTATGTCACCATAGAAAATGCATTTAAGACAGACATAAGAGAAAAAAGATGGGAAAAAATAATTATTCATATAAAAAAAATTCTCACACAGTTTAAGTCCAAAACTACAACCCCCTAAAACCTAGAATGAACAAAGACAATGAGGGGGTTGGGAGAAAAGCGCTCTCTTCTCAGCAAGCTTTGTCAAGACACACTGAGATGTAACTGTTATGTTCGGTGACCCGAACTGACCACGGCTCCTCTTTGGAACCAAGGGGGTTGCTGCGGTAATGACAGCAGGACAATAGTGAGTCTTCAACCCACGAACAGAACCACCTTGGTGGTCTGCAAGACACCTGTCACAACCCACCACACACACGTTCTGACCACGTCCTGGCTGGTTAACCAACACTGAGGCGTGTGATGATGATGACAGCTTTGAAATGAGCGCTGACAGAAGCGGCAGGCAAGGGAAGCACTGACGCATTGGTCTGCTTTCAGCCAAACTGTTGCTAACAGCTGGCAGAGGATAGTAGGGGATTTAACAACAAAAGTGAGCTCAGACCTAAGAACATGTAGCTGAATATGAATGGAATGTTTAAAAAAATCATATTGCGTCTTTCTGAGCAAGCATGGTTTTAGATTGTGATCGTGACTGTGATAGTAAACTGAGCAGCACAATAGTCTTCTAGAGAAAGTTAAAGAAGGCGCTGATTTACCTGGTCTCAGTGCCTGAAGGCATGTTGTGACAGAGCATTACTTATGAAATGTCTACAGGCCTTTACAAGAGTTCAGCAGCTTGTCTTTCTATAATCTTAAAGGGCTTCAGCAATGCCTGTCACTTTTAGTCCAACTCTATGAAGATAATTAGCAGCAAATGATAATTCTATTTTTCTCAACGGTAGGCCCAATTTACCAACTCAAACGAAGGCTATTATTACTGGATGTGGAAATAGTGGTAGTTACAAAACAATAATTGTCCACATAATGGGTTAGAATGGAGAGAGGAAAAGCAGACAAGAAATAGACTGTAAAGAAGACCAGAGATAACTGTCCTCTAGGGTCAACAGCTATAACTGTTACCCCCTCCTGTGCAGTACATTCCACTGGGTCTTTCTCAGACTGAAACCCTGAACAGAAATTTAATGCTCGGTGTTGAGTGTCGTGAATTATCCCGACAAGATCTGGATAAAGAGAACACCTAGGAATTACAGAGTACGGAATTCCAGCTCAGAAGCAGATCATCGACTCCACCGGGGATAATCTCCGGTTCCGAGGGGAATTAGGAGAGGTGCTTTTCCCCCCAAAGTGTGAGGAACCTGAGACCAGGACTGTCAAAATGACCGTCATCACCCTCCTGTATGGCTCCAGGCAATATGGCCTAGCCAGGACTCTTCAAAGGCCACAGGGCCGGAGACTGATTAATAGATACAACAATAGCTGGGTGTAATCAGGCTACTGGCTCAAGGGCTTGTGTCAGAGTCCACAGGTACTTTAAAAAGAGCTGCTATCTGCTTTAAAGAAGATTTAAACAGGCGTTTCTCTTGAAGAATATGGCTTTGGTTGTCTATAACTGCAAAATCAATATATTGACAGAATACATTGATAAAAACAAATATTGATGAACTACAATTACAGAGGAAGAAGGGAAAAAATAAAAGCTAAGACAAGGAAATGAGGGTGGGGAAAAGTCAGAGGAACATTCAACAGAATTTCGAACTGGAAGAAAGCCTAGTGAGCACATATAGGAGAACGACAGACTGGGATGTATACGAGACAGCTGACAGAAGAGCAAAAGACAGAATAAAGAAAAGAACATACCTGTGAAGTCCGCCGGACACTCGCAAGTGTAGCCCCCTTCTCTGCTGCGGCACACCCCGTTGTTCTGGCAGGGCGAGGAGTAGCAGAGGTCAATCTCTGTCTCGCAGTAGTCCCCCGTGAAGCCTTGAGGGCAGCGGCATCGCAGTCCTGTCACAGGGTGAACTGGCCGAAAAAGCACCGTGTCCGACACCACGAAGGGCGCCGAGCTGTCAAACCTCAGCACCGACACACACTTCATGTAATTCTCGCAAGGCTCACGCAGGCAGATGTTGTCGTCGAACGGCAGCACTCGCTGGCTGGAAACCAGGGTGAGGAGCGTGCGGTTCAGGTAGATCTGCTCCTGGAGGGCCTCAGATGGGAAGAACACCCCCGGGTTGGACAATGCGGCCTGGGACATGCCCAGCTCATTAGTATGCGTGCTCCCAAAAGGCTGCAGGGCAGAGAACGTGACGTTGAGGATGCTCCCCTGGACATGCGTGTCATTCTGGATGTTGAAGACGAAGACGCCGTCACGGTGGGTGGAGAGGACGGCGGCAACGCCGTCCATGAAGAGGGTGAGGAGAGGAGACAGGAAGCGTTCCTGGGACATGTTCTCCAGACGCACTGTGATGCTGTTGGTCAGCATGTCATCTGTGATGATGGTGACCCGGAGGGTGCAAAGGGCAGTGATCTGGTGAACGCCATCTGAGAGGAAAGGAGGAGAACAGTATTATTTTGGAGTCTAAAAATTATCATGTTCGTTGATGTACAACTAGTCCTAAACATTGGAAACTTGGCTTTAAAGTATGTTTAGCTGTGGAGACAAATGTTATCCAGACATGAATGAATATGGCGATTAACATGAATCCATTCCAAGAAATCATTGTTTTTGTTCTATGTAAGACTAGATTCAACTTAGCTTCTGAAGAATAATATGATGTAGAGCCAAGGTCCAGAAATGTACATTAATCTGAAATTCAACCTGAAATTTCTACCTTCACAAAACATGATGCAACAATGCACTTACTGTGTTTGTGAGGAGCACAGTTTGGAATAGAGAGGGGGGAACTCTTTTGAGAACTTTCTTTCACATTGTAAGCTATGTATACACTTTTACAAAGAAAAATATCTAAAACAAACATACAGGGAAGATTACTGATTTTCATTTCATGCTTTATGTAAACAAACGATTCATGTGGAATTCGAGACGCATTAGAACTTAGAAGGTATAGGGGTTTCTAGAACACTCCAAAGTATTCCTTTTTCTGGTCAGGCACACTGACACTTATGTCCAACTGCTGTACATCCCGGTGGCCTAGATGGTGGGGGATTAAGAATTGTCCCCGAAGCGGGGAGTTGAATAGGGTCGAGCCAGTTCTCTCCAGATTGCTGAGGCTTTGTGAGGGTCTGGCTGCCTGGATGGAGCTGAGCAGAGGGCCCCACTATCATGTGAATGCAGTGTATAATAATTAGCGGACAAAGAGGACAAGGTTTCCACTCTGTTACACTGTCCCCTCACATACTGTCAATGAAGCCACACACACAAGGATAGACACAACAAAGGGCCCCCACTTTTTCATACAGACACACACGTACACGTTTGTGCAGTCAAACAAATATTGATGGCCGAATACGTTTTTTGTTCATATACTCATATCAACTACAACCAATGCTTCATTTTCTAGTTCACACACAGGCACACACATGTACACACACAAAGATGTCAAGTAGAAGCTGGATATACAAAGACAACACCAAGCCAAGATGTACGTAAAGGACTTTTGACAATAGAGGGATTTTAATTTGATTCATGTGTGTTCGTGTCCTTGATACGAACCATGTAATTACCCTAAACTAGAACTTGTCCTGGCTTTATCTGAGACCAGCCCATCTTGGATTTTTATAAAGGGTAATTTTAAAAGCGATTATGATTTTCACTCCAGTCCTTAAATCTAGCAAACTCCATCGAACAAGGTGGACCAAAAACTACCAAGCTAGCAAAATGTCTGAGAAAAATGATTATTGTTTAGCTTTTGTCAAGAAAAGCAAACAAAATCATTTGACAAAGTTGACAAACCAAACTCCGAAAATGAGCTCTTTCTTTGTGAACCGCAATATCTTCATGTTGTCCTGTAGTTAGCCAGAATGAGTTACTAAAGGGAGTGAACATGCACACATTCAAATTAATGGCTCGTATCTTTCCTAGAAAGACTACATAAAAATCCTTCACTGATAAAATAACGTCTGGCTGTTTATTCAAAAACCTGCCCCAGTCACCAACTCGTAAGTAAGAGAAACATCTTCTGTGCCAGTGTTCACTGCTTGCATATCAGGTCCTGACAGACACTCGCCAGGGTGCCTTGTTAGCTTTGGCACAAGTATATCAGCCATCTATCACTGAGATAAGCATAGCCTGTTCATAAGGGTGAAACACACTCAACAGTCTCAGCAAGTACATTACATCTTAGCTCATTAAGGCCTTGGACCTGGTACTGATAATGATAATGGTGCCCTGATACACAGTTTAGAGACAATGTATTGGCAAGCTTTGTTTTAGTTAATTAGCTGAAGGATAAACAGGGTTAAACAATCAAAGTTAAACCTGACTAGCACTTTTGGCATCAGTATAAATATGACTTAGCAACTCACAAGCTATTCATGACTTTCTAAACCATTCTTGACCAGCTTCTGAGCTGAGCTGATATTACATGTATCCAGAGTGAGACAGAGAGGAACCCCCTCTCTCTGAGACAGAAACTATACTGACACAGAACACATATTGTGTGGTTGCTAGAAAGTGCAACCATGTCTGACAACAACAAGTATGTATGGCGCAAAGGTCCCAGCAAAGGACAGTTAGTGACAAAAGGCAGCTCTGAGTCAAAAGTCTAGGGTAAGTAGCCATCAGGGTGAACTCCGGACAAGATACCCTCATTCCAGGAAAGAAGATTCAGTGCACAGGACGTTTTGGCACCTGGTTACAGTGGTGGATATGTGCTTGTCTTTAGTAAAAGCTATAGCATAAAGTAAGAATATACAATATAATATTGTTTATAGAGAATTGTTCCAGTACACCTGTTTGAGTTATTTTCATGAAACACAGTTCGTTTAGTTGAAAAGTGACAAGTGGCATTCATGGAAGAGCGGAAAGGATTTGGGGTTGAAAACCCCTCAGATCTTTGATCAATTAGGAGACCATTATCTCCATTACACCCCTTAACAAGTCTGGACACTGCACTGCTACAGAAGGGGAAAGTTTCCGAAATGGCTGTGTCCTCTTTAAATTATGAAAAGAAGAATAGTGCTACTGTTACGAGCCCCAAAAAGCATGCAAACAGCAGGCTGAAGTCCAATAACTTTAGGGAGATTGTTGTAAGCTGGCAACATCCTTAGCTTCTCTCGACTGTTTGTTTAAAAACTGGGTTCACCTTGTAAAAGTGATGTTCACCTTGCACTGTATGGGAACAGTTTGTTGGTAACCTTCAAGAAGGCCTAGTTTGCATTACTACTGAGTGTAATGGGCATATGGTGAAAGGGTTAACCTGTAAAAGTAAGCAATTCTAATAAAATTTCTCTTCAACTTGGTGTGTCTTCAAGTCTCTACTTTGACACTACTCATCAAGTTGGAAATATTTATGTTGGAATATTCAGCCATGCGGAAGAAGAGCTCTCTTTTCCTTTCTCAGTCTTTAACTAGAGACCGTTGAGGAAAGGTTTTCACAGTATTAAATGGTTTAATAGCTGCCTCTACAGTAAGTAACCCCCCATATCTAAATTAAAGCTAATCAAGCAACAAATCCCACATCCTAAATCTAACCAACAATGGTAACAACTTTGCCAAATCAAGGTGATATTGGGTGGTAATTTAAACACTTTGGAAAAGTGTGTTTCAATAATGTCTTATATCAGTGAGAGTACAATACCCGAAACATCACTCCCTTTATCGTTCTATCCCATTTAAGACATAACACTGGCCAGACAGGTCAATAGTTCAAATTTAGTATTGAAATATTCCCAATAAAGCCAGTCAGTGACTTCTTTCTAAATCTGGATGAATCTCACGTGGATGACGCCACATGGTGGGTGATCTCTCACCCTCCTCCCCCCTGCCACATTGGGATGCCCGTCGGAAGCCAGCGATCACTGGCCAGAACCACGCTGGTGGCTGACCTAAATAATCTCTTGCTGCTTGGTGGCAAGCCAGTGTCCTGACACCACACAAAGAGCACTGGGAAGGAGAACAGTCAGTGTGCCAATCTTCCTGCTTGAAGTGCACACTTCACTGAGCGTGGAACAGCACCCAAACATGTGCCTTTTCCCAGCCTGTCAGCAGGAGGCACGGAGAGAAGAGTCAATGCAAAGAAAGAGAGGAGGAAAGTGAAAGAGAGTGAGTGAGAGAGAGAGAGAGAGAGAGAGAGCGAGAGAGAGAGAGATAGAGAGAGAGGGAGAGAAAGAGGTTGCATGCAAAGGTAGACTGCAGATCTAGCAAAACATAATAGAGATTGGATCTCTCATCTGATATATTTTACTCGCAACTTGGTTTGAAAAAAGCTTTGGAAATATAAATCTGAGATACAAGCAGAATTGGCTTTATATTTTCATATATTTTAAGTTTGAGGCCTCAAGAACAGCATTGTTTTCCTGTGTAAGAAATAACCCCACGAGTACTGGGCTGTGCTCTATTGCACCAATGGAGTCATTAAATAGTCAAATCCGCCCAGATGCGACTCCAGAGGAATGCTATAAAACCAGAGAAAAGAGCCCGAGGGTTAATTAATGGATCCATGTAGTAGTAAGCATAACAGCCCATGAAGCCCAGCAAATGTAGCTCAAGATAATGAGAGTCTCATTGGCACTCAGCAAGAACCGGCGCTTATCTTGGAAGTGGCGTGCCACACATCAACTGCTTCTCATCACCTGAGAGGAGAGAAAATGGGAGGGGGAAGGGAGAAGGTGAGGACAGAGAAAGGAAAAAGAATGTGTTTGCTAGAGAAGGAGAGAGTGAGAAAAGAAAGAAAGGGTAAGTAAAAGGGGAGGAGAGTTTGATCGAGGGGAGGGAAGGAGAAGGATTTGTGAAAAGAGGGATGAAAGGTGAAAAGAGATGAGATAAAGTGTTTGTTTGGAGCTTCAGGGCCTTCCACCTTTAATTCACTTCTGGCTTTCAAGCTGCATTGGTGGGGAGCCTTAAGGCTTTGATCACAATGATAATGAATACTGGAAGAGCCCACAGGGCTGCAGCATACTAAGAGAGGTATTTCTGCTTCTAGGCATCTGTGTTTTGACGACAGAGATCCCAGAGGGTTCCAGAAATTGCTTTGTAAAGTTGTGGAGTTTAATGGACAAAAAACCTTGAATTCAGCATGTGTGAAGTTGAAATAAATGTCAGGAGCAAACACCTGGTCATAATGGAAAAACTGAAATAACAAGAATCCTTGCATATCACCTGTCATGACCAAAACAGTTCAGCTATGAGTTATGACGAACAGCAGTCATGCATCATCCTCCATAGATAGAGAAGTCCTTTTCACATCCAATACGGGTGTACCTCTTTAGGATTAGCAGGTTTTTCTGTCGTAGCGGATAGTATGATTTCACCAACAAGACACTGTATTCCAGACTGACATGTAATTTAGCAAAATAACTCCAATGTAGACATAGGTACCACTTCAGAAAATGACTGGGTTTCATGACAGATTCATGTTATTCTCTCAATGACAGTTCAACCTGATAGTTGTGTGTTCTAGGACATAAATCACAACAGTGGTATGCTGAACCGAATTATGACAAATGACCATAAATTTGAATGTCTTGCTTGGGGAATCCCAGTGGAGGAAAGGTGATTGAATACTAATGACAAGAAAGTAGTTCAATGTCAACAAGTCATGATTATATTGTCTAACTCCTGTTGAACTAACACTAGCGCAACTGTGGAATGATTGGATTGACAAACATCCCTGACTTTTCTTATTAGGGAAGTTTCCATTGGACTTTGAACTGTCTGGGACATAAAAGAGTGGAAATGAAATCAATTTGGAAAGAATGCTAAAACGTACCTTATGTTCAGAATCATTGTATTGAAATGCCATGGGATGGAATAAGCCATTGTTTGACACAATGTGTTGGCTTTGAGGAATTCAGAGGTTAAAGGCTTCGTTCTAGCAGAGGGTGATAACCTATGTGCTTGTCTAATCCTAGAGAAGAATACCTCATGCTTTCTGTCTCCGATTTCAACAATCCTTTTCGTATCCCACAGCAACCTTTATTTCCTCCTTAATATGAAGCCTCTCTCCAGTGAGTGGGTAGCAATGCTGTGAGCTTGAGCGAAACTCTCAAAGGGAACAATAAAAGTAAAACAATCAGAAAGGCATCCAATATCTACTCATTCATGGAAAACACTTTACAACAAACTCAAACTATTGGAATCCAGTAAGCTGCAGTGTCACACAAAACATTTGAACAGAACTCTTATCAGAAAATTACTTCACAGACGGTAAAACTCCCAATCCCTGAAACAACGGAATGCAACAACCAACCAAGACAAAATGATCTACACAAAGCATGGATCACACAAAGAAAACATCAGCTCCAATAAAAACCGTAATTCTTTTTGTCAGAATGAATCTAGCATCCACCATGTCTTGTTCCTTCTTTAAGACCTTAACCTGAAGCAGAGAGAAAACGAATCTCTGATGTCATCTGTCTTCTCCTTGGGTCTCCTAAACACACACACACATCTCAATGTGAGTGTGGCAGAAATCTGCATTGGGACAATAGCCAACCCCCAATGCTTCAATCGGGGGGAGGGAAGGGGGTCTGTGTGCCTCCCTTTCCTCCTCCCCTTCTCCCCCAGTCCCTAAAAACGGGGCCCTCTCCTCTCCCTTAAGAATGTCCCAAATGTGTGACTGTTTCCTGTTGTCATGGTGACACAGTAAAAATTGCCAAAGTCTCTCACCCTCTGAGATTGTCTTTACACACCCCACCCCTCCCCCTCTCCTTGGGGGTAAGGGCTCTTTGGAAAAAGTGTAGGGAAGCAACCTGCCTGGTTTACCCAAATTGAAGCCCCTCCTGACTTGAGTTATCTTTAGAGAAGCATTATGGGCAAAAAGCACTTCTTGACTTGGTTACGAGGTTTGAGCGTTTCACACACATATATTTTAATATAATATTTTACCACATCTTGGACATGACAATAATTTCCATAAGACCCACTTGAAATTATCAAGACTATAGCGACTACAACAAATATTCTATTGTACTTTAATACTCAATATTTGCCTGTGGCTGTGTTGAACAACAGAGTTTGACAACCTGTGTCTAATCCTGTTTCCCCTAACAGGCTGCAGCACCATGAGCTCAATGCAGCCATGAATGTTTCACACAGCTCAAAGTCACTGAGGCTTGGGATGTTAGACGATGAGAACAGTAATAAGATTGCTGTGGAATAGCCATAAGACCGTTTTGAGAGCACACCTCAAATCAACGTCCATTCAGTCAATGAAGTGACCCCCTCCCATCAGAGCATGAGGTTCATAATGTCATCATTATGATGCACTAAGTTTGGTGCCTTCCCCCTGAGACATATCTTTCCCTCTAACTCTCTCTCTCTCTTGTCTAAGGATGAGCAGGAGGCCTAAGGAGGTGGTCTACTTGTTATCTATTTAGACAGCTCCTGGGGTAAATAAGTTTTGACACCATGCCATGTCCGGATTAGAGCAAGAGACGAATTCACTTGGAAAATACAGAGAGACGTTTTGCATACTAGGAGTCTAGCTGAAAGTGAACAGAACTTGAGATACTTGAACGCTAAATAAATACTGGATGTTTAGCGCCTCAGAAAGGACAGTGCACCTGGCTGTTAAGACTCTCGAGAAATGTGACAATATCTCAGTGAGACTAAACACGCAGTATCAGTAGTTCACTCGGCAGAGGAACTCATGAGTGCATTCTTGAGATAATCGAATGAAAGTCACTTTTACAACTGTAAATCAAGATCAGCAGTGTATCTGTTAGAGGAGCTGGCACAGCTTTCTCCCCAAACTAACAACCCAGAGATGAAATCTGTCTGAATGTTACAGAATGCAGGTGGCTGAGGTCATTCTACTGAGAAATCTTTATGAGAAAAAAAGATTGGATAACTCAACTGCTAACATCAAATAACATTCCAGTACCAAAGGAAGTAAATGAATCCACAGTGGCCTGTTTCATGAGGCCTGTATACGATGACATGGCTCCATCTGTGCCTCTAACACTGGTGTGCATTTTGTTAGCCAGTATGTCTCTATTGTTCGCAGCAGGGGGAGGGTACCATCTTTTATTCCGATGTATAATTACCTGCCTTTCGTCATGCCCAGCCTGAAGGGCCTGTCCAAGACTATCACGGGAATCATAAATCTCCACCAGGAACAAATGTTTGAACAATGACATCACATTATTCTCTCTGGCACTCTCTGGTATTTCCAACATTGTATAACATTAATGTGAAGGACTAAGAAGCTGGCCCAGTACTCGAAACAGAGTATGAGCGTAATACCTGATGCAAATTTCATTTATAAATATATATTTAAATACATATTTAAGTAAAAGTATCCCAGTGAAAAAAATATATATAAATTGCAAGTACAATGTTATTAGGAAAATAAAGATAAAATGAAAATGCCTTACAGGCTATGTGATCAAAAACTGAAATATATTATGTGGAAACTGTGTAAAGAGGAACCCTACCTGTACCCTTTCTCAAAGCTAGCATTGCAAGATGAGGCAGGATTAATCTTAATTGGTTACACAAGAAGAATGGAAGTGTTTATGTGATGTCTGGGACGAGCACCAACAACATGGGACACACGCACCAGCAGTTTTCACTTCCATTGCTCAATTCTGAATGCTAATTACATTTGCATCCTCTTTCTTTCCACAAAACAAACAAACTCACTGTCTGATACAAGATAACGTATACTCTGGGAAAAGAGTTGTCTTTCAGCTTCAAAATCATGTCAATCCCCACCGTAAGAGATGAAAGCTATTTATCTGCATTAGGAAATCGTTTGCCAAGCACCAGAGCATGCGGTTGGTAATTTCCTCAAATTGAATTACAAGTGCTATTGGGTCTAATAGAGCTCCACTGAAGCCAGACACTAAAATCTGCCAAGTATTCTGAGCCAGGCATGGACGGTTAATTCAATTCCCATGGCTGGAGAGGCAATGCCTGAAATTCAAGACGACTCTGAATAGCTCAGATCAGGACAAACAAAAACGTATATATGCTTAATAGAAATGTCAGGGTGAGCTGAAACGGCGAGGCTTTAGAGACGTGAACTGAAAAAACGAACCCTGAGGAAAAGAAAAAAAGGCTGTATGTGTGCGTGTGTGGGATTGTGTTTGTGAGCGAGAGTGCAAGGAGAGAGTCACCTAGAGGGGTTCTCTCTGCAAGAGAGACTGTGCACGACTCTGAAACTCAGATACTGAAACTCTTCCCAGACAGTCAAATTAACTCCAGTGTCAGCAAGTCACCGCACGCTGAAGATTAGACTGGAGCAAGTGCAAAACCATGAGTTACGGGGAATTTCTCAGTGACATGGACAAATCAATCATTCTTTCATAAGTAAGATATAAAGAGCTAGGGGCAAAGTTTTAGTTAGACGCATGCGTATCGTGTAGGCTTCAACGCTTGGTGAGTTGAAACGAGTTCATACATTTATCCAGATTTTCTGTTACTAGCGTTAGCTGGTTTTGATGTAGCTCAACACTTGTCTAATCATGAAATGGTTTGAGGCCTTTGCTTGACTGTCAAAACAGAAATGTAGCAAAAAGCACATACATTTCAAAGGCATAGCCCTTGCCTCTAAGTAGATCAAGGAATTTACTGTATTAGCTCATTCTGGAAACCCTTTAGTTTAGGTACCTTGATGACAGTTAACTTAAGAATGCATTCAAACCACAACCACTAGAAGATTAAAACAACAAAGTGAAAGGCATCAACCAGGGCAGATGATGGATGTAAGGTTTTGATAATAACACTGTTCTCTTCACCAAGCACATCGTTGATCAAATTCAGAGATGGTCAACTTCACAGGTGAAAGACAATTTGTTTTCAGCATTTTGTCTGGTCATCTGTCATGTTTTATCTCTTTGGCATCACAGGGACAAAAGACTGTCAAAACTTTAGAGGGTGCACTGGTGTCCTTGCAGCTGTGGTGACCATAGTGATGGACACGATAATAGGTCTTAATGGCCATTCATCACTGTTAGCAATGTGGCGATTTAAGCGCAGTCCTCTGCTGCGTTCAAGAGGGTCCGTTAAACTAAAGTGAGATTCCCTTTCAAATGCAAGGCACAGACCAGTAATAAAACTGATTTACAACTGACAATAATTAGTCCAGTGGCTTGTCACTTCACAAGTGGGGATGTAAAGCAGAAAATGCAACAAGGAGATAAAAGGCCTGCTTTTGAATTGTGAAGTGTGAAGACACAATATCTGTCAATCAATCATTTGAATAACTATGGTTCTTTTCTGGGGGTCTAAAAATCTTTACATCAGGTTCTACTTGTCTACTAAGGCCTATTTTTAAAAACAGACCCCCTAAAGACCCATTCTTCTCGGGATACTCGGATAGTCTGTTAGCATGATCTTTAGAAGCGTACAGACATGTCACCTTTGGCATTTCTGCTTTATGAACCAACAGCGGTAATGCCAGTAAAATGATGGTAGTGTGCGTCCTCAATATTTGTGATTCAGAAAATGTACAATTTGAACTCTATAAAAGTACAATGTGGCACATAAATCCACTGTCTAGCAACTACTTCTGAGAAACAACAACTCATCAACTAAAAGCATGTATTTTATGCAGAAGCCTCTCAGCCATAATGTGTTCCATGATTGCTCAACAGTCTAAGTGCCCTATGGAGAATCCATCCGTTATAGACTGTCTTTGCATTTGACAAAACAGGTCACAAGTATAAGATAAGCCAAAGCGCTGATTGCATTGAAAGCAACTATCCTTTACCTGTGACAGAGATCTTCATGTTTGCCTCCAGGGGCCTGTTGTTGTCTAAATCCCTGCTCAGTTTGAGTTCCCCGGTGGCCTGGTTCAGGATAAGTAGACTCAGCTCGTTCCCCTCCACAAAAGTGTAATAAAGCTTGTCCGACACATCCGGGTCCTGTGCAGGAACCTTTCCAATTACTCCATCCGGAAAACTGCTTGACCTATTGGTGATGTAATTGTTGAATATGATTTCAAAATCGCGTAGAACAGGACCATTGTCGTTAACATCCAGAAGGTGGATGTGCACGATGGCTCGGCTAACCAGAGGCGCAGAAGTGGCCTGGACGATAATGGTGTACTCCATTTTGGATTCGTAGTCCAAATCTGTGAGGGCAATGAGATCCCCATTGAAAATATCCAACTGGAAGACTTCTGGGACATTCCCTTCCACGATCTGAAACAGGATCTGAGCGTTGGTTCCTTCATCTGGATCTGTAGCGGTGATGCGGGCTACGATGGAGCCGACAGGGCTGTTCTCCACCACGTAGACGTCCATCTCATCCCTCTCGAACACGGGCGCATTGTCGTTTATATCCAGAACAGACACTTGAACATCCACAGCTGCTTTCAGAGGCGGGACGCCCTTATCCACAGCAAACGCTTTGAGGTTGTAAAGCGGCACATTCTCCCGGTCTAGTTTCCTAGCCGTCCTGATGATTCCGGAGTAAGGTTCGACAAAGAAGTCTCCTTCGCCATCGTCGCCACCCTGGAAGGTGTAACTGAGCCGCCCATTGGAGCCAGAGTCTCGGTCAGAAGCGGAGATCTGCAGGACACTGGTGTACACCGGGGCATCCTCAAACACACTCCCCTGGTATATGTCCCGGAGGAACTGTGGGGTGTTGTCATTGGCGTCCAGGACAATGATCTCCACATATGTGGTGTCAGACTTCTGGGGAATGCCATTGTCACGGGCAATGATGGCCAACGTGTAGGAGGCCTGGTCCTCGTAGTCTATTTCTATCTGAGTGGTGATGGCACCCGAGTCTGGGTTGATCTTGAACTGGGGAACGTTGTCTTCCATGACGTAGCTAATGCGGGCGTTCTCGCCCGTGTCCTCATCCATAGCGCTGATCACAACCACAGTGGAGCCTACAGGCCGGTCCTCACTGATCATCACCTGGTAGTTGGCGCTCTGGAAAACAGGTCGATGCGTGTTGGCATCTGTGACGTTGATAAAGATCTGCGCGGTGTCATGGCGTGTGCCATCTGAAGCGGTCACAGTGAGAATGTACTGGCGTTCCTGTTTATAGTCCAGAGGCAGGGCCAGGGTGATGAGTCCTCCTGCGCTCTGGCTGCTGATGGCAAACCTGTTCCGAGTGTTGCCGCTGGAGATCTGGTAGGTAACCACGCTGTTGATGTCACGATCAATAGCGGTCAGGGCCAGCACGCTGTCCCCGACTGCGGCGTCCTCGTTGATCTTTAAGGAGTAGACCTTTTGGGTGAAAGTGGGGACGTTATCGTTGACATCAAGAATTGTCACGCTAACGCCGGCGGAGGACGACATGGCGGGAATCCCATGATCCACTGCTTCTACACCAAAAGTGTAAAAATCTGTCGTCTCTCGATCCAGCTCCAAACTGACTGTAATCCAACCAGTGTTGGTATTGATAGTGAAAGGGAAGCCTGGGCCCGTGTCAGTGAGTCTGTACTCCAAATGAGAATTGTCACCAGAGTCGGCATCAATAGCCTGGATATGGATAACCGAATAACCGATAGGCATGTTTTCCAAGACGCTGGTTTGAAAAGGGGTGCTGACAAACATAGGAGCATTATCGTTGACGTCCACAATCTGCACTACAACCATCCCAGTGCCGTTTATCAGAGGAGGCCTGCCCCCATCTTGAGCCTTGATCCGCAAATTATATTCCCTGTTCATTTCATAATCCAGAGGGTTGATTACGTCAATGACACCAGTGGGGGAATGAATGTAGAATTGGCCTTTTACATTACCACTGATAATGCTGTAATGGACTTTGGCATTGTTGCCTTCATCTTTGTCTGTGGCCTGCACCTGGACCACTTTGGTGTTCACCGCCACATTCTCCAGCACCTGGACCACGTACCTTTTCTCACTGAACTGAGGATAGTTATCATTCTCATCCTCCACTGAGATGTAAACTGTAGCCGTAGCACTTCGAGGACCTGGGTCTTTTCCTTGATCATTGGCCTCCACTATGAGTTGATAGTGAGACATGGCCTCTCTGTCTGGCCTGACTTTTATTTTGACTAGTCCGTTTCTGGGGTCAATTTCAAAGCCAACACTGTCCCCTTGCTCATTCATGATCTTGTATATCATGTTGGCATTGGATGGGGCATCCCCATCAGTAGCCCTAATAGTTAAGACCTCAAACCCTACCTCTACGTTTTCCCTAATACTAACCCTGTACTCCGTCTGTTCAAAAACAGGCCCGTGGTCGTTAGTGTCGCTGATAGTGACAGTGAGATAAGCGGTGGCGGACTTCTTCGGGCTGCCATTGTCTGTGGCGATAACTTTGAACACATGCGTGTCCTTCACCTCCCTATCCAACGGCTGTAAAGTTGTAATGCTACCAGTATCCAAGTTTATTTGAAAATAATCATTGGACCTGCTATCAAATAAGGCCTCCATGTCATATTCAATTTGACCAGCATCTCCGTCGTCTGAATCCAAAGCTTTGAGCGTAATAACGCGTGTTCCCGATGGCTCATTCTCGGGCACAGACACTTGATAGTTGGGTAACTGAAATTGGGGAGCTGTGTTCACATTTCTCTTCTTCCGTTTGGTCCATGGATTAAGTTCATCATACTCACTACGTGTTAAATCATCGCGCCTGTGTGGATGGGAGAAACGCAGTTTCACCTCGACGATGGGCTTTCCTGACCCTTGCACCTTACAAAGAAAATCCAACTCTTTCTTCTCGCTGGGTCGTAAACAAGTTGGAGAAAACTTCCCACTATCAAAAGTGACTTTCTGTTCTCCAGACTTACATGAATGGAAAAATTGCTTATTCCGGATGAAGAGAGGTAAATGTTCATAAATGTCCATAAGCAAAATACCCGTTGAGAGGCAAGGAGATGTTACTATTTCACTTTTAATGTTCACATAAATGTTGTGCTTTTGCTCTAGAGTCTTTCTCCGGTACTTAATGAAGCAATTTTGTCCATGGACAAAAGTATTGAAATGAATCCGAATTACGTTTTCTGCAGTAAATGATGAGATCTGTAAGTATAGTGGTACGGGGTTCATCGGCAGGCGCGCACAAGTTACTTTTCCTGAGAAATATAATATCCCATCTTGCTTTGTTACGTTCAAAAACTCCCTCACCCATTTTGGAGTTAATGTCCTGTCGATATTATAAATCCAGCCTTGTCCAAGAGAAACATTTGCCAAAACTGCCTCTGGATGAAATGTCTCCGAAACGTGAACGTCAAAACATCTTAAGTATGGAACGCATGAGAAACCAATCCACAGCCAGAGCATTTGTAATTCCATGATTTAAAATGCATGACATCAAATGTTTCTTTTAAGAACATCTAAAAAGTCCACCGTTCAATCTTCTCCCTTGTCCTCGCCGTCCGCTTTCTTTCCATGGCCGATATCAAATGTGGCGCTGATGCTCGGCGTGCATGAATTAGTTCAGCTCAGTGGTCCCAATTCGATCGTAAGTACTCCGTCGTACTGCCCCCTTCCCTAAGTTAATTTACATAAACCTGCTCCAAGTCTGAGGGCCCCTTTGTCAGCATTAGAACTCGCTTAGCCTATAACCTATACGGAGAAAACTATTCCGAATAGTAGGAGTAACCTTTCCAAAGGCATTTTAAAACATCAGTAATATTTTTAAGCATTATTTATCGTTTTAAGAATATAAGCGAATTAGGTTTTCAATCAAATTCAATTCCGAAGTCTATACAATATGAATTGGCAGCGGTTTGGGTGACAGAAAAAAACGCCTCACTTCGTCTGTGTTGGTTCAAACTAAAAACTTATTGTGGTTCATTGCCTTTTAGCGCTCTCTAGCGGATACGTAAACTCTTAATTACCTTCCAATAAGAAAGTCAAATCTACTTGGTACAATTTGTCATACAAATTAACAATTAATCTGTCAACTGAAATACATATACCATATATGACATAAATAACACAATTTTCAATAATAAAGATGCAATTTCTGTTAAATTAAGAACATTTATTTAGACATGACACAAAATACAAAGCAGCAAGACTGTCACAGTGAAAGCAGTAGGTCCCAAATTCCCAACAAAGGTCAATTAACTGTCTTGATTTAAAACATTTTTCTTTTACTGAACATGTATTGATTTCTACTTCTATAAAGACACACAGACTAGGAGTCTTCTGAATCCTCGTATACAACAGTAATGCATCTGCTTAAAATGACAAATTAATCAATGGAGCGTCGTTGATGTGATTTTCCTTTCCTGTCTCTGGACTCCATTTGATGAGCGGCGAGGTCAGGTCAATCAACTGTGTATAAGAAGCACATACATAGTTTTACTATTCGAATGATTTGACTGGATTACTGTATGCAGCACTTCATTTCATTTAATAAATCAATAAATCAAACATATGAAACCGTTTCAGGAAGGTTCTAAGTTGGTTATTTGCTGCTAAGTTGTTTATATCATACATACTGGAGTTGCAATGAAGCGCAATTTGACATTTCAGTTTATTCACTTAGCAGACATTTATCCAACTCACCACACCATTATTACCTATAATAAGTAGTGCAGATAAAACTGCATATTTAACTGAATTTCGTCAGTTAAAGCTAAGGAATTGTCTCATTTAAAAGACAGTGGGGAAATAAAAACACCACCACAAACGTCTTCTCTCACCTGTCCACCAGAGGGCTTGGTGGATGCAGTCCTGATCATTTCAGGAGTGTTGGACAGGTCAATGAGAAGCTTCTCTTGCAGCTTCAACACAGGAGGCGGAGCATCCACCAGCAGCACCTGGGGACAGGTCACAGCATTCGTTATCAAGTGAGAGGACACACTGTACATGTAGTACGTACAGCAGATCAATGAACATCATCAGTGCATAGTTTCTACAGTATTTCAGTGGTTTATGCCAAGGAAGTCTATGTTATAAACAAACACGGTGCAACAAGATATTTTGTTTGTTTTTTGAAAATCTGAACATCTGAAATAGTTACTTCGTTCGTTTCTGGTTGTTTAACCCCACTGGGTTGAAGCAGGTCCCCCTTCACTTCAGGGGTCTGGCTTTGCTCTCTGGCATTGTGACCCTCCTGCTGGTCCTCTTTGCTGGGCTCTGCTGGATCCTGATTAAGCTCTCTCACGGTGGAGGGGGTCCCCTGTGTTTCTATCTGGGGGTCCGTCGGTGTGGGCTGTGCCTCCGGCTCATTCCCCAGGAAGAAGAGTGGAACCTGGGCCGCGTCGGCAGGGCCTGCGGGCCGCTCTTCTGGGACTCCAGTCTCCACCACTTCCTGCTGCTGCCTGGTTTCCTTTAACTGCACTGGGCTAGAGAAGAGGAATGGAGGTAAGAAAGGGAATTGTTTTCATCATCGTGGCCATTCTCTATGGTCCCGGTAATCAAAGTATTGACTGAGAAATACAATTAGTTGATTGGTCTCAATGGGCTATTGACTTTTCTGCATCTCTGCCTGAAATTCAATCCCATATCCATGATTGCCTGGGCATCCGATGGAAGGCATTCATGCGAGCAGCAGTAGATAATCTGAGCGAAACTAAAGTGCAATGGAGCAGGTGTGGATTAGGTTTTATATTACAGCCAGGTAAATACAGTGTGGGGGAAAATACTGCAAAAACCACTCTACCTCCCTTCCAACTCCCCTACCCTTTCCCTCCCCCTCATACCTCCAGTGACTGGAGGCAGGAAGTTTGGCCCCTGCCAGGGAGGGCCTCCGCAGCCTCGACACACTCTTAGGGGTCATCAGGGGGATGCCGGAGACACGCCGGGTCATAGGAGTGGCCAGGGCAGAGGGCGGCCTCATCTTAGACTGCAGTGTCTTGTTACCACCAGCAGAGGGCGTCTGGGGGGGTTCTGGGGCAGGAGCAGCAGGCTGGGAAGGAGGGAAGCTGGAAAGAGGACAGACAAGACAGAACATGAATGAAGATGGTTGTATTATGAAATCATACTACAACATTTCAGCATTTAAATGGACAGCTGATTTCAAATGTATATACATGCGACCCATGTATATCAATACAAAATAAAAATGCAAAGCTAACAAGAGCTCTAAAGAAACAATCAAATTGACAGCTAACACTGAAATGTTTTATGTTTTGTGTGTCAGACATGCCAAAAAATAGGTTTTGATGAGGGCCTATTATTGTTGCAGATTATCTATACAACTATCACGCTATACATGAAATAGACTACTATTCTATTCTCCAATATTCTGGTCTAAAACTGCGGAAACATTTGAGAGGAAACATAGCATATTTAGCTGCCACTCAAATACCCTTTAGGCTACAAAAATAAATATATTCCAATCACTATTTTCTATTCATGACAAATCGTACTGACACTCCAGACTGAGTGATTGGCAAGGCTTGAAGGCATACTTCAATCTTCTTCTTTTGTCACATCTCAATCTGAAGTGACATTGTAGTCCTCATAAGGAGAGAATAGATACCTGTCCACACTGCCGGAAGCCACCAGCCTCTTTGGCCTCATTATCCGAGGACCCTCGGGGGATGAGACGGCTGAGAGGAGGAAGAGGAAGGAGAACCACAGGAGGAAGGAGGGAGGGAGGCAGAGGCGTTAGAAGAAGAGGGGAGGAGGGGAAAGTGTCCATTACAGAAGAGTGGGAAGAAGAAGCGGCATTTTTGAGAAAAGAAAAATGGAGGAGCCATGTTGATTTACTCTTGGAATTATGAATGGCTGAACCACATAGCTTTTACCAGCAATTAGATTGATAGTACACTTTAAATAAATGTTGTTCGACTAAATTATGGTTGATAAAACAATCCAAAAAACTATCTCAAGCATCAATATAGCATTTGAGTAGTGCAAAAAACACACAAACACTGTAAGAGGCTTCTGTACAAAACATGCCCAAAAAGAACAAACCTTACCTTCAGACATGCGTAACCCTTTAAGCTGGCTGGTGGGTGTGGGGGCCATAAAGAGTTTTAGTTTGGAGTTGGCCCTTACCACACTCTCCAGCTTGGCAGAGGGAATGTTGGGTACAGAAGAAGTCCTCTCCATGACTCTCTTAGCGGGGGTCTGGAAGAGGGGAGTGGGCGCTCCACTAGAGAGCCCAGCTCCGGCTCTCTTGATGGGGGTGGACTGGACCACCTCAGAGGGCCTCCTCCCCTGGGCAGAGATCGAGCGTCGTCCTCCTACAGCAAAGGAACTGGGAGTGGGCGGGGCTTCGGGGGCTCGGCTGCTACGTAAGCGGGGTTTGGCGCCTGTGCCTGGATTGGCCAGTCGATTCACGCTGGTGTGGATGCGGCCACTGGGGCCCCCCACACTCGTGTTCAGAGACGAGTTGAGTTTAGCTGAAAAATGAGACGATAATGTGAGCTACAGCATTACAACACCAGGTGGAACAATACTGACAAAATATGTAGGTTCCATTTGTATCAGAAACACAGCTATGCAAGTACAATTAATGTTTCCTGGTAATTGAAATAAATAATGTTTGGTGGTAGAACCATCATGGACTGATGGATAACATGGCTAACGTACAAGTAGATCTAAGCTAGTAGATCTAAGTACCAATACTAGACATTCATTCGTGCCAGTTATCAGTTGTGTCCTCACCTTTCCCAGTGGGTGAGACAGACAAGCTGGAGTTGAAGCTGGACACTGAGGAAGATGAGGACGATGTGTTCCTCTTCCCCTCTGCACCTCTCCTGTTCAGAGGAGGTGGGCCTTTGGTCCCAGCCAGGACTCGAGGTCCAGCCTGAAAACAAGCTAAAGAATTAGGGACACATACTCCAGATGGATGTCTTTGATTTTGGAAAATATGGCTGGGTAGTTAACTGAGAAGCTGCAGAGCAACAGACTTGATTTTGTCCAACCTTGATGCTCAGTGTAACACACACTATGGGTTTCTGAGGCAATTATTTATGTTTTTTGTTTTTGTTTTTCTACAAAAAGGTAAATGTATGAAATTCTACATTTTCTTCTGCCTGAATGACGAAAAAAAAGGTGGTCCATCTTTCCATATCAGTCTGGAAAAAAACCTATGAAAAGTATTGCTGTACTACGCACACCTGTCCACTAGATGGTGACTCTTAACATTTAGCAAAGCTTCTTCCAAGAAGCTCTTGGCCCAGTTCAGCATGACCACGTTTACTTGTCCTGAGAAAGACCCCAGTAAGGAGTTTACAACAACTTATGACTCCGTCGTCTTACCTTCTTGGGAGGAGCCAAACTCCGCCTTCCTTGCTGGCTGGAGTTGAGGGAGGAGTCGCTGACGTCTGAGGCCACGCTTGTTGCGTCTGAGAGAAGGTCCTCGCTGGAACCCACCCTGCTGGAGTCACAACTCGCAAGGCTGCGCCTGGATCCTAAGTTACACTGAAACAAAACGAGCAAAAGTTGAGAATCTGCATCCTGAGACCTTTTCAAGGAACTATTTATTCATGGTACTTTGCGTCGATTGTATAGGCATATCGCCTGCATTTGGATAATGCAGGTCTTGAGGTGTCCTTGTAATCAGAATGGCATTGCCTCAACCCTTGATAGTGAGATGGTGATGTACGTGATCGTTGCAAGCACCCATGAATAAGCCCCTCAACAGCCATGAGAAAAAGGCTTCATGCCCCACCTGGTGTGCACTTCCAATGTAAAACCATGCAAAAAGCAGTAGGCATTTTGGAAATTAATCTTGGAGAAAAAGAAAAGACCCCATACTTTGCGTGGCGGAGGGAGCCTTGTAGTCTTCTCTGGTGCTGGTCTCGTCTGAACAGTGGTCCCGACTGGGGCAGCTGGTTTGCTGGGGAGCAGCCCTCTGGTGCCGGCCAAACTGGCCCTGCCTCTGAGTACCATTTTGGGCTGTGTCTGAGACTTGGGCCCCCTCACAGGGCTGGAGGTGCTAACAGAGGCAACTCGTGCCTTAGCAATGCAGGCCACACCTCCAGAGACAGCCTGCCCGTTAGCTCTGAGCAGACGCTTCTGGAAGGCAGCAGGGAGCTGCTTCATGGGACTGTCCTGCACACAGAAGGTCTCCCTTTTAATGGGGCTGAGGACCCCACTGGTTGGCTTGCTGAATATCCCCATCTTAGACCCTGTGTCCTGCACAAAGTCTTCCAATTCTGTCTTGTCATCTGTGGGTGTACCCTTAGATCCACCCCTGTTTGGCTGCTGCTGGTTGCCTTCTAGCTCGCAGGCTAGTTGCTGGGCTTCCTTGCAGATCTCTTCAAACTTCTCCCCTGTAAGGGGGCTCCAGCTCTGCTCCTCTCTCTCTGACAGACCCCCATTGCCAACACTGTCCTTACCTCTGGTCTCCAGTTCCACTGTAATACACCTCTCCTTGTGAGAGATGGGGCCTACAAAGACCTCGTCCTCATCTTCATCGCCCTTTAAACTACAAACACATAAGAAAAATGTATTGAAAGAACGCTTGATAGGAGGCTTATTAAATAGTTTTCAAGTCAAATTCTAGACAAACCTGGCAGGCGATAATGAAACGTCAAAATCAAACTTTTCTTCTGCCAAAGTGAAGAAATCTTAAAGGATATAGAAGACGAAGTATTCGTGTTAATGAATATTCGCAACAAATAAACAAAACATTATTCAACAACACTCACCAACAGCCACGACGCTTAAAACAGATAATTATTTACCACAATTTGCATTGAAGTCCATACTTTCCATGGATCCAGGCAGAAAGGTAGCAGATAGTTCCACTGAGCGTTAAGTCAACCTTCGTATCCAAAAAAATATATAACATTTGAATGTCCTACATATAACCTAGAGCAAACATGCATTTTAGTTGGCTACACCATTTGGCTAGATGGAACAGTCTGTTGCCATATGTAGCCTTTATACTATTGTAATGTGAAAGGCTTTAACTGCTAGCTTGCTAAGTGGCTAACCATCTAGGGCTAGGCAAGACCTAAACCTTGCTCGGTTTGGTTAGCCTAGCTTAGCTCGTTGGCATGCATTAGATTATACCATTTTAAATTTCGCGTGTAAGATATCTATCTAGATAACTCGATTGACTTTGATTTCGTCGAATTGTCATCCCCTTCCTCGATAAACAATGAAACTGTAGATAGTCAATGTTGTTTGAGTGCTGTAACCAGCCTAATCAATTGTGCTTTCAATTTCTAGTTTCCTACAGTATCATCATGTCTACTAAGCCCATATTGGAAAACAAAGGCTTTAAGTGCAATAAGTATATATAAAGAATACATACCGTGGTATTTAGGAAATATAGCACTATTTCAAGACGTTATATCTGTTAAATAAGTGCCTCAGTTCAAAATCCTTTTCACAAACATCTCAGTGACAATCATTTCAAATTTCGTGGACAAAACTTTCTGGTCATGTGACGTAAAGCGTGCTTCTTTATTGGCTCAATACATGTGCACTGTTTTGTTACGTTGAAAAGTAGTTAACTGTGTATTCAGTCATTTTGAAACGAATAACCGTTATAATGAAGAAAAGGAAATTAATGTACAAAAACGTATACGTAATCTTTAATCTGATATTCAAGTGGTCTGGCATTGAATGTGTAAACTATTGAAAACTTGATTGTTATTCATGCGTTTGTCACGCAATCTGTCATTACAGCTTCATCGTTCTAAAAAAAGTAGCCTAGACCAAGTAACGTTAAGTCATTTTGGTTTTGAATAAGCATTCATTATTCATTATTCATTCATTCATTATTACTCCACAATCAAAATGCTATCAAAACACTACAAAGAAATAAAATTGTGATCTTCATCTCTTTCAACAATGACATTGAACGTCAAGTAAGCTAAATATTCATCTTTTATTTTCAAAAACCATACACATTACTCGACAAGTTTCAAAAAGGAATATCGACCACATTATTACACTTCTGAAGATAAACAGACATGAAGTACTTTATTACCAAATAGTGAGATAAAAAAAAACATAATCCAAAAAGAGATGGATTAAATTCATTCCCAGTTCAGGAATAAGACTACCAAGAAACAAAAAATGACCTTTTGACCTTCTCCAATTTTCTTAATCTAACAGTATTTGTTTCACTATTCCTTTCATTAGATATGGTTTGAAGTGACATAAACAAGGACCATGGGTGAATTTGCAGTTATGACTTTTAAGATTTCAACTGGTCAGAAGAAAGTCAACAAGTATTGATCTTTTTCTAGAGATGTATTGAAATACCCAACCCTTCATCATCTGGAGTGAACCCAAAATGAATGAACCATATGATCTTGTTGACAAACAACTAACTAACAAGTTATGACTATTATAGTATGTTTATGATAGGCTTGACAAAAAATGCAAAACTTTGTTTAAATGCAATTCAACCCTGCCCCTGTCCCCAATCCATAAACCTCATATATTTCTGAGTCATGAAAGCTTTGGCTTTTCTCTAAAAAGATCCAGTACAAAGCTATATACATAATAACCAGTCACTCTAAGATTTAGTGCAATAAAGAATTCTGTGCTCAGAGTCTAAGTCTCTTTTCTTTCTTCAACTATACTTTCCATAAGATATCTCAAAAGCAGTGTGAATATGTTCATCAGCTTTCAGCTAATATTTTGACCAAAGTTCATGACGAGAAGAGATGGATTCATTCAATGATAAATAATGTAAACATCTCCTCAAAGATAATAGTAAATTGACAGATTGTATGTCTTCTTCAGAAATCTAAGCTTCCTTGATTATGCTTTGCAAAACGTCTCCCTGGTTTCTTGTCATCCTTCAACAATTTGAAGCGATATCTGAATGACCAACAACCTAGAACTCAACATCCTAAACTGAAAAACCATTAAGGTCCACATGCTTTACGCAATTCTCTAAAAATACACATCTGGAATAATAACAGAATTAGAACCCTTCCACACTTAAATTCTGCCTAAACATGAACACATTCATGGTCTTAACTTTGTTCATTAACACTAATGAGAAGTCTGTATCAGTGGCATAGATGTGGAGACTGAAATCCAACACCACACCACTGAAATACAGGAACATGACCACTTTCAATTGAATATGAAATGTAGCTTTGGAACTAGTTGAGAACAACAAATAAATTATATACAGAGTAGAGAAGCCATCTTAGATATCAGTGGATGTTCTCTTTGTATCCCACACATACCTTATTGACCCCATGATCACATCTTTAAACACTTTTCTACACAAGTCAATGTATCTTGCTATAGTTTTTAAAAGTACTGTACCTGGACAAATAAATACCAAATAGAAACTGCAGGCAAAACATTGCAGTTTCAAAAGAAACTATTGATACTAAATACAGCCATATCTAAAATACAATATTTACCATTTCACCCTCGTACTCTTTTATAGTACATTGTGTTGGGTAGGTCTTCGAACAACCTTTGGAAAAACAGCACAAACTTGTAAACAGGTGTGCTTAAAATTGATCAAATTATACAAATATAAATAGCCAATGTATTGTTTGCTACCTTTTAAGATGTGCAGAGAAGGGGCAATCACCCCGGACTCCATGATAATTATATTCCAGCTTCTACGCAAATAATTTTTCATTTAAGTTTCAGAATCTCCCTTTTTCACACAAACACCCAACAGCTAGACCATATTCAAATGTCAAAAAACAGATTCTCTCCCGGATGTTTGGTGTTTTCTATTTCAGTACATGCCAAACCTTCAGAGCCATCTTCTTCACCATCTTGGTTGTGTGTAGTGGTTGGTTTGGTAGGTCATTCTAATAAATGGGCTCTTCAAGGACCCAGGGGCAGCAGTGGCTGGCCTCCCTGCTCAGAGAGAGGTCTCCAGGCTGTGCAGCGGGCTCCCGGGGCACGGAGGCAGGCCAGCGGCATTCTGGGGCAGGGTGCCAGTCTTTGAGTCTTTGTGGAGGGGAAAGATCCGGTCCACTGCATTATTGTTCTGGTTGGGCGAGGTCGGGACAGCGGACAGCGGGGGAAGAGGCGGAGGGATGGAGGAATTGCGTTTAGTGGGAGGTTCGTCTTCACCCTCAGTGTCATCAATGTGTGGGATCTGGGGCTCGGAGTCCTGTATCCGGAACTCTGGGTGGCTCATGAAATTGTGGATGGAGCTGCGTGATTCAGGGGTCTCCAGGCCCTCGTAGGGAGACATAGTGTCACGGAAGGCGTTGACCACACGGATCTGGGGAGACACACAGCCGATGGCAATGCAGTTACATTTGTTAGATTGGTTTTCTTGTAAAGAAACCTTTTACAATTGACATTAACTGTAGAGAGCCATGATTTGCTGAGGCCTAACAATAACATAATTGTTTACACAACTTTCGAAAACTAGTAATAATATATTTAAATATTTTTTCAAAGTAATGTCAATGTCAAATCATCACATCCATCCATCACTCCTTCAAACAGGATGAGCTGTTTTTTTCTGGGCCCTGCTGGGACAGTACCTGGGTCTGGATCCGGTTGAGGCCGCGGCACCACAGCACCTGGCCCCTCCTCATCTCCATCTCGCCGTGGTCAATCTCATCCATGTCCTCCATCTCCTCCTGGTCCTCCTCAGGGAACTCCTCCTTCTGCGTGCCGTGGCCGGCAGTCTTCAGGAACTTCAGGCGGCTGGTGGGGATGCTGGAGATCAACTGTGACAGAAACACATGAGCAGAGAGGCAGAAGGGTGTTACAGGCTAAATGTGGACATTGACTTGGTGCATTCCAAGACTCTCTCACCATCTCCTTCCTAATTTGTATTTGGTTTTGACTCAACACCAGCAAGTGAACTCAGACAAGTCAGACTAAAGCAAAGATCTCATATTTTCAACAGCATGTGTCATTCCTTACAATACACATTTCCAGTAAGAACTGTGAAAGACTCGTCCCCTGTGAAAGTTAAGCAGCTATTTCATGGCCTTTTCATACAAGAGATTAGAGACCAGAATGAGGCTCACCTGTCCCCATAGAAGACAGCCGACTCCTAGAAAAACACACCAGAGCCACTGGTCTATGGTGAGGCTCACGCAGCTGAAGGGCTTTCCACCAAACTGCACAATAACAATCTGGAAAAGACATACAGGAAACCCAATTCAAATCCGCATTAGGTTAGGTCATTTCGTGATGTTTCACTCGGTCATCTGAGATTTCTTGGAATGTAGTTCCGTTGGTGTCATTTGAACTAACGTCAAACGTGTTCTCAAGATAAACACATTTGACAGCATTCTTTTTTTTTACACACTAGATAAAAACATGGGTTTCCTTTCTCTTTTGGAACCTGAATGCAGCTCACCTGAATGATAAATGTTCCAAACACGATGGAGCAGAATATGGGGTTGTTGAAGATGCCGTCAAACACGTTCCTCTCCCCATGGATCTTGCGGGCGTTGATTTCGTTGAACAGCTGCATCATCACAAAGACGTTGAAGACGATGGTGTAGTGTTCTGAGGGTGGAGCGTGGAGGGGCGCGTTCCGTCCGCTGTCGATGTCGAAAATCCGCTCTCCTGTGGACAGGAAATGATGTCATCAGTCAGCTGAGTCTTCATTTGAAATAAAAAACTAAATTGTGAAACTGTGGATTCATATCCTGGGGATTGTCAAGGATGGCTGATTATCGTTCTAGCATTACAAACCAGGCCCATCCCTTTCAATATTATATACATCAACGCCTACTATTTTAAGCTGTTTAAATCCCCAGGGTCTGAGCGTACACTATTTTGAAACACCAATAGCACTTATAGTGTTGGTGTTTCATCACATATAGTGTTTGTGTTTCATCACGTATAGTGTTGGCGTTTCATCACATATAGTGTTGGTGTTTCATCACGTATAATGTTGGTGTTTCATAATGTATAGTGTTGGTGTTTCATCACGTATGAGTGAAACTCCACCCTGCTGAGCTAAGGGTTCAGGTTTGCTTGCACGCCTGACCTGCGAAGAGCAGGGTGAAGATAATGGTGAGCTGGTAGACAGCGTGGCCCAAGATGTTCTTCATCATGGTGCGGGAGATGAGGGGCTTCTTGCGGCCGTAGGGCTTCCTCAGGAGCAGGGCCTCTGTGGGGGGCTCAGTGGCCAGAGCCAGGGAGGCCAAGGTGTCCATGATCAGATTCACCCACAGCATCTGCACGGCTTTCAAAGGAGAGTCCTGGAAAGAGAGAGAGGTAGAGAGTGAGTGAGTAAATGAAAGAGAGGACAGGGTATATGACAGTGTGTGTGTATCACTTGTGCTTGCATGCATTACCTGTGTGTGTCCCCTTTGAATCGGTACCACATGTGTGCTTGTCCCCGTGTATGCCTGTTACCCATGTGTGCACATGTCTTACTTGCGTATCAGTGCGTCACCTCTGTGTGTGTATACACTGTATGTGTCATCTGTATGTGTGTGTGTGTGTGTGTTACCTGTGTGATGCAGGCCCCAGTGAAGGCCACGATGACGGCCACCACATTGACGGTGAGCTGGAACTGTAGGAACTTGGAGATGCTGTCGTAAACGTTCCTCCCCCACATAACGGCCTTCACGATGCTGGAGAAGTTGTCGTCCGTTAGGATGATGTCAGAGGCCTCCTTGGCCACGTCTGTGCCAGCGATGCCCTGCAGCAACACCGTGTCAGTATGGGTTTGTTAGAATGTGACAGTGCACGTCTGGTCAAATGAAGAGCAATGGCATGTTTATGAAAAAATGGATGTGCTTGTGTTTGGGAGAGGTCTGGGATTTTTTATTATACAATGAAAAATTCAACCAATTATGTCAGCTTGCTTTCCTTCATATTCTATCATATTTGAAAATGTCAAATATACACTCTAAATGGCTCTTTTTCTGCTATTTGCATTAACCGTAGGACAGATTATTCTGTAATATTTCAAAATATCATACAATAGCGAGGCATTTGTGTTGGCGGATTTCATTTCTGGGCTGTCACTTAGTATACAGGCATTGAACACAACATGAAGGACCATGGAATATCATACCATAGCGAATCCAACGTCCGCTTTCTTCAAGGCAGGGCCGTCATTAGTTCCATCACCTGTCACAGCTACCACTTGTCTTTGTTCTAGAACAGTGCTGTCAATAATACCTGTCAACACAAACAAGTTGTCAGTTTATGAACCTACATGAACATTTCATACTTTAATGGTTTGCAATCCTCCAAATGACTGACCTTCAATCACGCTAGAATCTGAAACGTACCTTTCACTAGAGTGTGCTTGTCAGTTGGGGAAGATCTTGCTAGAACTCGCAGTTTGGGCCAAATCTTATCAATACGCTCTTGTTCAATCTGCAACAGAAAACATGTCTGGCCTCCAAATCTGATCTCCGATTTACATTTGAATCGCTTAGCAGATGCTTTTAAGCAAAGCAACAGACAAACGGTGCCTAATCGTTAGTACAGTACAAAATCAACAACCAGGAGTGCACCGTTCTAACAGTATTTGAGTGGTCGAAGCCAAGAAACATTCTGTAGTTTAACCAGACACTGTGTGACAACTACTGATGACTGAAGGACAAAAGAGCAGGTTTCTACAAGGACGTTCTACCTCTCCCAGTTCGTTGCGTATACGCCGGTTGAACTCTTTGCCCTCGATACATAGGAAGTCCTCCCCCGGGTGTAAGATGCCACATTTGGAGGCAATGGCGCGAGCTGTGTTGATGTTGTCCCCGGTAACCATGCGCACAGTGATGCCAGCACGCTGGCACTTCTTAATGGCATCTGGGACCTGAGGTGAAACCAAACAGCTAAATTAGTCAAGGTCTAATATAGAACCCCTTGAAAGGACTGAATAATGACCCTGGTTCACAGCCCACGGTGAGCTAGCATATATGATCATTGGACACTGAAATGCCTGGGGGAAGCATTTCTTCTCAATGTCAAATGTGATACGCAAGAGTGTGTTAGCTCTTTCATGTTCAGGCTTTGCGTCTGTTTTCATCACTGTATCTTCCTGGTGGAACAACCAAATTGGCATCGAGGGTTTATCCAGTCAGTGCTTCGTACCTCAAGCCGGACAGGGTCCTCGATGCCCACTACACAGAGGCAGGTGAGGCCGGTGAGGATGTCCGTCTCATTGTCCCAGTCGGGCTCTCCGTCCTCCAGGGGGAAGTCCCTGTAGGCCAGGCAGATGGTGCGGAGGCCCTCAGAGGCCATGGGCTCGATCACCTTCTTCACCATGTCATCTCTGTCCCGGGCCTTGAACACCTTGGACTCTCCGCTGGCAACCAGGATCCTGCAGCACCTGGGAAGGGCCACAACCAGTCCTGTTGCTCAACATAGTCATGTGTGTGATGTGTTGCATGGTGTGTTGGATTATGTACAATGCGTTATGTGTAATGCATTATATTGTGTAATGTGTATTGTGTGATGGGGTAAGTGTAATGTATTGCTATGCATCGTATGACATGTTGTGTATTTCTCTAACGTGAATTGATTGTGAATAGTATGTTAGGTCATTAAAAAAGCGACATCGTAAAAATACATTTCAAAAGGGCTCCTCAAATCGGTCTAAAGTGTTATATTTATAGCAAAATAGAACCGTCAGTTGACCATGTCTACAATGTCAATAATAACCCAAGTCGAGTGGTAGTAAGGGAAAGCTATCACCATTAGTCTAGATATTTCAGTTCAGTTTGAACCTGACAGTATTGTATCAACAGTAGAGTCGTAAACAGAGTCTCGACAGAGGAAGAGCAGGCGTACTTCTTTAGTAAGATCTCAGATGCTCCTTTGCTGAACATTCTGTAGCTGCCGTCTGCGTTCTTCAGCACGGTGCTCATGGACTTCCTGACAGAGTTGAAGGTGTAGACTTTGTAGAGCTTCTCCTCGGGGATCTGGTTGCGGATGGTCTGGTAGTCTCGGCGCAGGTCCAGGGAGAAGCCCAGCAAGGCACATTCGGTCTTGTTGCCCACCTGGCGCGGTAGACCGCCCTCCTTCTCTGGAGGCTGAGGACGCAACGCTCGGTTACAGATGGAAGGACAACGTCGAACGCTGACACTTCACAAAGGTTTGCGTCGCTAACGGATTGAGATGGCGTCTCTGTCTACAGTGTAAACAGGCATCCCCAGTGAATTACACTACCTAGGCTGATGCATAATCCTTCATAGTAGCTATTTGAGGTGTTGATCTGTTGATGCACTTGCATGGACATGAACTGTGAAGACTAAATGGAAATAATAAACAAGTGCATGTAACTTATTGTGTTTTCACCCCTGAGTCAGAAGGTTGTCAAACCCAACTCACCATGATCTTGGTGGTGTAAGCGCAGTTGATCCCTATCCCCATAGCGAGCAGGTCCAGGATATTGCCTGGTATGAGGTCTGGTTCCGGAACCTTCCGGTAGTGTCTGTCCCCGAGATAGGCCTGGACCACCGTCATCCTGTTCATGGTCAAGGTGCCCGTCTTGTCTGAGCAGATGGCGGTGGCATTGCCCATAGTCTCACAGGCATCCAAGTGCCTCACTAGATTGTTGTCTTTCATCATTTTCTGAAGAACAAATAACAATGTGATCATAGACACATTTACGTAACTCTTTCCACACCAGACAGAATCTCATCATCTTTCTGGCCAACATCCAACTTACATCCCATCAAAATCAGACACCTTCCCACTGTATACCTTTGTTCATCCACAACAGTACATCCTTACGAGACTCAAAGAACACAAGCGACTACAACAACATAAAGTGGGATTTCGATCTGAGTGTATTTGCAGACCTTGACGGAGTAGGCGAGCGAGATGGTGACGGCGAGGGGAAGCCCCTCAGGCACAGCGACCACCAGTACGGTGACGCCGATGATGAAGAACTTGACAAAGAACTGGATGTATACGGGTGTGCACTCCTTGATCCACGGCAGGCCCTGGATCCAGAAGGTGTCCATCAGGAACAGAGAGATCAGGATGATGACCGTGATCCCTGACATGAACAGACCTGGAAGACACCGGATTGAGTCGTACCAAAGGAGCACAATATGAACATACATATGTATTATCGTTGTATACGTTCAGCAGTCATTTTAATCGCAAGCGACATACAAGGGGGATGTGAACCTGCAACCTCTTGATCTGGAGTCAAATGGCCTGCTACTGAGCTAGTCATATCCTCCCTCAATTTCATGTTACGTTTTTAAAAAGAGCATACTTTTCTAAAGTGAAAGTTGATGTAATATGTTGCCATGTGCCAGGAAAACATATACAGACACTGGAACTGCAGCTATCTAAACTAGTCAGGGGAAGTGCTGAAACAGTTTCCAGTGCCAGACATACTCATCTTGTCGGCATAGGAAGTCAAGGGATTTGAATAGCACACAAGTACACTCCAGAGGCACCTTGCGTGTTGGTCATACCTGCTTTGCCGATCTGCACAGCAAGCTTGGTTAGTTTCCCCTGAAGGACTGACTTCTCCTTCTTTGGTAGGTTGGCCTTCTTCTTCTCCCCTGCTTCTCCATCCTCACTGTTGAGGGGCTGCATTTCCACGGCCGCACCATCCTGAGACTTGCCTGTCAGGAATAAGGAAACGTTGTGTAAACCATAAGATAGACCACAACATCTAACATCCACTTCTAGCAGTTCAACTTCTGACAGTTGATGGAGCATTCAAGACTAAAGATGTCGAGGCTTTTGGAAATAAGGGATCTTATCCTTGATTATTTACTTTGGGGATACAGTTTCTTTTACTCATCCTTTCAGAACATCTGTACAAAGCCCAGAGGATACAACTAGCGACAACTGTAGGGGGGTGAAGAAGAGACCACCACACCTGCAAACAGAGGCAGGGCAGCAACAGGGGAGGGCGTGTATCAAACAATGAACCACTAAATGGGAGAGAACCAGCACTGTGCTGCGAGATCGAAGGTTGAAGAACAGGAAGCTGTTGACACTGCATGGAAATTGATAGGGCGAGCTCCACTGTGTGATCCAGCACACTCTGTGAGTGTTTGGCTCACGTCACTAATCCTAGTCTGGGATTACTGCTCTTTCTTGGCAGAGGTCCTCTACAAGCCAATCTCACCGCCATCATCCCAAAACATAACCCGCTCTTCTGTGTTCCAAACACGCACGATCGATTCATATCGCACTCTCCGGATATGTCTGGGAGCGAGGGACTTTGGGGCTAAGGGATGTTGTTTGTCGAGGCATGCATACGATGTGTGTGTGCCTGCATGTGGACTGCATGTGTGGATGGGCGCTGATCCGAGTACAGTAAATTAGGTTGTTAAGGAAGAAAGGCAGGCAGGGGGAAAAAGCAGCTGCCAAGCTTAAGGCCTGTAATCTCCTTGGTCCTAATCACCATGAACGGAGTCAAGAGCACCTGCTGCCTGGGCCATAGGGACACACACATGACCATATGGCCACACTGGCGCATGCTGAAGACAGTCACCATATGGCAGCCTGGCCGCACTCACCTCACTCAGACCACCGTGGAGTTACTGCTGTTGGTAAACACTCGCGCTAAACTCCCACACAAAATGAAATGGCTCCCTGCAAACACCCCCAAACGACAAACAAGCACAGAGGCCAAAAGGAACGTTGCAAAAGACGAACTTCATGCAAACGAAGATTATCGCCGAATCTAAAGAATAGAAAACTCCGGTTTATCATGACCTATCGTGGATATTAACACGCAGGGAAACGAAATACTTTCTTCTTTATGTATCCATTCAGTAGATGCTTGATGATCCAACTTGCACATGAACCTGCAAACTCTAGATCTGCAGTGAGATGCTCAACTGCTCAGCTATAACCCTTCTCTTTATTACAATTGCCGCCATGACATTATAGAACAAACCTGCAGGATTAATATATATGCCACGCCAACAATGACCAAATTAGTCAGACTTTGCAGCCGCCCAAGAAACACTAAAATAAAATAAGTAAATAAATTGTCCTAGTTAATATAATTTTTTACATTTATTCTGGTGCATGCTGCACAGCAATATTTAATGAGTTACAGATCAAAGAGACTCTAAATAATGACAAACACAATTCAAGCAGGGTACGGCCACCGACCTCAGGCTTATAAGTCATATAAATACACACGCTATCTTTGGAAGAATTCACTATAGGTCAGAGACAATAATGAGATTTATCTTACCCTTCTTCCCTTTGTCGTCTTTCTTATCTGTGGAGTAGAAAGAAACACTTGACTCAGTCTATTACACGCTAATCTGTTGTACCTGAATGTAAATTGGTGTGTCTAAATTTAAGTGCAGAGTAGGATTAAAATGTCATTTGTAACAGCGAAGTTATCTTCTATTAAAATGTATCAACACAAGGGGGTGTGTGTGTGGGGGGGGGGGGGGGTTGGACGATGAATAATTGTCAACCTTAACATAACCTTTCCCTTGATACACACACTTCAGGCCTTGTTGACCTGACTGAAGACTTTCTATTAGACTCAGTTTTATTCGTATTATTAATAATTACTTTACAAGTGGAAGTGGATTAACTCTGGACAAAGCTTCAGAATAATAAAGAGCAAAAGCAATGCCTTGTGTTTTATGATATGAAAAGCCTCAAACGATTCGAATGACCATCGCAGGCCCAACTAAACCATTACACCAACACAATGTTTACTGATGTCTGAAGTAAAGTAAACCGACATTGTTATAATGTTGTGACTGGGTCTAATATACATGTAGGCAAATAACGCAGCACCTTGTGTGAACTGAATTTTGAGAATGTGTCTGTGCCTTGGTCTCCATCACTCTTGCATATTTCTGCTCTGTATCTTGAGCCGAGAGCCCTATTGCTATAGCCTCTTAGATGCTAACATGCTGCCCCCAGTCATGTCATAACCAGCTGCACTGAACAGATGCATACAGAATACATCCATCCAACAGATGAACCAAAAACCTAATGTTGACAAACCAGCAGTTTTCGTGAATCATATTTTAAAACTTGTTCATCATTATGTTGCATAAAATGCTACGAGGTCAAACAGCTTCAAGTAAAAGGACAGAAGGGGATGTGCGTGTAATATAAAACTGCACTATGCATAGAACGTTATCTAATTGAATGTCAGTCAAGAATATTGTCACAGTGACAATACAGTGAGTTCCATGAAAAAAAATGCTGTAGGGTTAGGGTGAATCTTTTCTTAATACTACTCCCCACATACTTTTCTTGTCCTTTTTGCCTTTCCTCTCCTTCTCTTCCTTCTTTTTCTTCTCCTTTTCTTTTTTCTTCTCCTCCTTCTCTTTCTTTTTCCTCTCTTTCTCAGCTTTCTCCTCCTCATCGTCCTCGTCATCATCTCCGCTGGCTCCAAGCAGGGTGAAAATGATGCCCGTCTGGGAGTTCACACCCACCGCTGTGACCAGCATTTTTCCAGAACCTTCCATTACATGAGTGCCTGAGAAAAATTGAAGACAGAAGGGAGGGGTGTGGGAGAGGGGAAATCGATGAAAGGGGGAGAGTGAATGAGTGAGTGAGTGAGTGAGTGAGTGACTGACTGACTGAGTGAGAAACCAGTAGTGCACTTATTTAACCATCGAACCCAGTTAAATTATTGGTCAGGAGAAAGGAGAGAAAGGAGAAAGTGGAGTCAGGGCCTTACAGTGCCTTCCCAAGCGACTACCTACAGGCAAGAAAACAGCTGCCTGGCTCCATTATCATCTCAGTCTGAAAGACCAGAGGGAGTCTGAATGTACAGTGGTAAACAATGGGATCACAGCAGGGATAATGATCTAAGAGGAGGTTACAGTGATCTAAGTGCAGGTTCCTTAAGATTGGATCTAGGCAGACTAATTGGTCTTATCACACGAGAAATGTTTGCTGAAACCTAACGATAAAAAAGTTAAGGTGACATGTTAAATGCACTTTTAAATGTTGCCATCCGGGTCTGCCTGAGTGTGCTGCCATTCCTGAAAATGCTGGAACCTTCATACCCATTATTTGTGTTGCTCACCTACCAAAATAGAGCATGGGGCTTAAGTATGAGGTTTCAGTGAAACCTTGACAGAACGATGACACATAAAATAATGAGAGGGGTGGGACACTGGGAGTGGGTGCTTCTCAATACCAGACAGCAGCATCGGGTCTCTGTCCAAGGTCTTCTTGACATGATCCGACTCGCCAGTGAGAGAACTCTCGTCGATCTTTAAGTCGTTGCCCTGGATGAGAACGCCATCCGCCGGAAGAAGATCACCTGGAAGCACACACATTCAACAAAGACAACTCCATTTACAACAACATTTTTGATAATTCAAGCAAAATTCCAAACAATAAAACTATTGTTTGGAATTCACACACATTTGACCGTTCCCGACAGAAATAAAAAGTCTAGACAGGTAAATATGTTTCTGTGAAACCACATGTATGTTTCCTGTCAGGTGTGAGAGGGTGCATGTGCCTTTGTCCCTTTGCTTCAACATGTATACAGTTTGTTTACAAAGAACACAGTTTTTGGGCCTTAGTTACCATATTTGACCTGCGCCACGTCTCCGACCACAATGTCGGACACGGGGATCTGGATGACCTGTCCGCCGCGCACCACGGTGAACCTCTGCTCTTGCTCTATCCGGCTCTGCAGCCCTCGGAACTGCTTCTCCTTCGACCAGTCGTTGAAGGCCGTCACCAGCACCACGCACACCACCGACAGGAGGATGGCGGCTCCCTCGATCCAGCCCGTGTCCGCCTCGCCCTCATCCTCAACGCCTCCCGCCGCACTCCCGCAATCTGAAGCAAACGGGTAACAATGAGTACATTGGGGGGGGGGGTTAAAGCTTGTGTTTTGTTTTTTCCCTTTATCCTTTTGACTTGAACAGGGTTTGTTAGATCAGGATTGACATGTGACTGTCCTTAGTGTTTGAGAAGAAGATATTCCGAAATGGCAAAACTGGTGCTAAGTGTTGGACAGTTCATTTGTTTTATAAGGACCATGTTGGCGTAGGTTAAATGTTTTTTTTATTATTGCTAAGCGAGAAGACGCTTGTTATCTAACGTTAACAACCGCCTCTTTCCATGGCCATGATGTGTAAGTCTGCTCCCCAGCTCCAAGGACGTATACTTGTTACCCACAATGCTTTTTGAAACTGGGACTGACAGTTCATCCAAGTGAATTGAGAGATTCCAAAAAGACCTCTAACCATAGGTCACTGTGAATAAGTATATTCACAACATGAGTGAAATTAAACTGGTCATTTTATTTTATTTTAAACCATGTTTATGTCAATAAGGTCACGATCCTTTCAGATTACACAATCGTCAACAAGGATAAAACTTTAGAACTACAGCCGGAATAAATTACATGCGTTTGCTTTGGTGTGCACTCAGTTCTTACAACCACATGTCACACAGATTTCCATGTAGCAGTCCAATCTCTAATGGCTAGTGACTGTGCAGCCCTCCATAGAAAACCAGACCTCGCTATCTACTTGATTCATTGCATGAAATATGAAAATGCGTTTATAAAATGATGAATACGTCTAACAGAACGGTGGGACTTGAAATCAGATAGACTTGGCAAATGCATTCTCGTGTGCGTATGTGGCCTACGGAGTGGCGTGACAAACAGGCAGATACTTACTTTCTCTTTCGGCATCTGGAGGTTTGTAAAAAGAAAGGCCTAATGATACAATGGCTGCCACCTCAAGGATGATTAGTGTCACATCTTGCAATGCTTCCCACACTAATTGGAGAAAGGTTTTTGGCTTTTTGGGAGGTATAAGGTTTTGTCCAAATTCTTCTTTTCTTCTCTCAATGTCCTCAGCATGCCCTCCTAAGCCTGGGGGGGAGACAGGAAACACAAATCAACATCTGGTGGGCTTTTGTATTTTCTATTTCGTGAGACAGTTCAGTGTTTTTATCGTCTCATCCAGTTTTATCGTTCTGAAAGCAAGGCTCCACAACCGTTTTGTTCACAGTTGTCATTGTCTGCCACCTTCAGAGCCTTTTCCGACTGCTGGAGACCAAACAATAGCTCATAAAATGTACCATTTCAACCAAAGCAATGAACGCGAGCTTACTCCATCGCCACCGAGGGTGAATACTGTAGCAAAGATGAAGTGCACGAACCTGCTGCGAGTGAATAGGAGCATTACTGCAGTCAGAGAGCAGCCCTGATGTCCGCCGGCTTCACATTAGAAAGGATCAGAAAAACAAACACAGCTAATCACCCCTGACAGCTCCTGTTGCTGCTGATCAGTGGGTGTGCTCATGCTGTCTCAACTCATCTGCAAACTGCCAGGAACAATGGCTCGCCGCTATACAGCTCGGACAAAATATCAGTCAATGAAATGCTGCACGCTAAATTCCTTTTTTTGTTGTTTTACAAGGGTTAAAATAGCACATTGTCCAAACTTAAATGCACAAAATCCCTAGGCAGTTTTTGTACTTTTGGCAAAGGGTAATTCAAATATCAACAGACCATAGAAAGTGCACTGCATGAATGATTCATTTGAGTATTTTCAAAGCAACATCCTCCCTGTCAAATCCTTAACTGTCCCTGCTTGATGTCATGCAACTATGTGGTGCTAAATGTTACAGAATAGAATCAGGTTTTTTTCCTGTACTCAAAAGAATTGCTGAAGTCAATAGTTCAGTACCATATTCTGAAGCTACCCATAGCTTTGTCTAGGCAACAGGAAGATGACACAGAGGCTGTCACTGAAAGCGTGCTGACATAAAACAGCCAGTTCACTTGCTGCTGTTGGTGTAAACATCATGTGTATGACTATGATGTGCACAGTAGAAAACAGGTGGACAAAAAGGAATGACAAAGGCACAAAAACACTCATTCAAAAGCGCAGAGTATTGACTGCTGACGAATGACCTGCAACTAGACTAAAATGCACCGTGAACGCTTCTTTATAGAGCAAAATAGAAATCTATAGCTCCGTCTGACTGCAAAGCGCCATCATTCAAAGCAACAGCGGGCGTGCACACCGGTCTGTTAACCTTGCACCTCTGCAAAAGACGTCTCAGTCACTAATACTACATGTTTTTGAAGATATAAGTGTGTATATTTGCTCAGTACCATTTCTACTTCAATATATCTACAGACCTACCAAAGAAATCATAGTCTAATTATAGTCTTCTTTAATTCAAAGTCTACTGCAAAGTCTCAGTTGTTTAATAGAGAATGCAGTAAACAGCGAGCAACACAGCAGTTGGTCAACAACATTCGGAATGTCGGCCCAATACTTTCGGTCACAAATATTGAGATAAATTTAACTGACTGTAGATACCCATAGCTTTGTCTAGGCTTTGATATATAGGCTCGGTTTCCTAGCCATGAATTATGCTAGACTAAAAACATTCTCAATGGAGATCTTCATTAAATTTAAGCCTAGACCTAAATGACTTTAGGTCTAGGCTTAATCCATGTCTAGGAAACTGGGCCATAGTGTTATTGCAGACTCCTACAACAGCAGCACGCATTCAGAAACCTCAGTATGAAATGAAAGGAGAGGTCTACTTTTTATTTCAACCTCATGAAATAAGATGCAGTTTGAGTGACTCATTGCTCTCTCTCTGTGCCAAACAGCAGGTTCAGGTTCCTCTGACCTGTTGAGTTGGGTTAGTATGCTTATTCCTTCTAAATCCCGCTTAGCCATGTCGTTCCATCCAGCACTTTAAACTCCCGTTCAAACCTGAGAAGCCACACCAGCATTTTGGCTTCGACCTGTCGTCTAAACAAGCAGCGTTCTCATTTGTTAAGTCAATGCGTTCTGAGCATCAAAAAGCACGCGCACAGAATCAGAGATGTATCCAAAGGAGAGGGGGGGGGGGGCGTTACACAAGCGTGACAGATTAGTCCTGAACCGAGCAATCAACTGCCATGCTTGGCGGTTTAAGGTGAGTGGGATTACCTAAGGTAAATCAATCTGCCCCCACCTGTCGACACTGAGTTATAGTCAAGCTGTGCTGGTTTTCTTTATTTGTCAGTCTAATGGATTTTCCTATGTAGTCAAGCTGCTAGTGACATTTTAATGCTCTTTGTCAGTAATGTCTCTGTGGGTGAGTCCTAAATGTTTGTTGTGGTGGTAGTGGTGTGGCGGGGTGGGGTGGGGTGGGATGGGACAGGAAGTGGTGCGGGTGAAATGCTAAAGGTGTTTATTGAGTGTGCATGAGAGGCATGGTGAATGAATGAATAAATAATGGAAGGCAAATGTCAAAGGACGGAATAGGGATACAGAGTGGAAAAGCGCTGTCCGCGAAACCTTCCTAACACTATAAAGCCACGCTAATGGAGATATATATTTCAACTTAATATTCAAATCAAAGCTAAAATAGGTGACAATTAAAATACGGGACTTTACGCACGTGGACAGTTGGTTTCTTGTCAGTCAGTGCTTCAATCAGTGCTTCTCCTGTTACGTAACGTTTCAAGGTTGCGAGTTTTCGCAACTTATCATGGTTCAACAGGTTTTAAAGGGGATATTTGACTTATCCATTAAAAGGTCCAGGGCTGTACAGTATATGTACAAATGCATTGCATATGTGGTTTTGTGAACACAGCCAAATGTTAAGGAAAGAGACAAATGGATCGGCAGAGGGACAAAATATTGGGAGCATGTAATGCAGCCTTGTAAATTCCCTGTCACATTGCCAGAGGCGTCCACTGCTACCCTGTAGGATCTACGTATGTGTTGCCTGCACATCCAGTGTCGTAAAGGGAAGGCCTACGAAGAAGACCTACAGTATGTTTGACAGTTTAGGTTGATCATACGGCGCTAATCTGTGGGAATCTGTGAAGGCCTTTGTAGCATTGCTTTGAATAAAGCTTCTATAAATAGTGTGATTTTAATTTGATTTGGATAGATGTTAGGCCTACATTTTCATGACCTTTCTCCTCTAAAATAGCTCACAGGCACACATTGGAGACAGGAAAAACACTGGCTATTATACATGCCAGACAGGGTACAGGAATAAGGGAGGAGGACTTGTGTGGAATTACTGATTACTCTCTGATTACTGGTGAACTAATATGCTGTATGAAGTAAGTAGAACAGTATCTTAGAGACCTCGCAAAAGCACTACTGATTTACATTTCAGAAATGTGTGAAGATCTTCCCATAATCAAGTCTGGGAAGAAACCTGGCTTACTGGAAGGATCTTGACTGTATTTTGGTTCTTAAATTTATTTATGTTTCTGCAGTTCACAATAAAGATACAGTCAGCTGGTTGGATATAGATACTACAACATTGTTATGTAACTCTATGGCCTGGTTTCCCAGACATGTACATGGATTGACCCCGTCCTAGACTAAAAAACTGTGTCTAAAATTGTTTTTGATTTAACAATTTTGAAAATAGGAAACATGTTAAATCTGTTGCCTCAATTGTCTTTACGTGTACACAAAGTATTAGTTGTTAGATTTAGTCAAAAGAGAGTAAATAAAAGTTGTGTTTCGTTTTTTATTCAGGGACTGAGTGCAACATCTATATAGCACTGACATCCATCAAGACTCTGAGCATCAATGGGCGGGTTCATATGATCGTGTTTTAAATGAATCAAGTAACCTTGATCTGATTCACTGTTCTGACTCATGGAATAAAAGAGAGGGAGAGGAGAGGACAGAGGGAGGAAACAAACAGGAGAGAGGAGAGAGAGAGAGAGAGAGAGTAAGAGAGAGAAGGCGAGAGCAATGGAAATGTGCTGTTTAATCTGGGATCACATTCACAATCCTTCACCATCCCCCAACAGTTCAAAAAAGGTCACAGAAGTAATTCCGCAGAATGACAACTGGGCTGCACCTGTACCCAAAACAGGCCTGTCTACTAGTACACTGGTCTGTCACTTCTGAATATATACAGTTATATTCCACTACCACAACGATTACATGGAAATGAGAGTGACAATAAATCCCCACCCATCAGAAGACTGTATTTAAAATGTATTTGATCTGGAGAGATCTTGTGTTGAATTACATCCAGATCAATCACGAAGTACATGACACCTGGAGTGAATAGCAGTGTTCCATGTTTTTCATCATTGACAAAGTCTGCCTTCTAAAAATGTAATGAACATATAAAACCACATCAATTTTCGCACTATAAAAGTACATTAACAATACCACTCAACAGGGAGATGTAACGTTGTATAGAATGTCATTTATTTATAACTAGTGGTTCGGTCCAATGTCATTTTTATGCTCTTTCCCACAGTATAATTCCTTGTTGATACGACTTCAACTTAAGAAGCAGCTATCCTGAAAATGTATGTAAGCTTGGCTGCTTTAAATCCTCATTTTCTATCCCTTGAATGTTTGCATAGCTTCACCACATTGATAGAGTCATTTGGAAACGCGTCATTTCAAATTGATCGCCTTTGCATGAAAAGAATCATCGAAACTATCGTACACTTTCGATAGAAACTTCTGGATTTCCTTGCTTAGAGGCTGAAGTCCTCTCTCTGTCACATCCAAAATACATTGATAACCTTTGACATGTGTCACCCAAGGCTGTTATGTTGTGTGAAAAGCAACAGTTTTTCCCCCAGTGTAGAAGAAGTGACAGACAGCTCCCACCGTGTGGAACACTCAGGGCCTCCACACTCAATCTATTCCATTCGAGACCCTGCTCAATCACAGTACTCAAGAAGATGCCCAGCTTTTGAAAACGCAATCAAAGGAGCTATTATCTGGGACGTCATCAACATAATAGCAGGGCTGTTATGAATTGTGAATGCTAGAACGTGGCATGAATCTGGATGTTCCATATTTATCTTGACAACACACCTACAGCAGTTGCTTTCAACATCTATCACGTACTAAAGATATAAAGTACATGACCCAATTAGACATTTCAGTAGATGTAGTGTAATAATTGCGGTTTTTAGGGATCAGTTGAATGGACAAAATAGAACTCAAATGACTCGTTTAAAGACTCAAACAACCAGAAGATTGAAGTGTAAGTTAAAAGTCCTGTCATATTTACCATCCACAGGTGATGTTCGGAGCCTGGAACATAGTCCTTGGACATCTCCATAGCATTCCTGGATTCTAGTTATTCCCTCTGCTCCTCTGACCTCCATGAGGGAGCGCAGATCTTTGAGCGATACGCTAAAATCTCCATCGTGATTGGCCTCGGCGTGCCGACCTCGCTTCGAACCACGAAATGAGTTGTTGGCCATGTTTCCACTGGGGCACACCACACTACAAGGGGTGGCGTGGTGAAAGAGGCTTTGAAAAAAAAGGCGAGTTAAATCCTCAGTGGCAAAAACACTGTATTTCCCATAAACTGGTTTAATTCCTCAGGGATGGACTTCACACTGTGAGCGTGATTTGGACACATAAAAAGCCATCTTCAATTGATCCCTATATGCCCAGTCACGCATTTTGGCTGCTGATTCTGGCAGACGTCCTCTGCGGTTATAAAGGCTATATCTGGGAAAGGAAAACAGAAAGGGTTATTCAACTGCGCTTGTCAACAGGTCTCCAACCTTTTTTCCCTCAATAAAATATGCTGAATTAGTTCGATGAAAATTCAAGTCAAAGAAAACACTGTCATTAACAGTACATGACATTTGGTGTAGACACTAATAACCATTTTAATATAGGTTACATTTTGGACCAAACTGTTGAAATTGGAAAATGATCACTAATCATTCCCAAACTCTGTTGGAAGGGGAATGAAGATGTCTTTCAAGAAATCACTGAAACCGCTTTCTTACTCACATTTTTGGCCATTTGTGACCATGAGCATACTCCATTCAAACTTGCATTGTAATGTCTTAACGACTCAAAAACTCTGTCAAGCCAAACCATTGCCACACAGCAACATCACTCACATGAACATTTTCAGTATCTACCTCCCAAATAAAGTAGGATCTAGCCTGTAGACAAAGCTCAAGTGTCAACTTTGGTTAATCTATCAATCATAAGTCCATTTTGGGGAGTGATGTGTTTGTTTTGAGGCTAGCCCATTTAACTCTTGTCCTCGCTGACCAGTAAACTGAGTGACAGCCTGCTTATACAGGAAGTCAAGGAGAGGGAATTCTGACATGTCTGGTTAAGACACGAAAAGCTAAAATTAGCAGTTGCATGAAATTGGCATGGCCCTGAAGAGAAAAATGAATGGCAAGGAACATGCTGACTTTTAATAGGTTGTTCAATTGAAATAACAATGTACAGACAGTTTGATTACTCGAATCATGACCGTAAAGTCTGAGGATGAGTACAGATTTAGATCCAGGTCTAAAAATAGCGCGTGCAGGGTTCATTTGTTTTTCTTAAAAGCAGACTTTTAAAATACGTGGCTTCGACTATGCAAAACCACCTGTGCATTTGACAAAAAGCCTCTGTGTGAGTTCTTCAATCTTAAACATGAATTACAGGATCAGGAAGTCACAATGAGTCTATTAGATCCAAAGGGAATTTGATGGAGGTACTGGGGCTGTCTTAAAAGCACGGATTTAAAGAGACCAGCAAAACTATGAAGGCAGAATCATCCCTACTGCTTCTGCTTCGTAGCGCGCTTTCATACACACTTTCCTAGTCTGTGGATGAGAATTATTATCTCGAATTGGCATTGCACAAACGCTGTTTCTAGTACAGTATAGTATAGTTTGTACAGGTTGTACAGTAATTTACAATTGTATCGGTCAAGCAAAACCCATTTTAACGTTCTACAACGTTAAACACCCATCACATTAAACATGTCGAGTAATATGTACGTAACACAATTATTCCAGTACTGACTGACTGTGAACAGAGGTTGTACTTACAAGAAATACCCCCATGCCCCTTCCCAACTCAACAGGAGGTATATGCCGGTACAACTGTCTGCCGGGTTAGGGCATGCAGCGTCTTCCCAAAAGAAACATCGCACCAACGGAGTTTCAATAAGATTTTCAGGACGGTGTCCAGATAGTTAACCTCTCCAGGTCTAAAACCAAAATTGCGGTACTTCCCTTGAAATTATGATTTGACCTTCATCGCAAACACACTCACCCGACGCAGGCTTCATTAGAGGAAAAAGGCTGGCTAAATGATTATCTCAGGAAAGCCTCTTGCTTAATCTAATTAGGCAATCTGTGGCATCGGTGCGTTGCACATCCACCGCTTGTTTCTCCTGAGAGACGCTCACTGACCGGGAGGAAGCAGGCGCAGTGAAGAGAACTGAGAAAAACTCTGTCGCGGTTCACTCAGCTGTGCTCTTTCGGCGGGGCGTTTGCATCTAAAAAAATTTTGGAGCGCATTTGTCCTACTGCATAAGGAGGATTCCATTTGATGAATTTCTTAGAATTACTATCAGGGAATGTACCATGTTATGAGGGGACTGGGGGGGTGATAAAACACGTTAATACCCGTGACGTCAGATAGAGGCACTGAACTGTACTTATTTTACATAATAACTGTTAGATAAATCAATTGGATATTCTACTGTTTGACCTGTAGGTTATTAAGAGGCTAGGTCATTTAAAAACAAAATATATGTAGTCTTAAATATGAAATATAATCTCAGTTCCCCCTTCTTTGTTAAAACCTTTGCCAGTAGATCAAACTGTCAATTTGAGGTAGGGAATAGTGACTAGCCTAAATATCACAGACCACCAGATGGGAAGCTTTTTAAACACCTTAGTTTGGCACTGGATTCCTTCACAGCCGGGCTTTACAGGAAGACAATCATGTATCTGCTGACAAACAAAGCAACCTACTGGTCAGGATATTTCAAGGGCTGTTTACCCTAAGCATAATACCAACAGGACACTTTGTTCCCAAAACAACATAGTCCTATCTTGTGTAATTTCTGTGAGAAACCCTGGCAGACTAGCTGTATCAGCGGATCCAACCCGAGCCCCTGAAATTTCACTTTCGTGAGAAGGTCTGGCACATCAAATAATATTAAACAAACAAATCTGATCATTAAGAATGGAACAGGAAATGCATGAAATCATCTCATAATGCTGCTTTTGGTGACAATTTTAACCCATGTTAAACTTCAATTTTTTGTTAAAACAATGGCAAAAAGCTTTGCCTGCTTAAAAAAAAAAAGTTTATTAAGATGCCATTGATGTCAAGGATTCATGATGCTTGCATGGGATTACTTAAGAATTTGCTTATTCTTAGCAGCAATGCAGCTACGTTAATGTAAGTTCAATTATTATTTAGTTCTTAAAAAGTGTGACAAACCCTGATCATGACATGTTTCTGTTGACCATAGTTACAATCCCATCACTGCTTCCCTTCCTGTGACCCGGTAGCATCAGGTATTTACAGTCAAATTAATAATCTCTGTTTAGAAAGTAACAAAGGAATTTAGGCTATTTAATCCATTTTAAATTGTCAATTGAACGCTGGAATGGAATTATTAATGAGACTGTGAGTGAGGTATTTCTACAGGTTACATTTAAAATCAAAACTACAGTGTGATTGATCCCAAACATGACTCTTCACGACTGTGTCAAAACCCATATAGATGTCCGTTTTGTGGTAACCTTGGATATCAACAACAATAGTAGTACGTGGAGGTGGGCAATTGTTCCCTAATAGAGGACACGTTGATGCTTTAAAAGATTCTGTGGCAGAATCTTTTATCAGTATGTAATAGATTTCCCCCTGAAATGCTAGCTCACTAAATATATGCAAGTGTTGCCTGCAAGGCAAAAAAAAAAACTAAACAGCAAAACAGTTACAGCCCAGTGACACTTGATTTGGGTCTCAAAGGGACTCAATTAGAAAACTGCTTAAAACCACAGAGGAGTTTGGTGAGATTCCATGATGCAGGTGACTGTTCTGTTTCCTTACTGACCCAACTCTCCAAACTGAACACTCTGCCAGTGCCCTCTACATTTTTGTTTCTATGGAAACCATGGAAAGTTCCAGTAAAGGTGAGTACAAACCAAAGGTGAGTATGGGGTATATGATCCTTTCAATGTTCTTGATACTGAATTCAGAACAACTAAACACAACTACACACCGTGTGTGTGTGTGTGTGTGTGTTTTGTGTTTGCGCGTGTGCATTTGCGAGTCTGTGTTTGTGTATATGAAGTTGCTGCAGTAGCTCTCTGTGTGTGCTCTTGATTTGATGAGGATTACTATCAGCCTGATTGCTGCATTAAGGATGAGAAATTGATTCAACATCAAAGAATACTGGTAGGAGGAAGTCAAGCTCTCCACAGCATCAAAGGCAACAGGAAGTTCTCCTAAATGGAAATTGGTAAATGGATTTCAGCTGAAAAGGTCAGTTTGACTCATAAGATGGTTCAGTCCCCATCTGTGACCCTTTTCCCAATCAATGAAGTATGTTTTGGGATGTGAATAAAATATAAATCAAGCAGTGCTGTAATCAGAAGGTGTGATCTTGTCATACTAAAGCAGTACAATGTGCATGAGAAACATACACAAGCAACTTACTGTACCTACAATACAACAGCAGTTCATCACAGCTGCAGGTGTGTTCATGTTTGAGCTTTGGGTTATACATTGGGATTTGAACTGCTAAGAAACACACAGGGGGTTTTGCGTCCAGAAGATGTAAAAGAACAACAGGTAAGAGAGACGCCATGTTCACTTCGGAAAAAAACCCCTCCTGACATTCCCCCAAAAGCTCCTGAACTGTGGATGCCTTCGTCTATCCATCATTCTGCGTCCTGCTGATGGGGCTTCACAGAAACCAACAGAAAAAAACTGGTTGGGAATTGCAGAAGCGGTACCATCTATATTAAAGTTGCTGTTCGTATATTTGATGAACAACAACAAGAAGAGGAAAAATGTAACATTGGCATTTGTGCAAAAACATGATCAGACAGCAGTTCTGAGACCAGCTCAGAGCAACAGCAAATGCTTTGTTTTGGTATTTCTTCAGATTAGAGAACGACCTCTTATTTAAAGGCCTATTTATTGCTGAGATTGGGGCCTAGATCAACAACCAGAATAATCTGTAAAGTCTTCTCAGGCACTAAGATGATTTTTTGGGGTAGTCGTTCATTAAATTCTGTTTGTTATATTGTACTATGTTCAAATGCATAAATGCTTTTCCACAGACAGTCAACATTCAAAATACCATTCAGCTACACAGCAGTATTATGATTTGATCATTTAAGATGAACAAAATCAACAAGGCAAGTAAATGCTTGTCTATTTGAAACCAGATGGCAACATATGTAACCTTGTCATGCTTGCTGTGGTTCCATGGGTAGTTCATCTCAATATGGTGGCGCTGGTCTTGTCATCCTTTCACAAGCACCACGAGACAGAGAAGACATTGATAACCTTTTTTGTCACATAACAGATCTGTGCATCTGTGTGTCTGTGTATGCGTGAGAAGGAACAGAGAAAGAGAGAGAGGACCGTCCATTGTATTACAAAAACATTCAATTAAATAAATACATGGATGGTGAAAGAGATAATATGGCCTTGAAATCCCTTTCCAAAGCTCCTAGACTGGGTCATGTGGGACTCAAATACAAAATCCTGATAAATTCCTGAACTTGACAACAAACGGACTCCAAAACAAGCTGGAACTCAAGCACCAGGACCTCCAACAGACCTATATGTCACTGACAACTTGATGGAAAAAAAGGCGGAGTCACTTACAGGTAAGTCACAGCAGGAAGTGGCAGCAAGGCGGGACTTAAGAGGAGATGAAACCAACCATGCCATCCCAGAAGAGAATGTCCTCTGTCCTACATGCACACTCTCGTACTCACTAAAGAGAACGCCTGGCGCACTGTGTCGTAGTGTTCGCACACAGCCTCCCTCCAGTACAACCGTAGCACGCGAGTACAGCGCTTAACTCCGATTGCTCCGTCTCAGGGATGGTAGAGAGCATGACCTCACCGAAACAGGATTAGCTATAAATAGCCTAGCCTATCCACTGGAAGCTCCAGCTGGTGGCACTGTGTGCTCGGCCTTTGCCTGCGTGGTGAAGGTGTGGTCTGGTGGACGCTGCCTGGACACTGGCTGCTGGCTCGCTGATGCTCTGGCATAAAAACCACTAAACCCCTTCGTCAATGGGTCAGCTGTCCCCCCGCACACACAACCCAACCCCCCCCCCCCCCTCCTCCACCAAAGCCCTTGAGAGTCCAGCAGCTTTGGGGGAGGGGTTCATCACAAGCCCCGCCCACATCTCTTTTCCCTCCCGTCCTTTTTATTCTGACAAAGGCCTGCCTCTCTCAGCCCCAGCCCAGGGCCACTTCACCTAGAACCTTGAACCGAAAGAGAAAATGAAGAGATCAGAGCAAGTGTCCCATGTCCCTACTCAAGGTCCCAGCTCTCATCATTACCTGGAGTGCTGCAAAGCCATCTGACAGCAAGGGCTGCAGCTCCACACGTGCTACACACAATCTAAAGCGCGGTGCATTTAGCACACCCATACGCACGCACTCACGTGCGCAAATGCCCATGCTCGGAAGGGGATTACATTTAAATGGCGCTTACACACATACTCTCACATACACACACCAAATGACAACACACTGCCGGATTACAGACACACACAGACATAGCAGGATTATACACAACACACACACACTGCACAGACAGCAAGATTAGAGGAACAGGCCAATGTGCACTATTTTCCTCAGACAGACACATCAGCCAGCAGGATTACAGTGATGTGTAGAGGCAGTTGCTACTCTGCTGTGGTGCAGATCTAAAACACAGGGAAGGGAAGGATGACCCCACTCTTCAATTCAGTCACTTGGTACGATCCACTGTCTCTGACACCGTGTACACACTGACCTCACATGATATTCTCGCCCGTGGCATTAAAAAACAGACCAAGTGGTGAATCACTGAGAAGCACATATGTCTATTTTCACTTGAAATCGAAGCGACAGCGGATGCTGAGTGGATTGGTGCTCACATGTCCTGAGTGCTATGCTTTCATTCCCAAAGATCCATCGGTAGCTGCAGATCATTTTAAAAGTGCTTGAGTTTAGATTTCAGCTATGCTGACTTTTCAGATTTGAGCCCACATTTTCATTGGGTTTCTTCATGGTCAGAGTCCAGTCTGTACATTTCTGGGAGACACAATACAGAGAAAGAGAGTTTGTGCCCTCCTCTGACTACTCTTGGAAACAGGAAGGTGGATAGATCTCCTGACAGGCAAGAACAAAATGCAACCTCACCCCTGATTGTTTTCATCATGAAAGCAATTAGTCACTGGGCCTCTGGCTGCTGTGCTGAGGATCAGGGAGAGATCTAACATCCACACTAATGCTGGGGCGCATCCTTGCACACACTGCACACACTGCACACAGACAGACACTCCAATTAGTGCTGTGTGCATCTCTCTATCCCTCTCTCTTTCTCTCACTCTCACACCCCCCCCCTGCCCCCTCCCCACACACACATACACACACACACACACAGATACACGTTGGCACAAAATAACCTTACTAATCTTCTTCTCAGTGGCTTAAAGCTGCTGAAGAAGCTTAATAATTTAAGAGGAAAACAGCATCAGAGCTTTTAAGGACATATACACACAGATTAGCCCAATGGGTAGCTGTGGGTAACACAGCATGTAATATGATGTTAAATCAAACCATTCCTTGAGCACCCCTCACTTGTCAAACTGCAAGCTAGATGAAAGTCGAAGGGAGCATGCACTAAACGTAACTGCACCCATCTTATTCTTCCTAAACACACATTCATTAGGATGTACTATGCACTGTTACGTGAAATCAGTTTATTATTCATGATAGGACAGAAGATGCGTGGTTATCAAACGCTTGTTTTGTGAGATTTGCAGACACGTGGCACAATGCTGTTCACATGAACCAGTGCTTCAATTATGTCCTCCTTTCCAATGGAACATCTCAAAGTGCTTAAGGAGATCCGGTACATATTGAATATAATGACAACAATTTCTTGCAATCATGATGATTATCTCTGTGACTTACCACCATGAATAGATCCATGTCTGATGACCCAGGAGATGACACATGTCAGACTGAAAAAAGATCTAAGCGTTTTGCTTGCAACGCCATAATGTCAAATCACAAAAAAAAATCTCTCACCTAAAACAACCTAAATATGAACTTTGATAAAGTGAGACAAATGAATTGACAAAATAAAATATTTTTGGGTCTGTTTAACAGGATATTGTTTCTACAAGATGCTGACTAAACTAGATTCTAGGTGGTCACTTCAGTCTAACACCAGCCTACTGAAATATGAAAAATATCATCAAGGGCTACGTTGTTTATTACTGGTTGGCTACGCTGCACACAACCAAAATTGTCAAATGACAGCTGTAGGTGCTTGGTTCAGCTTAGCTTTGCCATGCACGTGTTATATACTGTACAGTTTCAAAACACAGTTATTTTATTTTTCAGCACATTCTTCCTCACTTTAACAAAGTGATGGAGTTTAGAGGTGTTCTTATTCTACCTTTGCTCACTAAGGTCTTCCTCTGTGCCAGAGGACAAAGAGACAGCAACAGAAGGAACTCAATTCCTCCAGCAGTGCATTCCATTCAGTGGAAGCCAAGATTCCATCAGGTAGCCATGGAACAAGATCACATTCACGACTTCACAAAGCCAAGCTGCTGCTGCCGAACAAATGGAGACAGCAGTACGACTCAATTATTCATTTGATTCAGACGAAAGAGAAAGGGCCAAATGGATAAGACTGCGTAGCAGCCGTAATCCTATATACATCCATTCAGCGACTTCATTTGAAATAAATCTACATTCAGGAAGAATGATTAATTTAGGTTTCAACTTCAATAAGATCTTTGAATAGACTTGTGAAGTCAAAACTTGTATCCAGTCACAATTTATTATGTCAAAACTGATCTTTGCCTGTTCAGTCCTCCATTTATAGATCTACCTTAACAGTCATTTTCAGACCGATGTACAGCGGCTCATTATTCCATTGTGCGGCTGAGACCTTGAATAGAGTGGCACGAATGGCAAAGGGCGCTGAAATTATTTCTGACTGTGAGAATGCGTCAGCATCCCAGCCACATCATTTTCTCCCCTTTCCTCTGAAACGGCAGCATCCCTTACAGCCGATATGACTAATGTGTTTTCATGAAGAAGTCAGCTGTAACTTTGTGTCCAGAGATGAATCATCATAGCATAGCGAAGCATGTAGCATCGACTAGAAAGAAAAATATATACAAGAGAAATAAAAACAAGCTCGACACCACATTTAATTCATTTCTAAACATACCAAGACCACATCTTACGCAATAGAGCCACTGTGTAAACACATTTGCTGTTGTTGTGTATTAAGCAGATGTTTACTTATTTTTTGGAGGGACACCCAACACTTTAGGAGGGAGAAGAGAAGTGATGGACACCTTAGATTTGGCCAAGTCCCTCTTTTTTTGACTGCAGTGGCAGTAAAACCGTGTCAAAGGCGACTAGATAATGAGCATGTCTATACCACTGCTCATTTGTAAATGCATATAAAATGTCAGCATCTCATTAACGTGTGCCACACTGGAAACCAAGACTGTGATCATCTAGTCTCTCATTGCACATTCAGTTAAGGACCGCTGATTGCAGGTGTTTTCACAAGCACACTTTCCAAAGGTCCCTTCCAGAAACTCACACCACAGAGGCCCTGTCCAAAAACACAAGTATTGATGAACATGAATATGTTGACATTTGGAACTGCATCAAGCATCTGATCACTGCTTCAGAAGGTAAACCTGCATGTATTTGTAACACAGGTGAGTTCAAATGTAATTCACAGACAACACATGTATTTTTTGTACACTTAGTGTAAATGCAGTTCATGGGTGCGGCACAACCAGTTTCTTGTGCTGCTCTGTAATGGTTCTGCATCCTCCCAGATTGCCAGCAAACTGAGGTGTGGAAGAGTGAATTGTTTCATTGTAGAGTTTCTCTTATCTGAGTATCATCCTAACAGTTCTGACCTCAAGTGAGGAGCAGGAGTGTGCACTGGTTGGCCGTGCTGATTCAAGTTCATTAGATATCAAATTTTTCTTCGCAGATGAAATGTCCATTCTCTTCATAGTCGTCTCGAGTGACCACCATCTCATCAAAGTCAGGGTTGTCTGCTAAAATCTTTCCTCCTTCCCAGGGGTAAGAAACTGGACTGGGTAAAAAAAAACAAAAAAAAACAGGTCATTACTAACTTGTAGCAAGTCATTAGTGTCAGTGTCATTGGTTTTTTTTACTGATAGTTACAGACCATAATGCTAGGAATATACCATCTTCAGGAAAATGTAGTTATTTAGTCCTCAAGAGCCAAGTGACTTCTCTACCTTCATACCACAGTATTTTTTTTTTTTTATCTTCCTTCTTGGCTTTTTTTAGTTTGTGGTTTAGTGATGATAGGAACATTAAGTACTTTCATTATGTCTGTCTGTATTGTGTACAGTGTTTCTAAACTGTAGATGGATGTCTTCCAGCAAATAAAATCCACCCAAGGGTACAAATGAAGGAAACCTGAATGTGGAACTAATTCCCCCACCCCCTTCCTGTATGTCCTTTGACATCACCCAGTCTACAGTCGGACTCACTTTGGGGGCTGAACCACTGACACGTGGAAGTCTGCGGGGGCCAGCGAGCGGACCTCCTTGTACACCCGGTCCCTGAAGCCCGGGAACAGAGTGTTTCCTCCCGTCAAGATGATGTTCTTATAAAAATGAGGCTGCATCTCTGACAAGCGCAACAGGAGGAAAAACAGCAGTGTTCCTTTGATCAAAACTCACAACCCCACAATGAGTTCACAAACAGTTGTTGCTTTCTATCTCTCTCCGTTTCTCTCCGTTTCTCTCCGTTTCTCTCCGTTTCTCTCCCTCTCTCCCTCTCTCCCTCTCTCCCTCTCTCCCTCTCTCCCTCTCTCTCTCTCTCTCTCGTTCCTACCCTCTGGCAGGTTGTTGATGGAGTTGACCAGAGCTTCGGGGATGCCCATTTCCTGGATGCCAATATCCGAGGGGTGGAAGAGCATCTCAGGCACGGCAAAGCGCTCGTTGGACAGGCGCAGGATCTGCTCCCCGGTCTTGTACTTGCCCGTGAAGTTCATCTCTTCTCTGGGCTAACAGCAGAAACGCACAAGCAGCCGTTAGTCTGATGGGTGACCGTGGAAAGAGAAGAGTGTAGAGACGGGCTGATAAGGGAAAGTGTGTTCTTGCCTTGCAAAAGCCCTTTTTAATAGAGCTGAAGTCTGGTAGTACGTAGTCTCTCATCACTGTGTTGTCCTCCCCTTTCAACCTGGTAAACACAGGAAACATCAACTTTAATAATCCGTCTATCACATTTTTTCTTTTCAAAAAACACTCATCCAAAGTGGTGTACAATTAGTATACCTAGTGCATACGGTTTGTCCAGCAGATAATCAAAGATAATAAGTGCTTTCTAACCATTTTACAGTGCTTATTGCCTGGGAACGGTTTGTATTTTTAACTAGAAACAACAATCACATCTTGCCAACTATCACAAATCTGGATAGTGCACAGATTGGGTGATATAAGGACAGACCCCAATACAGTAAGAATCTACTTACTGGGCTATCTCCATGTCTTTGTAGAAGTCCTGGGATACATAGCACACATCCTCCTTCACTTGGTTCAGAACATGCGTCTCATCCATGACATGAAGTTGTCTGTGAGGAAGCAAGTTTGACTCCACTCACATCAACAAGTCATGGCAATTGTTTCTTGTATGTGTGCTCAATACAGGAATTCCAATTCAGGGAAACCACTACACAGCGTATAGTTTGTGTCAACTTGTTATAAAGTGACATTCTCACCTATATGAGATGATTTCCTTTAAATGATTCGTCAGTAGCTTTCCACCTACGTTGATCCTGAGAACCAAAACACAAAATGAGACTTAGGGGCCAAACTGTTAACAAGCACCATCTTCTTGGATCTCTTCTCGAAGTTCTTTTTCTCAAAGCACGCTGAACAAACCGGCATATTCCGTCCTTCATTTTCTTCCCCCGGCAGTAAGGGACGATGTGTGTGAAGGAGAAGCCGCTGTCTACCACGACGCAGCACAGCTCCGGGCTGTGCTCCTGGAAGTAGTGGTGAGCGCTCAGAGATCCCGCTGGAGCACACAGAACCAGCCAGATCAAACATCTGCTTCATACAACGTTTTTGACCTTCAAAATGACACTAAACAATAAAGGCTCTTCCTGAAAATATATGAAGCCATTGCAGAACTCTGGGGTGTAGCTTCACTCTAAATGATTTACCATTTATTCTCAGTGCTGCTTGGAACTGGTACTCCTCAAATAGAATCTCGTTCATAGATTCCTGGATAGAGGTAAAGTTGAAGTATGGCTCTGTGATCACTATACTGGTGTCGGCAAAGTCCACCTAAAACAGAACAGGTGTTTACAATAAGTGAGGTTGCCCATTCCCACCTGGCAATAACAATGTAAAGTCTTCAACAGTGAGAAAGCAAAGATGTTAGAATATGGGGTGCTGTTTGGAACCTTGGTTTTTTTTCAGGACTACATTTTCATTCTTTATTCACCTAGTATCTTATACATGTATAAAGTTCAGATGAAGATATTAAGATTATCATAGAAAGTGATGATTAAACATTTGCAATGCAGGAAAACGGCGAATACTGACTGTTTACCCGACCTCGACTCAATAATGTGATTAAAATGGGAAGATATTTCAAACATCTCACACGGTTTTAAACGGAGAATTACCACCTTGAACATTTCTTTTCCGAAAAGATGGTCCCAAACTTTTCTCTGGACATCCCAGTTGACAAGGTAGCCCTATAATTGACAAACGTCGTTCATTCATCATATTAATTACCAACACTCTTTGATACTAGGAACATGCAGCCAGAATCCTGATGGGCCAGGTGATGTTGAGATGCTTAGCTTACTTTCTGGAAAGGTAGAATGTAGAAAAGTCCCGACGGATCCTTTATTTCATCCAGTTGGTTAGCAGTAAAAGTCTTCAGTCTTGATGTCTTGGAGCGGAACTGACAATTTGGGATGACGCTGTAATTAAAGTAAGAAGGAAAATACATCAGCCTTTTGTTACTATAATAAGTGTGACCCAATATGTACTTGCGTGTGATGGTGCGTAGCTAGCTAGCTAACGCGTTAGCTAGCAAGCTAGATAGCATTTACCTGATTTTTTCGTGACTATACCCAATCTTAGCTGTATAAGCTCCATTGTCAAGTACTAACGTGGTCATACTGTACTGTAATATGTTTGGGTCGTTTATCTGACGACTATTGTAAGGCGCTGTATTTTATTCTCATACAACTATGCGCAATGTATTTGTAGATGAAGCGTTTGTCTGCGCCTCCCTCTAAACCAATCAAATGCCTCAATTAAAGTCCTTCGAAAGAAATCAGCCTAAGTGAAACACAAGTCGTCCAGCTAGGGCCTAGTCTTACAGAAGCAAGCTATTTCCATCATAAATACATGACAACGGGTTTGAGTTTAATTTTATTATAAAAAATATTTATATTCAATTTACAAAGTAATTTCGATCAATATATGGAGCTCTTTGTATTTGACATGCTGTTACACAGCATGATGGTTTCACCAACAAAATACTGTCTAATTTAATCAAATCACAATGATCCAAAGACAAAATAATTAGTTTGAAACACACTTGTATTCACATAATTCATCCATTACTCATTCATGAAGGGTGCCTTTTATACACAAAGGTGCAAAACATTTGCAATTGCAAGTCTTTGGCAATGATAAACTACCACAAATGACCACACACAAATGCAAGTTGCCAAATGAACAAGCTAGATTTGTTAACCCCCAATAAAGTCTGTTAGTAATCATTATTGTATAGCGACCAACGTTGGTTTGGTTACTGGTAATATGGCCTGTAGCGAGACTGGTCTGGGTGGTGGGGGCCAGGCATCTGGCCCTGGGGTGGGGGTCCCTGCATGCGAGGCGGGCCCCTGGGAGCTGGCCACATCCCTGGACTCAGTCCCCCTGGTTGGTTGAAGGGTGGACTGAGAGTGCCCTGGTCCTGCTGCATAGAGCTGGGGTTGTAGTGGTGTGGAGGGGGGCCGTTGACCGGAGGAGGGCCCCCATGCTGTGGCAATGGACCTGGAGGGGGTGGATGGTTCATGAAGGGGGGCATCTGGTTCATGATGTGGCCTGGGGGTGGGGTGAGGGGTGGGGGGCCAGATGTCATTGGTGGGGCCTGACTGTAGACCATATGTGGTGTCCCAGAGCCTTGGGAGGGGTGCTGCATGGGGTGGCTTAGAGGAGGGGGCGGAGGGGGCGGGCCATAGTGCTGAGGCTGAGGCGGAGCCATCATGTGGTGGGGGTGTGGCTGGCTTGGGTAGTCTCCTTGGTGATGGTGGGGAGGGGGCGGTCCTTGAGCTTGCTGGGGGAGGGGCTCACGTGAAGGAGCAGGGCTCCCAGAGTCATCCTGGATGGGCACGGTGATGAGGTTGCTATGCTTGCGCGTGGTCACCGTGGAAATGCGGAAGGTCTCCTGGCCTAGTGGGGGTCGCGGGGGGCCGCCAGGGCCTAGCTCAGAGGAGGACGGGGTGGAGGGCGACACGGGAGGAGGCTGGCCGAAAGGATCGTGGCCCTGCAGCGGAGGCGGGATGAGGGGGTGTGGCTTGGCCAGGTGCGGGGGCGGGAGCAAGCGAAAGCGGTCCTGAGGGTCGGAGGATGCTGGGGGTGGGTGCAACGACTCTGGCCTGGGATGAGCCCCTCCTCCTCCAGACTTGGCTGCTCTCATGTGGCGATGGTTGATGTGGGCCTGCAAGTCCCTCTGGGACAGGTAGGTGCGCTTGCAGCCCTGGACAATGCTGCACATGTAGAGGGAGCCTCGCAGGCACTGCTCGATGCGCTGGACCGCGTCTGTGCAGCTGTATAGGGTCAGACTAAGCTTAAGGGGTTTAGAAATGGTAGTGGAGCTATGAACATACAGAGTGCATCAGCAATAGAAAAAGCATACAGTAGTCTATAGACCAAAGGTCACCCACACCCACACAGGCAGGTGTGCACGCGCACACACACACTCAAGTGTTTAGGACTGACCCAACTTCGGTTGCTACTGCATGTACAGCTTGATTTGAAAGGCAAGCGGACAAAACACAGGCATTAACTATCGACTGCAGTTTGTAGGAAGTAAGGCCATTTCCTGTTCTCCTTGGGACTCCAAATACAGACTCAACATAACAGTATGACATATACAAGGTTGCCAGAAGAAGAAGCTATTTGGAAAACTACTTATCAGATGGAACAGTAGAAAAGGTGTAATTTACCCTGGGCACATTTTGTCCATCTTCTTTTCGTGAAGCACAGCACAGTCGTGGCAAAATACATGCTTGCATGGAATCTGAGGGCAGGAGAACGGCGCACTGGTGTCACAAGTTTTATTCTTCATTTCAAGTTACAGTGAACATTTGTTCTCTTATCTGGTTTCAAACTAATGTATGTGTCATTATTACTAGTATAAGTATGTGATGTAACGTCAACATGGACCATTTCTCACCATGCGTCCGTACACCTTTATGGGCAGCCCACACTTGTCGCAGAAGTGCACCGGTGTGTCGTCCTTCTCTCCCAGTAGATTGAGCTACATGGAAACAAGTCGGACTGTTTGGAACATATTTGGAAAATAGAATGCATGAAAAATGCCAGCATGAAAAAAAATGTTGTCCATGAATTGGTTAGATACAGAACGTATAGGCCTCTGTGTGAGGTTTACAGGAAATTAGAGCATAGTAGGAGACCAAGGAAGTATTTAGAACTAAAATCTTTGACTAGGGTCAGCTGACAGGCAGCTTGATATTTAAATAATTTCTTAACACGTTATCACATTCTCTCAACAGAGCTTTACCCTGCTTCACCACCACACAGCTATCGATTCTATTGTTCAGGTAGGCAGTGTTTATAGGTTAGACCTTAGAAGCACTAGCAGGGTGCAAGTGAGAGGTACCTTGTAGTCCCAGAACATAGGCTGGGGAAACCGCCTCTGGCTCCCAAAAGCATCTCCGGACTTGCACTCAAACCTCTCTTCCAGCTTGAAGGGAAACTCATCTAGAAAACAGGCTATTGTTCACTCTGTTTTTAAGCGTTATGATGGTACATCTTTAGAACTAAAATGGTTTATTTACCATCCTCTCCGGGCTGGATTTTGGAGGGTAACCGGCTGGCAGGTCTCTGGGAGCGGGTGACGGGCTTGCTCCGGACAGCTTGTTTAGATATCAGCTTGATAGGTATCCGTCTGCGGACATCCGGACCCCCTAGGATACCTGGTCCATCAGTGCCTTGCATGTCATTGTCTGTGGAGAAAAAAGCTCATCAAGCATATATTTGATCGCCCACACTACGTTGGTTGTATTATCTTTGATGTTATTTCTATATTTAGGTGTAGTGTCAACACTTGATGATTCTGTGATTAGCTATAATAGCTTCCTGTAGCATTTAGTTTGCTAGCTTGCTACTCAGCTAATTGTTGTAAAGCACTTGACGCCACTGCTAATTAGCTAGAGCTAGCTAGCTAGGTAACAGCGAAGGTGGCAGCTAGCCATAATACTCACTAGCTATTGTTAGGTTTGTATACAATAATTGTTAGCAACACATATGACATCCTTTTCACTACCAAAATAGCTACGCTAGCTAACTACATAACTGTACACGACTAGCTAGTCGAGATAACTAGCTAGCAGCAGGCAAGGCCGCAGCCTAAACGTCATGCTTGCGTTCAATTCAACCACAGCTGATAAACATTACAGCAGGTAAAAACAAAGCATTTGTTTTACATCATGAAAATAGCAGAATGTTTCACACAATGATACGTAAGAAATGCACGTCATTAAAAGCCCTACCACTTTGGTCCATGGTGATGATGGGCAAAGCAATGTGTAATGTTCAGTCACTGACACCGTGACAGGTGGGAGTGTACACCAAATATACACAAGTCTGTCGTCACATTCCGATCCAATGTCCTTCCAGAAACAGTAATGGCCCAATCCATTTGAAGATTACTATAACAAAATGTATAATACAGCCGAAGCCTGTTTTTATGAGCGGTTTTACTGAATACATATAGGGAAAATAAATGGCATTTTAGCTTTAGGAGCGGGTGGTTAATTTGATGTGAATACGACTGACCCTTAAATTGGGGACGAGTTTAGTTCTAAAACATACACACAAAAACAAATCTGTAAGAGTCTCTCCTCTCCTACGCCTGCATATTTAAATACATTTGCTTCTAGATTTGCACATGGAGGCTTCCTCTGCTTCAGGTCTCAAATGAAAGTGAGGGAGCCATACAAACTACTGAAATGAAGCAGGACACCAAAGTCTTTTTTTTATCCCTTCACAGTCCTTAAACAGCGAGGATTCGTGGAAATCAGGTGTTTAGAGATGTTTAATGAGAAACCATGGTTGCAAAATACAGTTGTAAAACTTTGGGAACTCATTGAAAAGCGACAGAAGTTGCTTTTTACCCTGAAGTTATGAAACTACAAACAATCCCATTAACACATGTAGTGCTGACACTGCCCTGAGTGGTTGGAGTTACAAACCAACACACAGAGGTAATGGATAAGGCTGAGAAGAAACAAAGTAATGAATACTAAACTATTGAACTTTCATATACATCCCTGTGTCCACATGTTCAGACACTGCTGTATTCATACACTTGCACAAAAACATACACACTCATAATCCCATACATGCGCACACACCCACACATATATACATTCTCACTGCTGGTCCTCATAGAATACTTTTGCCATGGCCAGGGCCACCTTGTGGACCTTGGTGTCTTTGGCCTCTGGGCCCATGTTGGTCCGGGCCAAATCCAACCAGTATTGCTCTGTCCGGGTCTGATACTCTGAAAGGGATTCTTCTGGCTGCACAGAGGGGTGGTCCTCCTCTGTAACACACACATAGATGGTCACTGATGCACACACACATTTGGCGCAGTCGACAGAAGATCTCTGAAACACGCAGTAAACAGACAAGTAGACAGCTTACCATCTTCCTCATCTTCATCCTCCTCGTCACCCTCTTCCTCCTCGTCTTCCTCCTCCGACCCAGACTCCTCCAGCCACTCCTGAGTCTCTGCAGAGGAAGACAGGTGTATTGTGGGTCAGGTTAAGTTGACTACTTGATTAAACAAAGCTCACCACCATGGTCAGGAAGGTCAGTGATTCCTCGGTGATCTGTTATTCCAACAGTCAGGGATTTCAGGGTCAGGGCAGTGATGTCAGGGTCAGGCAGTGATGTCAGGGTCAGGCAGTGATGTCAGGGTCAGGTCAATGATCACCAGGTCAGTGATTTCAGGGTTAAGCCTGTGATTGCAGGCCGGTGCTCTACTCACTGGGGTCCATGTTGACGAGAACGTCCCACTGCTCCATCTTGTGCATGTCCAGACAGTAGAGGTCGTTCAGGGTGAACTGGCGATCGCCCACCTCAAACATCCCCCCGTACAGGTACAGCTTCCCATGCTTCACTGTTGCCATGGCACTGGACCGGGCGCACGGTTCCACCAACGCAGCCGTCGCACCTTCCTCATCATCATCCTCCTCCTCTTCCTCTTCGCTCGCTTCCTCCACGCGTGTCCCAGGGATCACCTCTTTGATGGTCATCACCGTCCCGTCTTCCGTGACGATCTCCTTGACAACCTCCACTGGCCCTTGAGCTGAAGATCCCTCGCCCTCATCTGGCCCCGCTCCCTCCTCTGGCCCCGCCCCCTCAGCCACATCTTTCTTCCCCCGACGACGTTTCTTCTTCTCTGATTTCCCTCCCTGGAGTCAGAAAAGTAGAGATATACATACAGACAGGAAGAGTTATAGCCAGCCTGCCAGCCACAGGTTAAGGTCCTTAAGATGTCAAGGCTGCAGATGGGCTGGTACCTTGAGCTGAGCAGGGAACCAGCGGTTCTTATTGATGTCGTACAGGTAGAGGTCGTTATAGAAGTCTCCTTCCAGTGTCTCCTCCTCCTCCTCGTCACACACACCCCCAAACAATACTGCCCGCCCTCCCAGACCCACGGCCAGGGAGAATCCTGACCTGGGGGGTGGCTTAGATCCAGAGGGGCTCACCCTGGACCAAGACCACTTTTCTGAGGGGAGCGGCAGGATGGACACGGAGAAGGAGGTGGAGCGAGATAAAAGTGAAAAGAAATATACCCACAGTGATGTGTATGTGTGTGGAAGGGAAGGGAGTGTATGTGTGTAGCACGAGTGGGTGCAGGTACCTTGGTCCTCCTTGCCTTCTCGTTTCAGCAGAAACATGTCAGAGTGGATGGTGCCCTTGTCAACATCCTTCTTAGCCCTCTGTAACACACACACACACCAGAGAAAGAGGTATTACAACAAAAATACAGACATACAAAAGGAAAAGGCTCACACACACCCACCATCATGTATAAAAGTACAAACATTAAAAAACACACACCACTTTAGAGTATCCCCCGTAGATGATGACGCCGGAGCCATCGGGGGTCGAGGTCATCTGGCAGGCAGAACGCGGGGAGGGGCCGGAGCCTGAGGGGGACAGGCGTGACCAGGTGAAGGAGTCCAGGCTGAAGGAGTAGACATCGTTGTAGTAGATGAAGTCCCTGGAGAAGAGGAGGTGGATGGGGTGGAGAGGGAGGGAGGAGTCAGGTATATATGAACACATGTATAAACAGAAATACAGTGTATAAGCGAAGCAGGCAGGTCCTGTGTGCAGGAGTGTAGTCCGCCTCACCTAGCACTCTCGTGGAAACCTCCAAAGACCAACAGCTGTCTCTTACTGAGGACCATCCTGTGACCACTCCTCCCCGACGGACCTCCTGGAGCCCTAGGACACACACACACACACACACACACAAACAACCACACCCGTGGCTCTATCACTCAGTCAACCTATGAGTCATCTATGTATTTAGCACCTATCACCTGCATATATGTATCTACCAAATGTATAAATGTGTGTGTCTCACCTATACATGTGTGTGCCACCTGTGTGTGTGTGTGTGTCTTGTGCACTCACTTGATGAGCTCCCAGGTGTGTGTGGCCAGGTGTAGCACCCACAGGTCTTTATAGTGGTAGAACTGCTCCCCATCCGGAGACGCAAACTCCCCCCCGAACACCCACAGCTGCCCCCCTCCCTGAGGGACCACCACTGCCTGAGGGAGAGAGGTGGAGATGGGGTGAGGCAGGGTAAGGTGGGGACACCAGTGTGTATCTATAGTATCTATGCAAACGCCACAAGCTCTTTCGAGTCATGCCTGGGCAGAGTCTGCCCTCTGCTGTTCAAATAGGAACACTGAACCCTGAGCGAAACACGCGAACATAGCAGGAACCGTAAAATGACTCAAGCGTGGCCGCGAAGCAGCCGCAGGATGGGACGAGGGCCAGAGAGGCGGTGGAGTGGGAAGAGAGGGAGGGAGAGGGGTGGGAGGTTACCTGGTGGGCGCAGCGTCGAGGCGGGGGGTTGGGGATGTCTGATTTCACCCAGGTGTTCTTCTTGATGTTGTAGAAGAAGAGGTCATTATACAGATATGTCTACAGAGACAGAGATAGAGCAAGAGAGAGCGAGAAGGGGAAGGGGCCAGGGGTAGGTGGTTCATTTACAGTTTGCATAAAGCAACATAACTACAGAGCCTCGGGTGTATAGCACACACATCTGGCCTTATTGAGAAGGGGTATAATATAGGACTGGATGTTTGCGCTACAGAACACGAAGTATGTGCAACAGAACAGGAAGTGGCGTTAACGAGACTAACCTTCTTCCCATTGAAGAACTCTCCTCCAAACAGAATGAGTTCGTCCTTGTCAGGGTGAGCAGAGAGAGAGGAGTTCAACCTAGTGGGGGAGGGTGCACAGTTAGCCTTGGCCCCTACAACAACCACTGGCTGTCACCTGGCGCTAACGATTGGACAGGGGGTGTTACCTGGGAGACGGTGGTGGGCAGGATGTCTCTACCACCTGGGTCTTCTTGGCATCCAGGGTCTGAAACTCAGCAATGAGAGCTTCCAGGTCCTCCTGTCAGTCAACAACGATTGAGGAGATGTATATGAGACCCAGCCTAGACAGGCGTTTCATTAAATCACAGATAAACACAAGTAAGAGGGGGACACAGGTGTAGCTAGCTCGCCTACCTCCTCTCGTTTTGATCTCTTGGAAACCTTCTTTTCCATTTTTGCAGCGGTCTTCTCTGCTCCCTTTACCTTTTTTTCATTTTTGCTCTTTTTGCCCATGTTGGCAGCGTTGTTCTAGAAGTGCTTTTATCTAAAACTTTGATCATTCAGAACCACATGGAAATATGCTAAATATACCGCACATGTATTTTCACTGCCATAGTATCAACAACCAACGTGCAGTGAAAATCCTGCTCGTCGTCGTGGGTACACAAAATACAACAGCGCCATCTTTTGGACAGGATGTCTCACAAAATATCATAAAGAATCAAGGAAAGGCCATCGCATTGGTTTCAACAAACGAAATCGTGTCGCTTTATGTTTTCTAATTTCACAGACAGATGTTAGGAGATATATGGAAACGTTGATGTTCAATGATTGAAATATGCTATAAAAAGTGCTTAGGCTGCAGGGTTCTACATCCACAGGTCCAGTCGTGGTTCAGGTCAATGGCCCCCGTCACTCATGCAGACTCCATATTCCTCCAGGGTGTGTGGAATGTCTCAGAAGGGGAACTTATGTGGGAGGTATCTGTTCTCTGGAAATCCTCTGGCAGTCACACTGTCAGGTGGCATGTGTGGTACTCGCACCCTGGCTCTAATTAGGAGCCATGGCGACATCCGGAGAGAGGTTTGATGATAGGGGGCACCCTTGCCTGCCATTAGAGACATGAGAACATCTTAATACCCCATCACCTGCAACCTCACAGGGCTGTTCTGGTGTCTACTGAACTTCACAGTCTTTCACAACTTCACCTGACTGACCACAGTGGTGGAACCGCACCAAGTTCAAGGTGAGTCTGACCCCAGCTGACAGGACTCCAAGATAAAGGCCATGAAGGAGAATATCTGACCCCAACCTTCAACCCAGTCAAACACAACAGCGTCCCCAAACCATGTATCTTATGTATTCCACGTATCTGGTTATTAAAGCTCTTAGTAGAAATGGACTCTCTCACTCACTCTCTATCTCTCTTACACACACATACATACACGCACGCACTAAACGAGGCGGATATTATAATGATCAGAATCTTTCTGTTGCAATGTTCTCATTAGACCCCTGCACCTTCCATCCATCACCCCTGACATCTGTTTTTGTGTGTGTGTGCCCTCAGTAAAACTGTGAACATGTGCCAAAACTCCTGGGGCACACAAAGTACACTGCTAGTCAACGGGTTGGAAACATTGTCCTTTTAATATGAATGGGAGAGTGCGTCCAAACATTTGACTGGTAGTGCATATAGCAGAATTAAATATATAAACAAATAAACGTTGTGTTACTCGTAAAAGTCTTCCGAGTATTTAGGAGAAGCTATTTTCACATTGAAAAGTAAGTGAATGAATGCGTTTGAACATGATAGGCCACATCCAGGACTTGCTGCGAGCACATTGTGATATTTATAAAAGTCAGAGTTGTGCTCCCACTGCCTCTGGAGCCCAAACGCATGACTGTGCTGCCCTCCTCCCTCCTGATTCCTAACCTTTCACTCTGAGGAAAGCATTGTAAGATATCTGTAGGAGCGTTTGTTCCGGCTGAGTGACTGTGTGTACGTACATGCCTGTGTGTGTGTTTGTGTGTGAGTGTGTGTGTTGTTCTGCGTAAACCTTTGACTAGAGGGGAGTCGTAGCAGTCACACTCTTCATCACGAGAGTCTTTCATGCTTGACTGTAGGACTCCGTATTCTACTCTGTCTCCGCCCACCGCCGTGGCTTTAGCTCTCCAGGCTAACACAGCCACCTTCTAACAGCACGGAAACTGTGTCTGATCAGAGCGTGTTATGGGTCTCTGGCAATGTTCGAAAGTATTAGTTATACAGGTTCATTTGGTCCTAGGTATTGGTCTGATTCTAATTCGATATTTGATTTAAAAGCTTTCTGTTATGCAAACAAGAACAATGCTAGCCAGCAAGGATTCTACCCGTTCCTGTTTCCGTTTGCAGCCACATTTTGGTTTTGAAGTGAAGTGAAGTGACGTATTGTCAAGTATGGTTGCCCATACTCGAAATTGTACCTCTGCATTTAACCCATCCAAGTGCACACACAGTAGTGAGTAGTGGGCAACCGCACGCACACACAGTGAACATACACCCGGAGCAGTGGGCAGCTATTGCTCCAGCGCCCGGGGAGCAATTGGGGGTTCGGTGCCTTGCTCAAGGGCACCTCAGTCATGGTATCGAAGGCAGAGAGAGTGCTGTTTATTCACAATCCCCACCTTCAATTCCTGCTGGTGCGAGAGTCGAACAAGCAACTTGAGGGTTACAAGCCCAACTCCCTAACCATTAGGCCACGACTTGTATGACGAGAGCACAGAAGAGATGAAGAGAGTTAGAGAGAAAGCGAGAGAAAGAGAAAAATAAAGATAGAGAGAGAAAAAGAGAGAACAAGGAGAGAGCGTGTGAAAGAGAGATAATGACATGTGTGAATATCCTTAAACACAGCGAGTGAGTCACCCTGAATCAATAGATCACACAGGCCTTGTGCCTCTTTCTCCAAGGTTGCTGATGAGGACGTGACTGTCGGGCCCAGGCGGAAATGAAGCAGCAACGGAGCGAGATGATCTATATTTGGTTTGGGTGTACGGCGTTGATAAACGGAGGAAATGGCTTTCGATTCATCTGCTGCCCAGAAACAAGGCAAGTAGCGGTTAATTTCCTCATCCACAAATCATGCCCTCATACAATGTAGAAAGACGGAGAGATGAAAGGTCAGGTGTTTCCATAGTGAAACTGCAGGCATCTGCGCCTGTTGGCACTACCCACTGGGAATTGCCCTGGGTCACATCAGGTGACATTTTCAACTTCTGAAACAGGAAGTTGAGCAACCGTTTCCTGCTAACCGTCTTATAATGTCTTATGAAGCTGTACACGCACCCATTTTTTATGATGTGTTCTGTTGCTCTCTTCACTGTTGGACCTTGACCGTGAGGTGGTTCGATGGATCCCTATAAAGAGTCAGGGGGATGGAGCGAACCGACAGCAATAGCAAACAGAGACAGTTGACCATCGCCATCTCCTTCTACCAGCAGGGTCAGGCTGGTTGAAAACATAGCGAAGTTAAAGGGTATACACTAAGTTGAAGTTATGTGGTTTACACAGATAAAGTTGTAAAATTTACACTGGGTTATAACCCAGCTGTATCTTGATTGTGTAACCCAGGTTACACCTGGGTCATAAGTTCTAAGGTTTACACTTCGGTCCAGAACGTTGTCACTTCGCCTCCATGTGTGCACACAGTTACCACCACCACCAAGCGCTCACAACTTGTGGCTCATGACTATGTTACCTTCCTTCCCCAACGCTCTCATTGGCCTGCTTGGTACTGAGCAGTATGTAATAATTACTTGCAACATTTCCATGAGTTTACTATATTTGGTCGACCTGAACAGACTGAGGATTCCCTGCTGTGGAGAGGGTGTGAAGGCTCCTCCAGGTCTGCACTGCCACGCCACAATTCCCTGAATGCAATAACGTGTTCAACATGATTTATCCTTGTTCCTTCTGGGGGGGGGGATCATCATCAACACATACTGGAGATTGTTCTTACTGTGTGTTAGTTTGATTGCTTTTTTCAAACTCTGGGATTCCTCTTTGGCCTTTCAAGAGGTTGAGAGGTTGAGGTTGTCTGTATGCAAATCAGAATTAGCATGTAATTTCACTCAATACAAAACAATGATGCACTTGGCTCATCTCAGATTAAATATATGTCTTGTTAGTCCAGGAAATTCAAACTTGTTCAGTAATGAACCGGCAGTGCTATTGTCACCCCCAACAACAAATTTCACATTAAGAATGAATGGCTGACCTCAGACTGCTTGACTTATGGTCGGTCTAATTGGATTTCTGTTTTCCTCTCAGGTGGAGTGTTATTGATTCATATCCTGCTTTCCACCACATATCCATATCTCATTATCTGATCCTTGTCACCGTTCTCCCCCTTCACTCACCCACCATGCTATCAATGTCAACTTCTCATCAAATCTTCCTTCCATGTCCACTTCAACACCAGCCAACCCTTTGGCACTCAGTTGTTCTTCCGACTTGAACATGAAATGTGTACCATGTGAATAACATTGTAACCATGCCAACACGTCAGTCCACTCTCCCACAAATAAAGCAATCTTCATCTACCGCTGAATCATCTGATCATCCGCCAACGAGGCACACAAGGAGCACACAAGGACCTGCAAGGTAACCATCAATCACATCTTTATTCGGAGGCAGAAGACAACACTACATAGAATCGCAAAAAGAAGAGTCACAGGTAATATTGAAAAGATATTGTATGACAAGGTATGACTGACGGATAAGGCAGTAATTGATAATGTATTGTCTGATGCATATGGTATTGTCGGATGTATATGGCAGACATTAGGATGGATGACACAGCTACTTGACTGCACTTGAATACGTTGTGTGGGAGTTTGAGTGAAGTTTCTTTAGTCTCTGCGGTCATTTGATAGGTGTGGTTCAGCCTTAAAAAGTAACAATCCTGGTCTGACTCAACCAGATTCTCATCATGGGCAAAAACCTGTTCATCTCAGACATGATTACTAAAACGAGGTCTATTACTGAAAGGTTGGGCCAATGATTCACATTGATTCAGTGTGAGATCAGGTTACTATTGTAAATGTGATTTGGTGAAACCTGCTTGTTGGTGCAAATGGCCTGACAATAAATCAAAACCCAGATTTCCTCAGATGGCCTGCTCCTGAGTTTTACAGACACCCTGCATGTTCATGTTTATCCTGGTTTTACAACCCATGTCCCATATATGTTCAGGTTTCGGCTGGATCAGAACTCAGATCCTATCCAGGATTTGGACTCGTCTTTATTCAGAGCCCAGATAAACAAACTCACCTCCCCAGCAACCAGCGTCTTGCTTAACTGTGAACCAAACTAATGCCTAACTAAGCTGCTTAATACTCTGGGGGGGAAAGTGGAGCTGGGCAGTTGTCCAGGGAACGTGGTCTTCTGCTACTCAGGTAATGTCTCCTAGTGCTGTTATCTCCCGTAGTACTGAGACATGTCCCCTGGTATTGAGTCATGTCCATTGGTACTGACATGTCCCCTGATATTGAGTCACGTCCACTGGTATTGAGATGTCCACTGGTACTGACACATGGTATCAGTGTCCACTGGTATTTCGACAGGTCTCCTGGTACTGAATAGTGTCCCCTAGTACTTCTGCACCTAATGTGGGACTAAGGCCACTTGGGAAAATGTCACTGGAGTAACAGAAACCAAGGATGACCAAATAAAAAAATGTATAGGACACAAACACATATGGAAAAAAGTGAGATTTATTTGTAAAGCACTTCCACAAATGCCCTGTAAAAATTAGAGGACTAACGTTTCTACAATAAATAAATAAATCTTCTACAGTCCTACTCAAAATTAGTCACCATCTTTTGATGGGTTGGAGTGTTAGATAATCTAAACACAGAGATACGCCCTTGGAGAACAGTGGCCAAATACTATAGGGATAATGTTGACAATGACTCTAAAGTCTATTCATCCACAATAGGGGGTGCAGGCTCCTACACAACTTCATGAGCAGTGCCTGTGCATCTGGTGGAACTTTGGTTCCAGGTTTCCCATATTTAGACAGCTTGTGTCACTGTTGTCTGAAGACTGCACTGGCCTTAGCTGCAGCTCTCTGACACGTCAGGCAGTCTGTGGGGGGAAACCATCATCACGGCAACGGAACAGAGATTGAAAGCCAGGGACAGTGTGTGAGGGACGCTTTACATTAATGCAATATGCAATACTAACTACAAATAATAACAATGGATTGAGAATCTTGTACACCTTCCATACCCTCCACCCACAGACCCACCCACCCTCCCTCCGCCCCCTTTTACAGTAACTTATCTTGACTTCGGCACCATCCTACATCCTGTCTGGTTTAACGCCCCCACCCCCACCCCACCATGCCCTCCACTCCCCCCAAACTAACCCAACATGGTCACACTAAACCCACCATGAACAAAGTTAACCTAACACAGCCTATCCAAGCCTAGCCCATATTCCCCTACCCAAAGCTAACCAGTCCCAGCCAAAACCAAGAGAGAATACCTTGTTAGCCTAACCCTAACCTAGCCCTGCCTGTCCTGTTCTAGCCTAACCTTACCACCTGATACCCTAATGATTGTTGCTGATGCAGTAGCTACGACAACAGGGCATTTGACCAATGGAAAATATGACCACAGACAGATGCACATCTATAGTCACACACCCACCAGATCGTATTCACACACAAAACAGCATTTACTTGATTAATGATACAGCTATTAGTCGGTTTACTCTACCCCGACAAAACCCCTAAATGACAGGTTAATCCGCACACACGAACACACACACAAACTCCTTAACTTGAGGTTCTTGTCAGACCTAGTTACAGGGTAACCTACAGTGATTGCGACCACAGTGTTCCTAGATAGGCGTGACCTAGACACAGTAGCATTCTGCTAACTAACTGGATGTCCTACTGATCCTACTGAGTCCCTTCCCCAGGGGCTGAGATCAGGTCCTCCACTGTCAGACATACCAGCACATACAAACAACAACTTAAAATCGTCTTCTTATGGATGACAGCCATGTAGCACTATGGTAAAGGGCATGAAAAATCTATGAGAGACGGTTCTCTCCCTGCAGCCTACAGGCTGGTCTATGTCTGTTAATAAAACCACAGTGTGATATTCTAAAGTGTCGTACGACCTACAAACACTCTCACTGTTGATTTGCACCTACAGGATGCATAACCAATACTGTATTGACACGTTTGTTGTCATAGTAACTATAATCACCAAAGTGACAACGGATATTGACAGGTCTAAAACCAGTCATTGAGTCCAAAGTATTTTTAAGGAAGATTCCCCTTCTCAGTCTATGGAGATCTCATTGACCCCATCTTGAAAAAAATGGGGCCACTGCATTGACTTAGAAAAATACAACTCATGAACAGTAGAAATCTTTATCTACAGGTATTAAAAAAATAAAGCAGCAAGCTCATATTTCACCATGTAGCTAGCTGAATAAAAACATATTTTAACTTCATCTTAAGGGGCCAGAGAACTGTGTGAGTGAGTCTCAGACAGCTGGATAAAAGCTGTTGGGCTTTGGGTTTAAACCAGCTACTTCTAAATAACTGGTTGATCCCTCCAGGAATATTTTTCTTTACTCCCCAAATACAAGCTAAGTACTCTGAAACAGAAATTCGCACAAGCACACACACATACATGCACACACACAGACACGCACACGCCACACACACACACAGAGTGCTGCACGAGGCAGCATGTAAGGTGCTGAAGGGTAGCCATGGTAATTTGCATGGAGTGGATGAGAGGAAGCAGATTTTTCATTATATTCAAACAATAGTAATAAAACATGGCTTTTAAATACATTGTTGTTAATAGACGGACAGTATGACGTAAAATCATACGCACATCAAATGCGTATGAAGTAAACAAACAAAAAAAAGAAATAAATGAATGTAACCATCCAACCAGTCAAGTCTCTACACACAGGCCACTAGCCACTTTTCTGCAGTGGAGAATGGGAATATTCAGAAATGAGACAACCCCAGTGGTGCGAAGGTGGGCTCCTGGGCCTGTAGGAAGGAGGGGCGGTGCGGTATGGCTAACAGCTCAGGTCTCCTTCACTCCAACACAGTAACGATACAAATGACGATATGACCAAGAGCTAGAGATCCGCATGAGGAGACACTTGAAGAACAGGCGATAGGGTGTAGCTGGGGAAGGAGCTGGGACTGGGGGTGGGGGTGGGCGGGTGCCCTTCAAAGGCTTAAGTCTCCGATCGTCTTCAAGATTCTTGCGGCACAACCTCCATCATCTTCTGAAACAGTGCAGTGGTTGAGACTGGGGAGACACACGTGCACAAGTAGTAAGAACATTTGCCAGCATTCCATTCAATAAATACCATTTTCATCTTAAGTACAACCAGTAAGTAAACTAGACTGTTCAATCCAGGACGTGTCAAGAGTCAACCAGCAGGGAGCTAGCAGTAAACTAGCATGATGAGCTAACAGAAAAGCAGCGCTAAGATAGCAGGAAGCGTGCAGGAGAAATGCAGGAGGACTTACAGATGGCTTGGAGGAGCCACTTGGGCTTGCTCTGCCACCAGACGCCAAAGTAGTAGACAGGCACACCGGTGCCGATGATGCCAAAACCGATAGCACACTCCTTAGGCGTCTTCCAGATGGACACCACAATGAGGAAGAGGCAGGCCAACACGAAGCTGATGGGCAGCAGGATGTTCACCTGAATGCCAGAGAGATCAAGTTATGTTCTTGAGAAGGTCTGCCCGTAAATCAGTTGACCATAATTCAGGATAATTGTCACTTTATTACTTTTATACTGTTTGAAGTGTTCGGAATATAACAAACATTGTTCGATCTATTCCCTGCTATGTTAATCTTATGAGCACATAACTCTTTGTTATCTACTCAACTTGAGTGTATCAGACATCGGCATCTTTCATATATGTCATAAATATGTTGATTTTGTCTTGAGCTTGTCTTAACTATTCTCTTTATTGAAGTGTTACTTTAAGAGCAATTGGGTATCATATCATTTGTCTTCATAGTCATTTAAATTAGATTGGTTATCAGCCGTAGTGATGATTAAGAAAGGAAGAACAGCCACTAGCTTTAGCAACAATTTGTTTGTTGCCACCCCAGAACCAAGAATTGATCATTCACCCAAACACACCCTCCAAAGACAAGTACAACCCCTAACTACCCACATACCTACAAAAAGACACACACAATCCCCCTAGACACAAGCAAACAGATGCCAAACACACAACCACCCCAAACACACGCACAACTCAGACACACACTCATGCACATGCCCCCTACACCCCTCCGTCCCCACATAGGCCCTCTGTACATGTGTCTGGGCTAGATAAATAGATTTGGCCCATTTCACTTCACTGCCCTGCACCTCATTAGCACATCGCTGACAATGTCAACCAGGCTAGAGGGAGGACTCAGCTGCCAGCCTTTATGGCTCCATTTGGGGGCAGGAGTAGGTCTCCCTGTCCCACAGTCGCACAAAGGGCCAGTGTATGGCTAGTCGACCTAGTGCAAATTGCTGAGTCAGGATGCAGGCCCACTCTACTAGGGCCAGGGCGGCTTTGCTGAGGCAGAGCCTGGGGCAGATCTACCTACCTTGATTGGTCGCTCCAGCTCTGGCTTCTTGTAGCGCAGCCACATCATGCCGATGATCGCCATGGCGATGCAGAGCCAGTTGAAGAAGCTGAAGAAGTTGATGACTGAGAAGATGTCGTTGGAGAACGCGTACAACAGAGTCATGATACACTAGAGAGAGAGAGAGAGAGAGAGAGAGAGAGAGAGAGAGAGAGAAAGAGAGAGAGAGACCAAAAAGAAAGGCCAAAGAAGAGAGCGAGGGAGTATGTGTTCAGTTTTAAATGAACAGTCTCATAATCGCGTCTGAATGAGCTGGTGACCAGGTAACCAGTCCTGTTAATCAGATGACTGGTCCTGTTAACCAGGTGTGAGAGAGGAGGTAGGTCTAACAAGCAGGTACATACTGTGAAGAGGAGGGAGGGGAGGGGGGTCAGCAGAGTGGGGTGGATCATGGACAGCAGACTGGGTAGGTGACCCTCCCTGGAGCCCACAAAGAACAACCTGGAATAGTGAGGGAGGAAATAGAGAGAGAAGGGTAGTTATTCAGTGCACGTGAGCGCTTGTTTGTGTATGAAGGGTTATACAGTATGCGTATGTATGTATGTGTGTGTGTGTGTGTGTGTGTGTGTGTGTGTGTGTGTGTGTGTTTGCTACCTGGATGAGGTGAAGAGGGAGCCATTGACAGAGCCAAAGCAGGACAGGCCCACAAACACAGGGATGATCCAGGCCATGTAGCCCAGATGGTAGTTCCCAAAATCCTGAGAGAAACACACACATTCACATACAGTGGCTGCTAATGTTGACTTATATACAGTATGTAGTAGTGGTAAGTCTATGGGAGAGTCTAAGTGGGCAAAGTGTGTAGAATTTGAGTATACAGGGCGGTGTGTAGTATTTGAGTATACAGGGCGGTGTGTGGTTTTTGAGTATACAGGGCGGTGTGTGGTTTTTGAGTATACAGGGCAGTGTGTGGTATTTGAGTATACAGGGCGGTGTGTGGTATTTGAGTATACAGGTGACTAACCACAGCTACGGCTTCAGAGGTAAGCATGTCTTCAGGGCTTAGTGTGGTGAAGTAGGCCAGGTTGGTGAGCACGTACACCACTGTGACAATTGGCAGCGAGATGATGATCGCCCGAGGCAGGTTCCTATGAGGAATGTGAATTGTTTGGAACATCATATCAATACAAACATGAATGAATGACAGAAAATGAATACATGACAGATGAATCATTTTAAACATGAATCGTTCTAAACATAAACACGAATCATTTTAAACATGAATCATGTATCCATGGTCACTGGTGAACAAAAGGTCTTGTTCAATGTTACCATTCACTGTAGTTTCGACTTCTTAAATAATATCATATAGGTAAAAGTGTAGGAACTCACTTGTAAGGCTCAATCATTTCCTCAGTGACAAAATTCAAATAGTTCCTGTGGGGGACACGACATGTGGGTTATCTTTCTTGCACACACAGGTGAAAAGCAAATGATGATTTAGCAAACGGGAGTAAACTCAGGGCAAGCTCAGCTAACAGTGGTCCAGTATGAGGTACCCAGCACAGCCAAGAAGCCTTCTGGAAAGAATGTAAGAACAACTTGCTATATCTCCAGGGCAAAAGGAGGAGAGAGAAGAGAGAAAGTGAATGAGTGACACTGTTTGGGTGAGAGTGAAGGAGTGAGAGAGTAAGTGGCTGAACGAGCAAGGAGCGAAACAGGAAGTGAATGAGTAAGCAAACGTGTGGATGAGAGAGAAATTGGAGTGTAAATCAGTGAGTGGAGACACAAAGAACGAGAGGTTGGACAGGATGGCAGAGAGAAGGAGGGGGATTAGCAGGTAGGTAACAACATATTCATTCTTGTAATAGTGGTCTTAATTCTCCGGGCCAGCTAAACTGGGGTTTACAGTCAGATTACTGGCAGACATGACAGTACCCCACTGTGTCCAGACATACCAGGAGGGGGAGAATGGAATTCTGAAAGTCAGTTAAGGTGCAGGCTTTCTCTCCAGCCAAGCATAACCCTACTAGTCCCAGTCTCAGCCCCGGCCCCAACCCCAACCCCAGCCCCAGCCCCGGCCCCAGACCCAGCAACTCACCAGCCTCCATAGGCAAAAAGGCCACTGTACAACGCCAGGCCGATGTTCCCGAAGTCTGACTTAGAACCCTTGAAAGAATTCTCTGGAAGGAGGTAGACTGTGTCACCTACAAAGATGAAGAGAGACAACAATAAAGGGTTAATACAAGCATCTCCGCCAGCTCCACATCAGTCTGAAGGAAGAATAATGTGCTTCTTTAAAAGACAACAAAGATAAACTCATCACTGGAGTGGGAAAGGAGGATTTAAAGAAGAGAGGTGAGGAGGACAGGTGACGAGGAGAGGAGGCAAAGAAGTGTGGAGGAGAGGAGGAGGAGGCCAAGGGTCCAGACAACATCAAGCCCTCCCCCCCAGACAGAATACCACAGCTTACTCTGAGCCACATTCAAAGGCGAGGGAATGAAAGGGCGATGGGGGGGGGTGCTCCCAACCAAATCCCCTGTAATCATCAAAGATGGCGGTATTCCAGACTAAAACAATCCACTTGGAGAGAACCCGTCTGGGTTTTGGGTGTAGAGTCTGGGCTTTGGGGGGTGTGGGGGGGTCAGGAAGGCGACCCGTAGGTTTTAATCAAAATCTGCGGGAAGGTACTGGAAGATCCCTGAGGGGAGACACCCGGGACGCAGGTTGCATTCCAGGCGTGGCAGACGGCCGGCTGGGCTGGGTTGGGCCTCGGGACACCAGACAGGCCCTAAAGCAACAGAGCCAGGGTGTTGGTACAGACAGAGGCCCCCTGCCTGCACTGGACTGTGAGAAACACCATCCACACATCCTCCCCTCTGACGGACAATAGACCACGGTGACCCTGCTGCACTATACACACACACACATGCACACAACATGAACGCATGTATGCACTCACGTAAACACAGAAGCATGCATTCCTGCACACATATGAGCGCATGCCTGCGCATACACACTAGTAAGTCTCTTTGTACACACACAGTCAACCCTCTGCGCACGCATTTCATGATAGGTGGGTCCCAGCAGAGTGAAAGGCATGCTTCTTCTGTTGCGGTGCTGTCGTTTGCGGTGGTGTTATAGTGTTGTCATTTGGAGTGCCGTTACGATTTAGCAGTGTTGCATGTTGTTTTTGGAGTGTTGGGATGTTGCGGTGGGGTTGGGTTATAGTGGTGGAGAACCCCAGAGAGGCATCATGTGAGCTCCCAGCCCCAGTCATGCCTCACTGGAAGCTTGTGCTCAGCTGGTCACATGACTGGACCTGTGGCACCAGTACCAGGCAGGGGGGTTATTTTGGCTGACCTGACACATGCATACAGAGAACGCACACATACAGGGAGAGACACTCTCTCTCAAGCACACACACAGAAACACACACATGCACAGAGACACACACATACTACAAATGCTGTTGACCGAATATGTGCACTGATGACTGGATTATACTGGTAAAGGAAATGAACAGATTCGTTGTTGTATGTGTGTGTATGGCCATTCTTTTATTGTACAACATTTGCTGGGAAGGTATGCTGTCCAGCTATATTCTATATTGTATGTACAGATGTACAGTGTATACTCTCCTGATCTGTTCTACACATTAACAATCATTGTTCATTCAGATGAAAGGCATGAAAGCCGACCAGGAGGGAGATTGATGACATCTCAGCATCAAAGTTTGATGATCAAACGACTGATGCTCACTCTCTAAATAAAATCTGTCAAGTACAACAGGTTATTGCCATGGTGATTCTAACCTTGCCAACCTAGCTGTTTCCAAGTTCCACATGTTTTATGCTGATCAGGTACGTCATGTCAAGGAAGGAACAAGTGAGTTTGAAATACTTTATCCCGTAAACTTCTTGTGAGGTGACCTGATAAACCGGTATCTCGAAGTAAACAAGGGCTGCAAGGGAGTGGTGCGGAAGCACAGCACAGGTAGACACAAACCACGGCGCTTTGATTGGTCACAGGGGGAGGGTGGATTGAGTTGTGCGTAAGTGTGAGTATGAGTTTGTGTGCTAGTCGGATTGTGTCTGTGCGTGTGCGTGTGAGAGAGTTTTGATCTTGAGTGTGTGTTTGGGTCCCTGCTGTAAATAAACCATTATGAGATCCCATTACAAACCAAGCTCAGTCTGCAGCTTCTACAGAGCCCCAGGGGAACTAACATGCTTTAGAATGATAGACAAGAGGGGAGAGAGAGAGAGAGAGGTAGGGGGGGGGACAGAAAAGGAGACAGGAAGATAAAAGCAAACGAGAAAGAAGAGAGAGACAGAAAAGTAGAGGTATAAAAAAGAGAGTGGTAGAGACAGAATCTGCAATAGAGGTAGAAAAAGAGAGGGAGAAACCGATCAAGGGAATGACATCGATGGACACTAGCTGCCAGAGACAAACAACAAGAGCTTTTGATTGAAAGAGCGCTGGATTATTGGTTTAATCAGATTAGCGTGTAACAACCCTGCTGTCATTAATCTGGGGCAGCCTAATGAAGGCCTGACCCACTAAACTTGATCCCGTCACTCTGCCTGCCAGGTAGAGCTTCCTGTCTATCACTTACAACTTCCTGCCTCATAGGAGGACCAAGGTAGGTGTTATGCCCACTCAAGTGAGAAAGACCTACTGTGTTTGACTGGGTTTCTGAGCTCTAAGCTCACCTCAGATTTGAGTCTGAGCAAACACATAGTAGACACTTCTACATCTGTATCAATATTTAGCTAAATTCACTGTTAGAATTTCAGGAAGACAAACTCAGTCCCGTCAGACTTATGTGAGTTCTCTGATCCGAGGTGAGAGGCGGCCAGGGTCTGCATATGTTTGTGTGTGTGTGTGTGCACAGGACCGGACAACTAACTGGCTGTCTGGCTGTCATGCTAATGCTTATCTTTAACTGTCACCGGAGTGACCCCACCCTAGCCAGAACCCTGGAGCAAAGATACTTCAACCATGGCACACGCAAATTACAGTATGTACTTTTGTATGCAGTACCCACATGCCTGTTTACTTGATTTTTTTACTCAAAATAGTTTTTTCCAGCCACCCTCCCCCCTTCTTGCCTGCCTGCCTGCTTACCCAGACCAGATCTCCAGTGGACTTCTCTCTCCAGCCGTGCAGTTGAAACCATGTCATGTTTGGAGTCATGTAGCCTACTCAATGTCCGGACCATTTCATAACAGGTCACCACCAAGCAAGGGCACCTTCAGACTAATTTGAAGGACACAAGGCGTGCGTCATTACACAACGCTGGGTAAGAAGCCAATCTATGTAGCAGTAATTCAGTCTGCAAACATGTTGGTTGGTGGCCTACTGAGACAGCCTGAAAAGAGCCTTAGCCTTAGACAGGCTTTCGCTTTCTCCATAATGACTGTCTGCCTCTCCTCTCCTGTCCTCTTCTCTCCTCCCCCCTTCCCCTTTCCGCTCCTCTACTGTCCTTCATTCTCCTCTCCTGCCCCTGTACAGCACAATGGAACAGTGTTTTGATTCTCCAAGATTGTTCTGTTCTGCTTATTGGCAGCTCTCACACACCTTAATTGGACCAGGATTGGGGCATACTTGAACAGGAACCCTGGGTAATATCTACTGAGGCTAATGAGCATAATCTGATGAAAGAGCTTGTGTTCCCCCTTAGAGTTGGGATACAAGTGCACCAGACCTGTACTTTGCCCTCCATTTATCCATTTGTGATACGAATACAATAGGAGAGAGAGTATGTGTGTGTGTGTGTGTGTGTGTGTGCAGCTGGTCTTGAGTGTGTTCCACAGTCTTTCCTGCACTGTAATGTACTGTTGTTTTTGTGTGAAAATAATAAGGAAATGAGTTACATATTCTCAACAAATGATAACATTAACAAGAGTCCATACATGTTTCCTCTGGTTTGTTCTACAGGAGGACTCCAGTGCCCTATACGTCATGTTCTGCATCTGTTTGTACTGTGGTGAGCTTACTAGGACATGACGCTGTTTTGGAACGGCTGGTGTCACTACTGGTGTCACTGCCATCCCTCTAAGCACAGACAGCATCATGACTGGATGGTGTACTGCTGCAATAGGCCGGTGTACACTATGTGTTATCGGATTAGCAAAGACAAGAAAGAGGGATGTTTATTAATATTGTAATAATTCCAATTCCATTAATACATCATTCCAATGGATCAAAGTCATAGGTGGAATGGAACCTGCAACCTCTTGCTCTGCAGTCAAATGCCGAGTAATTTCCACGCACCGTTTTAAACAGGTGGTGATGAAGAGAGAGGATGAAGAGAGGGTGGCGATGAAGAGAGCAAGAGAGCGAAGAGAGGATGATGATGAAGAGAGAGAGAGGGGAGAGAGAGAGGGAGGATGAAGAGAGGGTGGTGATGAAGAGGCTACCTTTGCCGATCTGCACAAAGCCGATGATGATGATGAGGCCGAGGGCGAGCAGTTTTGCAGCAGCAAAGGCATCCTGGACCCTGGTGGCAGCCTTCACACTGTAGCAGTTCACCGCCGTCAGCAGCACTAGAAGAGAGAGAGGGAGACAGAGAAGGGGGGGGGGGCATGTCATGTTAGCCACTGACTGACCTTAAACAAATGGAGCAATGCAACAGTCTTTCGGTGTTCCATTGTCCATTGCTGTCATTCCTGAGAGGAGAACCAGCTGAGTTAAGAATGGATCGTCCCTCCAAACCTTGATAAGATTATAAAGAACACAGAGTTCCACACAGAAGGTACAGTAGCATACAGCTAGCCCAGTGCAACTAGCCCAGTACAACTAGCCCATTACAAGTACACACCAGCACCTCAACCAATTCGCCCTCACCAGAGTAGCCAACCAGTCAGCCTTACACCAGAGTAACCGGCCACCCCATTAAGAGTGATTAACAAGCCTCCACTTCAAAGCAGCATAATCTGTAAATCAGGCAACAATAGAGGTCTGACCAGCCCTAAGAGATCACAGTACAAAGACTCTCTGTACTGTACACTCTCCCTCACAGACAGTCTGGATCCACACTCACTCACACACACATAGAAAGGAACACAAACACTCACACATACATTTGTATGCAGACACACATTAGTGTGAAGAACATATGCCAACCCTAAATCTCTCGCTCTCTCATGGCCTCAAACTATTAAACTTACATCAAAGAAATGGGTTACTGTAACAATGTAACACACGCACACAGTGTAGCACAACACCTGCAGAGTAATCCATGGTCTGTATCCCATCTCTGTCATGTGGTTATACATGGGATTAAGCCCTGAGTGAGAATGGGTTGAGACTAGAACAGGTACACTCATTGACACACTCACAATCTCCGTCTTCCTTCCAAAACTGCACAGACACGTAGTATCTACTTAGTCTACTCTCTTGGTCTCGCTCACACACACTCACACACACTCACACACACATACACACACACACACACACCATTATTTCTCCAACACATTCCTTTATCCTCATCTCATCGGGCACCCCTCCTAACGGCATGGGATGAATGGGAGCGCCAGTGTATCAATGAGACAGTCAAAAGAAGAGAGAAAACAGTTCCCAAATGACCAACCACAGACACAATCTCAGACTGTTTTTGGTTTGTTCGCCAATTAGCCAGAGCTAAAACTAATCCCAGCGTAATCCTAACAGACTAAACTCCTATTTGACAGTATCCCCTACAACACACGCCTACTGTTGGCCAGAGTGTGTAAGTAGTCAAACCCTCCCATCCGAACCTGTAGATTATACGTCTGTGGAAGTGTTTGAAAACACAAAATTGTTTATAAATATAATTACACACATGTATAAATAGTTGGCGTCAACGATTATTGTTATTCAAATAAAGCATTTGCGATAATAATTTTTGAACATCTACCATTTTAAATAACAAGTGTCTACAAACAATAGGTCTGGCGCTTTGCTTCCAACTCTGATTGATTTACAACCATATTGAGGACATAAGACACTGTACTGTATTAACTTAACTTAAAATATATGATACATGATACTACGCATATCTAGTTACTTATTAATTGTTTAGTAAATGTCCACATTTTAAAGGCATGCAGTAGAAAATTCTTCTCATCTCTCAATAGGCTGTGACACGTGGATGCTGCGCATCACTTTCCTATACTACAGTATATAGGCTGAGGATGATGAAATAACGCGGTACTTTTTCAACACTAGGCCACCATTCAACTTGACGTCCACACCCACCAGCAGCGGCATTTGTTCCGTGACATGTAGCTTTCCTTTTAGCACTGAAATGTTGTACGCTTGAGGAAAAATGTGGTTCACACTGGTTTCCCTGCACTTACGCAACTGATGTAACAGGAAGAGCCCAAGAAGCATGGCTCTGCTAATTCATTTCCTTGATTTAGTTTACTGTACATGTTAGGCTACTTGTAGTCAGTTTGAGATTACTTACGGATACAAAGACAGGCGATTAACTTCGCTCCTGTCTCGGGCACTGGGCAGTCTGGGAAGATGGGTTTGAGGAGGTAGGTAGCAAAGACATAGGCGACAATGTACTGTGAGGATGGCCGTATGATAAGTAATTCGATCCACAATTTGAGGAAAGCAGGCAAAGACCCGTAAACCTCAAGTATATACGCATAGTCCCCTCCTGACTTTGAGATAGTTGTTCCCAACTCGGCATAGCACAAGGCACCGATGGTTGAGAACACCCCACAGACAGTCCAAATGACCAGTGACAGACCCACGGATCCTGCCTCTTTGACCACTCCGGTGGGGGTCACGAAAATGCCCGACCCGATGATGGTACCCACGATGATGGCAACGCCGTTCACTAGTGTGATGGTTCTCTGTAGAACTACCGTCTCCTCTCCTTCAACGTTTCCAGCCTCCTTCCCCCCGTTTCCCGGTGCGCCGGTCCGGTTTGTGTTCCCGTTCTCCCCTCCGCTTGGAGAGAGCATCTTCTCCGTCACCTGCTTGTCTTCCTCATCGCGGTCTGCGGACGAATTCGAATTTCTTTTCTTTAAACTAGACATTTCTCGCTCCTGTGGGGACAACGCTTTCCGCTTTATTCGCTCTCCCTTTAAAATGTGTTTTCAACGACAATGATGCTACAGTTTGAGACGGGTCCGTAGGCTTGGTTACTGGAACACGAGGACACGCTAAGATGCTGGCTCGCGGCTGAATCAGACAAGCGTGCTTTCAACGGTGTCACGGCAACTATGTCTGTGTACAAAGGATTAGAGAATTGCCCAATAGTTTTTCTGGGTGTAGTGTAGGCCAGCCTTCCTCGTCATCGTCTCTTTGATGCGTGTTAAGAAACGCTGGAACGCCCTCTAGCGATTGGCAGAGGCTTCTAGGATGAGAGGATGAGATGCCCCTAAATGGGTCCAAACAGCCGCTCAGGCTGCCAGATATTGCATAATGGCTATTCAGAGTTTCCTGCTGAAACCTGTCGAAACTGTTTTACCAGCGTCTGAAAATAAGATGATATGAAAATGGACTGTGTCACGTCTTCAGTTAAACAAGAGCGGAGCCTTAATCAGCTTTGCCTCTTGGCCACCAATAATAATAATAATAATAAAAGGTAGAATCACTTAGGTGGCTTTTTGAACTCACAATAGCACGACCAGTAAGTAAAGGGGCGTTAGATGTGAAGGGGCGTGGCTTAATCAACTATATAGATAGAGTAGGGATGAGATGCAGCCTGGGCCAAATTTGGACCTGGGCCGCTGCAGTAATGCCTTATGCCTTACCCTGTTACACACACTTATGTGGTGAGCCACCGATGTGCCCCAGGGATGTTTCTGGATTGACCAGGGATTAAAGGGGAGGTGGCTATATTGACCATGGAGAAAAAGGGCGTGGCTTTATTGACTAGGGAGTCGTGGGAGGGGTGGGGTGGGGTGGGATGGGGGGACTGGGTTCAGAGCAGCAGGGGGGAATCATGTCCATGTGGGAGAACTCAGCAGGGATGCACCTCCTCATCCCCTGTCCCGACAAGGCCTCCCTGACATTCCACTGTCTGGAGCCCTCTGGGACCACGATTACTTGTTCCAGCACACACACACTCATACACACACCAAACACTCATATCAACGTACACACACAGACGACAGCGACAAATACAATTTCCTGTCCGCAGATAAAGTTGTTACGGTGGAAGAATGGCAGCCAAAGTTACTGCTCAGTTCTACAGAGATATTGGCGCCCAAACGACACGGCAAATAATGCAAAGTTATAGTTTGAGGCTAATCTTCCTCTCAAGGTTGTAGTGTTTCTGTTTAAATAACATTCCCCAGCAACAACAGGGAACCTTGAGAACACATCTAGCAGATGTTGTGGCCCCACATCCTGGTAGACAAACATTCTTCATTTGTTTGGAACCAGGAGATAGTAGCCAGGCCTGGCAAATACGATAGAGCTTTTCACTCAAGTTCATTGAATTTTCTCTTTATATCTTCTCAGATGAAGCATGTAATATGCTGCACCTTGTGCGTTGCATCAGAAAGAGATCATTCTGCACTTTGACCAATAATCACAGTAACATCTCTCCCATATGTTTAAAATCGTTAGAGTAAGCTCTCTCATGCTATTCTTGCACGGCTAGAATAATCGCAGTAACATCTCTTCCCAGAATGGTATGAATCATCACTGTCACTTTAACATCTCTCCAGTATGGTTGTAATCGTCACAGTTGCTGTAACAGCTTTGCTGCATGGTTATCATCCCCGCAGTTACAGCAACATCTCTCCAATATGTTTAGAATAATCACAGTAACCTCTATCCAGCATGGCAAGAATCATCACTCTCCAGGTGGAGAGGTGGTCGAGCCAAGGTCTGCAGCGATGCTATGGCCTGCCTGCCTCCCCGACCGCAGCTGATTCAGGGCAGGGCTAACCTGCCGACACCAGCCCAGGATGGAGGCTCTTCACCGGGCAGAGATAACAAACCAGAGGTCTATGAGCAGAGCCCGTGGAGGGCCAGCCAGCGGGAGTCGCCTGGAAGGATGTCAGCATACCGCTGGGCTTACACAGAAAAACCTTATTACGCAGAGGGGGGTCTGGATGCCTGTCCTGCTACTAGAGCACAGGGAGCCAGGAGTCGGATACTTATGAAAGAGTTCGCAGTAGTTTTTGCTTGGAACTGGGAGAAGTGTTGAGGATTAGGTGTCAGTCTGACTGTGGCGCAATAGGGCCTCCAGTTTCTGCTGGATCCAAGTGGTGGTGCAGACGACTGTTGCTTTAATGGGTGGGGAGTTTCTACCATGTGTACAGGTCTTTGCGATGGTCTTCTGTGCTGGGATGGGAGGCCTTTGCGATGGCGTCCATTCTTTTGAACACTTCAGAAATGTAAATGAAACTGTCTAAAATGTTGGGGCCAAATACACATCACGTGCATGCATGCTTGCATGCAAAAGACTGACAATATGTCAGGCTGACTCTGGGGGTAAAGGAGAGGAAGGGAGAGGAAGGAGGAGGGAGAGGAGCTGGAGGAGAGCGAGTCCAGCTGGAGTTCAGAGACGATCCCAAAGCTAAAGATCCTGTTTACATCCCCTGGAGCGGTAGAACATGGGGGTTGTTCCGCTGTTGTACTAAAATTACCTCCTTCAAACTTAGAACAATAAGATGAGAAACGAGTTTTAATGAGACTTTGCCTTTCATCTTCCTGAGCCTCAGCGCATCCTGGGGAGTACGGCCGGTCCTCCGGCCTCCTGTAGAGCCTCAAGTCCCAGCCTCTCCCCAAGAAGGCCCAGCAGCCTCGTCAAAGAGGCCCTCTCAACAGCGTACCTCATGTTTTATTGCTGAGCTGAACTTGATCCAGGTCAACACGTATCAAGTCCCCTGTGCCGATCCATCTGTTCGGCCTGCGGATCATGTATACAGGGAAAGAAGAGTCTGAGACGAAACTGAAAACAAATTAGGCTCCACACCCACAAACATGAACCTATAGGTGCACACCTAACTCCATAACCCCGTGTGTGGAACAATGGCGCCCAGCCTTATACTGCTGCTTGGTAGCAATAATGTTTTAGGTTCGATTCTCACTTGCGATCTGTTGATGTTTCCCAGGTCTTTCTTCATTAAGTTTGAATATTCTCCTTGTGCTGGCCTGAGTTTTGGTTAGAAATAAACCAATGTCAAAACACATGAACAGATTGCACTGTTGACCCTGGCCAGGACATGGATGGGCACTTGGACTCGGCAGATTTGGCTGTCCACTGCTCCTTGCTCTCCTGGGAGAAAGGGATGGGAATTCCTTGTGGCACCTGTGTGTGTTTCAACCACCAACTTCTGTGAAATAAATAAAATGCTTCAAACTTTTAACTGCACCTGCAAACCTCATATCACTTTAATCTGTCAACCTTCAAGTCCAGTTTCTCATTCGTTGGTTGGCTTTTTCAGAATCTGCCTTCAGTCTGCAGGCCCCCAGATCAGTGGTAATTCTACCCAGCAAAAGTAGTTTCAGGGTCAGGAGAAATGGGGTCGCAGGAGACATTGGGACGGGCTGGACCACATCCAATGTCCATGCCCCTAACCTCATTCATTCACTTGTTCTCATGCAAAGTTCAAAACCTAAATTATCTGAAACTTTCTCACACAATAAAGGGAAACCTAGCAGTCTTTTGATAGAGACACAAACGCGTCCATCTCTTCAAGCCTTCCTTTCCCTCGTGGCCAAACAAAATAAACACCAATGAGGGACTGTTTGAATCAGGTGGAGACCAAACTCAAACCAGGTTTCCGGGCATTCCAAGCTCTGCTGGGGCTTCAAAGCGGTAGTTGGGACAGGTCAGGGGGACTGGCGGGGGACGTGTGTATGCGTGTGGGGGGAGGCTGGGCTGGGCGGAGGGACAATTCTGCTTAACTGCCTGGCCCGGACCTCGTCTGCCCCGACTGGCTGGAAGGGAACAATGGGGCGCTGTGGAACCATTTTCTCAACGCATGTTTACATTACTTGCACTTTTCGTAGAACTCTCTGGAACCACTGAGACCTGAGGACCCTGTGCTCTCCAGCTCCGGTTCTCACCAGTCGGTTTCTAAAGTACTCTTATCAACCCCTCTACCTCACATTTGCTCATTCTATCACTCTCATCCACACTCTCCTCCATCCACCCATCCTTTCCGCTCAATAGATTTAAAAGCTTTTTATGATTGTATTGGAGACGGTTTATTGACCAATGTTAGGCTAACTGAACAGTGTTTTGAGGGAGTGCTGTAATGGGATGAGTGATAGAATTGAGGTCAGGTGGGAGTATACACTAGTTAAAGTGAAGTCAGATTTAAGATGGTATCAGGGTTTAGTTAAAGTGACATGCTAGTATAGATAAGGTGGGTTGGTGGTGGTTAGAGTTGAAGTCTTATTAAAAGCTTTGGAGCTATTCAGTCCGCTCTCGTTCCCCCTCAGTCTGGCTGGGTTCAATGTGTCAGACAAAGACAGTTGGAGGACAGTAAGTGGATTTGAATAAACATGCAAAACTACATACAAGCTGTAGTGGACATTCACTTGGCCTCTATGAAAACGCTGCATAGTTCACTCACTCTTTCATCAGCTCTCATAATGAACCACACAAACAGCTCTATGTAATCACTCATTGCTTTTTCATTTTATTCATATATTGATTCCTTGAAATCTTCTACAGTACTATACATTTCCTGTCATCAGAGGGTATTGTCAGGGTTACAGTCCCTGTGGAACCCAGCAGCTCCACTTCCTGGTTGTACAGCTGGGCTGAGCCAATCAGGGAGCAGGTGTTGGGATAGGGGCCCAGGGCCTCACAACCCAGGGGCCAGGAATGTGGACGCCCACTGACTAAACAAACAGCAGTATGTACTACAGCACAAGCCCACATAGGTCAACACAGCCTGGGGACAACACCTGCTATCACAACAGGGCCCAGGCCTGTTTCTATACAACATGCATAGGGTGCACTGGGAGCGTACTTTTGCTAGACATATGTACACTTCTCAAAGCACTCAGTAATGGCAGCTGAAACACAGAAGTTAAAAAAGAATTATCATCAGATATCCGATTTAGAATGTTATGAGATTAGTATTAATATAATTTATCTTTACTCATTTAGGAAGGAAATGCAAATGCAAGAGGAAAATTGTGGTTGTATGGGCCACTTCGAAAGGCATGTAACAAGTCACAACATTTAACAAAACAGACAAGGTCAGAATATCTACCACAGGGCACAATCATTCGCTCTCCATACAGTACATTGGAAAATTGCAATATTCCAAAAAATGCAACCCAAAAATAACCACCCAACTTCAAACCAGTAAATGCATAATGTCACGACCATATTCAGCACTAGCATGTCAGCCCCTCAACTCTCTTACCCCTTGTAAGGTGAGGGTAGGGAGAGGTGAGACAGAGGGAGCTGAGACAAGGGAGAGGTAAGACAGGGGAGAGGTGAGACAGAGCAGAGGTGAGACAGAAAGAGGTGAGACAGTGGAGAGGTGAGACAGTGGAGAGGTGAGACAGAGCAGAGGTGAGACGGGGAGTGGAGGGTAAGGAGAAGTGAGACGGGGAGTTGAGACAGAGAGAGGTGAGAGAGGAGAGATGAGACCCAAGGGAAGGGAAAGGTGAGACAGGTAGAAGTGAGAGGAATTGACATAAGAATAGGGAGAGGCCTGGAGATAGCTGCTCCAGTTTTTCGACAGTGTCCAGAGCATGTTGGCTTCACTGTCACATGGCTCTAGTGGGGCTCGTAGGGTGCTGGGGAGGGGAGGGGGGGTTAGCCGGGGGCAAGTGGCTCTTTCAGCCAGGGGCCCTGTCAGAGACTGGCTTTGAGAAGAACAAGATCACAAAGAAAACCGTGGCCTCCCCCTTCCTCCACAGGCTAGATCAAACCACATACCCCACCCCCTGAAGGCAGAACTAACCAATCAATGCTTCATTCTGGGGTTTTATGATTACAAAAAGCTCTTCATCCTTTTTACAGAGAAATCCCTCGAGTAACAGTCGTTCATTCTCTCCCTCCAATCTCTCCCCACTTCACGCTCCCGATAGGAGAAACTAGTTAGAATAATGTTGATGCTGAACAGGCAGTAACAGCGCATAAAGCTTCACCACCAGTACCGTTTGGCACTGCATTTAAGGATGCCCTCAGTGCACGAATACATGATTCAAATAGTCAATCCAGCACGGTAGAGGTGATTCAAATAGTCAATTCAGGTTGGTAGATGTGATTCAAAGTGTTGGTCCCAGGGTGGCGTCAACCTCGACCAACTACCATCCTAACCCTAACTCTGCCCAACCACCCTCGCCCTGGTACCTCCCTTGAATGCAGTGTAGCCTGCCAACCTTACAGTCAGAAGGCAACGCCTCAGCTTAAGCCTGCCTGGCTGCACCTCTGGCCTGGAGGGCACAGGTATTCAGACAGACGCCTCTGCAGCAGCAGCAGATAGGGGAGTTGGCCCCGATCGCCTGCAGGGTGAGTTTCAATAGTTTGACATAATTGCCTTCCTCTCTACGGCCTACTGAGGTGACAGCACAGGGCAGGGGAACAGACATGGGCGTAATGAGTGGGGGAAAAGCGCTGTGCTTTCCCCTGCCACTGTATATGGTCAGCGGTAAAATCGTGGAAAAGACCAGAGTGGGGAAATAGACAAACTAAGGTGAAGTAAAATAAGTCTCATAATTGAGATGCACCCTACATCTTTTCTCCCCATAGGCCTTGGCAGTGCAAAATGCAGTGAGGTATTGATCACATAAAAGTATGGTTGACCACGTGAGTGAACATTTAAAAAGGCACTGTCAGAGAACCTCCATGTCAGTGAACAGAAAAATTGATCTTTGTCAACAGTGCTAAAATCTTATGCTTGTTTGCAATCCATAAAAACAGACTTGTGCGTTTATTGTGGCCCCCTCTATGCCAGCAAAAGCACTGAAGATTTTTTAACAGCACATTCTAACGCTACTAGATGCCATACTGCTTATATATATTATCTCTTTCAGCTCTAAGCTACAGATTCCAAGATGTAGATTCTTTGTAAGTCGTTTAAGTTACCATAACAACCACTTAAAACAGCGAGTCCTCTTCAGACTGAATGAAAAACAACTAAAAATGGACCATATTGTTTTCAGCATTGTGCCATTAATGTGTTTTTAACCTTCAAACTATTTTCATTATGATGTCAAAACTATGTTAATGGATATGTAAAACGTTTGATTATGTTATGTCCACAAGAGGGCGCTGTGAATACTAACTGACCACCACAAAAATCCCTTACTGTTAAACATCAGCACTTAGTTGTAAAATGTCTTGACTGTTGATAGAAAGAGAAAACAGTTGTTTGACTAAAACCATCCAGAGACTGTGTTATAAAATGCCCCTTTCACCCAAGAAACCAGGATTTGAGATATGACATTCAACCTTTTCATAGCATATCAGGAGCCAAGTAAGGCTTTCAAAATCACCTCCACACCTTCCATACTCGAAACCACTGTTGCGTAGGCAATGGGATGAGTTGTTCCAAGTCCAGAACGCCAGGCAGACCAGGCAGTATGATAGACAGGCAATATGACAGACAGCATGACTTCTGAAGACTGAGTAAGACTTTGATATTCCCCAATATGGGCTGAAGTGTTTTAGTGTGGATGAGAAAGGCCTCTGGTGTCGGGTCAGTAGTCTCCCTCCGCAGGTGGCGCCCCCTGGAGGAATGGGGAGAAGGACGAACGCACTGTGCGCCCCTTCAGTGGTTGCTGCACCCGGAAATTGTTGACCATGCTCTTCTGGGCTTCCTCCTCCGCTGAGGTGAAGAGAAGGCTCCGGAACACTGCCAGCTGGCAGCGAAAGGAAGAGAGAGGGAGAAATGTTAATGAAGAGAGGAGGGAGGGAGACACAGGACAAGAGAGAGCATGAAAGAGACCAAAAGAGGGTGGTGAGGCAAGAGAGTGAGGAGGAGGGGAGGGCAGGGATAGAGGGGGGGTAAAATGTGTCAAGGGATCATATTTCAAGAACAGACCCGCTTTACATGGCTCAGACCACAGCTTTCCTGTCACACACACCTGGTCGTGGCTCACTTCGATGTGTTGCTTCATGATGATCCACGTGACGGCCTCTGTGAGAGGGGGTGTGGTCAGCGACCCTCCGTAGGTCCAGTAGTCATCGATGTTTGCGGGCAGCAAACAGGCAGGGTCAAATCTGGTGAACTCCACCACACTGTCCTGGAGGGGTGGAGGAAGTACAGATAGCTGTGTTTTAGTTTTAGAATGCCAAGTGAAATCCCTTTATTAGAATAACTTACAACATCCCTGTACCAAAGTAATGAAGTCTACAGCTGTACATTACACAGTCCAAATTTGACAGGCAGTGGTGGGTGATAGTCTCTTCTTTCACCACAAGGGGGTGATGAAAGATTAACGACAACTGAAATACCAAGCGTGTTCCCAACACTCACGTGTTCCAAGCACAGCTCATGTTACTGCATAGTACTTCTGTGTAATCATGTTGGTGAACAGTCTGTTCTCTGACCCTCTGAACGCTGATAACCCCGCCCCTCATTTACACTCTGCTTCCTGGCATCCCTGCATCGCTCCCAGTCGCATCGTGCAGCAGCTTCCACGTTACACATGTACATGACAACACCAGCTGAGGTGGGAACTAACCTGACAGACCTTAACCAGACCTCTCTCCATCCCAGACTCTAACCTGACATGTCCTCCCAGACCTCTCTCCCTCCCAGACTCTAACATGAACTCTCTCCCTCCCAGACTCTAACCTGAACTCTCTCCATCCCAGACTCTAACCAAACCTCTCTCCATCCCAGCCTCTGACCAGACCTCTCTACCTCAGACTCTAACCAGACCTCTCTACTTCACAGACTGTAACCAGACCTCTCTCCCTCCCAGACTCTAACCAGATCTCTCTTCCTCCCAGACTCTAACCAGACCTCTCTCCCTCCCAGACTCTAACCAGACCTCTCTCCCTCCCAGACTCTAACCAGACCTCTCTCCCTCCCAGACATCTCTCCCTTCCAGACTCTAACCAGACCTCTCTCCATCCCAGACTCTAACCAGACCTCTCTCCATTCCAGACTCTAACCAGACCTCTCTCCCTCCCAGACTCTAACCTGAACTCTCTCCCTCCCAGACTCTAACCAGACCTCTCTCCATTCCAGACTCTAACCAGACCTCTCTCCATCCCAGACTCTAACCAGACATCTCTTCATCCCAGACTCTAACCCAGACATGGCAAAACAACGGCCCGCAGGCCATATACGGCCCGTTAGGCTTTTTAATCCGGCCTACCGAACTTGTCCAAATGATAGTAAAAACCTCATTTATTTCCCCTTTTCCCCGCAACGCCTGCGTTTCCATTAAAAGCAATGTGCACATTTTACGCACAGCAGCGGTACAGTAGCTTCATTAACACGCCGCACATCGCTCTCAATTTGAAGACACACTTCTAGTGTCTGCTGCAGGTAGGATATTTAATACAGTCTATCTCTGTGTGCTTGGCGACGGTACACACGTACTGTTTGCGTGTGAAGGTGAAGGCGTCCGTGGCGAGTTTGTAGAGCGCGCGGTCAGGACAATCCGTCCATGATTTTGCGGGGTTTAACACGATTAGAAATGATTGAGCTTGAGTATTTAATTGTGCAATAATATGTTTTCAATGCTGAAAGTGTTTCCATGAACCTTTTTCCAAAAATTTTGATTTCTTTAACTTTGCACCCTCAATTGAAACGTATTAAAAACAGACGCAATCTCCAGGTTTGATAAATCACATGGCGTGTGGCATTTTTATCTCTTTACATTTTCTCTGTCCAGTATTGTGCAAAATAGTGTGTAAATGCCCCATTTTGCATATTCTTTGAGACAAACGTACCAACAGGATAAGGGCTATTTTGCACATTTGAAAGATGCAGTCCTCAGTGCGCACTGTTAATAAATCCGGTTGTACATTTATTTGCGTGTGCTTACTGTGCTAGGAGGTTTGCACACACGCTTCAGTATATCCGGCCCAAACACTCCCTCCAAATGCTCCTGGCCCCGCCCCCCTGTTAAATGTTAGAACCTATTGTGGCCTGCGAGTCAAAAGGTTTGCCCACCCCTGCTCTAACCAAACCTCTTTCCCTCCCAGACTCTAACCAGACATCTCTCCCTCCCAGACTCTAACCTGACATGTCCTCCCAGACCTCTCTAACACCCAGACTATTACCAGACCTCTTTCCCTCCCAGACTCTAACCTGACCTCTCTCCCTCCCAGACTCTAACCTGACATGTCCTCCCAGACCTCTCTAACTCCCAGACTATTACCAGATCTCTTTCCCTCCCAGACTCTAACCTGACCTCTCTCCCTCCCAGACTCTAACCTGACATGTCCTCCCAGACCTCTTTAACTCCCAGACTCTTACCAGACCTCTTTCCCTCCCAGACTCTAACCTGACCTCTCTCCCTCCCAGACTCTAACCTGACCTCTCTCCCTCCCAGACCATTACCACACCCCTCTTCCTTCCATACCAGGCTTCCTGAAGGAAAGGCTTGAGGTCTTGCTCTTACCTTGTGTCTGACAGCAGGGAGGGCATCCACTAGTTTCTGAAGCCCCTCGTGTCTCTTTCCCACCTGCGGGAATAGATCAGGACACAAGACTATATTGTCCATATCCAGCGCTCAAGAAATAACCTTTTCACATGTTCACACAGTAGGCCTGTGTTCAGTATGATCTTAGATTTACTGTCAGACATGGAATGTTAATCTGCAGGAGAATGTGTGTTCGTGTGCAGAAACAAACACAGTCCCTTGTGTGTGCATGCTGAGGGGATGTTGAGGGCTGGAAAGCTGAGATGTGGGCAACTGGGTAGGGCTTTGTGTGGATTGGTAGTTCTGTCAAAACCTAGGGTAGGGCTATGTGGGGTAGGATGGTTCAGTGAATACCTGGGCAGTGTGGGGTAGGACAGTTCAGTAAATATCCAGGGCAGGGCTGTGTGGGTAGGGTAGTTCTTTTTACCTTAAGGAAGACTCCAAGAACAGCCAACCCATTGTCTTCCATTACGGCCTCCTCAAACAAGCTGTATTTGTCAGAGTTCCAGTGAACTATGTGAAGCTACAGATGGAGAGAAAAAAGAGAGAAAGAAAGAATGAGGAAAAAGAGTGAAAGAGAGAGATACAAACAGTGAGCATGTGAACACTCAGTACAACAGACCTTGTCCTTATGAGCACAATAGGGTACAGTATGAGTTCTACTTGCATTTGAGCCTCAAAGCCATTTTCTGGCCAATATCCACGCATCACACCAATTCAGGCCTAACACAGGTGTCTGTTTCCATTCATTCGCACTGAGCCATTCTGTTGAATGACACCCTATCTCTCTGACCTTCTGCTGACTTGCAGGTTCTCATGCAGCCTCTCACTGCGTTCCTCCCTGTGTGAAAGCGCAACAAAGGCCCAACCCTGCCAGCCAGACCTGCTTCTGCCTCAACCATCAGGGGCTCGAACAAGACCCAAGATCGGCAGGGACCGGGGCTCTATACAGGGGCCGGGGCTCTCGACAGGGACTGGAGCTCTATACAGGGGCCGGGGCTCTCGACAGGGACCGGGGCTCTCGACAGGGACCGGGTCTCTCGACAGGGGCCGGGGCTCTATACAGGGGCCAGGGCTTTATACAGGGACCGGGGCTTTATACAGGGACCGGGGCTCTATACAGGGGCCGGGGCTTTATACAAGGACCGGGGCATGATGGGGACCAAGACGTAACCATGCGAATACACTGAAAACCAGATACCTCTTGCAAAAAAGTGTTTGTCTAAAGAGGCGTATACCCAAGTGCCCAGTGCGCACACACACACACAAGCAAACGCACGCGCACACACACACACGTGAGATTGTGTAATCAGCAATGAACAAATGTGAACCTCCCCCTACTCACACACAGGTTTAGAGAACTGTTTCATGGTCACACCCTATCAGGAAGAGCCTGTGGCGTGATCCCGCAGGGCTGGCTGAACCAGACAAACAGCCTGTCAAGGGACCAGACACCACAGGGGCCAGACACCCTGTTGTCCCTCTCTTACGTAAGCTTAGGTGAGCGGAACAATACTGAAATAGACCCATCCCCTGAGGGCTGAGGGGACTGAGCACTCGGTCTGTTTCTATAAAGAGGAACGTGCCGGTGTGACTCAACATAACGTGCACGTTACGAGCCCGTTCCACACTTCTCGACAGGACGACTAGATCCCGGTCTAAATCCTTCATAACATCCTTGTAACACGGAATACAGTAGGCTTGTATGGGTATCTTATCTAGGTATATACCTTATCCCAGGTCTGGCATTGTCTTATCCATTTTTTTTGTTGGTATCAGGAAATCCTGGACATAATAAATACGCAGGCACGCTACCTTACAGTACAACACCAAACACAGGCATCATAAACACAATCGCGCCAGGTGTTATGACCTATTCCAAGCTGCAGTAACACCGGAGCGAGTCTGTTAAGATTGTTCCGCTAACTGAGACGTTTTGCCATCTTATCGTATTGAGCTGCAGGATGTATCTGTTAAAGTTCTCTTTGGGTTCTTTAAAGTGCATGATCTGAGCTGGGTACCTCGGCAGGGAACAGGCGGCGGTCCACAGTGTGCTCTGAGCCCCAGGCGTTGGTCTCCCCCCAGTGGAAGTGAAATTGACAAAGCCGGAACTGGTCTTCCAAGGGACCCCCTTTAAGTGCTGCACAATGATCATGGTGATGTCATACTATGTCACAACAAAGATCTGATACAAAAACAACATTAAAAACCATACTGCACATATTCGTATTTGGAAACCACTGGCTCACCACTGACTCACTGTCAAGACTCTAATACCTTTCTTTATTTGTGGGTTCCATCATGAAAATATACCCAAGAACTGCGTGGTTTGTATTGATACTCATTTGAAATTATACATATTTTATATCATCATATATATTTGAAGTAACCATAAAAGATTCAAATGAGTTGACACTTCCACGTGGCAGCCTGAACGCAATCGGTAACGGTCCAGGAAAGTGAGAAATAAAATCTTACTGGATTTGTCGGTGGTGTCGTCGTACTCCACCAGGAAGGAATAGCCGTTGTTCCAGATCTGCTGACAGGTCCTCGCGTCGTACTTCGCAATTAACGGCTTCAAGTTCGGGTCAAAGATGCTCTTACGCACCGTGATATCGATTGGAGATTGACGTTCTCCTCCCGGGATGGCGAGTGGTTCTTGCCACATCGGGTGCACTGAAGAAGAGATTACAGTAACCAGTTAACATAACGGCAAAGTACCTAGAGAAAAACATCAGGCGAAAAAGCTGAACAGAGTACAACTCAGAATGAATCACATCGATTAGAAACACATACTTTTCATTGTGTACTCGGCTGCTCCCTGCATTTTGTTTTTACAGTAAAAGAGCAATACAACGAACAGAATAGCGGACGATTTTATTCACACAAAAAAGTCGTCTCGAGTTCACAAAAATATCGTCCGTGATTCGGGTAGCGGTAGGAGGAAGGAGTGAGGGAGGAATATAATTTCCTTGGTAGGCTGTTTTACAAGGAAATTGCAAAATAAGTTAGACGTGGGAAGGCTATAAAGAAAGTGACGCGCGGAATGTATTGGCAGTCTGCCAAGTCCAGTCCACAGCTGGGCACTGATCCGTTAGTCCAGTTCTGAATGACTTTGAGATATAACTACGGAAAAGTCATCGAGCGGACTTCCTTTCCTATGTGTAGCATGTGACTGATGCTCTTGTATACTGCTTTGAATGAAAAAGCTTATGATTATTACAATTATTCTGTATTACCAATAGGTTTCAGGGTTGGAAAAGGCGTGACTGTGAACTGTTAGTGATTATTTGCTATTGGTTAGTGCATGACATCTTGACCTAGTAAGTCCCAAGATGTAGGCTATCCCTTAACGTGACACCACAATGTAGTTAAGTGTCCATAGTCCATCCTTACTCTACAATAAACCAGTTATAGGCTATCCTTAGCTCATTCTACCTTTATATGTTCATTATGCGCGTGTTCTCTTTCGAAACCATGGTCAATCAGTTGCTTAGGATACTATGAACTGCTTTTGTGGAAAACACTTTCAATTCAAAGAACTCAGACGTAATAAACTGTCAGAAAGAGGCTATAAGCTAGACTACATGGCCTACAATAGTTGCATTTAGAAAATGAAACTATTGTGAACTGAACTCAATAGCATACAGTTTAAAGACCTCACCCTTGAGTAGCCTAGTTCTGGTACAGTACACAATCACATAAAAGGAAATACAAAAGCAATCTTCAGGGTTGGACAAGAACATGCATGGACGTGATTTTAATGTGTTAAAATGTGTCTGGCGTTAGGGACAAACATAAAAGATGATGGAATGTGGCAACATATTCTGAAACATCTAACCTTATATGGGAGCTGAAGATGAGTTGAATGACTAAAACAATTTCGAAAATCGGTCAACAATAGGCCAAGACAATGTCAACATCCTAGCAGACCTTGGCTGCGCTCAAACCCTGGACATCAAGGTTTGTTGTAAATACACAATGAATCATGGTCGACCCTGATCCACCCGTGCGAAAGATCCAGTCCCTTGTTTCCAGGACTCTTTCCACATGCTTAAAATGACAACACGGTAGCACGAGTACTTCGTCTACTTTTGACGTTTATAAAAAATGACGTTGTAGCCATCATGTGCTTCTATTAGAAAAAAATGTCAGGTGTTCAAAACAGAAGACACAGGTTAAACGTTTTTCCGACACGCTTTTTGTCTAAAACTCTTAGCCGTCAACTGACAGCGTAGACCATTTTTTCTCAAATAAACCCGACGGCACATCCTGGTCTAACTTTACACAAGTCGGCGAAAACACAACAACATTATCTTTCACACTTAACTTACTTTGCGAAAGCACATACTTGCTCGAACACGCACTGAGATTGCATGTTCTCACTGGTATAAACCTCTGGCTCCTAGTGTGCCTGATGAGACGTCGGTGCAGTTGTCGAGCGAGGGGCGATGCAATCGATGACAGAATCACCATGATGAAGCCTTCGAAGTTGGTTGTTCAAAGACGCTTTTCGGAGCTTGTCACAACAATACAACAACGTTGATGCGAAAAACAATCAGTTATGGTCTCATGTACCCGACGTTTTCTTTACATAACAGTTTCCCAACGTACAACCAGTACCACAACGTAATTGGGTTTCAGTCCAACTCTGATGGCAGTTGCATTTGGAACGCCTCCTCGCTCTCGCTTGACTGGTTGGAGGTACAAAGTGGGCAGGCTTTCAGCAAAAACGTACAGCGACAGCAAAATATAAATGGGTCTTCTTCTTCTGTCCACCAAAATATAGATGACTATTTATGATCGATCGTATAACAAAGAGAAAGCGAATTTTTGCCCTGATATGCGCCGTCCAGCTGCCCGATAACAAGTTTTAGTCCACGTTAAACCAACGCAGCTTATGCTTATTGTATATAAAATGGAGAGCTCGCCGAGTGTGGGTCGCGGATTTCGACCAATCAGCTTCATCCAACGAGGGGCGTTTTAAGCATCATTCTCGAAGCGAGACAAACATGGGCTACGAGTGAACTATAGGGACATAGGCTTCCCATCAATAGAACAATAGTAAAGGATCCCCTACAACACGTTTGAATATTTCATTACTCAGATGAATGAAAAGCGTTCAAAGCGCACCAGAGGCAGGTCACTAGTCTTAAAAGGGAAGGATTAACTCACCATCACAGTAAACATGTTGAAAAGATGCAGTGTTGACATTACCAGGAGGACATCGTGACAGTGGACAATGTTCAAACTAAACTTATGCACCGCTGTAATGTTTTTCCTGAAAACCGACACATTTCCTTTCACAGTAGCAGTACAAATGACCTGTGATGTGATGTCATGGAAGTTATAAAGGTTACTAATCCTGCTGTATATGAACCCTATGTCCAGCTTTAGATGAACAAGAAACACGTTTTTTTATTTCATTAGTAATCATAAAGCACAAATTTACATTGAAGAAGCATAGAAATTTGACAAAGCACTTCCCTCATATCAACCTACTCTCAAATAACCCTGACAAGGAATGTAGTATTTACTGTAAATGGACTCATCCATGTGGCCAGTCAGGATGTCGTCACTTTGCACTGGACTTTAATCCCTGTCACGAACGCACTTACCACTAAACATTTGTTCTAGGGGGTCTTCATGCCACGTTGGAGAACACAAACTACTTTATCTCAAGGTGAGCAGGACACTCAAAAATGACTTGGCTGTTCCGGGCCAACCAGCAGGACAGTAAAAGTACAACGTGAACCTAATTCCTTTCTGCACAACGTAATTGCTGTAATGAGGCCTTTTCCCTGTGCTTGAACAAAACAAGACATAACTCACTGTCTAATTTAGTTTCAGTCCTGCAAACACCAGGCACTTAACTGGGAAACAAGGTGTCCCAAGTCCCAGAAGACAAGCAGGTTTACATTTGTGAAAGACCTTACATTCACAAACCTAATCCACCCCACCAAACAGTACAAGCTATATTTAGCTGTACAGTACACGCCTGTTCTGTTCCAGCTGGTTGAGGTCCTAGCAATAGATTGTCAACCTACAACTCTTTTGTCAGAAGTCACCTTAGCCAAGAATGCAGTGACTGCTCTCCCCCCCTCCCCCTCCCCCCTGGGTGGGTGAGTCAGACAGAGGACTTTTTAGAGGACTTCAGGTATCTGATGATCAGCTGATCTCATTCAACAGCGGCTGTCTGTTTGGTCCAAAGGCCAACCTAACTACGACTGGTCTCATCGTACGAGTCTCACGGTACCCCTTCTCTATGGTAACGAGCTACAGAACGACAATCAAAGAGGTTGGATGATGCGCCTTTTGCCCACTGTCTGAGGTCAATGGGTGGTCAGTCAGTCAATCAGTCAATAAATCAGTCAGTCAGTCAATAAATCAGTCAGTCAATCAATCAATGCTCAGATGGGTTTTTTGTTTGGTTGTTTTTTTTTAACCCTTCAATGTGTAAGATTACAATGATTCTTATCAAATACATAAGAAAAAAGACATTTGGTATTTAACGCGTTTCTTTCAGTCTCCCTAAAATGTTTGCACAGAATTGGCGACACCCTTACTTGTGACGAGGTAAATACAGTACATTATTAAAAAAAAAAAACATTACAAAAACATTTCTTCCATCTTCCAGGATAAAATTGGGTCAAACTTCCCACTGACTTCAGACAGCATCCTAATGAAACTACCCACTAACAGTTTTTTTGTACATATATATATTTACACACGTTTGGTGAGGGTGGAACAGCGTATGAAAGCACTAACACAAAGTTCTGTCCTTCTGAGGTGGAAAGGGCTCAAGGCCCATGCGACGTGCCCAGGGACTACAGCTAGTCTAGAGCGATGATGTCGTCATCCTCTGCCTCGGCCGATTGGTCCACGCGTTGGCGTTTGACGGAGGCTTCGCCGGTCTCCGCGTCCTGCAGCTTCCTCTTGCGGAGGCTGCCGCCCGTCTCCGTGGCGACATCCATGGAGCTGGAGGAAGGCTCCTCCTCATCAGAGTCCACGATGAGGACGTCATCGTCGTCGTTCGCCGCCGCCGCCGCCGGGGTAGCTGGGAAGGACAAAAGGATCACATCATCCTGGTCTTACAGGTAACACGAGCAGCTCTCGCAGACACTAATGTTGTGTCCAGAAACTCCCTTGCGTGGTTAACCCCTTGGTGTACTGTGATACGAACATGTAGTGTGTGTGCTGCTCACCTTTTGAAGACGTTGATGGCTGTGCTGAATCTTTGTTGCCATTGGCGATGTTGTTTCCCTCCTGTGTGCTGGCCGGAGTTGGGGCCTTATCTGGTGCATCCCCCACCACCTCAAACTCCACATCTTTCTCCAGGTCCTCACTGGAAAACGCACACAAACATACACAGTGACGGGGTGAGAGGACAACTTAATAGAAAAAGCTCCATGAGAGAGGGAGGGAGGGAGGCCGTACCAGTGAAGCACGTTCACCAGTAGTGTATAGTCCTGAAGGAAGTCATCTACTTGAAGACGGCTGCCGTTACGAATCCCAAAATCGGAGAGATATTTGCTGTTGTTGGCTGAAAGCACACCAATGAATACAGATGGCATTATTTTCAAGTTAAAACCTTGATACACATAAATAACAGAAGAAAGAAAATTTAACATTGTCTCACTACATACGCCCTCTGGTGTTCCGACAGAGAAAATGCTGTGATACCTAATGCAGTGTATTATGGGATGTATTCAGGTTATGACGTTAGGATACCTTCAGTCTCTCCCTCCTCAGAAGAGATCAGGATGGTGCCTTTCCCATCTTCTATCTGGACGTCTGGGGCCACCATGCCGAACTTCTCCTTCAGGATCTGCAACACACACACACACACACCAGGTCAGACCACCCCACATATGACTGGTGAAGCTGGGCTCCTCCATGTCTGATGTGACCCTCACCTTGTCCTGGAGGCTAAGCACGAAGGTTTTGTGGACGTTGAGTTTGACGGTGACCTCAGGTTTGCTGGCGCACACGTAGCAGTTAGCGCTGGGTGGGTCGAGCGCGCAAGGAACCAGCAGCTTCTTCCTGGGGTTGGGCTGCTTGTTCAGAAAGATCTAAAGGTGGGGGAAAAAGAAAACAAAGTTTACAAAATGTGGAGCGATTGTGAGCGACCTGGTCAGGCAGGGAAAAGGTTAAGGGTCAGGACTTGACTAGTTGAGCAAGTATCCTGACCACTCAATGATTCATGACCTGGGGTTCAGTTCCACACTAGGTACGGAATAACAAAGTGACAACAACAACAAGCCACACACACACACACACGTCTGAGCAACCTAACATCTGCAAGACACAACATCGTCTTTCAAGTTTCAAAATACGCCTGAAGTCTCAAACATTGGATAAAACAAACACCCATGAAGCATGCAATTAGGAAAGAAAAATTCATTAAATAACTTATTGAAGCGATAAAGGGAAACCATAAGAACTCAAATTATAAAACAACGTCCTGCTTGGAGAGGAAGTCAATGAGCCAAGCAGGGGAATTGACATGGAAAAAAGGAAACAGGGAACTCACTGTGCGACACTGCTCCGCATTACCAGACAGGATCTTGAGGGACTCGAGCACGATGAGGCCGGCAATGATGGCGTTGGTGGTGGCGATGGCCGGGATGATGTTGCCAGCCATGGCTGCAAGAAGCAAGACGTCACCATGACAACACTTATCTGACTGCAAGAAGTTTCCCTTTGGGACACTGTAGGTCAATCTACTGACAGCAGGAGGCTTAAGCCACACAGTTTACAACGAATGCAACAAATAGGACCTCATTGGTGTACGAACTGGGTTAGATGGGCTTTTCACGACACACTGACACTACATCTCACATGGCGAGTCCCAGATGTTCAATACAACACACTTGAACTATGACCCAGATCACCAAGTGTAAGTGCAAAATAACTATGGTAGCCATGGTAACCAAATGTTGCTGTCACTCACACTTGACGTCAAAGCGACTCTTCATGTTCATGCTGAACACGTGCATGCGCAGATTGGCTGCCGAGGTAACAAAATCCATGGCGGGGGCATCGTCCTGGTAACAGCAGAGGAAAGAGTTCAGAGAGTGACAGACTTCACTAATCAAGTCTCTCTGGTCATGATGGCCTCTTTCAGCCACCCTAAGAGGGTGGACAAGAGGCTCCACTCAAAAGGAAGGAAGGATGCTAGTATGCAGTATTGAAGCAGGCCCCCGTGTCCTTGTTACCTTGTCCCAGACCAGCTCTGCTCCATCTCCCTGGTTAGCCAGCTGGGTGCGCAGGGTCTCCACACTGCGGGAGAAGAGCAGGGAGTAGTCCTTCACCCCCAGCACCTGCTGGTCCTTCAGGCCAGCCCCAGACACCTCCTCCTGGGGGCTCACTGACACGCACGGAACAGAGGGTGGAACACACACACACGTAGGAGGGTGGAGAACACATACATGGGCAGAACGGTTGAGCAAACACACACAGGCAGGCAGGAGGAAGGACACACACACAGACAAAACAGAGAGGAGACGGAAAACACCTTCAATATGAGAAAAGACTACAAACTGAGAATGGCCCTGGGTAATATGATAGTATTATTATCACTCTTACTTATTACAACATCAACAACTGTAGCTAAGCAGATCTCATGCCCTGTAGAGCAGCCTCACCTAGTTTCTGCAGGTCGTGCCAGTCCAGAGGCAGAGGGGCCTTCCTCTTCTTCCACAGCTTGTCCATGGTCAGCAGGTACATGATGTCATCCTTGAAGAGCTGCAGCACAATACATCACAGTTGTGTAGTCAATTACTACTGAAGCAGACTCTTCCTGTATCGCTGAAGCAGACTCTTCCTGGCTCACTGGAACACACTAATTCCATCTCACTGGAGCAGACTATTTCTGTTTCATTGGAACAAACACTTCATGTCTCACTGGGACAGACTCTTCCTGTCTCACTGGAGCAGACCCTTTCTGGCTCACTGGAGCAGACCCTTCCTGGCTCACTGGAGCAGACCCTTCCTGGCTCACTGGAGCAGACCCTTCCTGGCTCACTGGAGCAGACCCTTCCTGGCTTCCTGGAGCAGACCCTTCCTGGCTCACTGGAGCAGACTCTTCCTGTCTCACTGGAGCAGACTCTCCCAGTCTCACTGGAGCAGACCCTTCCTGTCTCACTGGAGCAGACCCTTCCTGTCTCACTGGAGCAGACCCTTCCTGTCTCACTGGAGCAGACTCTTCCTGGCTCACTGGAGTATAATCTTCTTGTCTCCACATCTTCAGAGGCCTCACCTGCAGCAGCTGCCTACCTTGTTGAAGATCTTGACGGGGTCATAGCCGGTGGAGCGGGCCCAGTCCTTGGTGGAGACACGCTTGATATCCCCGTCCTGGTCCGAGGCTGTGGCTCGGGCTGCCGTCTCCTCTGGCTTCCCTGGGGCGCAGAACCAGTGTTATTACATGCTAGTTACCAGGGAGGGAGCACAATAACATGCTTGTCACTAGGCATTAGTTTGGAGGATCATAGTTATACTCACATGTAGCCTCCGGATCGGCGGTGTCAGGTGAGACTTCCTGGTCTGCATCCTCCTCTCCAAACAGCTGACTGACAAACACACAACACAGAACAGCTTATCATACGGGCTTACAACAGATAACACGTATCAGCCCTCTAATGATCAGTTCTAGCAGACCAGGGGACTGTGTACATAACTGCTGGGAAGGCCTGACATGATGTGTATCTGACTATCACACATAGCGACACAGCCAGCTGTCTGCCGTCTGATCTGACATGCAAAAGAAATTTATCTGAAGGTAGTAACCATTACTACCTTCAGATAAATAGCTTTTTCGTGTGTTCAAGTCAGCAGGTACTACCACTAAAGGGCGGCCTGGTAAAAAGCGGACTCACTTGAAGAGGTACTTGGCCCAGACGATGCAGTGGATGGGCTCTGAGGGAGTGTTACGGATGGTGCATCCTGGGAAGGTTTTCTGTGTGGGCTTAGGCTGGCACTCATAGCACTCTGTGAGACCCTGGGAAGGGAGAGAGAGAGAGAAGGGACAGAAAGAGAGAGTAATGGGACACTGAACCAATAGGAGTGGTACAACGGAGAACGACTTCAGATTTCATCAGTTAACGTTTGGCTAACTGATCATGCGGCAGGAGGACAGGAGTGATATAAATCTGATTGATAGCCACAAGGAGTGGACCGTGACCTTAAACAGATGTAATTCAGACATTTTCTGTAGGCGGTGCTGTCGTACCTTCTTGATGACAGTCACCTGGCCCAGGTAACCGGCTGTGCCACTCTCAATCAGAGGAATGTCCGCCGCCAGACACATCCGGTTGACATGGTTACGGGCCGCTGCAGGACAAGATGGAGGACACACATGAAAAATCTCTGAAGAAGATGAACAGTCGGCTGTGTGTCTGTGAGTACGTGCAGTTGGTAGGAAGGGGTTAAGCAATACAAGACTGTACCTCGATTGTCCAAGGCATTCATGACCAGTATGAAATTCCGGAAGAATTCCACATTGTAGTCGGGGCTAAACAGTCCACAGAGACACCATTAACACAAACAGGACATACAGAAATCCCACCAAATAAAACTATTAAACAGGCCTTGGAAACGTTAAGATTGCAACATGGTATGTCCCAATCTTAGAACATGCATCACCTGTCTGGGTGATACTGTCTAATACTAATGTAGTATGTAAAAAAGTGTTCTCACTTCATGACGCTGTCGTGGTAGGCTGTGATGTTGGCTGTGGGGCAGAACTGAAGAACGCTCTCTTTGGCCACCTGCAGGACAGGCACAGACACCACATCTTAGACTAAAAGGGTTTCAATCATTCACCAGACAGAATGTGTTGGGCATTTTGAAATCCGTATTGGTCTGTATTGTTTGCTACTGTGCTACAACAGGCGTTTTTTGTTTTGTGAAGTTTTTTCGGAAACCTCTAGGGATCCTTTGTAGATGGAGTGATTTGGCTGATTCGTAAATACTATGTATTTACAAGACTTATATTATACTGATATGTTTATTACCAACCTGGGCTTTAGACTTCCCCACATGCTTCTTCTGGAACAGGAACTGTCGGTTGAGGTTGCTGACATCAATAGTGTCCAGGTCGATCTGAAGAATCACACCAGTTTTATACTCTTAATAAAGCACAAGATTAGCAACACCGCCACAACTAGCCTGCTTGGATTGAACTAGATGATAACCCAAGCGACAAACGGAAGGATGCTCTGGAAACTACATGGGTGCTAACTGGGAACCTGCATATGAATTTGTCTGCAAATCTCTGCTACAGTTACGGCTACCGTTAGCTAGCATAGGATCCTATGCACCATCAGTCCTGTAAAATCACAACACTAAAGACTTGCTCTCCTCTTATTAATATTCTTAATGGCTTAACTAGACACTTAAACTTTGTAAGATAGTTTGCTGGCGGGCGTCAAATCGAGTCTCCAAAATATGGCGCGTACTTGAAACATCTAAAAGTGATCTAAACTAGCTACTTTAGAAGATTACTATATTTATAATTGATAACACATTTAGAATTTTAAAATGATCTTGTGCCACGGGTGAAATTTGATTTGGGACTAATTTGTAGTGAATCAATAGAACCAGCTTGTTGGTCACTAAAATAAACATTGAAGGACCATATCCCCAATAGTTTGCTAACTAGCTAGCAGGCGGTATCGTTTCATCTAAACAGTCCGCCCCGAGCGGCGCCGGGATGAAAAAGGCTTCAAAACCAAGCTAGCAACGTGAGTTCACTATAACCCACAATCAACAACAATTGTCTTCAATACATCCAACGAAGTTAAGAATGCCATGCACATTTTTTATTTTAAAAGCGCTTGTCATTTGCCCTAGTCATATGACGTCCATAGAAAAATTCCATTAAAATAAACGAACCTAACGTTACCTCGAGAACGCTAGGTAGCTAATTGGGACCTAGCACGCTAGGCCCTGTACACAAAGACCCAGAAGTGCCCTCCCCCTCCAACTTACCACATCTATGTTTTTGAAGCCGGTAAGGACAAGGTTTTTCAAGAGCTCACATCCAATACCTCCGGCTCCGACCACAAGCACCCGGCACGCGGATACGGAGTCAGCGAGCTCTTTTTGGAGAGACCCCACCAGATGTACCATTGTTGAACGGCTCAAGAGGGAATGCACGCTATGTCGACAGGCTATTCGCTAACCATCAAGCTACTAGCTAGTTTTCTAACAAAACCAAAGAGAGAATGGCAAACATTCAGCACAGTCCCTGCAGCACCCTCTGCTGGATAAGAGACTAAATGTCCCAATATATCCTAGAAACGGTAGGAAAAAGACGCAAACGGAGGATAAATAAACAAGAATACATACATGATGAATAGAAATAAACAATATAAATACATAACAGAAAATTATTTTATTGAGTAGATTAACACCGATAAATGGAGCATGAAGAGGAGTGTGATTATCCAATTGTTCGAAGCTTTGTTCAGAAGAGGTAATTTGACAGCCTAGGGTCTCTCCTCAGTCTCTCATCCAGAGCCAGGTACTTCTGTGGGGCTTTGTCCTTGTGTCTGGAATGCAACCAACACACAGTTCAGCTGTGATACTCACCCATACATTCCAAAAGCACTCAGGGTTCCCTGTCCTTGGCCTCAGTCCCTAGTGTTCACCTACCTGCTGAGTCGGAGTTTGAGGATGTGGATCCTGAACATGGCGTCGGAGCAGTAGGCCAGGTACTCATCCTCGTCCTCCTTGGTCATGCTCAGCTGGTTCTTCTGGTACCACAGCTGTTTCTGCTGCAGCTCCTGTGTCTCCTGCAAACACAAGAGCAACTCCACATGAACAATTGTGCTCCGGTAAAATCGTAGCGACAATACTGCTGTGATAGTACTTTCAATGAAGTACTATTCTGTGCTTAACCCTATAACTATTTTCCCCTTTATGAAAACCTGTTATACTCAATCATACTGCACAGTACTGTATTTTATTCCATTCTCTATTAAACTCTTCTTTACTTTACTCGTCTATAGTTTTGCTTTCAACAGTCTACACTATTGTCATCTATCCCCTACTATACTGATGTGTACCCTCTCGAAGCGAGCCTGGATGAGGTTGGCCTTGTCAATGAGCCGCTGCTTGAGGTCGGCCAGACAGTTGTTTCTCAGCAGCACGGCTGTCTGCTTGGTCAGCTTCTCAGGGTCGCCCAGCTGAGCTAGGAACGGAGCCAAGCTGTCCAGCTCCTTCTCCTCCCTGCGCAGGCGTTCCTCCTGGGCTGTTCGCTCCTGGAACAAGTGGGGAGTGAAGTAAGTCTTCGGGGAGGTGTGTGTGTGGGGGGGGGGGTTACACTACAGGACTATCCTCAGGGTCGTCATGGTTCAACGTGAATGCAGGTGCACATGTGCTATCTCTAACCCTATCAGCACAAGCAATTCGGTCTTAGGGATGAGTGATGTGACATGCTGGTGGTGCGTAGGTTGTCATGCAGAAAATGTGTGATAGCTCTGCTGTCCTGTGGAGGGCAGTCATCAGTAACTGCATGGATGAGGCACATCCCCTCTCTGTGAGAGAGCGGCGCGGCGGTGCTGGACTCACCAGCTCCTCCCGGTGGCAGCGGGCTTTCTCGTTCCTGGCTGTATTGTAGATGGAGATGTTTAGCTCTAAGCTGCTCTCCTCCTGCTGTCGTAGCTGGAGGATGGCTCTCACCTGAACACACCCACCCACCCACACAAACGTGCAGACGCATGCTCATATCCACACGCTTTGAACCATTCAGGGACTCATCGATACAGCTGTATTTGTCCAGACACCCACGTACGGTACCTCTTTCTCCGATTCCTTGATTCTTTTGGCCACTTGGATCTCCTCCTTCATCATGTGCATCAACGTCAAATACAGGAATACATTCTTACTGGGCTTCTCAAATGGATCCACCTAAACACACACAGCAGACAGGAGTTCAACAGAGCAAACATAGTTTGGTGTAGTCATTTCGCAGATGCTAACTGTAAATTAGGGTTCTTGTCAAACAGCTTTAGAGGAAAAATGTCCACACAGGTGTTTAAAACATCTTCCTTTTACATTTCCCTGGTATCAGGTAGTGGATTGCACATTGGCGTACCACTGCTGACTGATTATCAGTGAGTGTAGCCGAGCCCTAACCCAGGCTGGGTGGATTAGGCCACACCTGGAAGGAGGAGACCATGTCGGGGGTGAAGGGGTGAGGTTTGTTGGAGTCTCCAGAGTCCCTGGGCTTGGTGAAGTTCCTCCAGGCAGGTATGATCCTGTCGTCTTCCCGGTGGTACGTCACCTGGATGCGGTCCTCGGACACCAGGAACACTCGCTCCGCCACGTCCTCGCTGGCCCGCTTGGACGGGTCCCGATGGAACTTCTCTAATACCTTCTACTCACACACACACACACACACACACACAGACACACACACTCAGAGATCTGTTTACGGTGATGTATCTTAAATCAAGATCCCTAGTAATTGTGCAGAAACGAGGATCACGCCAAGCATTCAGCTGTTCCACGTCAGCAAATACCGTGTGCGTTCATGGTAGTGTCACTGTGAGCAGGGGGCACTATCCAATCACACACGGTACAGGAATCAGCTTGCCTTCAGAGGTCGGTGACCCTGGTCCGGGGCATTTCTTGGGCCGAACATCTTGACCCTCCTGTCAAAGACCACATGTCGGTAGTAGAGAAAGTCCGGGCGGTCTTGGAAGCTTTGTTTCACCTCCACGGGCGTCTCCACAATCTGGGCCAGGCCGTCCGCCCGCGCGTGGCTGTAGAAGTCCATCTGACGCTTCGTCTCAGGGGTCATGGTGATGTACGTGTGGGCTGAGCAGGCAGACGAAACAAATAGTCCATCAAACAAATCCAGTGAACTGTCTTTATGATAAATCATGCTTCTCTTACTAGACTTCGCGGTTTAGGCAGAGCATTTAGATGGCAGCTTGTGAAATACACTACAGTCTTTGCAGGAATGTCCATTAGATAGACCGGTGAGTGGTGAGAGATACATTTCAAGGCGTAGCTGCGTCCAGGTGCGAACTTTTCTATGGTGACATTGCTCTTGGTCTCCAGCTCGCGCTCTTCCAGGTGGTCGTGTCTGTGCTGGAACCACTCCCTCACTTTCTCTGTTTTGGTACCTTTCCACACACACACACACACACACACACAAACACACACACATAAGGATGTACAAATGCATAGAAACCCATACAACCTACCAATCCTAACTCAGGCCCCGTCCCATTGGTGACCAATCCTAACCCAGGCCTATCCCACAGGTCACAAAGGGCCCACTCACAGTCCAGGTCAGTGTAGGTGGTGAGGCGGGTGACAAGCCCATCTGGGAGGAGGTAGGGGGCAAACATCTCCAGCTTGGCCTTCCGGTACTTGAGCACCTTCATACCTCCAGGACAGCGAGTCTCCATGTCTGAATATTCATTCAGGCGTCAGAGGTCAGCCAGGGCAGAACCAGGAACCATGGGACAGAGAGAGTGAAGCAAATAATGGCATGAGAGGAAAAGCAGAATTAATAAATGAAAAGAGGATTGGGGATTGGACAAATAAAAAGAGGAGGAGGGAGAAGGACAAACGAATGGAGAGAAAGTGACAGGAGCATGGAGAGGCACAGGAGGGGAGAGAGAGAATATGGAGGTGGAGATCAAGCGGGGATGGGGTCACCTTGTTCGGAGATGGCGATGGGTTTCACCCAAGATGGAGGCATCTCAAACTGCTTCGGCTCCAGCACTTCATCCTTCATCACAGACGGTAAGAAAGACCGCTTTCACACGTTCGTCCGGCAAACTAACAAGCATGCATTCTATCACAAACCTTGTTCTGTCTGACAGTCATAGACACCCCAGTTCTGGTCATAGCAAACAGAGAGAGAAAAGTGAAGACAAGGAGAGAGTGTGTGTGTTTACACACTAACACTCACTTCATCCTCCTCCTCAGGCTCCAGTTCGTTCCTCATGTCGGGAATGAGGAGGAGAGGATGACCTGTCGCGCCACACAGCAAGTACTCCCACCTGATCGCATCTCCAAGGTCGTAGGTCATATCCTGTCCAAAAGCATACACACAGTCATAAACCAGTCTGGCAACACCCATCTAGATACAGACTGACCATACTTCAACAAATCCTTTAGACACCAAAAGCATTCTAAACTCTCCTCCAAGTATATAGACTACATATACTACTGTAAACAGTCCCTGAGACAGGCAAAGCATACTAACAGCACAGCCAAAGCGACAGTCCTGCATGTTGACCCAGTAGTTGAGGTGGTTCCAGACGCACTCGATGCCCAGGAAGCTGGCATCGCTGGTGCTGAAACTCTTCCCCGTCAAGGGGTCAATGAAGAAGTTCTCCGGGACCTCGCGGCTCCCCGACAGCACCAGAACCCAGCAGTGGACCCGCAGACCTAGCAATGGGTCAGGCGGCGGTCGCTCTTGCTCCTGGGAAACACACGGAAATCTATAAAATAGGGTCAGAACTCAGAACCTAGCTAGTATTACGGTTCTACATCAGAACCTGACTGGCAATATAATAATATTCCACATCATAACCTGGTTACTAATATGGATCTACCTCAAAATGTGTGTATGTAATTATTGTTCAAACTCTGAATTGGATTACATTCATTGGATAGGATTCAGTGGAATTGCATAGTTTCTACAGTATGTCATACATAGGGGGCAAGGTTTAGCGGTCCTCGTGCATTGACTGTGCTCTATGGAGATAGAGGTCTACGTTTTGATTGCATGTTACCCAGGGCGGCGCGTCTCACCTCCTGCAGCCTATCAGCTTCGAGCTGCTTCTTCAGCACGGCGGCCTGGGCTTCTGCCTTGCGACGGTCTGCCTGGCTCTGCTCGAAGCTGCTCTGCAGGTCTCTGGGAGGCTTCACAGAGTACTTCTGGGTCTGCTCCTTTTGCTCTGCTGCCTGGCTCTAGGAACCACACACACACATACACTAACTCAGTCATGGACGTGGCTGTAAATTGGCCATGCATGAAAGAGGTCTACTGTTCCGGTACGCAGGTAATACACCTGTCACACACAGTGTAATAGACAACATCCTACATTCCAAAAGATGTTGTTCGTGCATCAGTTGAATTAGGGCTGTGGTGGTCGTTTGAATTCCCTTCCTTTTGAGTTAAATGCCCTTCCTTCCTCCCTTTCTTTTCATAACTCGCAACATGAAACAACCATCTTGGTCTTGAATGCGACTCTACCTTCACAGGAGCGGTGAGCAGGGGACATTCCAGCATGGTCTGGTTCATCAGACACATCTCCTTGACGGCGTAGCCGCTGACACAGTAGGCGTTGTAGCCGGCGCCCAGCAACAAGCTGCACAACACCGTGGACGACTCGAAGCAGGTGCCCACCTGGGTCTGCAGCACCCAGGTGGGAGAGTACAGGTGCGCAGGCTGCAGAGGCGCACGACACACTGCTGTCACTGCACAGTATACTGCCCTGCACACTGTGGACTGCCTACTACAATACCTAGACAGTTAGGATTGCGTTTTGATTTGATTATGAAAGAATAATTATAACGTATTGAATGTGCAATACGGAAGACTTAGCATGTCAATAATATAAAACATATAATAGAACTAAAGACACAGATGCCTTTGATGCTAACTATATGAACAAGATAAAAGTGTTAGCAAGACTGTAAACACTTTGCCGCTTATTACAATAGGATGATCATTAATTACACAATATACGAAGATCAGAAAGTAAACAGACTGGCGCTCCTCACCGGGTCGATGGGAGGGTCCAGCGGCTTCATAGACAGGAAGTCAGAAACGAATTTGGCACAACCGTTCCAGCTGTACAGCTCAGGGTACGGAACCAGGGTGGGTCTCACCGTGGTGCTTACAAACTTCTGCTGGGTCAGGGAGACCAAAGTACAACCACTGTGACAGCTTGCTGTTCCAAACGACGTGTATGTGTGTGAGTTTGTGTGTGTGGAAGAAAGTGGGAGTATATCTTTGATTGTGTGTGTGTGTTTGTGTGTGAGACACAGAGAGAGAGAATGTGTGTGAGAGAGAGAGAGAGAGAGAGAGAGAGAGAGAGAGAGGGGGCATATCTGCATGTACAGTTGTGTACTGTACCGGGACACCACACTCGTTGAGCGGACTCAGGAGCAAGGGCTTGCGGTCGGGGTATATGTGGGCATACTGGTTGCGGAAATTGTCGGCCATCGCCAGCAGAAGCTTCTCCTTAGGGCTGTTCTCTTTGTAGGAGGTGGGGCACTGGGATAGGTCCACCTTCCGGATCTGCACTGGACTGCCCAGGTATGAGGCAGGACACTCGTGAGTGTGGATGTGGTCTCAGCACAGAAACATATATTGACAGTTTGAGAGGAAAGGTCAACTATTCACCACTGGGGGGGGGGGGGGGGATATGTACACAAGACACATGCTTTTGTTACATCATGTTCATGTGTGATGAACACCATTGATAAGTGGGCACAAACTGTCAAACGTGGCAGAGTTGATGGACCTACACGGAAACCTAGGTAGGAAGGATAAAAGGAACTCAAAAGTATTCCTTAGTTCATAAAAATCCATAACATGACTTGAAGAGCACCCAAAACTCACACTTGACCCGACATGGACTGACCAGGGAAGAAAATATATACACAAGGACCAGACTAGACACAGGTGAAAATACAACAGACAAGAAAACTACAGACACCAGACCCAGGTGCAGATCTGGACTGAGACACAGAAGGGACGTACAGGGAAGAGTCTGTTGCACTGTCGCAATTGTACAAACATTCAACGTAAACATCCCTCGTGTTTATGGTGCTGCTATGTTGAAAGCACCGCCTGAAGCAACATGACCAGATGCCTTACTTGAACATGCGTGGACTACAACTGTCACAAGTGTCAATGCTCTGTAGTAACCTCACATGTAGGGTTTGGTCATCCTGGTTGTGTGTATGTTGCCCAGGGTCCTCTCCAACTCGTTCAGGTCATCTCGCACCTCTTCCAATGTACTCTCCTCCAGCTCTGCTATCACATTCTGATTCTCTTTCTCTGGCTCTCTGTCAGACAAGATCTCTTCCTCCATCTGGCGAAGAAGAAAATCAATGAATACCGGTAGAACAGAACCTTATTCATTGTATCCTTCCAGTGGCTGGTACGTACTTGTACGCACTTTGCTGTCAAGTTAGACTACTGTACAGTAGGCAGGAATAATTCACAACTCTAGATAGCTGTTTTACTGTATAAACTGAATCCTAGCATGTAATAAAAATATGATAACATTCTTAGATAAATAAATATAGGAATACTATTAGCGAAAAGTTTAAATGTTTAATCAAAAGTTTCTCTTTTCTTATTTGTTCACATTAGCTGCCTAGCTAGATTGCTAGTTACCTTACGTGGACGATATTGTTGTCATTGTGTCTCCATGGTAACAGGAGTTGAGTGACGATAGAATTGAGAGAACTCCGATTGGATCCAAACCGGGTCTGATTTTATTTGCTTGAAAAAACTTGCAGTATGATTTAAAGTAAAGAAAATCCAACCAAATACTTGCTACGGATTCAATCGTACCTGTAACTTATGTATTACAAAACCAATACAAACATTCCATTAGGACTTCTAATAAAAGTAAATAAAAAGCACTTTCTTTGACATGTCTACACATAGTGGTCATCTGTGTGGGACTGTTATTCACCTTTGAGCCCTTGCAAATATGATGTCGCTCTAAAATCAATAGGGCAATAGGTAGTTTTGTATCAACTGAGATTGTGTGGGTGTTTGCGTAAATTTTTGTGTGTTGTATTCGTGTATTTGTATATGTTCTTGCAAATTCATTTAGAAGGCATATTTAGCTCGAGTTTATGGAGATGCGCACCTATGTCCAGCCAAAGCTTTGAAAAAGGTCGAGAAAAAATAACCACGCTTTTTTTCTCCATCTTTCATGGCCGCACCCTGCCTCTGCCCTACACAGCATTAAAACTCAGTTCTCCGGTGACCTAGAGAGAAAGACGAGAAACATTTTTGAGAAAGTCGTCCAGAGACTTTGACTGGAAGAGAACATCATGGACCTTTCACATTTGTTTTCAACGCTCTTTCTGGCGTTCCTCTTCATGTCCCAGCACGCAGCTGCATTTTGGCTATTCAACGTTATATTTCCTCCCAATGCTAAACCCCGCCAGGCAAGCAATAGCACTCCCCCAGTTATTATTGGTGAGTATGTTAACATGTTAATACATATAAACATTTTTTGTTTGTTTCGTAGGGTATTCTACACTATGTTTATTTGATCATTTGACTGGAATGTCTATGCCGGTTTTATATCTGGAGATACGCCAACATTACATACAGTTGTCGTTAGTCTGTTGAGTATCTCGTTCTGTTGAGGAATCAACGTATTTAACAGGTGGCATTGAACATCTCGCACATCTTTTTTGGCAGACCTAGTTTATGCAACTCCCTAAACGTATAAGAAAAATATAGACAGCATAAAGTTTATTTGGACAATAAATTACCTGGACAATGGGATTGGGGTTTCGTGTGTTCACAAGACGAACTTAGAACATGGACACCTGCAGGGTTGTTGGGTTTGTGGCAGTGTTAAGAGGTCAAAGGTATGTGACCTCTGTGATTTTACTATCTCTGAAGTCATGTTCTGGGACAATTAGAAAAAAAGCTGTAATGCACAGTATGGATCAATAAATGATATTTGAAGCAAGCCGTAACGTGATCAAACATACCTGTGACATGTTCTCAGAACATTCAGTGAGAGATGTAGTTTGTTCAGTATTAAATCTTTCCTATTCATTCAAGTAACATTCAAGTAACATACCTCCCTATCCAAATACACTTGGCGGTCTCAACCATCCATGGATCTCCCCTTCTCGCCTGTCCGTTTGCCTCTACTTACACAATGTCTAGTAATGTCTGCCTCTCCTTACACAATGTGTGGTAATGTGTGTCCAGTGCCAGGTAACCTGGGAAATCGCCTGGATGCCAAGATTAACAAGCCAACCTTGGTGCACTGGATGTGCTACAAGAAGACGGACGACTTTTTCCCCCTTTGGATAGACCTCAATATGTTCATGCCCATTGGGATAGACTGCTGGATAGACAACATCAGGTTAGGAAGCAGTATGGAATGGCATCCAAGTAGAAGAAGTATCAACAGATTTTACCTAGTTACATAATAAATGCTAATTTATGCTAAATGCAGTTTTATATCTGTTACATGTGTTTACCTATTGTGCCAGTGTATAGCTAGTGTATAGCTAGTGTTCACATTTTATCTTATTTGTATTTTATAATAGATTTTTATCATATTTTCATCTACCTTCATTAAGTTCCCTATATGTTCTATGTTTGTACTTTCCTGCCACAGTAAATTCTGTGCCAGTATATCTTGCAAGCAAATAAAACGGATTCTGATTTTGATTGCAGAATTGTATATAACAGAACAACACGCAAGTCAACGAATGCCCCTGGAGTGGAGGTGAGAGTGCCTGGTTTTGGAAAAACATATACCATTGAGTTCCTGGACACCAACAGACTGGCAGGTAAAAGCAATCTATGTACTGACCTGTCAACTGATCTCTTCACTAACAATAACTAACCATTCATGTTCGTGATGTGATTAAGATGCCAGCGTGTGCAACTTTTCAGGGTATTTCCACACTATGGTTCAGCACATGGTGAATTTGGGATACGTCCGTAATGAGACAGTCCGTGGAGCTCCGTATGACTGGAGGGTGGCTCCAAGTGAGTACTATAAAGATGGTCCCATACATGCACACACACACGCACATACACACACACACAGACATAAACACTTTGAAACCAGACAGAAACACACACCACACATGATAAGATAAGATAATGCTTTATTTGTCCCACAGTGGGGAAATTGCAGTTTGCAACAGCAGCAGGATATAGAACAGCACTCAGAGTACAATTGAATGTAGAGAATACAAAATATAGAATATACAAGATACAGGGAGGCATATAAAATATCAGAAAGGATCTAATGGTATAAAATAGTAAAATCTAATAATAATATATAACGTAAGTGAGAATCAAAGGTGAGTTAAGTGTGTTGGCTGCCTCAATGAATAAGTAATGAGTTACATACAGCCAAGTGGAGTGACAATAACAGTATATCAAAACACATACACTCTCTCATGCTTGCATACTCACAAACCTGCGTGTGTATGTGATTGTCCCTCCTCCTCTATGCCCATGTCTCCCCTCCACCCTCTCCTCCTTCCCCATAACCCCTCTTCCTCCCCTCTATCACTCTTCTCCTCTATATCCCTCCCTCCCCTTCCTTCTCTTCTCTCCCTCCCTCTCCTGCCCCACACATCTACCCCTCACCACCCTTCTTCCACCTCTCTCTCCTTAGATGAGAATGAGGACTACTTAGCCCGGCTAAAGGCCCTAGTGGAGGAAATGTATGAGGAATACCAGCAGCCTGTCCACCTGATGGCCCACAGCATGGGCTGCAACTACGTGCTGTACTTCCTCAACCAGCAGCCCCAGGCCTGGAAAGACCGCTACATCAAGGCTTTCATCTCCCTGGGGGCCCCCTGGGGTGGAGCCATCAAAACTCTCAGAGTGATGGCCTCAGGTACTGTGCACACAAGGTTAAAATGACTCTACCCAGCCCAGAGCAGGGGGATAAGGTATCATCTATGCAGGGTGTGTGTGTGTGTGTGTGTGTGTGTGTGTGTGTGGAGGGGGGAGGGGGGGGTGATTAACCCTAACAGTAACATTAACGCTCCTCAGTGATGGCTTTAGTTATTGAGAATCCCTGAACCAAAAATTCTAGCATTCATTCCTTAATTTCCCATGGTTACAAACAATCCATCTACATCTTTTGCTAAATCTTTCAATGGAGCCCTTCTTCCTGGTGGGGTCGCAGTTACCTAACAATTCCATATTTCTTCGAAAACGTAATTTGCGTTTCTCTATGATATCAGTGACCATCATAGCAACTGTACTTTTTCTCTACAGGAGAAAATGACGGCATCCCTTTGGTGTCCAACATTAAGATCCGGGAGGAGCAAAGGATGACCACGACCAATCCCTGGATGCTGCCGACCGAAGAGGCATGGTCTAAGGACCACGTGTTCATCTCTACGCCAACCGTCAACTACACCAACCAAAACTACCAGCAATTCTTCACCGACATCAACTTCGAGGACGGCTGGCACATGTGGGAGGACACCAAGAACCTGACGGCAAGTCTGCCAGCACCCGGAGTGGAGGTCTACTGCTTCTACGGGGTGGGCCTCCCCACACCTGTCACCTACATCTACGACGAGGAGTTCCCCAATGCAGACCCGGTGGACTTCCTGTATGATGACGGGGACGACACGGTGGACAGTCGGAGCATGAGCCTGTGCAAGCGCTGGATTGACCAACAGGACAAACCCGTGCATGTCGTTGAGTTCAACGGGATGCCTCATCTGGACATGGTATTTAATCACAAGGTGCTCAACTTGATCCAGCGGATCTTGGAGGATAGGTGGACAGAGCCTCTTCCAGAGGAGACCAGCATCTATAACTCCACGGCTGACAGTAGCGTCCCTCCTTTAGCTGCACCCACCACCCAGGACTAGACCAAGCTAGGGCCTACCCGGTGGGTTAGGGTTAGGTGAAAGAGTTATGTCCTTATCCCATTTCACGAAAAGAGTAGTTGTGTCTACTGTCAGAGAAGAACTGATGTCATTGATGAACAACTCATGATGTAGCATTAAGTTTTATTGGTTGTTAAAAAGTCATGAAATTGTATGATATAAGATTATTTTAAAAAATGAAAAAACATTGCTTTAGTATGTGTTCTTTTGCAGTGTGAAGATTGTGATTGTAATATGATTAAAATGAGCGTGTATCCAAAAGAAACCTAAGACTATATTTACTTTGCTGCGTCTTCTGGAAGATCTCTTTATCAGAGAACTGGATGTGCCTAATTTAATCAAGTTATCTTTATGCCACTCCCATTATCACTCGACTACGTCTGACGTCGTCTATTATGCCTTGATCAGACAGCGTTTTCACCGGCACAAACCTGTTGTCCGTACAGCTAGCATCGGTATCGTCTGATATTTGGGGGGGGGGTTCTCGGAAATTGCATAACTACGAGTTCACTAAGTGGGTTGACGTTCGTGTTTTTGTAACATCAAGAGCGTTATGAGAGAGAGGGAGAAATGGTCTCCAGCTGTGGGTGGACTGTTCTCCCTAAGCTGTTCCAGCTGTGTTTGTTTTTGTTTTTGGTAACGTGCAGCAACGCCAGAACATTGGAGAAATGTTTCCCGGGACGTTCCTGCCAGTCGGAAAGACCCCCAGTGGTCCTGAGTAAGTATGCTAATCTTGTAGGGTGCTTGTTTGGTAGATGACATACTCGTCATGTGAGGATAGCTTATTAGCTATGCTAACTTACTTGCATGATTCGTTGACTCCAGACTGCAGTTAGTTTGAGTGTTTTTTGATACATTGTTACAACAATGTGAACGTTGTGTACCTGTGTGTCCCAATTGTATGTATCCAGTTAGCATAAACAGCAACCTCCATTTGTGACCGATTGTTTACTCATGAGTGATGAAGCAATGCTGAAGACAGGTCATATGACTGTAAATGGAACCGAATGTGACTCTTTCGAATTGCCAATCGTGTTTACCACACAGAGGCTACTCTAGTTGAAGTCTGGGAAACTTGTATATGCGTTCGGCTGATCAGTGGTCAGGGCTCCGAATTGGATATTTTGTCCGATTCTAAAATTATATATTACTGCTCCACCCTGCTTCAATGTGAAAATGAATCTTGAAATCGCGGGAATGAACAGATTCAGCCCTTTTCAACAAAGGCTTATCTAATCTTGTTTGACGAACTGTTTGTATACCTACATTTGTGTGATTGCTCCATGGTTTCACCTCTCACTTTGGTCTCTAAGTTGTGGTTAACCGCCGGGTCACAGTTTGTGTATGTAAAATTATACCTTAATTGGCATTAAGGTTGGGCCTGAGCTACAATTAAAAACTTTACTTCCAATTTTGTTGTGTGCTAATGTGAAAACTTTCTATAAACCATTATCAAAGAATGCAACTGATTGATGCCTTTATCACCTTAGTGTTACAGGAGTTTCCCTTTGTTAGTCTCACATTACAGTTTCAAATAATGGGGTCACTGGTGTAATATCCTTAATGAGCGTAATTAGCAGAGTCCTATCTGATTTTTATGTGTTCAGTTCATATAGGTAAATGGATGCTAAGCTGATTTGAATGCAGATGTGTACAGCCTACGTCTTGTGTTCCTTCAGTTCCAGGGGACCTGGGTAATCAGCTGGAGGCTAAACTGGACAAGCCGAGCGTGGTTCACTATATATGTTACAAGAAGACAGACACATATTTCACCCTGTGGCTGAACCTTGAGCTGCTGGTGCCTGTGGCCATTGACTGCTGGATCGACAACATGAGGTGAGCTGCTATTTGGAATGACGGCAAAATGTCAGGAATAGTCAATGTTTCATTTTTTCAACACTTATTAACTAAAATCGGTCCTACACTTTGTCTTGGCTAGGGTCTTTCCCTGCGCATGATGGGGAAACACTTTTGCACTCCTCTGACAGGTGCTGAGCTTTGCAAAACATGCCAATAGGTCATAACCTGGCCTATAACATTATCAGCGTTGGCCCCAGTGCACACAGACCTTTAAACCGATTGAAATACTGTCATCTTCAATCGTCCCTTATGTTTTCAAACCGTCAAACCACACCAATACTTATTGCCACCCGTTAAAACGGATGGTTTGATCGGTTGATTGATCAGCATGCTCAATGCCGCGGATTTCCCCTGATTGACATCATGGCTCAAACATTACATTCTTCATCTGCCTTTCAGTTGCTTCTCATGATACTGGAAGTACACAGTTCCGTTTGTCTGTCTCCTTGCCTTCTGGTTATTTTTGTCTCTTTAGTCTCTGTCTGTCTGTCCGTCTGTCTGCCCATCTGATCCTAACACATTCCTTCTTTTGTTCCAGACTCATCTATAACCGCACCACCAGGAGCACAGAGTCTCCTCCAGGAGTGGATGTCAGGGTACCAGGCTTCGGGCAGACCTTCCCTCTGGAGTATCTGGACCCTAGCAAGCGCAGCCTGGGTGAGTGGCCTCCTGACTGACCCTAACCCTGCTGGCTCGCTTGACCTCCAGCTTCTAATGGCTTAGCTGACGCGGGTCACTGTATCAGACGCGATACCTTAACTATGTGTGTCTGTGTGTCTGTGTGTAGGTATGTATTTCTTCACCATAGTGCAGGCACTTGTGGAGAAGGGGTACACCCGAGATGATGACATTCGAGGAGCCCCCTATGATTGGCGGAAAGCTCCCAGTAAGTGAATCATTCGCACACACACAACCATTTACCATTTTCACAACATAAACCAAAGTCTAATCTGCTGCTCTGCCTTGTGATGCTCCATAAGACGAGAACAAGGCCTACTTCCTGGGCCTCCAGCGGATGATAGAGGAGATGGCAGAGAAAGCCGGGGGTCCGGTGGTGCTGATCGCCCACAGCATGGGGAACATGTACACACTGTACTTCCTTAACCAGCAGCCCCAGGCCTGGAAGGACCGCTACATCAAGGCTTTCATCTCCCTGGGTGCCCCCTGGGCAGGTGTGGCCAAGACCCTCAGAGTGGTCACCTCTGGTATGCTGGGCACTGTCTATGGGGGGGATTACTGGGTGGTTAATGGGTGCAGGGTTGATGGGCTTGGTTGTTTTTTGTGTGGAGGTTTCTTGGGTGTTGCAGTGTTCTGTGCGGGACTGCAGATCATCATCAGGGTCTAGCAACCAAGCGTGTCACTGTGTGCTTGTGGTTTGAACAGAGCGTCACCCCTCACAAGGTTGTCTCCCCTCTTAGGCGATAACAACCGTATTCCAGTCATCAGCCCTCTGAAGATCCGCTCTCAGCAGCGCTCTGCCGTCTCCACCATCTGGCTGTTCCCCTACGCCCACTCCTGGCCCAACAACCAGGCCCTGGTCCAGACCCCAACCACCAACTACACCGTTAGGGATTACCAGCGTCTGTTCACCGACCTGGACTTCCCTGACGGCTGGAGCATGCGCCAGGACACGGAGCCCTTGGTCAGTGCACTGCAGGCCCCCGGAGTGGCCATCCACTGCCTGTACGGGAGCGGCGTGCCCACCGCAGAGGCCTTCAAGTATGACGGCAAGTTCCCGGACGTGGAGCCAACAGTGGTGCAGGGGGATGGCGACGGGACGGTGAACCTACTGAGCGCCACACAGTGCAAACGCTGGCAGGAGAAGCAGAAGCAGCCAGTCTACCTGGTGGAGCTGCCGGGGAACGAGCACGTCAACATGCTGCTCAACATCACCACCGTCGACTACATCAAGGCTGTGCTGTTTCCTACCTGAGGGTCCACATCCTGTACACTGCCTGTCCACTCTCCTGCCCACCAACCCCCCCCCCCCACCCCCCCATCCCCCACCCAGGGGCTGCAACCAATTTCTGCCTCTTCCTCCCTTTCTTGATCTCCTCCTTTCCTCATGTCCTCCTCAGTGACCTGGTCACTCAGACCAAGAAGGACTGTCCGACAATTGGCGTTCCGATCAAGATCTTTTGAGCTTCATTCATACACACACACACGCAATTTCATGCATTTAATTTCTAGATGTTCATAGAAGATTTTATAGTATTGAATGATTTTATGGTTGATTTATATTCATGTGTACTATGAAAGACCGGTAGGCTTGTAGGCTATCTACAATTCTATAATTCGAGAGAAATTGATCTAGAAATTGAGAGTAATAGGTTGTTTTGTAGCACAAAACCAAAATCATATTTTATCTGCAAATTTTCAAAAGCTGATATTCTATTTAAGATGTTGCATATTAAGGTTGTTGTCCTATATTAAGTACAAAGTGGGGATTAGACTCCAGGAATTTTAAAAACTAACACTTCAAAATCACCTAGTGTAGTTGAGTCATGTCATGCTTTGCTTTTGTCTGTTACTCTAAATGTCAATCATTGTTTATGATCTGTATACCATTCATCACATTTGTTACACTTGAATCCCCTCCTCACCAGTGCTTACTGTCAACTAATTGCTAACCTTTATAATAACAAGTTCTTTCTCGAACCGGTTTGATTTGTGTACCTGTTCTATGTTATCCTACATGTATGTTATAATGCCTGGTATAGAGAACCTGCTACAGCACAGGGAGGCCTGCTCTGACCAGTGTGATAGTAATGGTGCCATATTACAGCCCTATGGTTGGGCCAGACCAAGATGGTGTACTTGCTGAAAATCAAATAAGCTGTGCGTTTGTTGCCTTTTGACTGAGTAAAGCTGTGATGCTACCTATCTAGCCTGTCTTGTGTTTTCATTGTGGTGCTAGAGGAGTGATACCAGGGTTACTAAGGAACCTCACCAGGGGTTTCAGTAGCAGGTTTGGTTCCTTCCCAGTTCCTCTTTCCTTCTCTGAAGTTTCTCTACCTTAACCCACTGCTAGGTATATAATTACTTTATCTTTATCAGTCTGTCTGATCTCATGCTCAGCAAGACCCTAGAGCAAAGCTTGAATGTATTTGTTTGGATGTTTGTACTTTTGTTAATAAACATTTGTCTATGCCAGAACAATGAGGTGTGGATATTAGTATTGTTCTTAAACACATTGTTCTTAAACACATATTCAACTCTTCATTTCAATAGTGAATCTTAATCATGACTACTTCACCAATGGCCAATCTCTGAACTGATGATGTGACTGTCAGTGTTTTTCTTCCTCTAAATTGAACTTAATTTTATCATATTGTATCTGCAGAAGGCAAGGCTTCTAATGAACCAGCACACCTAAACTGTGTTACTTCCTGGAACTACAAAAAAACCCCCACAACCTTTCCAGTGCTTCTACTGGTTTGGTCATTGCATATTTTAATACTGCTAATAACACTGGTGATAATGACATGAGGCTCGACATATAATAAAATAATCTTTATTTACAACATTAAATGATAGATCAGGTGACAGGATGGTGATAGGGTCCTGCTTTTATTAGAGCAGTTCTATTCTACTGCAGCTTTATTCCCTGCGCAGACCAAAGGAAAAGAGATCTGCTACATCACTGAAATATCAGCAGACTAAAGGGAAAGAGAAGATCTTGTTCCCCGATTTGCAGCGGAGCTCCTGACAGTCGACCCTCAGCAGGAAGCGTCCATCTTCATGGCAGTCGACCAGGGCCTGGGGACGAAGGAACAACACTGGATCAAAACCTCAGCCGACCGAGTCTGGCAGCACAAGGACGGTGGCTGACGAAGGAGGAGTCACCTGGAGTTTCTGTAGACAGGTTCGAATACAGTCGGTCAAGTCCCCCGCACACCAGGCCAGACTGACGTGGAACGATGGATTCTAGTAGCAGAGAGATGATTATTAGAATAAAAGACTGGCTTTATTTTGATTGTTGTTGGTTCCTTTGACATCTCTGGGTTCATATTTCAGTCAGAGTTTGCAAAGGAAACCATTGTGTGGAGAAAAAGACAGAGTAAAGGGTTAGGAATAGTTTAGAACAGGTATACAATGTTAACAGGTTACTCCGGTTTGACCAAGAGGGGAATTGGTGGTTTCAGGCGCTGGTTTCCAGACCTTGTAGAATGTATCCAGGCGGAACTCCTCCATAGTTACATCCACTGTCTTCATTATCTGCAACAGCTGAGAATGCCCACTAGAGACTTCCATCCCCAGGAAGGTTCTACAGAAGAGAGTGGTGTGGGTGAATCTGAAAGTTCTACATCTGTATTCCGTTTCTCCTTTCCTGGAAAAGTACACACTGTACCTGGTTCTCTCTGCATTGCAGTAGACCCTCAGTTTCTCTGCTGAACACACAAACCTACAAGACAAGATCTCCATCACATCTGGCCTCTGTCAGGTTTCCCTGGGCTTAAACATACAGGTTGAAGTTTCACACGCATTTTAAAATGAGAGAGACTGATACGTATCGAACACGAGAGAGGCTAAGAAATAAGAAAGTGAATGTTTCTCATTTCGCAAAGATAATACAAGTTTGTGAGGCTGGCGCCTGACGAGGACAACGGCAGACCTCCTGCAGTCGCTCAGGCTGGTTCTGAGGGACTGTATGAAGGGCTGAATCCAGTGGTGTCGCAGGACCACTGTCTGGGACATGCTGAGGTGGAAGTCCTGGGCCCTGGAGAGCGTCACCCCGTGGGCCGCTGCTAATGCCAGTATCTCATCCAGAAGCTCCAGGAACTCATCTTCTGGAAGGTCTGTGGAGCAAAAGGGGACATGATAGAGAGGGTGCTTCAAGTGTGCAACCAAACAGGAAGCAGGTGGGCCTCTCTACGCTGTGTGTACCTCTCGCCTCAGTCCCTGTTTATAGCAACATGGTGTTTAATATTTGAGAAGTGGGTTTCATGAACAGGTGTATGGTTGAGAATAATTATACTGTAACGGTTGGTCCGCCCTAACATTTATGTGAGGCCTTAGGTTGATTAGATTTAGACATGAACTTACATGGAAAGTACACATATGTGGCCCAGTTCCCCCTCTCATGTTGGAAGGAGCGTATTCGTCCGTCATGAAGTGAACTGTTTTCCGTTTCAGAGTCCTCCCCTTCCTCTGTGAACATGTCCAACAGACTGTCAGGGAGTGGCAGTCTGGAATGCGTTGGTTCTGACTTCGTTTTGGACTCATGCCTTTTGTCAGTAGTGCCAGTAACTGAGAGAGACTCATGGTCATTGCGGTTGTTCCTGATAATATAAAAAGGTTCAAACAGAGAGATGAGACTTATAACAAATCATTTCGTTCTGATGAGGCCATTTCTTAAATATAAATCACTTCAAATTCAAAAAGCATATACTTTTCGTTATACCTGTGACTTGGGACTTCTAACTCTGACTTGTGTCTCTTTTTCAACCTATCAAGGTTGTTACAACTTTGGCGCCTCTTTGCATTTTCCAAAACTTCAGTTTCATCTTCTGAGCTGCTACTATAGTTAACTAACATCATCCCATGGGAACATGGAAACAATGCATTCAATGGCTTCAGGCGTGTTACAAGCGACTACAAATAAGGGAATCGGCGTTATTTCCGAGGTAAACAAATAGTTGTTAGGATAATTGATGCCCCCGCTGAAACAACATTTAATTCAACGTCAGTTCCATACCCAGTGCACAGTTCTGAGTTCCGTTCTGTTTAACGGTATTTAACAGGAATATTGTATTCCTTTATCTATACTGGTTTTAATTCATGTTAAACTTTCTTTACACATCACTTTGTCAGACGTCTTTCTTAGCAGCAGTTGTCATGGCTTTATAAAATTTGTCGTATTATTATCTCGATGTGCGTGTAACAAAGATCTGTTAAAAATACAATTATTATGAACAGAGAAAATATCTAGCAAACCCTTACTCAAACTACAAACAACTAGTCATATGACATTATTAACAGAATAATGGTGAAAGCTGGCTATTCGTACTAGCAGGTTCCGGGTGTGTTGTGAGCATGCCAATTAAATATTGGATTATTCATGTTCCTGTGCCGGGGCAGGGTTTTTTGCTAGCCCGATTGCTACCTACCGTTTCATCCCAAATTTTCGTCTATTTAACCTAAAAAAGTATACCTAAGCCATAATACGACCACACGAGGACGAGTGAAATGTTTAAATCGGCCGTTATTAATCTTTTTTATTGTATTTAGTCAATTTATAGCGATTGACAATTTCCGAATTCTCCGGCCCTGGTATTGGGAACGCGTCAGACAGACAAGAGAGCGACTGGCTGAGTCTGCGGATACGAACGAAGAGGGGACGTGTTTTTGGGCCTAAAACGGTTTCCTAATTTCTGTCAAAATCTTAAACCCCGCCAATAGCTCATGCAATCGGTCAAGGTATGTTACCAACTATCCCGTCTTCAGCCGCCTGTCAAGCTATCACTACCCAGCAACCTGTGCATCTTCTATCAAGATCAGATGTTCCAACGTCAAATATTTTCGAACCCCATAAACATTAGTAGCGAGCTAGCTATTTAGCCTAGCTAGCCTAGATCTCCGGCGGCTAAGGAAAGCTAGCTAGCGCTCTCAAAAAATGTAATGATGCTTCACTGTATTCGTGTTAACCTCACTTTCATGCATCTGCGTAGTAAGCCTTTAAGTGTGGTAATAGTTAATGTATTGCAACAATTTGTTGTTGGTTATGGTTAAGAAGCCGGCCATACAAATGCCAATTTTACCTAGCTAAGCTTGTAGCTAGTTAGCTAGGATTTCGGCTATGCTAATCATGAGCGGTAGGGTCGGCAGACCGAAATCAGAACGCCGTCAAGGATTTTGTGGGAATTTTCTTGTTGTTGCTAGACGTGTGATTGATCAGGTCATTAATTACAATAAGTTGATTGATTGAAATTTCCTAATAGTCTTATGCACGTATGCACTAAAGGCACGTAATAAAATGTTTAAGCACAATAGAGCATAATAATTACTGATAGTATATTGTTACGGCATGTTCTCTGCCTTGCTCATGCATTAAAGTTAGCTACTTTAGCGCATTGTTGTACTGGGAAGTTATGAAACCAAGGTCCTGCGCATCTCCAAGGGAGGCAAAACAAAACTATCGAAAGAAGAAATAATCCCTCTCCTTTTTGGTCTTCTCTGCAGAAATCCGGTGCAATCTGAAGAAGAGAAGACACCCCAGTTCCTGAAACGACCACTGTCCTCCTATTATCCTCCACGTCAGTTTGCTTTAGATGACATTGTAAGCTGCCCAGCACCCCCAAACTGACCGGCCAGCTCGCTCACCTTCCACTTTCTCCCCCACAAAGAGGTCCCCATCCGCTGCCAAGCTGAATCCCTACACCAGAGCCCGCATGACCGAGGCATGGCAGCAACATGCTGTGGCGCCTCCCCCGGTGGTCCACACCATCCCCCCGGGGGCAGAGAACGCCTTGGGCTGCGCGGTGTACGGCATCGTGCTGCAGCCAGACCCCCCTAGCCTGCAGCAGCAGCAGCAACCCCAGCAGCACCACGGGGCCCAGCAGCATGGAGGAGGCCAGCATAGCCAGCAGCAGCACCCAGCCCAGGCCCAGCAGCCCTCCCTGCAGGTAGGCCTGGCTCCACACCTGGGTGTTTGCCGGGGAGCTGCTGTCGCTCTCAGGTTTATTCGACGTGTTATGACAAAAATGGTGGCGCTTCTCTCATGGTCTGGTGAGCTTGTGATGACCCTGTGCACTGAGGTTTCTTGCACAAAAGAACCATTAATCTTTATTTGTAAAAAATAAAATAAAATACAAAAATTAAAAGAGGATGCAGGAATGACCTGTCGCAAACCAAGTGAATGTACCTGGTGTTGCCGCCCCGCTTGCACTGATAGAAGTGATCCGTGTCTCTCTGGACGCAGGTAGGAGGGGAGGGAGGACACAAGTGTGGGGCCTGCGGCCATGACATCTCCCACCTGGCCAACCCCCACGAGCACCAGTGCATGGTGAGCCAGGACCGCTCGTTCCAGTGCACCCAGTGTATGAAGATCTTCCACCAGGCCACTGATCTGCTGGAGCACCAGTGCGTGCAGGTGAGCAGAGTCAAAGCACGTCACTCCAGGTTCCTCATGTCATCCAGCCGTGAGTATTTTAAGGCCTTGGTTTTGCTGGAGCAAAATTGGTCAGTTCGGAGCAAAACCTACTTAGATAATGCCAATGCTGTTGAATTCTAACATTGATCTCCCTAAAACCTCCCATGATTTCTCTGAACAATTTGACCGAACCATGTGATCCTTAATCCTTAATCTTTTTGACTGAAGTGCTTTCCCCCCCTCTATTCTAGATATAAGGTGTTTTGCAGTGTTTGCTCCGCGCCAGCAAAATCGCGTCCTTAATCTCATCCGGTGCCTCTGCAAGTCGGAGGTGCACGTCCAGTTGAAACGCATCTCACAGTCGGGGCCTGTCCGTTTGAGGAGCTTGCCGCGGAACGGAATGGCTCTCACTGCTCCAGTGTGTGCTGGTGGCATACACATCTCCTCTGTAATGGAGATTAATAAAGCACTATCTTATCTTCTCCTAGGTGGAGCAGAAGCCGTTTGTGTGCGGGGTGTGTAAGATGGGCTTCTCCCTACTCACCTCGCTGGCGCAGCACCACACCTCGCACAACAGCAGCAACCCTATGAAGTGCTCCATCTGTGAGAAGACCTACCGGCCCGGTTCCTCGGGTAACGCCACGCCCACCTCCTCCGCCACCAATCCCCAGCAGCCGTCCAGCGACGGGGCGTCGGCCAGTGGTAGCTCCTCCATCACCTTCCCCTCGGCTCGCGACCGCCCTTATAAGTGCTCCGTGTGCCAGAAGGGCTTCAAGCACCTGTCAGAGCTGGCCCGCCACGAGCGCGTGCACACGGGAGAGAAGCCCTTCAAGTGCGACACGTGCGACAAGAGCTTCAGCCAGTCGTCCCACTTGGCGCATCACCAGCGCACGCACAGCTCCGAGCGCCCGTATAAGTGCGCCGTGTGCGAGAAGAGCTTCAAGCACCGCTCCCACCTGGTGCGCCACATGTACGCCCACTCTGGCGAGCACCTGTTCAAGTGCAACCTGTGCGAGCTGCACTTCAAGGAGTCGTCGGAGCTGCTGCACCATCCGTGCCACCCCCAGGGCGCCCGCCCCTTCCGCTGCGCCACCTGCGGCAAGGGCTTCAAGCGCCCGTCGGACCTGCGCCAGCACGAGCGCACGCACTCGGAGGAACGGCCGTTCCACTGTGAGGAGTGTCAGATGAGCTTCAAGCAGCAGTATGCCCTGGTCCGCCACCGGCGCACCCACAAGAACCCCGCCGACCGGCCCTTCAAGTGCAACCTGTGTGACAAGGGTTTCCTGCAGCCCTCCCACCTGCTCTACCACCAGCACGTCCATGGCATGGAGAACCTCTTCAAGTGTGCCTCCTGCCAGAAGGAGTTCAGCCAGTCGGGGGAGCTCCTGCGCCACAAGTGCGGCGAGTCGTCCTCCGGCTCCGGCTCGGCCGACAAGCCGTACAAGTGCGACGTGTGCGGGAAGGGCTACAAGAAGAGCTCCACCCTGCAGCGGCACCAGAACTCGCACTGCCAGGAGAAGCCGCTCAAATGCTCCCTGTGCGACCGGCGTTTCCTGTCATCGTCCGAGTTCGTGCAGCACCGTTGCGACCCGTCCCGCGAGAAGCCCCTCAAGTGTCCCGACTGTGAGAAGCGTTTCAAGTACACCTCCGACCTGCAGAGGCACCGGCGCGTGCACACGGGCGAGAAGCCCTATAAGTGTGCCAGCTGCGACAAGGGCTTCAAGCAGAGGGAGCACCTGGCCAAGCACCAGAGTGTGCACTCGCGCGAGGCCCAGTTTAAGTGTGTGTGGTGCGGGGAGCGTTTCAGCGACCTGGGCTCTTTACAAGAGCACACCGTACAGCACACTGCTGAGGGAGGGGGCTACCCAGTCCCTCCCTGCATCTAGGCTACTAACCACACCACCCCCTCCCCCAAACCCCCCTGCCCCTCACCTCTTGTTTCTTCCTTACAGTGCACAGAAAAGAAATAACCCTGCTTGCAAACCTTCAGTTGCCCCCTAACCCCACCCCACCCCTCCAGCTTGACAGAGGACCTCCTAACACCGCAGGATTACCTTCTATCTGAAAACTAACCCCCCCCATCCCCCTACCCCAGAAGAAACCCCTCCAGGTTCTTTTTAATCTTTCTTTGTTTCATATTAAAAGGGTCTTACAGCTTTGTCGTTGTACTGCCAAGTCTAACTTCTTTAAGGCTACTTCCCTAAAGGACAGAAGAATCACCCCATCCTGATTGAACGTGTTACTTACGATTTCTAGACGATAGGAATACTGGCTCCTCGACTAGGTCAACCTGATGTTTTCTCTCCCCTTGAACCAGCTTCCCCACCCCCCTCTCCCCCTACCCCTTCAAGAAAGAAGAGAAGAAGAAATGTAAATCACCACATTAGCCTACATTTCCGTCTAGTCAAGCCAATTGTTTGTTTGTGTAAATAAGTAACCTTTTTAGGTTTGTGAAGAGGAGGACGGCTCCCGCTCTCTGACCACCCTTCCTCTACGCGGGTGTTACAACCCGAGACGCGATCCCTCCCCCCCTCCCCCCAAACTAGCTTTTGGGGGGAGGGGGGGTTGCCAACAGCGGTCGTTGTGACTCTGGAGACCCCACCTAGTGGAGAACCTGCATTGACTACCAAGAACTCGAAAATAGTTTTATACTGTATGTTTGCCGTCAGCATCTATAGTCTGCTGATGTCAGTCCTGCTTCACACGTTTGGATTCCAGTATGCTGTGCTCTCGCTAACCCTCGATGAAGGACACGCGTGTCCAGGCTGGGCGGGGAGGAGGATGGCGATGGTGTTAGGGGCGTAGCCCTCCATCATGGCGCAGCAGCGCTCGCTCACACGTACACAAACACACACACACACACTCTCTTCCATCTCACTGACACGCCGTCTTGCATCCTCTGCGCAGTTACTATTTCTACGCTTTCTTTTGTATCAAAGTATCAAATCCACGACGAGAAGTTTTGTGGTTCTTTTTATGTTTTTTTTGTTTGTAAGAAATAAGGGGGAGGGCGGGTGGGGGTGGGGGGCTAGTTCTGTTGTGCTTTTTGTGAAAAATATACAAAATCTTTGTGAGTGGATGTATGTGGGTGTATATGTGTGTGGCCATGATAGTGGCAACTAGTTTGTACCAAAACACCATGACAACGCCCCAGTGAACCCAGGCGAGGGGATCTAACCAGCTGAAGTTTCTAGCGACCCTAATGGTTACCGCCTCACTGCTCCCGCTTCACATCAACATAGAGAAATATACATATGTATATTTCACACTAATCTACAGCTCATATCCCAGCAACGATCAGTTTAGACTTTTTATATGTGATGTCCGCGAACACCCGATTTAAGCTTCCTCCTGCGTGTAAATAGTATGTAAGTTGGTCTGATTTCCCTTTCTGTTGAAACCGTTTGATCTCTGTAGTCAGTCCTGCTCGTGATGAGATGTTGGAAGGATCCACGGAGAGAATTCTCCTTCTGCAGCTTTCGTTTCAAACCCTCCTGCTCCACACTTCCATTAGGAAGAAATACTTTTATTTTTTATTTTCTCCACCCATGTTTGAAGGACCACGGTGAGCTGCCAGGCTGTCTGAAAGGTGCGTTAGGGCAGTTTTAGTGTTGCTCCATATCAGTCATTAGTGCAGTGTACACGCTTACTCAAGGCGTCCCGAGGGAAGGCGTCCCCCCCCGAAAAAAGCTGCCTTTTTGTTTACGTCTAGACTTCTGGAATGAAATTGTCTGCCATTGATTTTTTGCTTTCCTTTAGTTTCCCAACCTTGAGATTGAGTTGGCCTTGTTCTGAGGTAGCGCTCGTTCAGATAGGCAGGTTGTAGTGTTTACGGTCCTCCGATGCCCGGCACTTAAAGGCGGACTGATCAGACTTAGTCCAGTTGTGCAGGTCCAGCTTGTGGGTGTGTGTGTGTGGGGGCGGGGGGGGGGGGGGGCTGTTAGTTATCATGTGACTGTTTTGTACAGTGATTAAAGCATTTCATGGGGAGGATCTGTTGAGTGCAGTATTGTAAAGTGTTCCACAACAAGAGGACAGGGTAGCTCATGAGGGTGTTTTTAGAGAACAGAAGGGTTCAGTTGGACGTCTGCTTGCCTTTATACTGGGGGTCAGGATGGAGGCTAGCTTGGCCTCCAGAGGGCTGTTGTCTGGCCCTGCGCTGGTGTCGTACCATGTGTGCTGGACCATGTGTGTTCCTGGTATTGGACCATGTGTATTCCTGGTACTGTTCCCATGTGTACTGTATCCAGTGTGAGCCTGGTACTGTACCATGTGTATTGTACCAAGTGTATTTCTATCCATTGCCGCTGTGCCTGTGCTGGCTACCTGTCACCTGTTCCATTTAGTCATCGTGTTGATTTCCTTCATCTGGCATTATACCACATCAGGAGCAGTTGGGGGATTTCATTTTGGAATAGAAAAAAAAAAGTACTGTATATGTTTTTTATGTTTTCAAGTTTTGTGTTTATATTCATTTTGTATTAATATTCTTTAAAATCTATATGAATATCTATATTCTTGGAAGGAGACGACAGGTGCTTTGAGATTCCAAGGGGATAAGGAGAGTAATGAAGGGGTCTTTAGGACCCGGGGCGGCGTACAGAGATGAGCGTGTTAACGGCCCCTGGCGTCTCCTTCCCTGCATGCCCGCTGTGTTAGCTCCTGTTATCTGTCCCTGGTGTTTGTGCGTCAGACGGCACGCAATCCTCTTATAGCTTTTTCAAATTTGGTTAGTACTGTGAAATGAATGTAGTCAAAAAAGACAAGGAAAAAAAAAAGAACCATTTACGTGGCAACGTACAGTTTGTGTACATTCATGCTAAGATATCTGTCTGTATGTAGCATTCAATACACACAGCACTAACAAATAAACTTTTTTCATTTATAAAGGAAATCTGGTGGACTTTGTGGGTTTATTGCAGGATAATTACGTAGAATAAGCAAGGAGAGCCATCCATATCTCCATCAACTGTCTCAATGGAATCTCGTGTGCACACACCAACTCGACCATAACCAGATGTATGTCTCAGTGGTTTATAAAAGGCTAGAGAGGGTTGGAGATGCTATAGGAGAGTCGACCCACAGGTAGGAACGCCTCACCAACCCAGCACAGCTCCTCCCCCGGGCCTTATGATTGGCCCAGGCCCAGTCACAGGTCCTTGTGTTGGTCCGAGCCTGGCCACGACACCTGTTATTGGTCCTGGTCCTGGCCCCGCCCCAACGGAGGCCCTAACCTTGTTCCAGGCCTTGGTGTGAGTCTGCAGAGCCATCTGGATGACAGTATTGGAATACCAGGAGTTACCTCAGGATGTCTTACAGCCATTGAATATAAGGTATATTCATTTAGTAAACTCCTGGTTAAAGTCTGCCATACTGGGATACTAGTGCATAGGCTGGCTGTAAGGCCAAAGCATTCCCAGGACCTCCAAGGGGCGTGAAATGAGGAAGGGTCTTTTACCTCGGCGATCTCCACCTTCCTCTCGGCAATGGATAGAAATACACTTGGTACAATACACATGGTACAGTACCAGGCTCACACTGGATACAGTACACATGGGAACAGTACCAGGAATACACATGGTCCAATACCAGGAACACACATGGTCCAGCACACATGGTACGACACCAGCAGCAGGCCTGAAGCCACAGGGTGCATCGAAACCGATACCCCGTATACATGTACTATATGAAGCTGCGACCCTCAAGTGCTCAGATCTCTCCCCACCTTCGGTGGTCTGTCAGGGTTCACAAGAGGACAGGGTAGCTCATGAGGGTGTTTTTAGAGAACAGAAGGGTTCAGTTGGACGTCTGCTTGGCCTTTAACTGGGGGTCAGGATGAGGCTAGCTGCTCCAGAGGCTGTTGTCTGGCCTGCTGCTGGTGTCGTACCATGTGTGCTGGACCATGTGTGTTCCTGGTATTGGACCATGTGTATTCCTGGTACTGTTCCCATGTGTACTGTATCCAGTGTGAGCCTGGTACTGTACCATGTGTATTGTACCAAGTGTATTTCTATCCATTGCCGCTGTGCCTGTGCTGGCTACCTGTCACCTGTTCCATTTAGTCATCGTGTTGATTTCCTTCATCTGGCATTATACCACATCAGGAGCAGTTGGGGGATTTCATTTTGGAATAGAAAAAAAAAAGTACTGTATATGTTTTTTATGTTTTCAAGTTTTGTGTTTATATTCATTTTGTATTAATATTCTTTAAAATCTATATGAATATCTATATTCTTGGAAGGAGACGACAGGTGCTTTGAGATTCCAAGGGGATAAGGAGAGTAATGAAGGGGTCTTTAGGACCCGGGGCGGCGTACAGAGATGAGCGTGTTAACGGCCCCTGGCGTCTCCTTCCCTGCATGCCCGCTGTGTTAGCTCCTGTTATCTGTCCCTGGTGTTTGTGCGTCAGACGGCACGCAATCCTCTTATAGCTTTTTCAAATTGTAGTATGTGAATGATGTAGTCAAAAAAAGAAAAGGAAAAAAAAAAGAACCATTTACGTGGCAACGTACAGTTTGTGTACATTCATGCTAAGATATCTGTCTGTATGTAGCATTCAATACACACAGCACTAACAAATAAACTTTTTTCATTTATAAAGGAAATCTGGTGGACTTTGTGGGTTTATTGCAGGATAATTACGTAGAATAAGCAAGGAGAGCCATCCATATCTCCATCAACTGTCTCAATGGAATCTCGTGTGCACACACCAACTCGACCATAACCAGATGTATGTCTCAGTGGTTTATAAAAGGCTAGAGAGGGTTGGAGATGCTATAGGAGAGTCGACCCACAGGTAGGAACGCCTCACCAACCCAGCACAGCTCCTCCCCCGGGCCTTATGATTGGCCCAGGCCCAGTCACAGGTCCTTGTGTTGGTCCGAGCCTGGCCACGACACCTGTTATTGGTCCTGGTCCTGGCCCCGCCCCAACGGAGGCCCTAACCTTGTTCCAGGCCTTGGTGTGAGTCTGCAGAGCCATCTGGATGACAGTATTGGAATACCAGGAGTTACCTCAGGATGTCTTACAGCCATTGAATATAAGGTATATTCATTTAGTAAACTCCTGGTTAAAGTCTGCCATACTGGGATACTAGTGCATAGGCTGGCTGTAAGGCCAAAGCATTCCCAGGACCTCCAAGGGGCGTGAAATGAGGAAGGGTCTTTTACCTCGGCGATCTCCACCTTCCTCTCCCAGGTGCGGACGCTCTGCTCCAGCTGGCTGTGGGAGTCCTTGGCCGTGATGTACTGCAGCACATGTGGAACACGGTAGTCTGCCAGCTGGCCGCGCAACTTCCTGTTCAGAGTCTCAGCTTTCGAGCGCTCCTGACCCAGGACACAGGACGCATACGACGACACGTGACCGTATGAGTACATGCCTGATCTAACTGTCGTCTGTGCGTGTTTATCCCGCCCCCCTTCCCCTTCTCCCTATGTCTTCCTTCCATCCAGCTTCTGAGGAGATCTGATGAACTATGTTATAGAACAGTGTTCATGCTGTTGAATTGTAATGTATGTTCATTTAGTAGACCTTTTTATCAAAACCTACCAAACAACCTATGTACAGAGGGGGAGTAGAGCATGGGACCTCTTGATCTGCAATCAAATGCTCTAGCCACTGAGCTGAACCTCATCATCTTACATGACTTAGCTTAGCTGTCGAAATAGTAGCCTGTGCTGTCCCTTAATGGGCTATAACATTAAAATAACAACAATAGTAAACTATAGAAAAAACAGTATAGTCTGTATGAGTAAAGCCTGTGTATATGACATGTAACTATGCATTTTATGTTTTCAAAAGATTGTACATGTAACAGTGTGAAAATAATATGCAATTACCTGGTCTGCAGGCACATGTTCAACCACTGATCTATGATATATGTGTGCTATATGGTCTTACATGGATCTATGAATGTCTGTGTGTGTGTGTGGGGGGGGGGGGGGGTCACCTCCTCCGCCTGTAGGGCCTCCTCCTCTATCTTCACCAGCATGTCCTTCCTGGAGGTGAAGTCATTGCCCAGCAACATGGACTCGCACGTCATGATCTGCAGCTTCTTCTGAAACAGCGCACCGCCACATCCATCGTCAGTACACGCGTTTGTACTATAAGATGCACGCAGTACAACTCTTATCAAAGAGGATGGGGAAGTAGTACGCATACACATCTTTGTAAGATGAGACGTACGCACACAGCGGAAATTCAAGCGGAAATCAATCCTTGTGTTACTCATCCACATCTTAGTTGAACACTGAACCTGACCACACCGCTCTGACCACCCAAACACAGAGCGCTTTAGATCCTTGATTTTAGGCAAATTATCCTATATTCAGTTATTTTTTTATTGCTTTGGATAAAAGCATCTTCTAAATGAATGCAATGACTAACATTTAAAACATTTAAAAGAAGTGTGGGTCGCCCCCAATGCCATCTGACCGAGTTGTAGTCGCCAGTACCGTCAGACAGGCCTTCCCTCTATAGTACCTTGTAGGAGTTGAGAACCTGCAGGGTGTTCCCTGCCTGCAGCTTGAGTCGGAGGAGCTCTGCGTTGCGCTCGTCAATGCGCTCCAGGTATTGGCTGTTCTCGATCTTCAGCTGCTTAAAGTCCACCTCAAGGAGGGCCTCGCCCATCTCCTCCTTCTGCCGCAGCTGCAGCTGCAGCTTCCTCTTCTGCACCTGCAGCGCCGCATTTCTGAGCCGCAGCTTCTCAATCAGCGTGTCCTGTTGGGGGGGGGGGACAACCAAAGGAGCATTGGAGTAGCAAAGTGAGAAAGAGAGAGAGAGAGAGAGAGAGAGAGGGAAGGAAGGAAGGAAGGAAGCAGGGAAGGAGGGAGGGAAGGTAGGATGTAGTATATTAACAGGAAGACACAGCGTAGTAAAAACAGTCAAAAGTCAAAGAGTAAATAGGATAATTGAAGGTTAGCATGTATATCTGTTGCGCCTCAATGATGGCACGACCTCACACTTAGAGGAAGCAGTCGGGCCAGTATGGCTCACCTTGGCCCTCATCCTATCCTCCATGTATCTGACAATCTTCTCCGCCGCCACCATCACCCCTCTCTTCTCCTTCAGCACCTTGGTCACATCCCGGTCAAACTCATAACTGGCTTTCTTCAGGTCCACGAGCCGGATGTCAGCCTCCTCCAAAGTAGCCTGGTATGTGTGTGTGAGTGCATATTGGGGGAAACGAGAGCATGCAAAATAGGCCTCAAAGTGTCATGAGAGGGAACTATATTTCCCAACTCTGTAACATGACGAATGGAGAAGAATAAGAAGTTCATTGATCCAGCGTGAGACTGGTTTCACTATACACTGTGTGTGTTTGGTTGTGATTAATGCTTCACCTTGAAGTTTTGAAGGACTCTGTCAGAGCTCTCTCTCTGTTTCTCCAGGTCGTCTCGGGTCTCGTCCAGCTCTCGATGCGCTATATCACATTTTTGCTCCAGGGTCAGTTGCGGCTTACACTCTACAGTTGCGGTCTTGGCCTTGGACTTCTTCCGGCTCTACAAGCACACCCACATACAGCAAACATTGCGTTTTAAAAGGCTAACACACAAGCATTGGTTTTGCAAGAACAAAAGGGTCACCAGATAGTTAAATACTTACTGTTCCAGCATCAGGCTGCGTGGCACCCTGGCTCTCAGACGGCAGCTGAAGGGCCAGGTCTCTGGGGTCGATACGGCTGATGTACCGTTCGTACATATACGTTTCTGACCGTAAAACCGCATTGGCGCGTCTGTTCACAGCGGGACAGTTCAGGAGGGGGATTATAGTACAAATAGAGATAATTAAATAAAAATAATAGCATAAGACATTTTGGGAATAAATTTGTTTTTGATACCTTAAACCCGCGATAAGTTTGATGACATGTCTTCTATCTGCTTCAGAAACATTTTCTTCCACTTCAGCCATGGTTGCTAAGGTAAACAAACCTTGTGCGGTGGATGAAAGTTGCGTGTCACGTGGGATTCCTCCGAACGTAGATCTATTAAAGCTTTATAATATAGTTTGAGGCTAAATGCATGTCAACTGGTAGAGATAATAATTCAAACGATTAATTTTGATGAGATAAGATAAAATAATGTTTGAGGCTATGCATACCTCCTACCCACTAGATCGCGCTGTCTTGTACACTGTTGCTGTATGAAACTGGGGCGAACTGGAATCCTACGAGTTTGTCCATGTGGTATTCATTTCCGGGTGGCTGTTCCATGGCAATCCGGTTCCCTGCGGTTCGGAATAAGGACCGGGGGGGTTTCTAAAAGAAAACCCCAAAAACCCGATCTCCGCCAGATTTTTAAAGGGATTTCGAGGTGGTTTCATACCGCTTGCTTATGCCACGCGCCCCAGCGAGGGTGCATCGCACCGCACTCATCGGTGGTGCGATATCTCAGAGATAGCATGATAGCTATCTGACAACATCGATTTCTACTCCACCCCCTTTCCAACCGGCGATAGCGACCAGTCAGTATGCCGTTTAGTAAAAATGGGTGAACCGTTTTAACTCAAACTAGCCTACTTCTTAATGATCGGGATTTTTCTTTTTTAAAGACCCCCCCGCGCTGGAATACGGTTCATTTGACTCGGATGTATTCGCGTAGGAACTTATTGCGTCGGATTCGGGATTTCAGGCCCAATATAGGAAACAATAATTGGATTCCTTAACACCAGAATCGTCGCATCTTTGCCTAGTTTGGGGTAATTTTTACTACGATGCTCTAAACTTTTAATATAAGCTAAGTACTAAGGCCAGTTTGTTATTTCACCTCGTCTACCTCAACACACCTCCCCTCCCCCTCGTCTTAACTCTGGCTATTTTTGACGGCTCTCTGCCCCCTCGTTCATCCAGAACCTTGAAGCCCCAGTCGGTTTAGCTGCTTCTGACAATCCGTGCGACAGGCGCTGCTAATTGTTAGCTGTCTGCAGCGCAGTTGGTTATCTTTTAAGCTATAAAGTAGGCTAGCGGTACATCATACGACCCGTGGAAGGTCTGAGCGGTTTCTGTTGCCTGCATAGCAAAAGAGCTCAGTGGCAATCGCATCCTCCACACAGACCGAGCTCCGGTGCTCGCCATGCCGGGCCCGGCGGCCGGTAGTAAATCTCGGGTGTACGCCGATGTCAACACTCTGAAGAGCAGGGAATATTGGGACTATGAGGCCCACGTGCCAAGCTGGAGGTGAGAGGCTTTTATTCCTAAGGTTTGTAATTGGTCCAAAACATCAGTCACGAGTTAGAAATGTTCACATCACAAGCACAATCAAGCACGTTTCATAGTTTAGTAGTTATGCATAGGAATTATGTAGAATAAAAGTGAATTCAGGTTGTTGTAAGACCTTAACCATATTAAGGTAGTAGCCATCCACAATTGAATGGGTTTACATGAGTGGTGATGAAAATCAATAACGAGCAGCTTTGGACTAGTGGGGATGGATATTTTCAGCTGGATCATATGATAACAGACCGTCATTAATACGTCATACTAATTCTGGATTGTCATTCTTATGAAATTGATCTGTCGTGAAACGGCCCTGTAAACAAGGTTTCACGGGAGCGTGCGGGATATCCTCGCCTAATTCGAGTCTGCGCCTTGCGCGCTATTATTATAGACGAGCTCCAGCATCGATCGGGATAGGAAAGTCATCAATCTGGGAGGTGCCGCAGGGCCTCTGCCTGGGGGCCCGGACGCGTACGAGAATGATGCCTTAGATTTGTAATGGTTTCCTCACATCGAATATACTCATCCATACCGAAACCCCATCCTCAGAGGGGTGAAGGAACAATCAATATCACCTGCGTTTCAGATTAGCGTAGTCGCGGTTTGTTGTCATCACAGCATGTGTGGTAGGTGACGACGTTGCCCACTGTCATTAAAACGAAATGAGACACGGCAAGCATCTGAAAAGACATCCAGATCATTTGAACAAATCATAAAAAATGTTCACACTGTTTGGATGTTGACTCACGTCCTGCGGATGTCACACCAGGAAGTTTCTCATTATACACAGAAGTTCTGGCTAAGACCATTAGTACGGCCCTCAGGCGGGAGCTTGAAAAGTTGCTCAAATGCTCCCATCCTCTCCCCTGCTTTGCTGGAAAACAAACCGTCTTCCACCAAACCGTTTAGAACCTCTTTCTAAAATGAAATGAGGACCGTGTGAGTCATGTGATTTTCTTCCCATTCCCCAATTTTCTCCTCCCGCTTTCATGGTGTTCCCTGGCTCCAGTAACCAGGAGGACTACCAGTTGGTGCGCAAGCTGGGCAGGGGGAAGTACAGCGAGGTGTTTGAAGCTATCAACATCAACAACAATGAGAAGGTGGTGGTGAAGATCCTCAAGGTGAACATGGCTGCTCTTAGATCCTCCATGCTGCTGCGCCAGCATAGCATTAGCATCCCATCACAGCAGCAACACACTCAGTGACACACCCATCACAGCAATATACAGACCATCACACAGGAAATCACTTTTCTGAAAGGTGTATGTCTCCAGCCTGCTGATTGGTTGTGGATGTGTCTTCAGCCTGTTGATTGGTTGTGGATGTGTCTTCAGCCCTCTGATTGCTTGTTGATGTGTCTCAGGCCTGCAGTTTGGTTGTGGATGTGTCTCCATTGGGCTGATTGGTTGTGGATGTGTCTCCACTGGGCTGATTGGTTGTGGATGTGTCTCCAGTCGGCTGATTGGTTGTGGATGTGTCTCTGCCTGCTGATTGGTTGTGGATGTGTCTCCAGCCAGCTGATTGGTTGTGGTTGTGTCTCTGCCTGCTGATTTGTTGTGTACGTGTCTCCAGTCTGATGATTGGTTGTAGATGTGTCTCAAGCTGGCTGATTGCCTGTGGATGTCTCCACCCTGCTTATTGGTTGTGAATGTGTCTCTAGCCTGTCAAGAAAAAGAAGATCAAACGTGAAATCAAGATCCTGGAGAACCTAAGAGGAGGAACCAACATCATCCGATTGGTCGACACAGTAAAGGACCCCGTGGTATGCCCCTCCCTGTCTCTCCATTTACATTCTGGCGCTTCTGTTGAACAAACGGTGGCAAAACACCTCTTTCAGCATTGCTCTGAGTAACTGACATCCTGAAGATTCTGGAGATGTTGATCGCTTCTGGTGATTTTTACCCCCTGCCCCCTTTCAGATTGGTTTCTCATGTTTACCCTCTCTCTCTGTCTCTCTGTCTCTCTCTCTCTGTCTCTCTCTCTCTCTCTCTCTCTCTGCAGTCTCGAACACCTGCGCTTGTCTTTGAATGCATCAATAACACAGATTTTAAGGTAGAACATGTCTTCTCTTCTACGAAATGATCAAGCGTGTGCGTGTGTAAGTGGGCGTGTGTGTGTGTCCTTGCCCTGCGCTCCTCAGTGTTCATGTGCTCTCTCCTTGTCTCTTCAGGAGCTCTACCAGAAGTTAACAGATTTTGATATACGTTTTTACATGTATGAACTGCTGAAGGTGAGTGTTGCACTGCCGCTCTCTCTCTCACTCTCGTTCTCTGGCTATTTCTCGCTCGCCATCTCTCCCGCTCTCCCCCTCTCTGAAAACACAGTGTCACAACATCTTGTTCAAATGTTTGCGTTTTGACAGCGAGGAAAGACGATCCGAGGCGGATTCTGCCAGTGTGTGTATGTGTGTGTTCTCTCCCAGGCTCTGGACTACTGCCACAGTATGGGGATCATGCACCGTGACGTCAAACCTCACAATGTGATGATCGATCACCAGATGAGGAAGGTAGGCATCCCCCTGTTGAGAGCGCGTGTGTTTGTGCGTGTGCGCGTGTGTGCGTGCGCGCGTGTGTGTATAGTTTCTCCTGGCCTAAGCTAGGTTTACCACTCTCAGACTATTCCATGAATGGCCTGTGTTTACAGCAGTCCTGTCAGACTCATGCAGGTCTGCATGATCCATGGGTTTTATATGGGAGAGCGTTCTAAAATGCTGGTTGTGGACCGTGTCTGGGCAAAATGAAGACTGTCCACCAGAGGGCAGCAGACCCTCACGCTGCAGATATAGAGAACGAGATGGACCCGTACTTAGTCCGTGTGATTGGTATCATTCAGTGCTTTTGACCTTTTGTTTTCGGTGTGCACTTTTTGGCTCTTGTGTGCATGTGCGTGTGCGTGTGTGTAGCTGCGTCTGATTGACTGGGGCCTAGCAGAGTTTTACCATCCTGCCCAGGAGTACAACGTCAGGGTGGCATCTCGATACTTCAAAGGTCCTGAACTACTGGTGGACTACCAGGTAAATACACACACAGACAGACAAACCCAGTCGATCCCAGTGAGAAAGAAAGAGCGAGAGTGGTGGGCCTCCGTGTAGCTGACTGTGTGCGTGCACTCTGTTCTCCCAGATGTACGACTACAGTCTGGACATGTGGAGTCTGGGCTGTATGCTGGCTAGCATGATCTTCAGGAAAGAGCCTTTCTTCCACGGCCAAGACAACTATGACCAGGTACACACACAAGCGCACATTCTGGTATACACACACACACAACCTGGTACATACACGCAGACATATGCAATCACAACCAGGTACACACACAAGCGCACAAAGGAAGAATATGGGTGGTAGATATGACCGTATCAGCTTCAGTGGATGGGATGTGGTTGTGTGTGTGCAGCTGGTCCGCATTGCCAAAGTGCTGGGGACAGATGAGCTGTTTGGATACCTGCGCAAATACCACATCGAACTGGACCCTCGCTTTAAGGACCTGTTAGGGCAGTGAGTATCTCTTCGCTATCTCTCCAGTTCTCCCTCTTTTGTTCAGTCACTCACTCACTCACTCCCTGTCTCTCTCCCTGTCTCTCACCTGTCCCTCCCACTCCTCTCCCATCCCGTCCCTGGCCCTGCCCCCTGCAGGCAGAGCAGGAAGCGCTGGGAGCAGTTTGTCCAGACGGAGAACCAGCACCTGGTGAGTCCAGAGGCCCTGGACCTGCTGGACAAGCTGCTGCGCTACGACCACCAGCAGAGACTGACGGCCACGGAGGCCATGGAACACCCCTACTTCTGTAGGTCTTCACACGCACGCACACACACACACACACACACACTCAAACACCACCTCATTCGCACTCGTACACACAAGCTCATTGACATAGCATGCACGCGCACACACTCATACACACACAGGCGCGCTCACACACACACACGCATGCACACACACTCATACAGCCACACTGTTGCTCCACCAGTGATGCCTGTCTCTGTCCCTCCAGACCCTGTGGTAAAGGAGCAGTCTTTGTCCAATTCCGATGGAAACATGGTGTCCAGTGGATCAACTACAGCTCGATGAGAGCTGGTATGGACGAGTGCACACACACACACACACACACACACACACACACACACACAACACATGTATGCTCACACACATTAGGAATGATTTCAGGTGAAGCATTCCCTTCTTCTTGTTGTTTCAGGTGAAAGATGGTTACCTCATCTCTTAACTCCTCTGTGGCAGAAACCTCTACAAGTGTACAGTGACTGTGGATCAAAGCAATTCCCACCAGTAACACACACACAGACACACACACACACAGACAGACACACCCACACCAACAGACATGCACACATACACACACTCCTTCTGTGTCAGTCTCTGTGGTTGGCCGGCCCCAGCTGGGTGTGTGGGAAGCAGCCAGACCAATGAGAATCATTTGATACTGTCACTGCTGCCTTCCTGCCCCCGTGTCCTCCCCTCCCTCCCTCCCTCCCTTCCTCCTCTCCCTCACACTCCCCCTCTCAGTAGGTAAACAGAAGCCCCTCCCTCTCTCGTTAATCTAAGCATGGAGAATGAAAAGGAGTGCCAGACTGCCCCTCCTCCCCCTCCACCACCCTGTACCCCCCGGCTGTCTGTCTACCAGCCCAGTAGCCTGTCCCTGACAGACCTCAGTTCTGTCTGCATTCTGCTGTTGTATTCCCGACATGGTGGACCTCTCTGCTCCAGCTGGAACGACCACGACGATGATGATGATGATGACGACGCCGCTGATGATGACGATGATGATGATAATAATAATAATAATATTAATGGAAATAAAATGATTTTTATTTAGATGAACGTGTCTCGTGTTGTGACTCGTCTCCCGGTCTACCCCAGAGATGGGAGGCAAGGATATTTCAGGGTCTCCTGGACAGCAGGTGCTGTCAGGTGATGTCCTCTGTACTGGAAGCAGGGCAGAGCCCATGTCTACCCCTGTAGTCGGTCATGGTGCTGGAGGCCTGGCCCAGCTGATGCAGCGATCAGAGACTGAGATGACCCAACCCTATCCCACACTCACGTCACTACTTGTGTAATCTTTATGGAACACGATAGGTTGATAAGTTGACAGCCAAGTGGCTGTCTCACATGAGTACCCGCACACACAGGCACGTACAAAGGCTCCGCCTGCAGCACATTGTACATCAGGATAACGGATGGATGCCAGTTCCAAGAACAGAGGTTTGTTTGGGTGTTTCAACTGCTGACAGATCAGACCTTGCTGTCATTTTTGACATGGAAGCGGCACCGTTTTTCAGACCATACGTAGCATGACCTTTATTAGTTTCACACCCCTGTGTGCTGCAGCTGGTTGATAACTCCTTGCCAATCAAGCTGTAGAGATCCCTTACAAAGGCTCTGATGTGAAGTATGTGTGTGTCCAACCTTCTACTAGTGTACAGTAGAAGTGACATTCAGTCTGGTTCAGGTTGTGCATGTGGAGCTCTAGTGACCAGCCCATGGCACATGAATCATCTAGTATTTCAGTCGACTTCATACACCATCCTTGCTGTGTTCTTCAGTAAGTCTATATATATGGGGCGTCTTGTGTAACCAGACTTGCATAACAGGTCCAGTCGCTCTCGGACGTAACGTCTTAACGTCTACCATCATCAAAGGCAAACAGACACTTGGTTGAGTGTTGGGCAGGTCAGCTAATTATCACCGTCAAACATGAATTGTCTCTTGTGTTCTCCATGGCAGCTCCTGTTGGCTGATGGGAGCAGTAGTTCTGCACCTGCATAGTAGCTATGGCTCTACCCTAATGTACTTTAACTAAGTACATGGAGATTGTGGGCCAGCTAATTGTCTGGGTTTTCTTCCAGGCTCCAGTCCTAGAACACATGCAGACATCATCTCCACTTCCTCCTCCCCTTCATCCCTCTCTGATGATGAATTCAAGGGGCGACGTTGAAAACGTGTCCGGCCTCTGGAGTCAGCCTGGAGACCAGCTTGCCTGCTTCGAGACACTTGATGACAGTGGAACGCCTCACTACAGCCCACAGCTCAGCATCCAACCCCTCTGGATCTCATACCTTCCACCTTCCCCCAGTCGGTATCCAATGAGATGCTCCCTTTTCCTTCCTCGATCAGCCACACCTGCTTACCCCCTGCTGAACGAGCTGCACGACAACATCTCGCTGGCAGCCTCTCGGTCTGTCCCTCCTCGTTGAGGGGATCGGTGTTCGGTGACCAGTCCAGTTTGTTGGAGAGCTGCACCCACGTGCTTAAAAATAATGAGTTGGTTTAGGACAGAGTGTCTACAGAGAAACCTCGACAGTGTGTACAGTCAGAGATGTTTGTCGGGCAGCTATCCAGTACAAATACGTCATAACTTTGCCTAGTACGAATACCTCTCACCCTTGTTAACTATCACCCACCCCTGCTACTCATCAATTCAACTGGCCTGGAAGCAGGAGTGTGTGTGTACTGTAACTTCAGAGAAGTGTGACTGAAATATCAACTTCCTCCTCAGAAAGGAAATTGGAGACCATGCTTCCTTTCGCACAACCTGACTCCTCTGTTTGTTCTCTTGTCCCCCGTCCCCCCATGAAACATTAAGCTGTAGCTGAGTGTCCGGTCAGTGCTGGTCATCCAGGCCTGTTCACCTGACTGTGTTCACACCTGAGCCAGGTGACCTGAAGGGTCCATGGCTCCTAACAACCAGGAGGAACATTCGATATGTGAGAAAAGAGTACAGGGTTGTTTGTATGTAACGTTGTCATTCCATCTGTATGTAGGTGTATGTTTTCTGGCTGCTTAGTCTCCGGTTTAACTGCCTGATTGTGATTCTTTCTTACAGGAATCTTATGACTGTATTTTGTCCATTTGCTAAGTCACCCAAAGGTTTCCCAGTGTACCTCAACCAGACCAAATAAACTGTATATAGCCTAAGTCACAATATTACAATTGCATACGCATCACAACTTTCGCCTTAAGTTTATTACATAGCACACACATCTGTGACAGAACACAGCAGAACACTGCAACACAGGACAGATTATAATTCCAAAAAGTCATTTAATTACATTTCAAAAGTAAACATAGCAGGAAAGCTACATGCTTCAGAGTACAATGGAAAAGTTCAGCAAACTCCAAAAACGCAGACGACAGTAAAAGGACAGCAAGTCCAACACGTGTCTCTTCTCTTCTTTCTGTGACGTTTCCACTGGTTTAATTACAGGCAACCCTCCACTGGAGTGGACTGCTAACCCTGCTGTAATTACACACGAGAGACCCAAGCAGATAGATCTAGGAGTGTTGTAATAGCCAACCAGACTGAGCTGAGATGAACAGCTCTCTTTCTTCAGTCGTTAGTCCCCCCCACCTTCCTTCATTCCTTCCCTCCTTGGAAACGGAAAAGTACAGGTGCAACATCTAACAAACCACCCCCCCCCACTCACCTTCCACCAAACCTTGTCACTCAAACCCCCGTCGACTATCGCTACCCCCCCGCCCCCCCTATCTTAGCTTTGAACTCTGTGTTTCTGGTTTGGTGTGTGGAGACTCCATCCACGTGTAAATGTAGGAATATATCACCCCCCCCCCCAAGGTGGTTAGTAGGGAGGATCTGCAGGATTGGTAATACTGTTCTGTTCGTACAGTGTGTTTGGGATGGAGAGGACTGTAGGTGCTGGGTGATTGGTGAAGGGTGTTTGAGAAGAGGGAGGGAGGCTCAAGAGGTCCAGGGTCAGGCGACTCTTTTCGTGGCTTTATTGCTGCTGCGTCTGCGTCTGAAACAAGCAGGCAGACACCTCCTCTCTGTCCTGGTGATGGGAGACACCGGGACCGGAACGGGAGACGCCTGCTTCCTGAGGGAGAGAAAACCATAGGGGAGGAGAGAGAGAGAGGGGAGGGGAGAGACAGAGGAGGAGAGAGAAATATATGGGTGAGAGAAATGAGATTGAAGAAGAAAGAAAGAAGGAGGGATCCATTGGAGAGGGTGAAATGTGTGTGTGAGAGAGAGTGAAAGAGAGGGAGGGAGGAGAAGAGAGAAAGCAAAGACATGACGCGTGAGCAAGTGTGTTCGAGTCTGGGACTGCATGCAGTGTTCTAGTCCTATCCTTGAACGAACACCCCTGCAGTGATGGTGCAAGTGACGTCAGCAAATGACATGACGTGCCTGAACCAGCCTCGTCAAGTTGCAGGGTTTATTTGTCAGACTCACCTAGCGTTGGCTGCGGCGGCCGCCGCCTCCCGTTTTCTCAGCTGGCGCATTAGGCGAAGCATGCCGCAGATCTGACGGAGGGTCATCTTGGGGGCGTGGCCCACCAGGCGGGGGCGGGCAGCACCCCGTGGGCCTCGGTAAGTGAACAGGGACATGTAGTCCCCACCTGGGCCATGCCCAAACAGCTGCAGGGGTTGGTCGCTGATGCTGTTCCTGGCATAGCACGACGCAAACTAGAGGGGGAGAGAGTAGAGGGAGGACACGAGGAGGGGGAGAAGGTATAGAGGTGAGAGGAAGGGGGAGGGGAAGGAGAGAAAGAGGGAGCAGAGAGGAGATGAGAGAGGAGGGAATGTAGAGATTGAGGTGGGGGAAAGGGTGAGAGGAAGAAGAGGAAGAGGAAGGTAAGAAAACGAGAGGATGAGAGTGGAAAGAAGAGGAGATAGAAGAGAGAGAAAAAAGTTGAGAGATGATGAGCAATCCCAAAATATTTGCTTGATGAGCAACTGAATCCTTATGGTATGTTTCCATGTTGTATTCAGACCAAAGGAGAGGGATTGGAAACGTCAAACCAGTTATTTCTATTACCATAACTCTGGGTACTCTGTGTACTGAGTGTCTGACAGCCAGTAGACACAGTGGAAAGTTACTGAGAAGTTTCTAGCCTCCAAAGAACATCTTCACTTGGAGATCTCACCCAATTAATTACCATCTGAGCCGGCACATTCTCTGACTCTTCAGCTTGGAAGTACACTCAATCACCCTCATCAGACACCCAAGACCAACTCACACGCGCACACACACACTCACACTCGCACACACGTCAGCGAGCAAGCACACATACACGAACACAACTTGCTCACACACACAAACGTCAGCAAGAATGCATCCAGACACAAAGACTTCTTTTCCCATCAGTCACTTGATCTCATGGCAGGTGATTGGCTGGACGTCTGCCGTGTCACATCCCAGACTAATTTGAGCTGGTCTACATCCAGGAATCCTTACATCCCATCTATATAAACACCTTCTTCATATACACTTCCTCTATACACACCTTGTCTACATACACACCTCCTCTATACATACACCTCATTGACACACATACATTCTAAATAATCACACACCTCTTCTACTGTATATACACCTCCTCTATACACACCTCATCAATACATACAAGAACGTCATTGTTATCAATGATGAAACTATGATAATAATGCCAAGTTACATATAATATGTAGACCATATTATACATTATATTAGACAATATATTGAAAACATATTAGTGTGTGTAGTCTGGGATTTATATATTGAAAATATATTATCGAAGACTTGCCAAATGCTGTCTTTCTATATATGTCATACTGAAGCATAGGATGTGAAGCCTACATCGAATTATCGTGGCTCATATCATCATCATCATCATCATCATCATCATCATCATCATCCTCATCACACATACTAACAAAAAGTCAGAAGTACTCACAGGAACAACCGTTGCCATGGAGAGGTGTTGTGGTGTGTTCAGTGTTCAGTGGCGTGCTGGAGGAGTGAGTGGTTCAGAGACTGTGACCCATGCAGCTTCTTATGGCATCTGAGGTAATGAGGTCAGAGAAAGCGGGGCCAATCACAAAGTGGACCATGCTGAACAGCCCGGCCCACCTCTGACAGCAGAAAAGTGAGATCATCACCGCAGATCCATAGATGTAACACACACACGCGCACACACACACACACACACACACACACACACACACACACACACACACACACACACACACACACACACTCACTCACTCACTCACTCACTCACTCACTCTGTGACTGACTCACTCACTCACATACTCACTCACTCACACACACACATACACACACACACACACACACACACATCTCAGTACATAGCCCTAAAAGGACAGCTCGTGTTTCAGCAACTCCGCACCACAAACAAGTAGTGAATTATTAAGAATCCTATTGTCCTGCTGGGTAAATTTAGAGGCAAGAGACAGGTGTGATTCTAAGAGGGAGGAAGAGGGCGGATAAAAGCAAGTATGCCACCAGGAGGGACCATTGTGATATGCCTGGAACAGCCTAGTTTCTTACTCGGACCATTCCAACACTACCATGAGTGATTTACACCACCTGTCTGGAGTGATTTATATACAGGCAGGTAGACAGACAGGCAGGTAGACAGACAGGTAGGTAGAGAGACAAACAGACAGGCAGGTAGAAACAGCTAGACAGCTAGATAGACAGGCAGGTGAGGAGACAGGTAGGTAAAGAGACAGGCAGCCAAGTAGACATTCAAACAGATAGACATACAGGCAGGTAGACAGACAAGCATTTGGACAAACCGCCTGGTAGTTAGAAAGACAGTTGGAGAGACAGGTAGACAGGTAGATAGAGAGCCTCATTATTTTGTAGACATCGTAAGGCACACACTTTGCAACCCCAGTTCAACAAAAACAGAGAAGAGCTTAAAGGGAAGTTTGCAGGTTGACTGACATCATGGTCAAATGTCCAGACCTAAAATAAACTATGATAATCCGATTGCATGAGGTTGATAAGGAAGGATAAACCTCGGACAAACGTCAGACTATGTGAATGTGAAAATCACCAACTATACCCCTTTTTAATTTTTTTTTACTTCTAAAAGTGATTAGGTATTTGACTACAAACGTTGCGACTTTGGCCATACACGGTTTACTTTAAATGACAATTTGGCTGACATGAAATAACTGGAATATTCAACATAGTTGAAGCCTGTATTTTAAAGACAAAGGTAAGGAAGCTGTTGCGCTTCTTTTCGATCCTCTCTTGCCACCTACTGGACCTCTTGATGTAAAACCTCGGTGCTGTTTCCACCTAGCAGCCATTTGGGGTTCGACACCCAAAACACTTACTAAAGGAGCAAGTTTATTTTTTACAACACAAGCTTATTTTTTACAACACAGCTCTATACCTGGGAAATATGCCATGGGATTGGACCGCAGAACCCGACATTAACTAAGATCCAGGCCAGTCATCATCTTCATTGATTTACTAGGCGCATCACCACGGGCGGGGGCGCTCTTGCGAGATAATACAGCCCACTTGACGTAGCCAATGCATGCAAAAACGATGTGAAACGATGAGAAATTACAAAAATACAAATACAGAAGCATACGAATGCGAGGGCAGTTTAAGGAATGCAGGTAGGATGTGTTTCGATCAACTGGTATTCAAACCAGAAACGCGCCTTAAAAAATAAAAAGCGCAGCAGAAAATCTCACCCGCCCAGGAAACAACTAAGCTCATCTGAAACTTCACCTAAACTGATGCAGTGGTGTTGAGTGACAACTCTCGGTTATATTTGATAGTTTCATTGTGACACGCAGGCTATTTTATTAATGACCTCCATTGGCCCGCATAACATCATGACACATGATCCTATACAACTGAGTCCTAAAATGTATTTTATTTTGATATTTGGTGCACAATTAACTAATTATCTTGTCGGAAAAAGTTATTAAAAGATCATTAAACAATGCCCATATCACTTTTCGGCCTGCTTTAGAGGTGTAGGCTAAAGTACAAAACAATCCATTTGTGTTAGTCTCTTTTAACAGTGGGATGGAAGTAAGGAAGTAGTCCGAGCTTTCTTCCGTCTTTTCAGTCGCAGATGACGTAAAATCAATCATGTAACGTTGTGAACCTAATAAAGATTTATCTCGTTCCTTCGCAGATGTAATTGTTGCGCAACGTTTCCAATTGGTACTGGGTTGCAACAGGTGCATATGAGAACAGCAGACTTTCATAAAGTCTCGACTGATTCAATATTCAGGATATGGTAATGAGCAAAGCTCTGTCGGACTAATCGCACCGGGCATCGACAGCAAACGTAGAAATTAGTTGTAGCCTTTGCGGTCAGTTGCTCTACGGAGGGGGTCTGTATACTCTCCTTGCTTAGTTCTCGTGGACACATTTTTGCTGCAATGTCTCCATCGGCGTCCCCTCGGTTTTTCACCGAGAGTGAGGTGGCCCGTCATTGCTCTAAAGACTCGTGCTGGGTGTTGCTGGGGACCAGGGTCTATGATGTGACGGGATTCCTTCGACTGCACCCGGGCGGAGAGGCTCTCATACTGCGCCGCTCAGGGAAGGACATCAGCGGGGAGATCGAGGGGCCGCCACACCGGCACTCCGACAACGCGCGTCGGTGGATGGAGCAGTACTACATCGGAGAACTGGACAGAGAGTGCCTGGATGAATCACAGGTAGTAAATACAGAAACTGACATTAGAAAAATTTGCCTAGTTATAATCTCTCATTTCGTAATTAATTTGATCATAAACATCTTCATAAGTAGCCAGGACAGTATTGTTCTTTGAAGGTGGCGCATAAATCATCCTTTCTACATTTAAAGTAACTGGCGTTTTAGTGTGTTGACCACAAGAAAGATGTGTTTCTTTCAGCAACAACTTCTTAATCCTCGTCTACTTATCTGGTTAAGATCCTTAGTGTTTGACTTTACGAATTAAATGTCCTCTGCTGCTTTGATGTCACTCATTTAATATTGTTGAAACCTTCACAGTTTCTGGTTTGTTTTAGAGAAAATGATTGACAATGACATTGTGTAGGTCCGAGTTGCCTAAAACCAGTATAGCTTTTAGACATTTGGCTGATTAGACGTGTGTGTTTTAAATAGGCTTGGTACAGCTATTCACTAAGTACTTTGGAAGGCTTAGATTAATGTTTTTTTTCGAAACACCAACTCAGTAAAAATGATAAGAGCCAACTGATTTGACGGCAAGAGCCGTTATAAATGCGTTTTATAAAAAATAAAAAATATTATCAACATGATTAAAAACGTTTCTCACACTTAGGCCTACTGCCCAATATTCATGGTAATATAACTTATTATAACTTGCTAAGTCTCTAGGATTTACACCTTAATGGGCTTATTAGATTTAGGTGCATATGTAATACATCCTATATCTGTGTGTGTTTGTGTGTGTGTGTCCTCTGGTCATACACAACTGGTTGGGCTGGTCTGTGTGATCCAGCCATAATTAATGATGGCAGAGCAACTTGAGCTCAAGTGTACTTTTGTGTGCTGACTGTAAACAAAATGAAGATTTATCTCAGATTTTGGATAGTGTCCAATGTTATGGTTGGTTTCTAGTTTTGTGTCCATGGTTAATTTCAGGGGTAGGGTACAGTACTACGGTCCAAGGGTAGTGTCCTGGGGCAGGGTCCTACGGTAGGGTTCAGGGGTAAGATCCAGAGGTAGGGTCCAAGGGTAGGGTCCTGTGGCAGTGTCTACAGGTAGGGTCCTGGGGCAGTGTCTAGGGGTAGGGTCCTGGGGTAAGATCCAAAGGTAGGGTTCTGGGGTAGGGTCCAGGGGTAGGATCCAGAGGTATAGTCCAGGGGTAGGGTCCAGGGGTATAGTCCAGGGGTAGGGTCCAGGGGAAGGGTCATGGGGTACTATCCAGGGGTAGGATCCTGGGGTAGGATCCTGGGGTAGGATCCAGGGGTAGGGTCCAGGGGTAGAGTCCAGGGGTTGGGTCCTGGGGTAGGATCCCGAGGTAGGGTCCAGTGATAGGGATATTTTCCGGGGTAGGATTATTTCCTACTTCTCACAGAGGCTTTTAGTTTGAATCAGCTGTAGGTGTAAACTAGGTGGTCGTAGGTTTTTAACAGTGAGTGTGGCCCTCATAGTACAGATACAGGTATTTGTCCCCATTGTCATGTCTTTGCAAATCTCCAAATAACAAAGTCGATATTTCCATGTAAGTGTGATCAGTGTTTCAAAACATTTACATGTGGTGCGTCTGCGGGGAAACTGGAATCCATATCTTCTGCCTCACAAATATTACCATGCTCACAGATGCAGTTCAGTACTTCAGTGCATATTTTTCCTATAAATGTTCCTTATGTGTCTTTTATATATTGAATGTGAGTTATGGATACAATAATAGTGAGATACAGATATACAATAAAAGCAGACATATGTAAACAGAAAAATGGATAGCAGTGGTGACCTGATTAAGATGACTAAGCTGTCTTTATAGGCTAGCCTCACCCTGTCATGCATGGTTTATAACACTGATATGCTTTATTGTCAGGATTGGACTTTTGAACACCCGATTGTTTCTATTTGTGGTAGTCATAAATGGGATCGAGAGAAGGCCTCTAGCTTAGTCATCATTCGACTCTTAAGTTATTGTACCTCACACACCTCCCGTCCTCTCACTGACCTTGGGGGGTGTCCCTTGAGGTAGTCAAAAGCCCCCTTTTTCAAGCTTCTCTTTCCCTGCCATCAGCTGAGACAGAGGTGTCAGGGGCTTTGGTCTGGTGTGTGTATTCTGTCCAGCAGTGTCTTGATCTTCTAGCACAGCCTGTTGATTCCTCTCGCCCTCTCTCTCTCTCACACACACACACACACACACTCACTAACTCACTCTCTGCCCCCACTTTCTCCTCACTTGCTCCCCTACCATCCTGCCTTCTTCCTCCCTCTATTACATTAATCCTGTCTTTCTCTCTTTCTTTCCGGGCAAGCTTGGTTCCCTGGCCCCTGAGAGATGTCCTCAAACAAGTGTCCTCACTGCCCCACATAGACCCCACAATGTGGGGTTTGGTGCCTGGATTTAGTTGTATAAGGACATAAACATACTGCTTGTTGACTCTCTTTAAAACAATCTGTGATGTCAGTGAGACCTCAGTGAGGACTGGTCCCTGCTGAAATCTCTTCCATTACCTGCAATTAACATGGGAAGACAGTGTGACTGGTTCCACTGGTCTGGTGAGCTTTTCTCCATTACTGTGGTCTGTAGAAGTAGAGACGTTGTGCCGAGTATGTGTAAGGGAGGAAGAGGGGGGAGAGAAGGAGGAAGGAATGAGAGATGGAGGAGACAGCAGAATGGAGGTGAAAGAGGAAGGAGTGAGAGGGGCGAGAGAGGATGGAGAGATGGTGAAGGCCAGAGGAAAGGGCGTAGAGGGAGAGAGACAGGAACTAGAGAGGAGGGAGATGGGTGAGAGTTTGTAGAGTAATCACGAGAGAAAACCACGTGTGAATCATGTGATATTTTGAGAGGAAGACATTAGGGTGTGAAATGTGACAGCGATGGCTCCAGCAGATACTGATGGCTCCACCTACAACAGCTGGAATGGTAAGCTCACGGTATGGCAGGGAGGCACATATTCTGAGGCGACGCATCAGGTGGTCTGGCTGAAGTGAAGTGTGACATGAGTTACGAAAGTGGAACCGTGTGATGATATGCTGTCACTCTGGTTCAAAAAGGATTCCACACTTTTCCACGGCCATTTTTGAGTTCTTGCATATAGAAATCAATTATTATGGTTTATTTTACAGAGATGTCACTGATGTAAAAGTGGGTAGTGAGACTGAAGGGTTGTCAGACCTGAGGTCTTCCTGGCTGAACGTGCACTAAGCTTCATTCCTTAAAACAACTAGTATGGAATTCCAACTGACTGATTAAACTGACAGATGATGAGGCTGGCCTCTAATAGTTCAATCTGCAAGTGTGGCTGGCCTCTAATGGGTCTAAGAGGGATGCTGGCCTCGAATGGTTCTAAGAGTGAGGCTGGGCCTCAGGGGTGTTAGAGGTATGCTGTAGAGGCTTTGTGTCTGTCAATGTAGGTAAACATTCATGTTTGAACTAAAGGAGTGGCTATAGGGTAAGTAATCATTGGTCACTAGGCGCAGCATTGTTTGCTGCATACTGCTGCCATGAGGAGTGCTGTCGTCCAGGTACCCACCTACACACACACACCTGAGCTCTGAGATAGGTAGTCCCTCTACACACAGACACACATGCACACATGCACATACCCACCTACACACACACACCTGAGCTCTGAGATAGGCAGTCCCTCTAAACACAGACACACATGCACATACCCACCTACACACACACCTGAGCTCTGAGATGGGTAGTCCCTCTACACACAGACGCACACACACACACACACACATACACATACCCACCTACACACACACACACACACACACACACCTTAGCTCGGCGATAGGTAGTCCCTCTACACACATACACACACACACCTGAGCTCTGAGATGGGTAGTCCCTCTACACAAAGACACACACACACACATGCACGTATGCACACACACACACACACACACACACACACACACACACACACACATGCACGTACGCACACACACACATGCACCTGAGAGCCACAGCCCAAAATATGCTGATATGGAAATAGGTTTGGCAATGTAGCAAATAATCCTTCTCTTTCAGTGTTTCTACAACACATCTTTCTCCTCTCCCTCTCTCGCTGTCTTGCTCAATTTCTCTGTTTCTGAACCTCTCCCCAGTCAGTCAGTCAGTCAGTCAGTCAGTCATTTTTTTTCAGCCATGAAATTCATCAACTCTCTTCTACTACCTCATGAAGAGGACCGGGTTATGCAGACTTTATAGAATACTATTAGAGTGTCCGTGTGTGTGTGTGTTAGAGGGTAAAAAGAGCCATAGAGGACAGTGGAGGTGACTTGGGGAGAGGAAAAAAGAGGGCACTGTCTGTAGTAACCTTCTGTAGGCAGAATGTGAGGGCAGGTCACCAGACTTGTGCTTCTCTGGAATGCTTCTTTACTCTTTCTTTCTTTCTCTCTCTCTCTCTCTCTCTCTCTCTTTCTCTCTCTCTCTCCCTCCCTCCCTCTCTCACCCTCTCTCTCTCTCCCTCTCTTTCCCTCTCCCTCTCTCTCTCCCTCCCTCAAAGGCCTCATTGTCTTTCATCATCAGCCGATCCTTAGGGAGAAACAAACCTTCAGAAGGCTTTAGAAGGAGTGTGTGTATGTGTGGAAATGACGTGGGCTCTTTGGCATCGTCACACTCTCTTGCTTCTCTCAAAGGTCATAGTGACAAGGCACGGGTGGGGTCCTCATTTCTAATTGCCTCCTCATGCTTGCATCTGATAGGCTGGTTTTTGTTGACCCCCGGTTGCCATGGAGGCGGCCGTCAAAATCCTTCAATTAGAGTTTGTCCTCCCATGTGTCTGAGCTTCTCTCCCAGGTAGTGAAGCGTTACGCCTGGAGGAGATGAAGGTGGCGGGAGGAGAGGTAGAGGAAGGCAGGAGAGGGTGGTTGTGGGAGAGGGAGGAAAAGAGGGAGGGAGGGAGAAGGAGGAGAGGCAGTGGGAACCGAGGAGTTTCTCCAAGGGGACAGCGTGAGCGTATGCTTGTGAGGGTAGATTGATTAAAGCGCTCAGGTGAACAGAGCATCTGCAGATGGTCACCACTCTCTGAGGAGGGCAGACTGGGACGGAGGGGCTGGAGGGCAGGAGGGATGAGGGGCCTGGAGGGATGAGGGGCTGGAGGGCAGGCGGGATGAGGGGCTGAAGGGCAGGAGGGATGAGGGGCTGAAGGGCAGGAGGGATGAGGGGCCTGGAGGGATGAGGGGCTGGAGGGCAGGAGGGATGAGGGGCTGGAGGGATGAGGGGCTGGAGGGATGAGGGCCTGGACGGATAAGGGACTGAAGGGATGGAGGGTTGGAGGGATTAGAGACTGGAGGGATGAAGGGCAGGAGGGATGAGGAACTGGAGGGTTGAGGGGCAGGAGAGATGGAGGGCATAGAGGGATGGAGGAATGTTGGGCTGGAGGGATGGAGGGATGAAGGCAAGGAATTATTGAAAGGAAGGGTACAAGAAAGGGTACAAGGAACAAAGCTAGAAAGATAACGTAATCTTTACTATCCTTCCTGCTTTTGCTGCGAGGAACTGTACAGGTTCTTGACACAATAGCACACTTTAACACTTTGCCCGTTAGTGAAAAAGACATGTTGAAACACCTATGTGGCGCTTCCACAGGACAGATTGAGGCCACGACTTCAACCCTGATCGGGCAAATTATTAGCGAGAGAAAGAGGACCTTTTTCTCTTTCGCCTTTGACTTGGTGAGCGTCACTCAGCTCTATATGTGTGGCTTGAGGCCACTTGAGACAGCTAAGAGACAGTAGCTAGCAGTACCCTGCTCAGTTACTATAACATTGTGTATTCCCATTGAAGGATAGACACATGATTATATGAGACTGTACCTCAGTATTCTGCAGCTGTTCTGACTGTACTCGGCACTGATGGACCAATGACTCCTGGCCTGCAACATCTGCAAACATCTGGTCAATCCTTTTCACTGTGAGATCTTCATTCTTTACTCTGTCACCGATTGAACATCATTGGTGACAAGTCCTTACTCTTACAGCCACTCACATTATTCACCCTCTGAAAGGGAAATGGGTTGGTTGGGTGTTTACAACCTGATGTGGTGGAGATCTGTGTGTGTGTGTGTGTAGATGGTGTGTGTATGTGTGTGTGTGGAGGATGTGGTGAGGGGGGGGGGACTGTAAATGAGTATCCTAGCCTTCATTCAGATGGAGTTCATCATCTAAGATTACATCTGAGATGCAACAGGCTGTGCGACACATGACAGGTGGATTCCATGCACATACATGAATGACTGACAGGCAAAAGATCAGCAGAGTGAAGAAGTGAAAACCAGTGTCGGGGGTCAATATTTCAATATATCAACAGGTTTTACTGGTTGGAGATGATCTTACTAGAAACACGCGTAAACCCACACACTAACACACACACACACACACACACACATATATACACTCTTCATCTCTCTCCACCCTCCCCTGAAAAGAGCAGAGGTTGGAAGTGGAAAAACTGGTTTTGGAATCAATGTTCAAACAAGCAGATTGGTGGGGTAGTTTCTCTCAAACACAGCTGAAACCATAGTTGGTGTGTGTTATTAGCCAAAATCTTCTGCTCAGACTATTTCATACAGTGGCAAATACTGATGATTCCAATGAAATATTGGTGAATCAGTTGAGCGAGCCGAAATAGCCTTTTAATCTACTTAGAGTATTTGCAAATTTTCTGACATTTAACCCTGAGTGCTCTCCAAGACGTGTGTTCGTTTTTGAATCCTCTGTCCTTGAATAATACACTAGCTCCGAGGAAGTGTTTATACTGTAATATTAAAAAAAATCCCCTCAGCCAAAAGACCCAACAAATGGCTTAAGTGTCTTTGCTGGCTGCTGTGCGTGCACGTGTCTGTCCATTCTCAGGTCTCATGGTTCAAAAAATGAATCATGTTTATCTATGGTGGAAGGAGCTCTGTGATGAATGACGGCGCCATTAGGGCGTGTGTGTATTTGTGTGTGTGTGTTTGTGTTTAAGAGGGAAATACATTCAAATTTCGTTTTAGACCCGGGTCATATTCTATGTGGGTGTCTCGGCTTGCACATATTCCCACAATTCGTGTGCGTGTGCATGTGTGCGCGTGTGTGTATGTGATGAGAGCAGGGGGTAGTTTGTTATCTCAAACTCATGTCATCTGACTGTGTAGGGTACACAGGTATGCTAGCTATCAATCATTAACCACACGGGTCACATGACCTTCCTTCATGGCCCTGTCTGGATGAGCACAATCAATGCCTCCCTGGACCCAGATCCACTCTGTTACCATGGCCACCGGACCAGAGGTTCATGAACAAACGTGGGACATTCGCAGATCACTCCCCCTCCCCACTTTCCCTTGTCCACTGTCCCTGTTTTCCTCCCCCCGTTCTCCCCTGCCCCTCCCCTCTCCTGCGCTGAATGCTACTGACGGCTGATGGGAGTGGCGTGTGTTGAGAACGCCAAGGCTGTGATAGGTGTGCCATGAGGAAGTGTTAGCCTTGGCCTTTTAAACACTAATTTAAACACAGCAGTAAAGGGTTGATAGCTGGATGTTATCAAATGTTGGATGATGTTATTTTTCTCCTCCTCGATTATTAGTTTATTGTCTTGTCTTAGATTAGCTAGCTGTCTTGTTTCATTCAGAGTGATTTTGATGTAGATGATCTCTCCTCTTCTCTCCGTTCAGACTTGCTCTGTTCTGAACGTACCAGTCTGGACCAGGCTCTTCTTGTTTCTTTTCTATCTCTCATTTATTTACCCCCTCGTTCCCCCTCTCCTCCTCCTCCTCCTCCGCCTCCTCCTCCCCTTCTCTTCCTCCCAGACAAAAGTTGCTGGAGACAATGTCTCAGTGTGTCCACGATGCCCCTCCCCTCCCCTAACTTGCGAAAGGGAATGTGGAAGGCAGGGTTAGAGGTGTGTAAAATGTACACACGATCTCAGGCTCAATCTATATCTGATTGACGACCAGGTGACCCCTGACACGCATTCCACATGCTCCTTTCATGCGCATTTTAAACTTTAACCGCCAGTCGTGGAGGTGGCGTGGAGGAAAGAGAGAGGTAGGGGAGAGAGGGGAACAGCGAGATATGGAGGGGGGGGGGACTCTGCATCATAAACCAGGTATGAGTAACCACCCACAGCCTAGTTCTCCTGATCAGGGGTGAAGGTCAGGATCAGTATCATCACAGAGAGAAGCAAGGTCCACACCCTGACTGCCTGGCTCCTGTTATACAGCCTGGTAAGATCACAGCCTCTAGCCCCAAGTGTCCAGCCCCCTGCCCCAAGCCCCCCTCACTATCCAGCCCTCACTATACAACCTCTAACCCTCTGGCCTCCAGCCCCCAGCCTACACCCACTATGTTTCATTTCCTCTATTTGTAGCCTGTTGTGGGTCATGCGTTTATGAGCTCTCAATTTCACTGTTCCTCTATTCCAGCCCTGGGTCCTGATGGTGCCTGACTGTTCATTATGTAGCAGAAAGACTACCTAGCTCATAGTAACTGTAAGACATAACTACACCTGTTTGTTTCACCTGCGTCATCCTTGTAGAATCCGCAGCTGGCTGGCTGCCACAGCGCTGCAGGTTTGCTCAATTTGCTGTTACGGGTCCAAGAGGGACACACAGACACAGAGAGAGAGACAGTCTGACAGACCAAAACAGACATACAGAGTGAGAGAGAGAGAGACAGAGAGACGGAGAGAGCATCAACGTGACTGGAACTGGCATAGTCACACAAGCGCCGTATGCTGGACGTCCTGTCAGCATGCCTCTGATACCCAGGCATTATTGGACCCTGCTCTGGATGTTGTAATCTGGGTTTGGAGATTTACTGTCTGTCTAGTTCGGTCTACGTGAGACAGAAGAGTGAGCTAATATTTCCCCGCCACCAAGATTCAAGCCAATAACCCTAAACTTTCAATCCATACCCTCCTCCCTAATCCTCCAACCCTAACCCTCCAATCCTAACCCTCCATCCCTAACCCTCCAACCCTTACCATGCAACCCTAACCCTCCAATCCTAAGCCTCCAATTCTAACCCTACAACCCTTTCCCTCCAATCCTAACCCTCCAATCCTTACCCTTCAATCCTAATCCTCCAACCCTAACCCTTCAACTCTCCCCAAGAGTAGTCAGAAAATACAGAAAATAATATAAGTAGCCAGTACGTCATCCTGCACCACATAGTTCCACGTCTTCAATATTGCAATATTGACAGCCATTATGGTTGAAGCACAGCGACACAAGTGAACTGACATTCGATCCCTCGGAAGAAGCAGAACCAGCATACAGTGCTGGGTGGTGGTTATCATGTTATGTAGACCTGGCTACACAGAGCAAAGGTCCCATCTGATAAGCCATGCAGGCTCTTTGACTCACACAGTCAACACTGGACTCTGCCAGGAAACATGGAACTAGGCCTGGGTCGTGTGTCTGTCCCAACAGTACAGGGCCAGTTGATTGGTCATGGGAACCACTGGATCCCGTGCAGCAAGATCCCGATTCACCCCACTAGGTTTCAGGGTGGTTCTGGGAGTGCTGGCACAATAATAATCAGTCATACGAGATGACAGAACCCTTTTCCACCCCCCACCCCCCCACCTCCACTGTAATGTCAAGTGGTGAATGGCTGTCTCTCGCGTTCCCTCGCTGTCCGCCTGTGTGCCAGCGTGTGTGGCCGCCCCTAACATTGTGTGTTTCCCCTGTGTTCCGCAGACGGTGAGAGCGAGGAGGAAGGGCCCGGAGCCCACAGCCCAGGTGGAGGAACTGTCTCCTTTCAGCAAATGCAGCCAAGTGGACCTGGACACGGTGAGAATGGAGGAGCCTTTAAGGGAGGGACGGAGCCATGGAAGCCAGAGGGAGAAGAGAGAGAGCTGAGGGGGGGGGGGGGGATTATGTGAAAGTGAAAAACAGCGAGCCAACAAGATAAAAAGAAGAATTATTGACCAGAAGGGGAGAGTGTGTGCGTGAGAGAGAGAGAGAGAGAGAGAGAGAGAGAGAGAGAGAGAGAGAGAGAGAGTAATTGGTGGAAGGGTAATTGCTTTTGAGGCCATTCACCTAGTTGTGCATGCATGTGGGACATTCAGGAGAGAAAGGGTGAGACGAGGGGTGAGAAACGAGGATGTGTTTTGTGAATGGGGCGATTCTTATTCATTCGATACTTCAAAATGTTCAGAGGAGACAGACAGGTAAAGGGTAGAGCAGACAGGTGGAGAGGACAGACAGGTACTGGGGAGGACAGACTGATGCATTTGTTCTTACATAGAGATAGGTTAGCTTTTAGCTATATTATTCAATCCAATCATACCTGTCCTTTTTCTCAAGGTCCAAGTGTGTTTTGTGTGTTTGTGTGTGTGTGTTTATGTGACACGCTTAACACTGTGTGTAGAACCTTCATTCGAAGACTTTCCTTCCTTGTGACACTCAGATATTATTCCCAACTCACAGTCTCCACTCATTCCTCCTTTTTATCCAGGAAGGTGTCAAAACTGTCACAATATTTATGTATTTGAGTACATTTGTTTGCCATCCCTCCCTACACTGTCCATTCCACCCCCCCCCAACCCTGGGATTGGCGTGCTGGCTTTTGCATGCCTCCTCCTCTGCATAGTCAACATGCCAACTGAGTGAGCAAGTCATGTGCTTCAGGGTTAGGTGACTGGGACCTTTAGTAACACCCTCATCTAGAGATACAATCGCCCATCAACGCCATGTGTAAAAACGTTGGCGGCTGAAGATGAACATCCACACCTACCTGTCTCACCACTGCTCCCTGCTGGACGGAGACGACCGGGTCGCCATAACTCTGTACGAGGGCCAATCCCACCTGCACTGTGCTACCGGTCACATGGGTGTAGTAAGCAGGAGTGTGTGTGCTGCCACACCCAGTCATTCACTGCCGTTGCGAAACTCCCAAACTCTTACGTGACTTTCACCATGTGGTCCTGAAGAGAAGGGTGGGGAAAGTGTATTGACCGAAATTACTTCAGAATGACCTTTTTAGCAATGTACATACACGTGAGTGTGGGGAGGATTATGTACGTATGTGCATGTTGGATCTGTGTACTAATTGCTTTCGGTGATTTATGGCTGCCATTGCTCATGCTTACATTAGCTGTCCAAAGACCACAGCACGAGCCTAGAGATTCTGTGTGTCAGAGTTTGCAGAGCTGTGTGTTGTCATGGTTATATCAAGCAGTTTTCTGACCTACTAAATCTTTCTCTCACCTCTACCCCCCCCCCTCTTCCAGGACCTGGTAGACTGGCGCAAACCCCTGGCCTGGCAGGTCGGCTACCTGGGGGAAAAATATGACACCTGGGTCCATCAGCCAGTGGATCGGCCAATCAGACTCTTTGGGAATGAGTTCTTAGAGGCCAGCACCAAGACCTCCTGGTGAGACACTCACACAAACACACATACTCATACACACACAAACACATGTACACTCCCATATAAATGGATACACCCAGTTATTATTTTTTGTGTGTGTGTGTGCATGTGTGTGTGTAGGTATATGGTACCAATCGTGTGGGTGCCAGTCATTCTGTATCTCAGCTGGTATTGCTATACCACCCTGGCTCAAGGAGCGACACGGTTGTTTATGGACACAGGTGCTGAAAACACAGACACACATTGCAAATCATCATTATATGGTCATCATAGCACATAACCGCAGATTATCATAATCGTTATATGGAAATGTTGATGCCAACCCACTGTGTGCGTTTGTTGGTGTGCTTGTGCGTGCTTGTTTATGTGTGTGGCCTCATCCCAGACTACTCCATCCTGATCCATAAATACAGCTTTCCCTTCATCTTTGTGCTGGGAATGTTCTTGTGGTCGTTCATTGAGTACTGCATCCATCGCTTCTTGTTCCATATGCGTCCTCCTGCACACAACTATTACCTCATCACCATCCACTTTCTGCTGCATGGTCAGCACCATAAGGTGAGACACACACACATGTACATGTATGCAAACACATGCATGCGTACCCGCACACACATGTGGACGCACTGATGCACACACTTGTATACTGATCAGTATGCCAACTATTTGTGGCAGGCAAAATGTGTATTTGGAAGTGACACACTGGCCCCCTTCCTCTCTCCGTTCCTCCCTCTCCCTCCCTCTTCTCTCCTCCCCATCCCTCTCTCCCTTCCCCTCAGTCTCCCTTTGACGGCTCCCGGCTGGTCTTCCCCCCGGGCCTGGCGTCGGTGGTGATCGGCAGCTTCTACCTGCTGCTGCGCCAGGCTCTGCCAGAGGGTCTGGGCGTGTCGCTGTTTGTGGGGGGTCTGTGTGGCTACGTGGTGTACGACATGATCCACTACTACCTGCACTACGGCTCTCCCAACAGTGGCTCCTACATGTACGGCCTCAAGGCCTACCACGTCAAACACCACTTTGAGCACCAACGAGCAGGCGAGTAAAGCATGCCCACGTGCACAAGCGTGACCGCGCCCATCAAGCAGACCCTTTTCCGACACTGACACCCTTCGCGCTCGCTAACAATGTTGCTGTTCTTCTCCTTACAGGTTTTGGGATCACCACCACATTCTGGGACTATCCCTTCAACACAGTCATCCCGGAACAGACCTTCTAGAACACACGTCGCTTCTAGAACCACCCATCCACCCCCCACCCCACCCAAACACAGTCACCCCGGAACAAACTGTCGAGAACCCACGTTCTTTTCAGAACCCCTTCAACTCCCCAACACAGTCATCCCCAGAACAAACCTTCTACAACTCGTATTTCTTCTAAAAGCCGTCCAATGCCACCCCATTACCATCCTTCAACATATTTTTTGGACGCCCCTAACTCAGTCATCCCTGAACAGGCCAACTAGAAGCACCACCCCATCTCATTTAATTGTAGAACTCTAGAACTCTACTTAAGAGCAAATTCAGTAAATGCACCGTGTATGAAAGTCCAGTACTCAGGAGTTCTGTAGAATGTTCACAGAAATTGGAACCTTGCAACGCCACAGTTCAGCTGCATAGTAACGACTTCGCTCCGCTACGAAAGACAAAGAGAGGAGAGGCCAGCTGGGCAAGTGTTGGAGGGAGTGTGAAGGTGACAGAGAGAGGGGGGAGAGTGAGCGAAAGCGAACCTTCTATGAAGAAGGTGACAAAGAAGGCTAAAGCAAAAAGGGAGGGAGGGTAGGCGGTTAAGAATTGGTTTGCCCTGGTCCTCAGGGGAAACTCCCCAGGTTTCATGTTTCGCAGAGGAGCAGCGAGTTGATCTGATGGAGTGTTCTGTCTGCTGTGGATACTGCAGTGTTTTTAAATCAACACCAGTCACCTTCCACACCCACACTGCCGACCTAGAGATAGCTGGGCGTGTCCATCTCCTGTCATATCCTGTCTAGCGCAGCCAGTCTCATGCACTTGGATGGCTGAAGTTCGTTGAACGTACTGGTGTGTGGTCTGGGTTTACACGGGAGCTTGTGTCTCACAATCTTTCTTGAGCATAATGAGAGTCTGTCTATATACTTTTCCGAACTGTATAGTTTCACCGTTTGTCTATTTTCATAAATGTATAGAAATATATTGTAGATATACCATACAACACGAAGCTCAGGGGAGAGTTTGTCTCCACTGTGTATTTTAATGAAGGGTGTCATGAGTTTCTTGGGGACTGAAAGAGAGAGAGACAGAAACAGACAGACAGGGAGACAGAAGGATAGGGGAAATAAGATGCATCTTAATTGATGTGTTTGCATGTGTGTCGTCATGGTTTCAGAAATGAGATGAGGGCTTGAGGCTGGGCCAGTGAGACACTTGTCTCATGGGGGAGGACAGCATCGCAGGTGGGGGGAGTAAGGACCCCACTATAGGTGCCCGTGGTGATGCCTGCAAAATGATGATCCAGGATCTGAGTGGCAGGCAGAGGTCCTCTCTCCAGGCCACAGCGGATCCTCAGCTCCTCTCTGAACCAGGAAGTAGCTTCTGTCAGGACGTTATTTCTGTCTCTAAGAAAACATCTCCCCCTATAACACACCCCAACCTGAACCACCTAGTTCCAACACACTCTGCCCATAACCCTTGAACACACCCTATCCTGACCCCTTAGACGCACCCTAACCCCGACCTCAGAGTCCCCAGATGGCCCAGTCTGTTGACAGATATGTTGAAGGACAATACGTCTAAGCATACATGAGTTTGATTTCCAGTTTTGACTTTGAAGACTCGTATTAAAATAGAGAGGATGACCAAGTCATTATTTGTACCTTGTGCTTCAACCAACTTTTGTAAGTCAATTCTTTTTCACATGGCTTTGTAAAGAACCAAAAACTAATTTTGTGACGCTCTTGATGAAAATGGCAAAAATCATGAATATGAAAATGATGTAAGGTTGAAAAACAGGCAGAGGTTAGGCTGAAGAGGTTCTAGTCCTGCTAGTTCTTCTCCTCGGTTCCCAGCTTTACTCTGGGAGAACCGACATGTGTGGAGGTTATTGTTCCATGTCAGCCCTCGACTCCCCTGGGCTCTATTTCCTGATAGCTCATCTCAGTATACAGCACCAGCTTGACGACGTCATGGCAACATTACTTCAACGATGATTTTCATGCTGTGAATCTTTCAGGGAAAGTCATTCGGTTGTCATTTTGTTATTCTTGCTGAGTGTGGTGTTAGGGCTAGGTAGGATCTGTAGCTACAAATCCCTGGCTCAACAATAGCGCCATCTGCTTGGGTGGAGAAGTAATACAGTCAGATATATTTATGTGTATTTATATATAATATAAACATGGAAGCTTAGATTTTTCGAAGCAAAATGATAATGATTTCTATTGAATCAAATCTTTTAATAAGTGGTCCATTTTTCTGCCTCTGCAAAAATCTGTTCACTCACAAAATATTTGTAACTGTTCTTTTGGAATGCAGATGTAGGTACATGTAAATAAATATCAGGTATATTTCTGATGACTGTGTCCTGAGTTTCATTATGACCTGTTATATTTTACTTATATCTTTCACTCTCAAAGTCAGCTTGGCTGACTAGTGCTTCAGAATCCTGTTGATGTTTGACCGGATCTGCCTCCACCACGTGTCAGATGCACACATTGATACACACACGCAGAAACATACTTCAGTGACGTGACTTCAGTCTGGATCTGGCCTGACCGCACTACATTGATGCCAAAAGTTGGGGTTTAAGGTTCATTAAATGTCCAGCGTGCACATTTTATTTTTTTGACATGCTGTATGAATCAATTTACATGATTTTCCATATTCAGACCACAAGTCCATGTCAAAAGATGTGATGTCAAGTACTGCGTTGAATTTGTTTTTCCAGAGGGCTGTATGACATTTGGTTGTCTGGCTTTAGGACCCAGGTCTGCTGTGGTTGGGACGTGTTTCAAAGGAATAAGAAACCAAGTCGGCCACACCCTCTGGGCCAGGGAGAAGTTGAACTGCATTCCTCCTAGCCCAGCTCTGCATCCACAGGACAGAGACGCGAAGCGTGTAAGTGTGTTTGTGTTACCGTGTTTGTGTTGGCTTATGGGACACCCTGACTATCCTATAGCACCGTCCCATGAGCTTCATAACAACTGTGTTTCTGTGTTAGGAGGCTGGAATAGTTGCAGAATCAGCAGACATCCAGGTCTCTCTCCCTCGCTCTCTGGCTCTGTCTCTCACTCTCTGTTTGTCAATTGTCCTTCTGAGACCCGGATATAGCTGCTATCTTGTGCTGCAGTTCAGTTCCAGGAAGTGGAGACAGGCACATTTCTCTCTGAAGCCTATCGCTGTAAGCCAGTGGTCTGTGTGCAAGTCTAACATATTTCTGTTCTTCCTTCCTGTGCTGTTATCTTCTGCATCTAACACTCTGTTCTGTCCTCGCCACCCTGCGTTTACAGGCTTGGAGGTGAAACACGCTACTTGTCTTAGTCTCTGCCTCTCTCTATCTGTCTCCCGTTCTACCTGTCTCCCTCTCTACTTGTCTCCCTCTCTGTCTTATTCACTCTCTGTCTTTCTCCTTGTCTCCCTCTCTGCCTGTCTCCCTCTCTACCTGTTTCCCTGTCTCCCATTCTACCTGTCTCCCTCTCTACCTGTCTCCCTCTCTGTCTTATTCACTCTCTGTGTCTCTGTGTCTCCCTCTCTGCCTGTCTCCCTCTCTACCTGTGTGTCCCGGCCCATGGCTATTGACATAGTATGCATGTGTACTATCCAGCATAATAGATGAACTTTAGACCTGTACTGGTGTTTTAGATAATGTTGCAATAACTCTGCAGCACACGCAAATGAATGTTCTTGCAGGTGCGTGAGAAAGATTAGACAGCCATTATGTAAATGTGTGCTGCCCTGTCAGAGCTAAAGAGGAATCATCACTGTCCTCCTCAGTCTTTCTCATCTTTCTGTGGAACAGCTTGATGCTGGACTGTAAGGCAGGACAGTGTGTAGGGAGTATGTGTGTAGTGTGTGTGATGTCTGGCGTGTGTATGTGCAGTGTGTGTGTGTGTTTACATAGACTTTTAGTGCAGTATCCTGATTGTCAGAGTATTGCCTCGCCACACGCAGGTTGCTATGACGACGCCCGGGGACGCCGACGGTGACGGCGGGGTGGGTGGGAAGAAGGTGGGAGCGGCAGTGTTGGACCCGGGAGCGTGGTCCAAAGTCAGCTGTCCCTGCTGCCTGTCAGACAGGGTGGAGCCTCTGGTGCTGATCCAGCTGAGAGAGGAGGTCCATCCAGACACCAAGCGATGGCTCATCTCCCGGATAGAGGCCTCCAAGAAGGACGGAGGTGAGAGGTCATCCCAGTGTCTCCAGGGGCAACAGGGGTTAAAACCACTGGCTGATTGAACAGGATTGGTGTATGCAGCGACTTGTGTTGATCTTCGCTCCACCTCCACCACCTATCCCACCTCCTCCCCCCTTTCCACCACCTCCATCCCTTCACCCTTTCATACCTTCACCTCCATTCCCATAACTACACCCCCCCCAACCTTCACTCCTACTCCACCTCTGCACTGCTACCCCCATGGTCACCTCTAACCCTTTATCCTGCCCATTCACCTCCACTATACCTCCTACTTCCTTCTCTTCCACCCCTTCGCCCCTCCACCCCTCCATCCCCAGGAGCTCAGCTGCTGGCCCACCCAGGGGAGGATGAGGACGGGGAACTGATCGTGCTGTCAGCCCCTCGCTGCAGTCTCCTCAGGGCCACGGAGGAGCTGGGTCTCTGTAAGCCCTACAACGACGGGGAGATGGCTGCCTTCTCCTACCCCGACAGGAACAGCTTCAAAAACACTGGTGAGAACATGATTTACATGACTCGGTTTTAAGAGACAGGTTTGACAATACAGTTTAATTAGAATGTATGGACCTCGTAAAGCATTTATCAGTCTTTCCATCTATCTCTCCTTCCTTCCATCCTCTCTCTCGCTCCGTCCATCTCTGTCTGCAGATGACATGCAGGCGTTCCTCACGCTGGCGGAGCGTCAGTACATAATCAAGTATGAGCTGGACTCTCTGAGGGCCCGAAAGGATCTGAACATCCCTGGCCTGCCTGAGGACCGGTGCCAGCTGAGGGCCCGCCAGAACATCTGTGAGTGTCTCTCTGTGACTGCATTGCCACCTCCCTCACTCTCTCACTCCCTGACTCCTGGACCTGAATCAGGGTCCTCTGACTCCCCACCAACTTCCATGTTTTCATCATAAACATCTCCTGCAATTCCATGGTGTGGGTGGAACTGTTCTAATGGTGTCAGAAACCTTCATGGTCTCTTTCTCCTCATGTTTCTCTTGGTTTCTTTTGGCCTGTCTCTCCTGTCTCCGTGCCGTGGCGGTGCTGTGTAGGTCAGAAGCTGCAGAAGGCAAGAGTGATACTGGACATTGTGCCCATCCACCACCAGCAGACCCTGGAACAGCTGGGAAAATCCTGGTATTCTGGTACCCAGCTGTGGGGTCAGCCCCTAGGTGAGGCAGGGTGCACACACACACACACACACACACACACACACAGGAAAGTAGACACAAGCGCACATACATCCCTTCCCTAAAGTCTCTCTCCCGGTACAGACGCCATCCAGGCGTATTTTGGCGGCAGCATCGGTTTCTACTTCAGCTTCTTGGACTTCTACACCTGGGCTCTGGTTCCCCCTGCACTCATGGGCGTGGCAGTGATGCTGCTCCTTCCTGGGGGTGGGGCCACCGACCTGGCCAAGTCCCCTCAGCTGGTAGGGGCGGAGGAGGAGGAGGCGGGGCTGACCATGAGTGGCTACATGGTGCAGGCCGTCTTCAGCATGGTTTGGTCCACCATCTTCATGGAGCTGTGGAAGAGACGCAGCTCCTCCCTCTCCCACAGCTGGGGCGTGTTAAACCTGGCGGAGCGCTTCGCCGAGCCCCGTCCTGGCTTCCAAGGGACCCTGGGGGTGAACCCAGTGACGAAGCGGGTGGAGCCCCTCTTTCCGGAGTGGCGTCGGCAGATGCGGGTGGGGCTGGTGTCCCTTCCCGTGGTGCTGCTGTTCCTGGGGCTGGTGGTGCTGGGCATGACAGGGTTCTACCAGGCGGAGGCACTGGCGAAGCAGCTGCACCAGAACTGGGGGTCGCTGCTGTCGGGAGCCCTGCTGTACCTGCCCTCCATGCTGCACATCCTCTACACCAACATGCTCAGCACGCTCTATGGCAGAGTGGCCCTCAGACTGACGGAATGGGGTGAGAGAAGGAGGAGGGTGGGAAGAAGGGAGGAGGGAGGGGGAGAAGGATGGACAGGGAGGATGAGATGGAGAAAGAAGGAGGGATGGAGAGGTTGGGTCATGGTATAAGTAGGGAGGTACAAGGTGTAAGAGATGCAAGGAAAGGGAGGGTGGACTCAAAGGGATGGGGGGCGGTGAGGTTGACAGTAAAGTTAAAGACCACAGAGATAACCTGTGACCGCAAATAACTCCAAAACGTTTATTAAGAATGGATATTTGTTATGATCATCCATATATGAGTCGTAAAGACTTGACCGCATGATCACTCATGGATCTCTGTTCTGACCTGATAGAGAACCACAGGGAGGAGTCGTCCTTCCAGAACCACCACACCTCCAAAGTTCTGATGGTTAGTGACCCTCCTCCTCTCCTATTTTCTATGTCAGAGTTGGAGAAGAACACAATTTACACGGTTATGGGTACGACCAGATGATCCACAAATATGTATTAATTCTTATTTAAACTATTACCCTGCCACCTCTTTTTTTTACAGTTCAGTTTCTTTAACTACTTTGCCGTGCTGTTCCACATTGCTTTCTACAAACAGGACCTGCCACTGCTGCGCAAGGTAGATAGATCCTGAATACTCCTTCAGAGTATCTCTCTGTGTATATCTCCTTCACTGTATCTATATGTGTATATATCTCTAATACCGTGTATGTGTTGGTGTGTGTATGCATGCACATGTACGTGTGTGTACATACATGTGCATGTCTGTATTATGCTCATGTGTGTATGATTATGCATATATGTGAACATGCCTTTTTTGATGTGTGTATTTGTGTGTATGTGTGTATGTGTGTGTATGTGTGTATGTGTGTATATGTGTGTATGTCCAGAGGCTGTCTTCCCTGCTGATCGTGACCCAGCTCGTGAACCAGTGCACAGAGCTCGTGATCCCCTGGCTGGTTGACCACTTCCTCCGGGCCCCACATCGCCCCCAACTGGAGGATGACTCAGAGGAGGACAAGATCCGTGCCCAGAGGAGCCTGCCACCCTTCCCTGTCAGTCACAGCAGATACCGGCCTTCAACACACCATCATGCAATACCAGCAGATAACGTGGTGCCAGTGTCACCAACCTGCACTCCTGAACAGTGATCTCTGTAGCATGAAGTAGCTTAACAGATTGACTGAGCCTCCTCCTTTCTTTTTTTCCTCCCCTCTCTCTCTCCCAGGGCCTGTTTTCAGAGTACATAGAGCTGCTGGTGCAGTTTGGGTATTTGAGTCTTTTCTCCTGTGTGTACCCGCTCACCCCTGTGCTCCTGCTGCTGAACAACGTGACGGAGATCCGGGGTGATGCCTTCAAGATCTGCAAACTTTTCCGGAAGCCTTTCTGTGCCCCTGTGGCCAGCATGGGGGTGTGGCAGGTCAGGACGCTGGGTAATATATAGTGTAGACAATGTGTGCAGATGGATGATGGAGTGATGAAGCGATGGATGATGATGTGATGGGTGGAAAGATAAGGTGTAAGGATGGAATATTGCATGGATGGATGAGACGATTGATGAATGAGGGACCTTTCTCATCACTTCTTATTAGCATTTGGCTGGCGGGGGTCTTTATTGGTGTCCAATCCCCCCCAATTTGTAGTAATATGTCTATGTCTTGTGTGTTTGTGCGTGATTATACATCTGTATGTGTGTGTGTGTCTCAGACAGCATTTGAGATCCTGAGCTTCGTATCCGTCATGTCTAACTGCTGGCTGCTCCTGCTGTCTCCACGAATACGGGAGTTCTGCCTGGAGGGAGGGATCTCCAGCCGAAACCTCATGCTGGCTGCCATCCTGGTCGAGGTCTGCTCCATTCATTTCTCACACCCAGAAACACTAGCATGGCTGTTGATGTGGTGGAACCCGCAGCATGCCCAGTTAGGCAGCTCTGTCTCCAATTAGCCACCAGAACTTCGTACATGCCTTTCTGTGTGTAACTGGGCCTGTGTGTGTATGTGTGGTCTACAGCACGTACTGATCCTGATCAAGATGATTCTAGCGTTCATGATCCCAGATGAGCCCGACTGGGTCAAGGTGAAGAGGGAGCAGATAGAGTTCCGCTCCCTGCAGGCTCTGGGACAGCAGGTGTGGCTTCTCACATTAGCGACCAGGCACACAAGCGAGACTCACTATACCTGACCTACCAGAGGGTCTTACTCATATCTGCCTGACCATAGCTGACCCATCAGAGGGTCTTACTCATATCTGCCTGACCATAGCTGACCTATCAGAGGGTCTTACTCATATCTACCTGACCATAGCTGACCTATCAGAGGGACTTACTCATATCTGCCTGACCAAAGCTGACCTACCAGAGGGACCTACCAAACCTTACCTATCAGAAAGATCTACCAGAGACCTGACCTATCACATTTGATTATCCAAGAGACCTACGGTACCTGACCTGCTGGTCATGTCACTGTGAGACCAAACCAGATGGATCTACTTTCCCTGACTTTTCCTTTGCCTCCAACAGAAACTTTGAGGACGGTGAGCAGTGATCCTGTCTCCAGGAGCAGCAGCCTTCCCTCCAGAGCCCTGGCATGAGCGGTCAGTCTGTCCCCCCTCCCTCCCCCCCTGGAACTTTGCTATCGTCCCCTACAGGCCAGGAGGGTCCCTGCATGGCTGACTGACTGACTCCAGAGCCTTCTTATGCTAAAATGGGGGGAACCACAAAGAAGCAAAAAAACAAAATGGCCCAGTGCTGTGTTTGTTCTGTCTATGTTGTGTGGAGGAACGCGTGTTCACTGTTTAAGCTTCAGGGAAATTCTGGGTAGCTTCACAAAAGTGTTATGCTGTGTATTCACTTGAACCAATTAAGCTGATAGGAATGTGTTTCGGTTGATTTAATCACAACCATGGTTAACACTACGAACAGTTTGAATAGGCTCATGTTGCGATGCGTCTCTGTCTAAAGGTGAACGGGTATCTGCTGTTTCTTTCTACACTGATTAAAGAATCAATAGACCAGTGGCATGGTAGAATAAGGAGAAAAATGGTACTGAAAGTAAATAGAGGGGTTATGAGAAACATTAGGACTGTTATTCAATAGTGCCACAGACCAGATTGTTATTGCTGAAAAGTACATAGTACTATAATGCTTCCCTGTTTAAATGCGGGTGGAGACGAATCCAGTGTTTTTTAAATAGGTATTAGGGTTAGGACACGGTATAGTTTACGTTTGAGTTACACTGTATTTATGTCTTTGTATCGTGTTTTCGTGGCTACATTATTTCGTTCACCTTTCAAGGAAGGTACATTATGACGTTGCCATTCGCACTGCTAACATTCAAATTCACATGAGTGTCTATCCCCATGATATTTTATCATTTTAATCTGCATTGAGTGAGCTCACCAACTGCAGCAAAAGGCACATTAAGGTGCAATATATTAAACAAGAATAGGCTTCTACTATTCACAGCATTGTCAATGTTCACATATTGCAATATTTATTAGCCTACTGTTTTTTATGAACAATAAAACAGTTTAACCCTGTAATAAACACGAGCTCTTATTTTAACAGTGAAATTGAGAGCAATAGTGAAACAATACAACACTTAATTCCTTAACGCGAAGCTCCTTTCTAACGTAAAACATTTTGATAAAATACTTTTCTAAGGTAAGTCTGTCCTCTATTTTTTTTTTTTGCTCACGCCAAGGTAGTTCCTGTAATGAGTTCCTGTAATGAAGTAAAGTATAATACGCGGTAAGAGAAAGAGGAAGCATATTATTACTGCTCTCGAATACAACCGATGGACTACGACTCAGTCCTATACTTAAGGCTCTCAGGTCAGCAAACACTTAACGGTGGAAGAGGGTTGCCTCGTGGGAAACAGCAACGCAAAAGAACAGCTCTACCCGTCATCATCGATCTCTTTAAGACGTCGCAGCGTTAATGGGAAGAGTCGGGCAGTGGCCATCAGATATCATCTGACGCGTAGGCGCCGCGCAGACAACCTAAGTAAACAGGAATTGCTATCAATGTCTGATATGCTGTGGCATTAAGACTTCCACCTGTCTGCTTTCATACGCCTACATGAGGCCTACTGTGGCTGATTCACTGTCTGAGGGGGGGAGGAGACGGGGACGGAGATGAAACTGTAGAACCACCATATAGTTCTAAAATCAAACGTCAGTAAATAATCATTTTTGAAAGAAATACAATGAGAAACACAGATCTTGTACACATTGGTATTTAATATAGCATACTTGAGTGATTTCCTTGTAATCATACTTGTACTACTGCAAATAGAATGTTTACTTGAAAAAATAGTTGAATACAATAGAAAAAATACTATTGGTCACACTATGTGTCCATAATTAAGAGTGATAATCTTACAATTATTGAGTGCATGAAGATAGCAAACATAACTTGCTTCACTACAAGCAAATTCAATATGAATTCAGTAGCAAAGAATGAACTTCAACCCAACAACCGATAACATGACACGTTCTATGGACTGGCGCTCTACACTAATGGGAAGGACAACATGAAGCAATTATTATGACAATTGTTGGAATCAGTATCAAAACATTCGTTACATAATCTTGGAAGTCAAATTCACAGCAATCAAGTTAGCCATGAGTCACTTGCTTGGAATTTCCCCACAAGATCTCTGAATCTCTGAAGGCATAAAGGGAAGGGCCATTGTGATTGGATCGGCGTATTACAGCAAATCAATGTAGTATCGGACTGCTAAACAGCTACGCTACGTCTGATGTCGTTCACTAGCAGCAATTTACAATGAATGTCTTACAACCACGTTCCTGAAGTAATCGCTAACAATGAACGTAAATGACTTTGTATTACATGCTAGAGGACTAAATTAGCAAATGTCACATGTGCGGTGCATACTAAGGGATGGTCATATCCACATACATGACAAAAACACAGGTGTGTCATTAAACATGTACACTATATGGCCAAAGGTGTGCTGTCTGCTCAGTATTGAACACCGTGTTGAACGTTGTATTTCAGTATCTTGGTCACTAATATGGGGTTAGTACCCGTTTGGCTTCTACAACTGCCTCCCGCTTTTTGGGGGAAAAGGTTTCTACTCAGATGCTGTCCCAGCAATGCAGGATCTATTTCCATTAGAAATACACTGAAAAGCTCCAGCGGTTTGTTACACTGGGAGCAGCTGGCAAGTCTCAGATTCATTAATTCACGTTTTTGCACTGATTCATTCTGTATGACTGTAAGGAAAGTCAAAAAATAATCATGTGGTGTCAATTCCAATTCACAAGTGGGGATGAGTTTGAATATACTGTCCTTGATTTCAGAGGGAGGTTCAACAAGCAGGTGTCTGTCCACTGAGCAGGTGTCCACATGACTTTGAAATTTAACTGATTCACAGGCAGAAAACTGAATTCGGAAGCGCATCGAAAGACAGTTTGTACAGATGTAGAATCTGACTAAACAAATGTTTTTGTGAAAATAACTCTGCACACGTCAACACATAGAAACGAAATCCATTTGAAGTTACTTCATATCTTGTTAATTTTGTTATTTAAGCAGTTTAAGCATTCGCCCACAATTACAGTGTGCCAGGAGAAATAGAGACTTTGACAAGAAGTGAAAACAAGACTTACCATGTGGTTTCAGTGTGAACAAGATAGGGTAGTGAATCTTAATGGTGCCATATACAGTATATACAGTATATATACTGTATCTGCATGTATCTGTATATACTGTATCTGCATCATATACACACATTAAGACCACACATTAATAAGAGATATATAGACAAATATCTATATATAGATATATATCTCTCTCTTATTAATGTGTGGTCTGGGACTGCCAAGTTAGTCTGTTTTGGACTCAAAACAGTGACACCCTTTACTTGTCCTAATCTTTAGGTTTGACACAAAAACTGTTAGCAGTACAATCAAATACACAGGTTGAAAACTGAATTAGGTTCACCTCATCCCAATAGACAAGTTAACTGTTAAGTCCACAAAGAGTTATAATTAGTTAAATTATTTTTAATCCACTTTGATTTTGTTCCTCTACCAGCTTCAATAGTTAGTCTCAGCAAACATCACCACACTACGCTGAACTAGTAACTCAGCATGGAATATATTGGTCCCATAATTCATTGGCAAAACAGAATCTTATTCAAGTTCCCCCCATCTCATTTGACCAACGGATTTACATGATTTGAAACCTCATTTACAAGACCTATAAATCTATACGACCATGACTTTTCTGCATATACATAATTAAATGAACATTAAATATGGTTGTAACATACAGACGGCAGGCTATGAGTTACTCTACACCCATGAGTATGCTGTGTTTAGCAGGAATACCAAGGCTGGCTGGTATTCCTTGTCTACCGTGTCCCCTGCTCTGGGTACCGGGCCCCTGGCGTCCAGCCTCTGGCCTCCTCAAGCAACCAACAGGTCAGGCTGTTTCAGAGGGGCATCACAACACTAGCCGGTCTTATTTCCAGTTTGGGGTCTAGTATAGTGACCGCAACACCCTTATATAACTTCATCTTTATATTTGAACTATTGTCTTTTATTGTGACCCATGTGTTGAAAGGTCACAACAGACCTTTGTATATACAGCTGAATGGAATTTATTTCGATTTTGGTGAAAACTTAAAAAATGTTACAAGCTTCTATTGCAACAACCACACATCCTCATAACAATGTATACGTCCAAATAACAAAGCTACTCGACCCCAGTCATTGTCTTTAAGCACAATGCTCTGGCTTTGCATGATAGGGATGGTTGGAAGTACTTCAAAGTGGGGTTTTACCCCCCCCCCCCGCCCAACATCTCTGCTTAGCCCATGTTTATAAGGACAGATGGATTCTCAAAAAAAAGGATTTTGCATACAGTTCATGAGTGACAGCCACACATCTGTAACAAACTGTAGTATGTGTTTACTGAGCAGTCTGTCACCATGCGAACTGCGATCTAGGAAACAATAAATGAACCTTAACGTTGAGAACTGCCACCTTGGTACGTGGAACTGATGCTAACATGGCAAAGATCTGCAAACAAGTCGATCTAAAGGTTGATCTCGTCACAGCTCCGTCTCCACCCAGGAAGGGATTTTAAGGAAGGGGGAGAAATGGGTTGGTCCAGGAGGCCTCGTCTGGTCACATTGATTGGTTAAAAACGATGCGAGAGGTTCAGGGCCTCAATTGTTGGCAGAGAACAAGCCGTGCCTCTGGGCGTGTTCCAGAATGGCGTTGTGGCAGAACAAGTACTGGTCTGGAGTCTGGATACTGAAGGCTCTCTGTGTTCTCATGAGCCGGACAGTCTGCTTTACATTCAGAGTCCCCACGTCCTGGAGCTGGGACAGACAAATGTCCAGGGCACAGAATGTACCTGGAAAGGGAGGGAGTAGGAAAGTTTTCAAAAAGGTGTGGAAATGTAATATGAATGTGCTCATCAAAAGGTTGGACTTTCCTACATATTTCAGTGTGCTTTGTTTGTACTCATTTACCATAGAGAGTGTTTCTAATGGCACTCTTTGCTCTGGAAGCCATCAAAGGCTAAATACAACAGACATTTGTTGCTGTACATCTCAGATGCAGAGATCTTGCTTAGTTTGCCACGGAATACATGACACAGATTATGAGGAGTGAGGACGACCAGAAGCGCTCGAGTTCTGTTCCGGTCGTTCTGCACCCAAACTGCGTCTTCGCCTGCCATTTCCACCACAATTGGGCGACGGTAAATCCCTCACCTGTCCTGCCGATGCCTGCGCTGCAGTGGACCACCATGGGGGGCCCGAGAGGGTGGCCCGGCCACTGGGATCCCAGGGTCTTGACGGCTTTCCTCTGCTGGTGCTTGACGGCCAACAGGAAGTCAATGAGAGTCACAGCTGAGGAGGGAACTCCGTAGTCCGGCCAGCTCAGGTACTGGAAGTGGTGCACCCGTCTTTCCTCGCACGTCTGATTGGACAGGAGAGACGTTAGTTGCGTTTCAAGGCAGATCGGCTACTAAACAAGCAGTCTAGGGTAATGTGCAGAGCTAAATGCCGTCGGAATGCAGAGGTGGCTGAAAACTGGCTGGGGGAATTGAACCGTTAGCAGATAAGCGTTTCCTTTGTTTGGCAGAGACAGACATAAGGGGCTAGTGTCTGTACCTCGGTGTTGTGCAATTCCAAAGTGGTCTGATTGTAATGAGCGTGGCTGTCCACTTTCTGGTTGACCACAGCAATGTGGCCGTAGACTTCCTGGCCACCCTCCTCTATAGGCCAATACTGGCCACACTTCCTTCGACCACCTTCGTCTGTCCTGCAAAACGAACCATCAAATCAATTGCATTGACAGTGGTATTGGTGGTATGGTACCATGCCCTACGCCTGGTTTACATGATTGTGTATTGCTACGGACAGAGGGTGGGCGCATTCCTAATGTGCTGAATACTGATAGACCACAGCAGCTTTCTCAATTAGCTTGAATAGATGTTCACGAAATGTGGTCGCTTACGAACGTGACAAATTGCATATGATACTGATTACTTTTTGGAGTTCAACTCAATTGCTGGTCTCATATTGAATTTCTCACATTAACAACAAACTAAGTTTCATGTAAACTGGTTCAGAATTAGGCACAGAGTTTCAGTAGATTGCGTGTATCACTCCATACGCTCTGTTTATGTTTCCTAGTGGATGTTGATTGCTCCAATATGTTGGACATGAAGACGCTCATCGATTCGGTATGAACATTCCTACGTCTATGTTTGTACACTTCCACAAACAACCCATTAAGAACACCATGACTAAAGGGTCTCAAAGAAAAAGGTTGTATCATGACTAAAATGTAAAGCGATTGGACAGGTTTGCTTGTCCAATGAAAAGTGTTGACAGTACTACATTCCAATCAAATGATGACATGGACCAAGCCAAAGCAAAATCAACAACAGGAAAAAACATCACACACAATGTCACCTACATTCAAGTTTAATGTTGAAATATCAACCCTGAAATAGTTAGTCATTTGTGCTGGTGAATTGAAACATTTCAGTGTAAGCTCATTAAAGTATATCTAACCCTCAAATATTTTAGCTGTATAATTTAAAACCATTTACCTTGTTGTCATAACGATAACAAGCACATTTTGCTCCCAAATCATTCTCCAGAAATCCCCATATGTCTTTTCCAGTGGACCTAAAGGGCGCGCACAACTGTCATTAAATACAATGCATTTACACAAAGTAGAAAATGGATCTTGATATGATTTGTCAAAGTACAATATGAGACAACTCCTCACAATTGACCAAAAATGATCACTGTGGCAGACAGATGAGTTTAACATGATCTGGGGGCTCCTTGTACCTTGAGTGCCAATATATGCATTCTTCTGTTTGTAGCCATCCATGAAGCTGGCATTGATGTAGTCTGATCTCTGTGGGAACATGTTGTCTTGTTACAACGCTGACAATGCAACCGACAAAACTAACCGGTGTCATGAATTCTGTTTCGACATGGCCTACGCTACATAGTGTGTTTCCAATCCCAAATCAGAACAAATAGCTAAAAAAGTCTTTGCACACAAACAAGCTTCATGCTTGCCCTCTCTAAGCCTCTGATTAGCCAGAAATGCCAGTCTTGGATGGAAACTAGGATTGTTTCTGTCAGTTGTTTGATTTCCCTGAACCCCAGTAGGGGAGGTTTTTTGCAAAGTTCCTCTGAAAAAGAGATTAGGGCTTCCCAGTGGGGCAAACGGAAACGCAGACACACAGAAGCAGCTACGCAGAATGTGTGGGATTGTTGGAATGGAATTCGGAGCGGAACAAACCTCATTTCTTCTGGCTTTAAGGCGAACTCGAGTTTGATCAAGACACAGGACGTCGCCATAACGATTCTTCTCTTGGTTGAATGAAGTTCTGTAGCCAATAAGACAAATCCTTAATTAAGGAGGGTATGGTACAGTATACTGCACATTCAAGCATTCTAGTGTATGCTTATTATAAAATAAATTTATAGACAAAGTACATGCAAAAAAATCCATTTATAATTGATAAGTGAATTAAAACGCGCTTACAAATAATTACTTTAATTTAACTATAATTATTATTATTCATTTTTCACCACCCAAAAAATATTATTATCAACTCGCTGAAAGTGCAGCTGACATGAAGCCAACTCACAGGGCACAGTTGAAGGTTCCGGCCGGTGCTTCCATGCGGAGCTCCTCGTACTCCTGATGGATCCCGGGGCGCTGCAGCCTGCCCAGGTGGGCCCGGATCTCCTCCACGCTCATGGCATCGGGCCCGGGGATGTGAACGGACGACTTCTCCAGAGGAATGCCCACTAGCTCATCCACGGGGTCCACGTGTCCGTTCTGGCCGGCCAGAAGCTGCTGGTTCCAGCCGGGGGCATCCAGAGGCAGCAGCCCCCCCAGGTGCTCTGGGAGACAGTCCCTCGGGAGGTACTGCCGGAGATCTGCCATTTTTACCATCTGAACCTGGAGGGGAATACGAGCACAGGTCTTGTTTTAGGAAAGTTACGGTGTGTGAGAAGCTGAAAAGCTGATGTGCAAACTTATTCCAGCACACAGCCATTACACCTATACCTATATTGGTGTACTGTACATGTACTCTATTTGACTAATTAATGTCCTTAAAGTGTTATTGTTATGGGGTTTGTTTAGCACACAGGCTGGCATCACTAACATAAAAAATTGCTAAATTTATTTTTAAAAATGTATGATCCTGTCAAGTCTGCAATTAGATTTTGCTTGTTGTTAAGGTGCAACAGTGGACTACAAAAGCCACACAAAACTGCAAATAAACATGGTGCATTTGTTGTGACCTGGTACAGAAGACCCTCTGGAACCTAGGATGCTAGACCTGCTTGGGCTTCTCAGGATGTGAATAAGCTTTGTGGAGAACCTTGCGCTCCACGCACCCTCTCCCTCAGCTTCTCCTTGAGCAGCAGACTCAGCAGATTATAGGGCACTCGGAACCACACGGGGGCACCCACAATCAGCACTTTCTTCAGCCTGGCAGGGAAGGCACCCTGGTGGACAGAACGAGCACAGTTTCACTTCACTGGCTCATTACTGTATGTAGGAGCCCCAAGCATAGCCTAGATACAGAATACTGCGAGAATAAAACTCCATTATAAATGAAAACATTTGTAAAACAGTATTTAAAGACTGAATGGGATCCTGGCACTAAACTCTACAGGGGATGTGAGGCTGTGTGTTAGCTAGGAGTGCACTGCTGTACTAGGTGTTCCCCCATGCCCATGCCCACACACAGGAACACATGACACTCTCAACAACCCTCCAGTCAAGCCAGCGCTTCTCCTGTTTCTTCCCTCCTCATTGTGTGGTTGGATGCAGGTGGTGATCAAAACAGTGGAAAGCAGGGCTGGCTGAACACATCACCAGCACTCCCTGCTGACCCCACCCCAACTCCCACTCCCCAAGATCAACAAGAGGATGTGTAGCTAAAGGAGTTTAACCAAGGCTGTGTAGCAAAAGGAGTTCAATAAAGGCTGTGTAGCAGAAACAGCTTAAGGGGTTCAATATCATTCACAGCTCACATACTTTTTAGGTGAATGATCAACGCTTAACACAGATTTCAAAAAGACAGTTTGAATTCAATTCTTTCTGAACTAAAATGTTAATGTTTGGATTCCCTCAAACACGTCATGAATTCACAAAATGCCGCTGCATTTTGTCCAACCTTCAGTAAATTGAGGATCTTCTTGCTGAGGTCAAGCTCAAAGTTGGTGTAGTTGGATCCTGCCATGTCGTAAATGAACACAAGGCCGTTTCTTTGAGTCTCAAAGCTACAAGCACAAGAGAAAATTAAGGTATTCCAACTGCCTTTCTCAATGTGTGAAAAAACAAGCACAAAATTGATCAAAACATAAAATATGCATATACACACAGAAAACTAAACTACATTTAACAACATAATCAATCAACAAAAATTGCACAAAACATTGCATTAAACATATTTTAATATAGTATGGTACTAAATGTCCCAAGTACGTTTTTTGCTAAATGTATCTTATAAAAGTGCAATGCTGAGAACATTTCTTTAAATATTCATTTGCACAGTACTGTATCAATTGTGGACTGACACAAGTATGCTTTTCTTGCATATACACCACAAACACAAACACCACTGAAATGTTGACATGCCCGTCAAAACAAACGTCTTTAAATACGTCCTCCGCAAACTCGAGATGTGAGTCAAGCACAAGCACTCAAGAAGTGCATTCATTTCAGCAGCCGTGCAGGGCGGGACCCTACCTCTCTACAGCTCGGTCCAGGATGTAAAAGAGGGCTTGCAGGACCACGTGGTTGCCTGTTTTATTGGGGTGGTGCAGCTTGGCAGTGTACAGGGCTATGGAGGCACCAGATGGGTCTCGGACACTCTGGTAGGACAGACACACCAATGAAAGGGAATGAGGGCTTCCAGTCGTTACTGCCGTGACAGAATACTATTCGCAAAACTAGCACTGTTCAGCGAATCATCATCATGAACTCTATAGTACTAGTACCATATCTAAGCATAGGATTTGGTCTACAATGTTTGGATAGTTACATTACGTTGACATGAAGCCTCATAAAACTGCAGAGCGCTACTAAGGATGGCATTGACTCATGCAGCCCTGCTACGCATCAAGTTGCCTCTGCTACAGAGACGCACCCCAGTCGCTGGATAAAGGGAATAATCTAGGAACTTTGAGGCTTCTCTCCCCTCTACGGCTCTCTCAGTTGCCCTCACTCCACGGATGTTGGTGATCAGTGACAATTAGAGACAATTAGAAAATGCCATTAGAGTAGAATCTCTGGTGACAGTGTACTGGGACCAGCGCAACCAAGAGAAGCAATGCTCAGGGTGCTGGCTAGCATTAAGGCGAGGGCGCAAAAGATAAGGTGGCAGCGATTAATACTGCGTACTTGTTTCTAGACCAGATTTGATTTGTTTGGAAAGGGATGGGCTCATTCCACAAAGGAATCAGTGGATTCCGATGATTGCATTGTAGTGTACTCCTCCCCCATTGATCCAAATGAGGGACATGATAGGCTGCTTATGGGTACTGATACTGAAGGCGTCAATTCAAGAACTCAAATGGTCCCACTTTGTTACTGTCGCAGCTGGCTAATGCAGCAGGCCAGGGACAGGGTCTGGAGCAAGCTAGGTGCAGGACTCAGTGGTAACAGTGAAACCCACTCACCAGCACTGTGAATTTGCCACTGAGTAACTCGGAGCGCAGGGGTTCCTCCTGGGGCTGCAGTCTGACAATGCCTTCTTTCAGTCGCGTCTCCTGGGGACAACACATCACAATGAGCCTGATCCTTGAAGTCTACATGCAGACTTGCAGCAAAAACCCTAGACACTCCTGCCCAGGGGAAAACTGTAGAACTGGAAAAAGCCCTGTCGATTGTGGAGTCAGTTGAGTTGAGATGATAAAAAAGGAGAGGTACAAGGAATAAGATTCCATTTTAGTTTTTGATATGTGATCGTTTCAAATGTTTTAAACAGAAAAGGAGCTACCGGTTAAACTTAAGCCAACAGCAAAGAAGAAAAACTTTGGGTCAAACTTTCTGTTAGTTGACGATCAAAGCCTCACTTCCCTGTGGCTGCCTCACTGAACGCAGAGCGCAGTGAGACACGCAGAGCGCAGTGAGACACGCAGAGCGCAGTGAGGCAGGCAGAGGGCAGTGAGACACGCGGAGCGCAGTGAGACAAGCAGAGGGCAGTGAGACACGCAGAGGGTAGTGAGGCAGGCAGAGGGCAGTGAGGCAGGCAGAGGGCAGTGAGGCAGGCAGAGGGCAGTGAGGCAGGCAGAGGGCAGTGAGGCACGCAGAGGGCAGTGTGGCACACAGAGGGCAGTGAGGCACACAGAGGGCAGTGAGGCACACAGAGGGCAGTGAGGCACGCAGAGGGCAGTGACACCGCCAAACCTTTAGAGTGCATTTGTGCTGAAGGACACACACAGTTTACACAAGCACCTCACCCTGTAATTATGGAAGAGCTCAATGGCTCGAAGGACATCAAACTTGCGTGCCATGAGGAACTTGACAGCCAGGTCCCAAGACAGTGGGGAGACTCCATGCTGAGTGGTCCACTTGGTAATTTCCTCCAAAAACTGCTTCGTAGCCTAAAAAAACCCCAAAGGACACGACAATTTGAAGGAGGTGAGGAAGAGATGAGGACCCGCGTGCAGCCTTAGTTGTAATACAGAACTGAAGTTAATCCAGACTTCAGCAGAGGTCTACTACATGTAGTTCCATTAAAATGGAGAGAGTGTGAAGGACTGCTTATTTCTGACAATAAATGCTCATTAGACATGGGATTAACAGGAGGTTTCACTTCACTCTTGTTTCATTCCCATTGTAGAATGAAACCCTTTCATTGCAACGTAGGGATCTAATAACTCTCAATAAATCATGCTGTCGTTTATATTCATGATCAGAATCCCAATCTGAGGTACAGCGCTTCGGTTTAAGCCCTGTTACCTGGCGATGGGGACGAGCAGAGTGGTATTGAGTTAGCACTTGGCACGATGATGCGTACAGGCCTTTCACAGGCCACCTGGCCAATGCATAGGCCTGTGAACTGTTGGGTTGGCTGCGGCATAGCAACAGCTACGTTTAACATAACATACACTTTTCATAGCTTCGTTTGAATTCCTGTTGGAGAGAAACTGTTCATGAGCTCCTTATAAAAACACAATCCAAAATGTCAAGAGGTTGTGTCATAATAGAACAAAAATGTATTTATTTAGCTAGTCTCTTGGTGTTCATATCCCTAACACAACAGTTATGTATTTAATTAAGATGATATTAAATCATTCTTGTTATTATTAGATGGAAATATGCTTGTGCTGCTTTGGGACAGTCCACTTTAATTCACCTTGTCTCTTAAACTGAAGATAAAAGCTCAGTCAGCAAAAGCAACACATTTCATTCCAGGTTTCCAGAAGATCTGAGGATGAACTCTACAGGAATCTCTCTCCCTCCCATCTCATAACACCTCACAAAGGGGTTCAAACTATTCTGAAAACATCTTTTCTCTTTTTACTTCAATTATTCCTTTGTTAATTGAGCAAGGGTAGTCTGCTAGATTCAGCCTTATGTTCATATTACCACCTTATGACCAATGTGTGCTGCACTATAACTATCCATTTGAAATCTTTTTCTTTTTTTTTCCAATGACAGCACTTCCCTTTGCATGTTCCGAAAAAAGCTTCAAATGACGTAGTATGGCACTACATAACAAAAGGAAATGTAATCACAAGTAAGAGATACTGCCTAGATCCTTTTATAGTTTTCCAGACATCTGATCTTCAACACCAAAAACATTTCCCCAGTATAATGGTTGTTGCTGAGACCCTATTCCTTCGAGTCCAACTTGGCACCAGTGAATCCTAAACAGGAAGCCTAATGCGTCACTCTCAGTCTCCCCCACTTTCTCCCTTCCTGTAGCACTTCCTGGGAGGTGGCTACCCCCTCCCCCCTCTTCTCTCTAGGTTTCTCTCATGCCTTTTCTTTTTCCCTCCCTCCCCCTCTCTCTTTCTCTCTCATTCACAGACATACGCGCGCACGCACGCGCACGCACGCACAGAATTGCGCCAGTCCAGTGGAAATGCTTTTAACAGCTGCCCTTGAGTAAAGTTCCAACATGATGTTTGGCCCAAAGTGCACCTATCCACGATCCTGCTGCAGATGACTACAGGGATACGAATCTAACTACCCAATACAGCACAGTTCACTATCCATGTATCCATGCAGGGATGAACTGAAGAAAGAGACTATCGCGGTCTCAGTGTAACATCATAGGGATAAGGGTTTGGCCAACAATTAACATCCATCACCACAAGCAGGAAACAGGGTTATTGGACAGAACGCGGACAAATCTATTTGCTCCATTTGCCTGAGTCACATGCAAATAGGTTTGAAGTGTGTTGGAACAAGCTAAAAATAACTGTAAACAATGACTCATTCAAAATATCTTAACCAGGTCGCTTGAACAAAGTAGTTACAGTTTGGTATGTTAAATCCTTCCCAAGAAGTGAACTTTGTCTTCATGAGCATCTTACAGTTAGCCATAGCTGTTATTAATTTTGCATGATAATAACTTGTCGTCTTTAACTACGACTGCAGTGTCTAAAATATAGTCCGGACGTTCTAATATGGTCCAAATGCATTTTGATTGCCATTTGGTATTTGTAAGACATAACGGGAAAAATAAAAACGTTTCCTACAATATTCCCTACGTTCCTAAAAGTGTAACAATACCTACGATGTTCAACTACATTTTTGACCCCGTTTTCATTACCACCTCTAATAATGCCCCTGTACAATCACGTTCATCTCCGAAAAGTTACAATGGTGTTTCTATTTCGGGCACATTTCCGTTGACCAGTAAATGTTTTTGACTTTTCAGCTAGCTAACTAGCTTCCCTCTTTGCTTTAAACGTCATGGTTCAATAGGCCAGTATAGCTATAGAAAAGCCATGGGTTGGGTGAGAAAACAATTTCGCCACATTGGTTTGCTAGATACATGGGTAGCAAACGCGAGTCGATGGTAGTGCTGGATGGAATGGAATGATGGCTTTATTTCTACGTTTATAGTTAGCTCGCTAGCCCCTGTTAAGACAAGAAAAGGATTCACTGTTAGCTTACCTGTTCTTCCTCTGTCGATAGACTGGTTGCCATTCTTCCCGAAGGTCCTAGGGCTTTGGTCACCTGTATCAGTTAATGCGAGATATTAAGCTATTGTATATATTTCTTAAACAAGGACGGCTATTATTCCTCGTGCAGTTGCTGACTACATCTATCCAAGACGTTCTCGTTTCTCTGCCTTCAGAGGGTAATGGCGTGCTAGTTTAGTGGCAAAATAGCGATAAACAAGGTCCGGACGTGATGTTACTGTTCAAATGCCTATTCATTTCCTTTTGACATTTGTATTACCTAAAGGGAAACATAGATGCGTTTCGTCTAACATTCACTACTTTGCCTTCTGTGGTAATGACGGGGAATCGTAGGGAAAAAAAGCCTCTGAACGGACTAACTCGCTCGCCTCTCTGCCAAATCGGGTGGACTGACATATATTCCTTTATATTTTGGTCGACAGTCTTTAACTAAACAGCATTAAAATGCGGTGTCTTCGTCCACATACGGGGAAATAAATAGTTACAACTTCGAAATGTGCGTCTACCCCCTGGAGGCAATTTTTGGAAATTCTAAACGCCTTTCATTCATAAAATTGTGAAAAGCACCCCAGTCCTATATTCTGTATCCAACCTGCAAAGTCGTGAACAAACATTCGGAATACATTTGAAGTGATTTCCCAGTTCCAAAGGAGTTTGTCGGACAGAGTAATTGTTAAATATACGGTGAATGTTTATCTTTCACCATCTTAAACCAACTTTGTCATGCACATTACTGATGTTCTCGATTTGGTAGAAACATCTCTCAGAAACATGTTAGAGAGCATTAGAAATCTGCCTTACAAAAACGAAGTTACTCCGAGTCGAGTGTACGCTGATAGCGGCAGTGAATTCTTAGATTATGGACGTTGCAATATGTTGAACCATACGCAAACACTAATTTTAACCGATAATCCAACCGAACGAATACCTATACTTGTTTATTCCTAACTTGTATTTCATTTCAAGCAGGGATCCCTTCCTGATTCGGTCTTCCGAGTCTAATCCAAGGTCTCCAAATGGTACATCCTGAATGATTTAAATGGAATAATAAAATCCCAGTTTTGTTAGATAAAAATGATGTAAGACATTGAATATGAAAGGGTATTTTTCCTCCATCAAGAATCACTAGCATTTGGCAATAGGGTGGTGACGTTTGTGGGCTACGTGGGAGTTGGATATGTAAACATGTACTCCTTAATTTTAATTCAATTCATACACTAAAACAAAACGGCTTCAATTAGAAAATGCATGTAAAACGTTTATTCATAAACATCTGAAACATATGTCTTAAAACACAAGGGGAAAACCCTCTGCTTATGAGAGTAGCCATTTAAAACGTTAGTCATTAAAAATTCACCTACTTAAAAGGCTTCATTCAGGTAGCAAGTGATGTTTTGCATTCACATTTTAAGTGAAATCAGATATTGTTGACACATGATACATTGTTCCACTTTCCCAAATGTAGATATACAGCAATACTTCAGAATAGCAAAAATAGCATGTGTTGAAGTCTAATTCAACATGTTTAGAGAGAGTTTCTGTGTAGACAATGATATTGAATCAGTCTACACTTGAGAACGTGTAAGAAAAAAGGAACAACTTTGGTATTTATTTCCCGCCATTGTAAAAGTTGTTAAACCTTCTTGCTAGCTACCTGGAAAAATAGATGAGGCGAAATGAGTAAATCACAAACTGTAGCAAACAAGACACAGCTTTTCACTCAAACAGGACAAAGAAGAGCAGGAAGACATGCACACCTCATTCCAATATCAGAGAATGATACAAAACTCTAGGTAAGATACAATAAAATATCAAATAGGCTTCCACTAACTATCAGGTTTGGACAGCCATCTTTAGTGATTGTATTCTGATAGAAGTTGCATTGCAATGATGTTGTCTTCATTTAACACTGAATTCAGTTAAGTAAACGGGTAGTACAAGACCTACTATGTTTATATGTTAAATCATGGTTTAGAGGTGTGGATTACACAAGAACCAGATTACAGTTGCTCTTAGTTACAGTAGTTCTGTAACTACAGTTCACAGAGGAACCATAATTCAGTAAAGGAAATGCAATTGATCTATTCTGTACCAACATAAGCAGTGGAGGTCATGAAAAGCATTTTAAAGCCTGTTGGCATTATGAGCAAAGACTACACGATTGAAAAAGATGTGAGCATTCAACTAAGCCAATGTTGGCCTCTCTCTCACCTCTCCATGCAAGCCTCCACCTCTGGGCTCTCAGCTAAACATGCACTGTTGTCTGCTTTCTCCTGGATAGGAGTGGACAGGTGCTCAAGTTCATAGCGGCCATTTATGTCACCTGGCCTGACTTCAGTCGAGGTTTTCTTGTGCTCACGTATCTGCTGAAGCTGGTGGCTTGCGTAGTCAGGCTTGGTGGTGAGGGGCCCCTCGGAGACCTCCATACCCAGAATGTCGGCCACCATGTAGGGCCGGAGCCATCCCACCAGAGGGGTGCTGCCGGGGGTGTAGTGGGTCTGACCGTGGTAGAACAGGAGCCCATCCACCTGAACACGAGTCAAGCAAGGACGTCAACAAGTGCTCATTATAGGATTGGAAGCATTTATGATTTGAATCACAAATACTTCCCAATGCTTTCAAACTTTCAAAATAATATCTATTCCTCATATCTGAACTCCAGAACAAAAACAATGCACGTGTTACACAGTTCTGTTGAAACCGATGAATTTCAAAGCTGTACATAACTCACAGCAAAGCTGTACTCTGATCCCAGGGACCGCTGGATGGATTCCAGTGAGCAGCCAATGCTTTGAAGACTCACAAACCGGAACTATGGAATCAGTCAACACGCGTTCAAGTTATAGTAACAATAAGAACATGTGACAATGTTTACATGTATGCATTCATCCTCATACTGTTCCAACATCAAATGTTGTGCAAGGTTAACACCTACAGGGTTGCGTTTGCTGATGTTAGATAGGCCGCTGGTCTCTTGGACTTTGGACTGTAGCCAGAAGAATCTGAACTCAGTCTTTCGATGGGAAAAACAAAGTAAAATTGAACAAAAATGGGGTGGAAATGACCATTGTAAGGACAAAAATGAAAGCATGAAAAATAAGAATACTTTCGGCAAAGACACTATACAAAACAATATTGGGTCATGGTTTATAGAGTATTTTATTTATATATACATATAGCATCTTACCGGACAATCATAGACTGGGTGACCCCTCCAACACATTACATCAAGTATGTAGTAGGTTCTGTCCACCTCATTGTAAATGCAGTCCAAGATAGTGTAATCTGCACGCAAGAAAAGTGTCCTCCGTTTAAATAGTGCAACATGTTTTGGCTGGTACTTTCTATACTAAGTCAATCAAACTATATTTATCAAAGGCCATTTTTAATTGGCCTTTTGTTTTGTTATGGTTTGTGACTTACGCTCAGAAACAGAAAGTAAGGTTTAGATTTTTGTTGATGAATTGAACAGTGATTTGGTTGCTTTGGTGAGACTTTAAAGTGTCAAAGGCATAAAAAATGGAATGAGCCCATTACCTTTTCCCATTGCTGAATTGTGTCTGTTCCCTCCAGGCAGTAAAGATGGAAAGCGAGTGACACAGTAGCCACTTTTAGTGTATGCTGCAGTAGACCCCTTTAAAAGGGTGAAAGCAATCAAGTCGTGAAACTATTCTACACAAAGTAAGAAAATAAACCAAATGAAACAAAAATGTAAAGGGTCTGTCTATTCAGTGGCAATACTTCTATTCACACTGGAACAATTCCCAAAAATATTTGAACTTCAATTACCTTTGAAGCGACAATGAGAGATCTCTTCCCTACTGGACACACCACCATGAGCCAATCCGTGTCCAGATCCGCTGGTACATCAACGAGCCATTCAGACAGCATGAGCTGTTATTACAGGAAAAGAATGCCATGCATGTTATGGTAACGCCACACCATTACTATTGCCTCATAATTACCCAAACTACTATTAATTCTTAATAACCCTCAACATCTAAATCATAGTCATCCTCAAGGGTTAATTATGTTAGTATCATCCACCTCAATCATCCATCATAATGATGAACCAATGCAGAATGTTGTCACTGATAAGCAACAAACTACTGCATAGATTTACATACTCTAGTTTCTAGTTTTTTTTATTTGATAATACTATATTTTGGAAACTGACATAGGAGCTTTTACACCTGAGGTGAGCAGGTTGTGCTAAGCTTGTGCAAAATGTAAGTGTCAATGAAAAGGCTGTTGTGTCAGTTTTAAAGAACATTAACATATTTTTAAAGCTGTCAGTAAAGTTCATTAAGTTGGTAGGAGAAATATTTATGACCAACAAAGACATTTATCTGCAATTCGTTCAGTGCAATTGGTGCAAATAATGAACAAATAATTTGACAACTCTCTATATAACATGTTTAATCACTGCTTATCACAATCAAATGATCCATGCCAAAGTAAATGTCTAGATACCCAAGCTGAGATGCTTTAGACTAACCTGGTTGGCATAGTGCTTCGGTAGCTTGACCCTTTGTTCAATCTCCATTTCTGGGACATCATCCTCCACCTGCTTGTCATCCTCCACCTTTGTCTCCACCATTTCTTCAGTGTCATCATCTGCTCCAGTCCAGTCCCCCTCAGCAAGACGCCGGGCATGGTTGACATAGTTAAACCTTTTCCTACAAGGAGAGAAGCGGGAAAGATGCTTGTGTTTTTACACAACACAAGGAGAGCCTATATATTCCACACTGAATTTGCGCTATGGAGTTGATCTACAAAGTGCACATAACACAGGTGTTTCATTGGTCAACATACTTTTTCTGCAGATCTAGAAAGCGCCGTCGTCGTTCACTCTGCTCTAGAACGCTGTACTTGCTCTTGTACTGGGCTAACCGGGGGTGGGGCGCGGCAGTGCTGTTTAGTTCTTTGGAGATGGCGAAACTGGATGAGAGCGCTTGGGTAAGGTCGTCCATGACGGCCCTACAAATGCAACCGAATTTCTTAGAATCACATTAAACGTGTACATACTTAAATTACATTGAGCGATCGTAGGACATGCACCTTTAATGCTAGGCCATTGGAGAAAATTCTACTTTGTAAGTGAGAAGAGTAGAGCTACGTATGCTATGATAACAGTTGGAAACCTGTACATATTTTAATTTCAGACGGGGGAAAAAAGTCATTGAGCATTGGGAGAGATTGCATTTCTGTCCAACCGTCCACACGGATGATAGCAAAATTCTTTGCATCTACTGTTAATGTCCCGGTTAGAAGTTCGTTGGGTAGCCAGGCGTTTAAATTAAGGACAGGTCATTTTTACCTGCTCCTTTTGGAACCCACACTCTCATACATTGAAGGGTCTGCAGATGCACCATGAATTGCAATTACTATTTTAAATCACTCTTGAGGCAGGTGCAATTTTACAGTCGTAGCTTGTTCAATGAGTTTCACGACATCTTTTTGAAAGCATGCGGTCAGACAGTGAGTAAGCATTTAAAAGAAACAGCTAAAGCACATTTCACTAGTACACGTTGTTGACTCACCTGTTTTGATTTTTAAAATTATAAGCAGACGTAATAACAAAACGCCCTAAACCTAAATAAACGACTGAAGCAGCAAAGGAATTGAAGACTGGGACTGGTGTTAGCTTTTAGCGTTAGCCTTATTAAGTAAAGACTGCAGGTTACAGTAGATCAAAATCGCATTCCTACACACTTATCCTGACTTCATGCTAACGTTGTTGAAGCCTATGTTTAAAAAATGCTAAAAAGATGTACTTGGTTGGTGGTGCACTACCTTCAATGTTGGCGCAATAGACTTGGCAGCACTAGCTACTAGGGGTACTACTACTCGCAACTTCCGATTTCTTCTTCTCTTTCTGAAAGATTTATGGCAGACCAGATGTGGTTAGCGCTCTGCTGCCACCCGTTGGTAATGTAGCGTAACATTTCTATGTGGGCTGTGGACTTGACCCTTGGGCTGCCAACTGCTTAGTATTTGGAGGACGGACAGCAGGACAGCAGAATGGTATAAAATCGGAGACGAATTTCTCCGGTAGATGCACGGGTATGGGTGTGCGTTTACAACATTTGTAAGATGAATAAAGGATTCCTCTCCCATCAAAAGTACCCATTAGGTATACTTAAATCAATTTAAAAGCACATCTGTTTCCAATACAATGGTCTAGCTGTTGATATGACATATGTTTGTTTTTAATTGAGAATTCATGTAAAACTTTGAACTGCCTTAAGGTAGAGTAAAGTAAGTAAGGTAAAGAGTAAGGTAAAGTACCTTACAAGAAAAGGTAGCCTACAACTCAGCTACTGGACATTGGGACAGCAGGTCCTCCTATTTTCCACTAGATGGAGACATAACTCCATGAAAACAGAGAAGCAGTGTCTTCTAAAGGTGCAATTATTTTCTAATTTATGTCTCTTAACCCTTTCTGCGCCTTTAAAAAAATACAAAATTGGGAATGTACACAATACTGACAAAACAGCAATAACAGTCTCGTTGTTGTGCATGTTATTGACAGAAAAAGGCATGAAGACAAAAGAACTCGAATGGCTCCTTGACTAAGTTCAATCAGGTCAATTTACCTGAAGCAATGTATGTGTATGTGTTTGATTAGATCAGCCCTATATAACCCCTGGCGCTAAATGACACAAACTTTTCTGTCATATTATTCTACCAGCGTTCAGACTGATGCGTGTTGAGTCATGTCCTCTTAACTTCCCATCTCCACGAAGAGGAGAGGGGTCTGCTGCCTGTCTAGCGTATCAAACACTCTGTGAAGTGGGCTTTGGTGTTTCTGTTAGGTTCACCAACAGATCTGTGAGATCCACAATCAGAGTCCTGTAAATGGAATCCTGTAAACACGCAAGGTAAATATCACGCCAGAAACACGTACAGTAAATACTGGCCAACAAACGAAAGAGTTTGAGTCGTCCATGGAACAACACAGGCACATACGACGTGTCTCCTCTCCAACCTTGCTCAGCCGTTCGGCTCTCTCTCTCTCGTCTACCCCTATTTTCATTTCACTCCCTTGAAATAGCTTTCAAATTACAGGCCTCGCGTTTGTTGTGTGACCAAAACAATTATATGAGTCTAAAGAATTGGGTAATTAAAAGGTAATTTCTGCTCATCAGATCAGTGTTTTTTTCTGTCAGGCAAAAGATGGGTAAGGGGGGAGGCGTGGTAAGGGGGGGGGGCAAGACAGTCTCTCTACCGCTTCGTTCCATTGGTCTGGTATTTACCTCCTCGGTGGCGGTAGTGGCAGGCGTAGCGGCCCATCAAGCTGACATTTAAATGGGCCGGTGTTCAACACAAACATAATGATGGGACTGCATCCAATGGAGATCCCCTGCGGAGATTATTACCGCCACATGCCGGCCCCTGCTTTCCCTCAATCAGATATGTGTGTTTGAGTTTGAGAGAGTGGTGTGTGTTTGAGAGACTGGGTGTAAGTGCGCCTGCATATTTATAGGCATTTTCAGGGTGCACCTAAATGTATGTGTGAGGATTTTGTTTGGGAGAGAGAGGATGTCATGGACAAAGGGAGGCAAACCACATTTATATGCAGATCACATGGAAAAACTTATGCAAAAAAGGGTCTGTGATCTTTCTGTGTATTGAATAACAATAAAGTTAATCTATGTTTGTACACGGGAGTCTGGATGTATGCAGGTGTGTAGGAGTGCGCAAGAACAGGTGTGTAAGAACAAATACTAACTATTTCTACTGGCATGGCGCATGTAGAAATGTGTATGCGTGAGTGGCAGGACAAGTGACACGTGTAACCAGGATATGGGAGCCCCCACTCCCACCCCACCTCCCCCTTCAACACCCTCAGGCCTTGAGATCAGCTTGCCCTTTCTTTGTTGACTTTGCCAACCGCCCTGGAGCCCTGAACCCCCACCCACCTTTCTTGATGCAGAAACCCACCAGAGCACAAGCCCCAGGAAAGACTCCCCCAGTCCCCTGACTGGCATAGTTGGCAGCTCTGACCTAGTGTGACCCCTCTGCACACAAACAAATGTATATGTACAGTGCTGGGGTCTTTCTGGCTTAAGGCAAGGACAGCTCATGTGATTTCATCACCCTCCCCCCCAGCATGTGACCTCTAGGTGCCCACCGTCATCACCTGATGCATCGCTTCCAAAACCATCACATCCTACAACTGCTCCATCACCATCACCTCCTCCAACACCAACACTTCCAACATCATCACCACCTCCTCCACCTTCTCCAACACCATTACCTCCAAAACCATCACCTCCTTCACCACCTCCATCACCTCCTCCACCTCCTCCAACACCATCTCCTCCACCACCTCCAACACCATCACTTCCTCCACCTCCTCCAACAGCATCACCTCCTCCACCAACACCTCCAACGCCACTATTTTCATCGGCAATGCCAGCACCTCCAGCATCATCACCTCCACCACCACCTCCACCCTCCTCCCCCAGACCCTGTCTACCTCCCCCAGCCTCACTGATCCACATGCATCCCCAGCCAGCAATCCCAGCCATCCCTTGACCCAGATGACTTGTGACAGACACCTTAGACCCGCTATTCCACCACTCTCTGGTACACACAGAGATCATGGCCAGATTGTCCCTGACACCAGTTATCTATATTGTGACAGAGTACTGACCGACAAAGCTGTTGACAGGAACACCTCCAAGGTGATACGTCTTGGGTGTTGGTGTTTGGGGGGTAGGGAGGTAGTCCAATCTCTCTGTCGTACGGAGAGATTGGACAGAGAGAGAAAAAGACAAAGAGAGAGAGAAAAAAGCGAGGGAGAGACGGGGGCAGATGAAGAGAGGGAACGGTGTGGTGCTCATCCTGATGGGACAGATGTATCCTGTGTGAGGAGTTTTGATCTCTGTCTGAGATATATCCTCAGATGTCTGCTGTCAAATCCTACGTAATGCGTGTCACAAGTTCCAGTGATACTATATCAAATATGTACAGTATGTGTACAATAGACCCTGGACGATGGCTGAGACTCGTCTCTGGAATCCTGCCGGATTTGCTGTTCCCTCTGATAAGACGGGAGCCACGATCTTGACCCTTGCCAGTTCCTGTTTATCACCTGCTCGGGACTGACCCTGTCGTGACATGGCTACCCCCTCTGGGCTACCCTGCATCGCTCTGTTCATCCGGTCATGGATGTCTGCCCACGCCTCTGCCAAATAGAGCCTTCCTGTTTGACTGGGATTCTGTTTACTAAAGTACCTGGATCCCACCAATCCCAGCTATTCAACACAGTTATACAGTATGAGACAAACAGTTCAGTTTGAGAAAACAGATTTGAGTGGCTCGTCACAGTTTTTAATGATTTTTATTTGTGTTTGTTTTTTTAGTCATTTAGACAATGTGTTAATTGTTACAGGGGTCCTAAGTTCATACCTGTTATTTTAGTCTACTTCATTTTGTCATTTAATAAGCCATTACAGTGATCCAGTATGGGGCTGGACGTTCCAGAAATACATTTTAAAAGCCTGTTCTCTGTCTCTGTCATTTTATTGCTGTGATTATTCTTCCATAAGCTAATATGTCTGAATTAATGCTTTGAAAGACAGTTTAATGAAGACTAATAATTACCTAGACAGCTCCACTTAAGATTGTGCCATGTACTTTATGGGAAACACGTGAGAGTACAGACAGCAAACGTGTTGCATGTGTTTGTCTTAATGCTTGCGTGTCATTTAAATGAGTGCACATCTTCATGCCTGTTCATGCCTTGGTGAAGTTCCATTAGAAAGAGAGCGTGAGGGAGGGAGAGAGAAGGAGGGAGAAAGAGGGGAGAGAGAGGGAACAAATGAGAGAGATACAAATGTGTGTAATTTGCTTCCAATGGCAGGGTATTTACAGTGTGAGTTGTGAGTTGGCTTGGTCATTGCTTGCGATAATGCTGAGATTTACAGTAAGCAAACGATTTTTGAATGTAAATGCTGAGCAAACCATAACTATGGATGTCATGTATGTATTGCCAGGGATCTCACATGACTCAATGTTTCATAGAACAAGCTCAAAATGTAAAACGACAGAAATGGCATCATACCAATTGAATCATATGGCAGTACAGTAAACTTGATGATATTAAAGTCATTAAAAAGCAGTGGTGTAGATTAGTATGAAGTATCAAACTTGTCAATTTACAAAACCAAATATAGAAATGTGTCTTATATGTGTCTATTGTATGTGTATATTGCATATATGTGTATTATATAAAAATAATATATTTATCTTTGTATATATAGACTTTTACTGGTAACATATGTTCTACAATTACTGTATATATACATTGATTTCAGACTGGAAAAGTTTACATATGTATGTTACTTACAAGTGGAGTGATTCAATTATGCCATTACATATTGCGCATAAATTTGCATGCAGCATACATAAAAGGACTTCTTATATGACCAACCTACTGTATGGTCTAGTTCCATATTTATTTGATATTATAATTACAATTGTAACATAATGTAAGTGGATATAAATACAGTAAAAGAGAGAGTGGTAGATTTTGATTTAAAAAATTATATTCCTTGGCCAGTCAAATCTGAGATAAAAAGAACGCGAGGGAAATTAGGAGAGAGCGAGGGCGATGAGGGGAGAGAGAGCGAGGGCGATGAGGAGGGAGAGAGCGAGGGAGATAAAGAGAGAAAGAGGGAGCAAGATCGAAGTGACTGACTAAGTGTATGATTGAAGTTAGAGCATAATTTAGGATGCTTTCAACAAAGTAAATTAATTCTCCTTCCCCCCCCTCCTTCTACCACTATATAAGCTTCATTTGCTTCCCCCAGAGAGACGAGTGACAGAAACACTATTAAAAAGAGACACTGACGTTACTTAAGAGAAAAGAACATGATGCGTCTGTCAGCTGGAAATGAAGCACCTTTCTCTCACAGGGAAAATGGAGGTAGACCACTGTGCAGGAAACACGCATCACCACCCTGGCCCTGCTCGCTAATGGCCAGAGCGTACCTGATTGGGGTCAACACAGTGTTCTGGTGTGATGGGGAAGGGGGCGCAGCAGGGAGGGGGGCGCGGGAGGGAGGGAAGGGGGGAGGGGATGGGGGGGCCGCAAAATGCAACCAATTCCCGTGACAATATCGAGATCAAGATCTTTAGTTCACCCTTTCAACCTCCCTCTGCACCCTCCCCCTACTCCCCCCCGCCCCCCCCTCCCCTGCCCCCTGCCCCAGTGGAGCTGTGTGCCACTCAGGGCCCCCCAGCTGTGGCACATTTGAGAAATGCCAGTGAGCATGGGCAGCTTGCTTCAGTGGGCCAAGCAATGAGACGCGTGTCGTATCTAGCATAGAGGGTACTGGCTGGACGCTTTCGCCTACCTTTAACACACACACACACACACACCCGCGCACACACACACACACACACACACACACACACACACACACACGCGTGCGTGCGTGCACCCATGCACACACACACAGGTATCCACACGCACGAAAAAAACCACTATTTTGCCTACCTTTGAACTCTCTTAGGATATAAAGGCCTATTTCAAAAACTTTTGGACGTAACATACAAAATTATTTTTATCAAGTCCCCTTTGATTTATATGAATACATTGGCAGACAATCGTGCTCACAGTGAGACATGTACACTGAGCCGACACATTTGGACCAGTCAGAGGTGAAGTGATTAACACAGATCCCATCCAAATGAGGGAACGTGTCAAGGTCTGGGTAGGTCAGACGGTCAGGAAACAACCGCATCTCAACACGCTGGATGCAGGAGGAGTTACAACCTCAGAGACTTTGACGAGAGCCAAACTGTTCTGATCAAGGGCCTCGGTTTCATCAGATAAGGATGAGACATGTTCCACACAATTTTTGAATGTGTCAAATCCCCCCCCCCCTCCCCCCTGCCCTTCCTATAATTCTATGATTACATTTAACTGCCACAAAAAAATAAACCAAACATACGCCCCATAGTTGTGGCAGAATGACAGGGTCAGACCTTCATTGGCTTGTGGCTAACGACACAGAACACAACCGTTCATGCCTTTCCCAACCCCAGTTACTGAAGCTACAGAGCTTAACCCCAACAGCTCTCAGTCCTGCAGACTCCACTTTCTTCTCTGTCATTGCTGTCATTTGTTTTTTTGCTCCTGAACAGCAGTGGTGAAGACCTACCTAGACTTAAAGACTGAAGTGTAAGGCTGATGAATATCTTTGCATCCATGTTTCGCCATTGGAAGCTGGCATGTGTTTTTTTCAGTGCTTTTAGTGAGTGTATGGACATGTGTTTGTTCAGAGATTTGGATATTTCTCTGGCAGAAATGTGAAGCTGAGCAGAACGGGGGTATGTACTTGAATAAGCCGATCAAATGCTATTTCCTTCAACTGGCAGTAACTTAACTTAACCATACAGTGACCCTTCCACTCCAAGGACATACATTGGTTGCAAGTCTAGTGAACTAAGGAAAATATGAACGGGCTTTCTCTCTTTCTCTCTCTCTCTCTCTCTCTCTCTCTCTCTCTCTCTCTCTCTCTCTTTCTCTCTCACACGGCCACAAACACTCACACAGGCATGATCTGCTAGACTGCCTTACTTATGTTGAGTGTTGGGCTATGTGTAAATTAACAATGACCTGTAATGAATCGTGAGTTGACTAATCTGACATTGTTAAATTGCATTACAGAGGGATATGGGGAAAAAAATGAAATCTGTTACAGTGGGGTCAATGCATTTGTGTGCATGTGTGTGTGCGTGTGCGCAGAGAGGCTGAATTATTCACTAGTTTGACTGTGGATAGTGAGTTTCGACCAATTATGGTAATTCTCCCAGACTGTGCATTTGAAAGCTGTGACTGTAACTTTAACACATTCATTACACACGTATTTCAGTCATTGGGTGAATCGGAGTGGAGTGATATCATTTCATAAGATATTAGACACTCTTCAGAGGGAGATCATTTGGCCGAAGGCTCTGTAGTTTGAAATGGGAAAGTGTTGGAAAAGTTTGAGAAAAAGTATAGTATGAAAAAAAAAAAACGTTTTACCATTATGTCTCTGCCTGTGTCCTTTCTGCTGTCTCTCTCCCTCTCGTTCTCTCTCTCTCTGTCTCTGAAGTTATGCTCTTTGGCAGACTCCAGGCCTTCAGATGTATAAAGGAATAAACTACATCATGAATCTCGCTGAGGGGAAGCAGTCAGATGGAGGAAGGCTGGAACCGAGCGAGCTGTCGGGGAATCTCTTTCTCAACTGTTAACTCTGACGTGTCTTCCTGAAATAGAGAAGAGAGATGTAAACAGGCCAGTGACCCAGCAAGGCCTGGGTACACACACACACACAGCTTCTGGTGCATTAGACCCAGTGCAGCGCCAGAGTTTCAGAGGAGAGACGTAGACTGAGTGGCCCGGTGTTGAATCCCAATCTGCGTGCTTGCGTGTGCGTCTCAGGGGGTGAAGGATTACAAGGATTACGTTGCATATAGTCGCTCCCTCTTTTTATCGCAAAAATCACATTTAGCGAGTGCCTCCTCAGTTACTAAATCAGGGCTCTCAAGTCTCATGCATTCGCCGTGGGACTCTCGCATTTCAACCATTTCTCACGCTGTCACGCAACACCTTGTATTTCTCATGGTGAGAAACAAGGGAAAACTTGTCCCGCTATATCAAACTAATGGATGAGGTAACAGGCATATGAAGGGAAGATTTCTGTCAATTTTATTGCTCTGTCTTAAATACCAACTACCAGCTATTCAGAAACATCAGCACACATGCAAGCCCCCCCCCCCCAACATTTTGTTCCCAAATGTTGACAAGTACAGTAATCTCACAACAATAATTTGATCAAACTTTAGAGCCCTGTAAAAATGACTTACATCTCTGGTGTGTCTCTGGTGTGTCTGTCCTGTATATGTGTGTATATAAGTCTGTGTATTTGTGTTTCTAATGTACAATATGTGTGTGTGTATGTATCACATATGTGTGTGTGAATCTGTGTGTGTGTCTCAACAGGCCTCTTCACAACTCACTTACATGCTCTGAGATTAGTTTCCTTCTGTGTCCCAGTTCATGCTCCAGCATGGAGTCTGCCTGCTGTTGCCCTTCCCCCAGTAATGCCCCCTGGTGCTGGGAGATCTGCTCTGCAGAGTGGTGCTGGTCCTGCAGGAAGGTCAGCCACAGCTCTGGGCACAACAGAGATGATCAGCATTCCCAGAATTAGACCACCTTCTGTTTTAAACAGAGCCCTGGACCGTCCATCAGAATACAGTAGACACACAGAAAGAGCTGGGACAAGCTTCTACCTAAGTTGTCTTTAACATCTCCATCTTTTGCCTCCCCCCCGCTTAACCTAATCCCCTCCCTACCTTCATCCCAGTCCCCATCTTTCCGGCCCCCGGGTCTACCTTATCCCAGCCCCACCTAGCCCCAGCCCCAATACAGCTCTAGTCCTACTAGGTCCCAACCCTGAACCTCACCTACCCCCATCCCTACCCAGCCCCAGTTCTACCCAGCTCTACCCAGACAGGCTCACCACCCTACAGAAGCCTAACACCATGGCTAATGAACCAAAACAGTCGGCCTACTTCCTCATGACCTGCTGTGTCACCTTTCTTAAGATCCTTGTTCCTTAATAGAAAGCAAGAGAAGGAGAGAGAAATGGAGAAAGAGCAAAAGGAAAATGATGAAAGAGAGGAGATTGTAAGGGATAGAGAGAGGCAAGAGATAGAGAAAAGGATTTAGGGGGGAAAAGAGAGATGGATACAGAGAGAAATAGAGAGAGGGGGGAAAAGAGAGATGGAGACAGAGAGAAATAGAGAGAGGGGGGAGAAAAAAGAGATAGAGGTTTATGTCTCTGTGGACCCACTGAACAGTGAAATGTTGATAAATTGGGGCATGAATGTGTGATTTACAGATGCGAGTGGGGATGCGGACCGCTGCACTGCACCTCCCGTGTCACATGTGGGTGTGAGCTCCGCTCTGGTGTGCAGGAGAATGAACACGGTGCATCCAGCTCAGTGACCAGAGTCCACGCCTGGTCATCTGGAACTCACTGGAACGTTCGACAACAACAACGACAACCACGACAACAGATAGGACAGATGAGCTCCCGTGGGCTCTGCATACTGTTGGTGCCTTTGTGTGTGTGTGTGTGTGTGTGTGTGTGTGTGTGTGTGTGTGTGATTTGGCACGATTGTGTGTGAAACAAAGGGGGCAGTGATTTCTGTGCCATTGGTGTCAAACTTCCCACAAACAAACTTCATACTGGCAGTTTTACCATGCAATGCGAAACATTACCGTAGCGTAGAAAAAGGTATTTCATCTCAACCCAGGATATAAAGGATCACAGATCCAAACACGTGATGTGGAGACTTAAAGCCCAAGTTTCAGTACACCACAGAGACTTTTGCGGATCCTCAAAGTATCTGTCGCTGAGGAGAGTTGGCGTGTTAAGCTGTTTCCCCGTTGCCATTCCTCAGACAGGAAAGATGGGAGTCTAAATATAATCAGGTCAGGTGTCATTACCTTCTCCTCATGAAGGCCCGTTTAATAACAGCTCCTGTCTGCTCCGGCCCTGTATGTTGCCTGTATGTTCAGCACCGCCCCAACCCCCCTCTGGGTGGAAGCGCCATGAGGATATGACACCTTCCAACTAGGCTGGATGTCTCTGTATGTAATTAATGTACAGTGTGCTCGTCTGCTCGCTGGGAAGACATGTCTCATGTGCCCTGTAGGAAGACATGTTTATCTTTAGACACAGCTATTCATATAATTAGCTAAGATGAACAAGAGTGTATGTTGGAAAAACGAATAACAACGTTTAATGCCTCATTAAGTATCTTTCAGATTTTCTGATAACTTGTCATCGTCATACTTGTAGCCCTCTGGATTAAGACAAAGGGCACAATTACGCTGCCTCTCTTGGGTCATCAGCCGTCTACTTTGGAACGCTTTGGGCGTTTGACATTGTTCAGGCCACCTCAGGTGCGTTCTGTGTAGATTCCACAAAGTTTGCGATAAGGCGGAGGTTATGGGTGTTTTAGGTGGGGGTGTCCGAAGGAGGAGTGGACAGGAAAGCACCGATGTTGTTTCTCCCCAAAGTCTCGATCGGCGATTACTTTTAAATGACATTTATGTTAAAAACCGCATTTCGGATCAAGAGAATCAACCAACTAATCAATAAATCAATCAATCAATCAATGACACACTCCCTTAAAGAGCACTGTGCATAAGTAGCTCAATCGCGAGTTTCCGTTGCGTAAATATTCAGGTTGTTGCGACGTGAGATATATTAAGCGTCTTGAATGCAACTACCCATAGTGCTGATCATAGTGCTCATCTTCGGTTACAGAATTTATAACTCCCTTTGTTCCATAACAAAGCTCTAGACAGGCAGCTGACAGAAGACAGTGATTATCCATCCACAGGTTTTGCTCATTTCCTCATACTGTCCCCGCCTTTCTGATACGATACACATTCAATCAATGCTGTCACTGTCCCAAGATTTATTTTAAAATACCTACCATTCCAATTGTGGATGGGACGGTAATACGGCCAACAAATATCCACCAATCCTTCTTTAGTGGAATGTTGTGCTCAGTACATTATTGCCATGCGTAATTGTTTTTACTATGGAGACATTGCAGGTCAGTGGACAAAGTAATGGAGAGCTAGATGAAACAGTAGCATGTCTCATTGTATCTCTTTAAAACGGCAAAGAAACATTACTCGTTTATTAAGTTATCCCACAATCTTGTCTCGCACTAATGTGTTAAACGCGTTATCAACAATGTATTTAACGAAATTGCGTAAATAAGACGTTGCCCTCTTCGCTTTCATGGGTATGACGTTGCTCTATTCAACAGACCGACAAACCCTTCCAGCTACATATTTAATTGGCTGTAATTTTTGCTCTTTGAAGATGTACATGATCTCTATCATACATAATCTCTCCAACTCCATTAAAAGAAGCATAATCTCAGAGATTGGATTAGATTAAAGATGGCAGTAATCCTCCTCGATACTCATTTCACTCTTCTTCTGGTACATTGGCTCTAAGTCTTTTAAAGTGATTCAAACCAACTTCAGAAAGAGACCTGGCCTACTCAAAGAAGCAGTTTCCTTGCAGATAGTACCCTGATTCAGGTGGTATTGTGGTAGAGATGAAGAAGGTAGAAAGAGCCGTCATTCATACATCCCCATAAGGCTTTAAATCCAAGAGACCGGTCACATAACAATATGCGTGTTGGTGTCTTGGATGTGAAGCCTCATGGGCATACATACCCTGCTGCAGAACATGTGTGAATGTCCACCATGTCTGGGTAGGATAGCTGTTATCACACTGAGCTATGAAATGTCAGACAGAGGATTTCAGCAGAATACAGAGACGTGCCTTTTGGTTGGGTGGCCAGGCAGACAAGCTGGGGGCTCCAGGCCAGGGTGAGGGGGGGTTAAGGGGGTGGTGAGGGAGAGGATGAGGGGGGGGGGAGAGATGGGGTTGGGGCAGTGCAGCTGCCTCACGCGTTGGGGTCCCAGTGGGTGGGAAGGGCAGGGGTGTCTGGGCCCCCTGGGAGCGTGGGCAGGGAGGGGGAGTGAGGGGGAGGGATGAGGATAAATCCTGTGGGCGATGCCTAAAACTTTCCCTTCAGGGAGACCTGCAGTGGTCGTCACCTGCGTTAAAACTCAGACTTCCTAACCAGTGTGCGTCAGGACCGTGTCCACCTGACTATGAGGGAATATCAACGCCGATAACGCAGACAGAACTCAGTGGGAGGCTGACTTAATGCTGTAGGAAAAAGCGCCAAAAGGGTCTCATCACCACCCAACTTTCATTTACAAGGTCCCCCCCCCCCCCCCCCGATGAAAATGGACTAAAAAAGACAGAACCCGGAGCTATGGTCTGTCCAGTCTGGTTCTGATCAAAGTAATAGCAGCCCTAGAACAATCTATGGCAGGGATACTGGGTTTGGAGCTGTTTAGCCTTTCTCAGCCTTGTTTGGCCTGCCTCACTTAGCCTTTTTCAGCCTCGCTTGGCCTGGTTGAGCCTTGCTCGGCCTGATTCCAGACTTCCTTAGCCTGGTTCAGGCTTGCTTGGCCTGATTTAGCCTTGCTTGACACTGTTCAGGCTGATCCAACACCTCCTGGCTCTAAGCACCTTGCAGCCTCATCACAACTGAAACTAGGACTCTTCCTAACATGATGGTCTTGCTGTTATCAGTGTTACTCAGAGAGAGAGAGAGAGAGAGAGAGAGAGAGAGAGAGAGAGAGAGAGAGAGAAGAGAGAAAAGAGAGAAAAGAGAGACAAAATGAGATGGAAGATTGAAAGTGATTACAGGAAAATATAAAACAAACATGGTTTCTGAAATTCTGAAATAACAAGATTTAACACAACAAATCAAAATATTATTTTCTGCCGACACTCTTGTGCTGTTGACAACAATAAAACACATACACATATAAACAATCTTGGGTTCCCTAAGACTTACACAGAAATGCATCTCCCTTAAATAACATTTCCAAGAAGTAGTGCCGTGTTTGACAATTCGGCAAGATTGTTGACGGATTTTATTTCAGCATTTCACGCAAATGGGTTTTTTTTTCAACGTAGATCTGAATTGTCCCTCTGTCTTTCCTTTGAGTTTTTGCTCTCCTGTTACATACGTCATCTCTAACTGAGTGACAGATTATGATAGTATTACAGCCATTACAACAATGTAATCCTATTTCCTAGTCCCCATGCTATCATAAAGGTAGTTGTACAGGGGTGAAGGAGACCTGCAGCTGTCAGCTGTTTATCAGCGCCAGCTCTCTGAGGGACATTACTTCCAGTCACTGCTCATGTCATCATTAATCCCTGTCCAATAGGAAAGCTCCCTGGGGAGGCCTATCACCATGGGTAAATAATTACACATACACACACACACACATACACACACACAAACGCGCATACACACTTGCAAGCAAATTAGATGCAATCAAATCCATTCATTTGCCTAGATCTCTTTGAATTCATTTTGCCAAACTTTGTTCCTAAACTGCCGCTTTCAGTCTTCGGCAAGCTTAAAAGCAAGTACCGGCTAGCTGTCCACATGGGATTCTGAGATGTGTAATTTGGCAGATCTGCTTCAGAATGGCTATGCTGTATGTCAGGAAGATGAGGATGAGATGGAGCCAGTGTAGCAGGTCGCACAGGGCCAGCTCTGCAACAATGACAGGGCCGTTGGGCTGGGAGGGGGCTGGGGGGGCTGCGGACCCCCTGCAGTGCCCCCATCTGCAATCATTACAGTGACTACTGAGACATGAAAACCCCAGCGCGCCTCGCTGACACGCGCCCATCAGAGCAAGACAAGACAAGCACACACACACATGCAGGGAGAAAGGCACAAACACACACACACACACACACACATGCACACACTCAAACGCACACAGGCAGATATGCATTTAGCCACACAGATGCACACCCACTCATATGCAATCACACATGTACTATACGCGCGCACAGGCACGCGCTCACGCGCACACACACAATTGGAGAAAGACGAGAAGATGTCATGTTGTACTCAACCAGAGTGCCCATCGCAACATGGCCTCTCAGCCCCCTGCCCTGACGATGCAGACATCCATCATCAGGCCTGCAACACAACACACGTCTCTGCTGTTAGTGCTGGGCAGCTGGGCTCAGTGAGCGAGCGAGTTAGTGTTGTGTGTGTGTGTGGATCACTTGTCATGGCTTGTTGGGGAACCACAATGCCTAATTCCAAAGCCCACGGACCTGGTCTGGGCAATGAGACTTTCACCGAGGGAGAGCGTGAGAGTGAGAGTGAGAGTGAGAGTGAGAGAGAGAGAGAGAGAGAGAGAGTGAGACAGACAGACAGACAAACAGACAAACAGACAGAGACAGAGAGAAGAGAGAGAGAAAGACAGAGAGCGAGAGAGAGAAAGATAGATTAAGAGAGAGAATGAGTGAGAAAGAGGGATCTTAAACTAATTCTGCAAGGCTCCTGTTCCCATCATGACTGCTCAAGTTCTGTACAGGTGAAATGATGGCTGAGGTTGAATCTGTCTGCTCTTGGGGGCTCCTGGTTGGCAGCTGGTTAGGCTCTACCTCACTTTGCTCATCATCTATCCCAGTCGGGGACTGGACAAAGATCAGGGGCTGGGTAGCAACCATTGACCCTGAGCAGCAGATCAACACTTCAACCTTTTGTGAAACACCCTGGACCGTGGGAGATACCCTGGCCTCTGGATGACTCCCAGGACCCCGGAAGTCACTGTGGACCTTGGAGGACTCTCAGGCCCCCTGAAGACTGCCTGGATCCTGGCCTCTGAAGACAGGACAGACATGTCACACACCTGTTACTACAGTAGTCAGTCAACTATCGACAAATATAAGGCTATGTAACATTTTCAGTCAATCACTGACCAGGTATCATTCATTGCTGGTCAGGGCAATGTGAAATGACTGGGATGTGTGTATTTTCCACTGTGAGGGGCAAATTGAATTGTAGTGTGCAGATTAACCAGTAGGGGGCAATAGAGGATTGCCATTGGGGTTGTGATCTCAATTTTAAATGTGATTTGAGTCAGTATTGCAGACACACACACACACACACACACTTACACCCACATGCACACCTTCTACATTCCTCCTAATCTTCTCCAGAGTCCACTATTTATTGCTGGGGTATATCAAGGTACTGGGCTCAGCTGCAAACAGCTGTCATTGCAAGGAGCGGACTGAAAATCCTCAAGCAGTCACAGTAAACACACTGGGACATGGACTGGTGCTGGACGGGGCCTATTTTTTTTCCCACTCTTCTCTTCACCTTCCCTTCCTTCACCATATTTTTTCTCGTTCTCCTCCTTTGGCCGTTTCCACTTGAATCAGTGGCCCGGTGCTGGTGGAATCCTTGACCTCCTCCAACTGGATCTTTAGCTCAAGTCGTACTCCTGTAACAGCGACGCTGGTTCAGTCCACCACACCGGGCGTCAACGGCCATAAAGACGATCGAGGAACGGCACCGCTACAGCGCCGGTCCCGCTCCCGGCCGCGCGGGCGGCTGCACCGTTGTTTCCTGTGAAACTGCGAGCTAACTTCCTGTTAAACGGCACCTCTCACTCCAGCAGTGCGCTCCCATCGTCCGTTTAACACATCGGTCCCCGTGAGGTGAGGTGAGGGACGGATGCAGGCGGCGTCTGCTGGGCCCGTTGATGCATAACGCTGAGAGAAGGGACAGGGGTGAGGCACTGCAGAGGAGAGACTGTCTCCCTACACTGAGTAATGAGCTTGGAACGGCTGCAAATGTAGACAACTGTATTCCAAAAAGTCTGTGTTGGTGAATTACATGATAGTATAAAATGATATCTGACAACTTTTAGGATTTCGATGAAAATTTGGGACTGAAATATTTGTCTACAGCCTCTTGGCCAGAGCTGGGCAAGACAATGACAAAGCAGAAATAGTATTTTGACACTAATAATTATTGTTCTAGAATCTAAATATAATGTTGCGGGCTGAGACACCAGGAAGGCGTGTATAGTTAGTGTACACTTGTCAGCTTGTTCCAAGTTCTAATGCCTGAGATTGAGTTCCATTTGCACAAACTGAATAGAAAGATGAATATGAGTCCAGCGCGCTTGCAAATTTCAAACAATGACACGACAACTAAAAGGCAGTTTCGGAGCTCATCTAAAAATAGCTCCATGAGGGAAACGGCTCCATAAGATGGAGTTGCCACTCAGCGAGAGTGAAGAGTGAAGGAGAGATGTTGTGTCTTGGCCAGCTCTGTGACACCCTGGCTGACCTGGCCTGCCAGCCGAGTGTGGGACAGCTGTGATTGCAGGAGAGATTTCACACAGTGTAATTACCACTCTGACACCAGGGACCAGGGAGAGGTAGAAGGGGGCATGGAGAGAAAGAGAGCGAGAGGGGGAAAGGGAAACAGCAAGGGGGGGGGTATGGAGAGGGGGGAGAGGAGAGAGGGGGGGCTCTACAGGTTATTAGCTCCAAACAGTGACGGGAAATCTAGCTGAGGAGTCAATGCGTAATTTGAAGGCCTATCAAGTCTCATCAGGAGCAGCAGGGAGGAGAGTGCTTCACTTCATCAGCTCACTCTCCCACTTCTGGGAGAAAATTACAGTAATTAAAAAGCCCAGCTAGCTAAGTACCGCGGCGAGCGCACCAATGCAGGGGAAGAATGGAAGGGGGTCGGCAGGGGGATCCTCTCCTCACTCATCACCTTCGGTTCGGCCAGCTGATTTTGCGTGACCTTTTATGTTCCCCCAGCGAGGCCAATGTATCTTTGTGTGGCGGCAAGGGAGGGAAGGGATAATTACAGGGAGGTGGCTGGCTGATGCTGTATTGATCAGAGGAGAGGAAAGGTGCCCAGGCAAAAATGAGAGTCCCAACACTGCGGACCTCTGCAAATCGAAAGGTAATTCCAGACCTCCGAGAACCCTCTGCCCGGTCTCTCCATCTCTCCCTCTCTCTCTCTCCCTCTCTCCCTCTCTCTTTCTCTCTCTCTCTCTCTGTCGCTCTCTCCCTCTTCTTCTACCCTTTCATTAGCAGGCAGCTGTGATATTGCTGAATCAATAGCCAGCGCTGGATTGATTCTGCTGTCGGAGAGTCTTTCTTTGGGAAGACAGGCTCAATCAGTGGCCTCTGACTTGTTGCCCTTGATCCTAATGTGAGGTACTGTATCAGGACACGTCAGACTCATCCTCCCCCGAGATGGAGGAGGTGGAGAAGGGGATGCGGGGAGAGCAAGAAGAGAAAATAGCCCAGCGCGTGTCAGGTGATGCTGATGATGGTGGTGATGATGATGATGATGATGATGGTGATGATCTTGTGGCACTTTAGTTCTCTTGTCAATATTCCTCTTTGTTTACTCTCTACCAGACACAAGATGATTCGCTGTAATCATATCATTTAGAGCGCTTACAGAACCCTTGGTCAAAAAAACAACAACGAAATAACTGACAGATAGACAGAGAACAGATGAGCTTGCGTGAAAATGGTCCAGCTAACAAATCAATACTGCATTGAAAGAAAAGGCCTTCCAGCCACAGGTGATGGTGTAGGGTTTGTGTTTGAAAATCCACTTCTGGAAGACGGTGCAATGACAAAAGATTAGATGTCTAACCACTGCTGTCAAAACACTGGGAAGGGCAGCATTGAGTGAAGCAAATTAATTAGGCGGTAACGAATGCAGTCCACGCCCTTAAAAACCCTATCATTTGGGCTCTTCTGGAGCACTGACCTCATCGCCTGCCTGTCTGTCTGTCTGTATCTGTTTTTCTGTTTGTCTGTCCAGTTGTCTATCTGCCTGTCTATCTGTTCGTCAGATCGAATGAAACGTTTGCACTCAAGTTCTTCTACTATTCAGGAGAAGTACACTTTGAGTGCTCCTGTAGACTGACACCTCCTTCCTTCCACTTTCACTGTCTCAGACAGTCTATTTCACAGCTTGGAGTTCACTATCTGCCAGCCCAGAGTTCACTATCCACTAGCCCTGGGTTCACTATCTGCCAGCTCAGAGTTCACTATCCACTAGCCCTGGGTTCACTATCTGCCAGCCAGTTCACAGAAGAAACAGCCTCCATCTCTCTCCTGATGAGGTACACTTTACACTTCACTCGCACTGGACCAGGCTATCAGGTGATCCTCAGGACTGAATTATCAAGGAGTGTAGGGGAGGATAATGATGCTGTGCTTGTGAGGAGACAAGTGCCAAAGTGCCAATAGAGCAAACGAAGTACTGGTCCATCCACTCACACAAAACACACCCTCACCAAAAGAAAAAAAAGAAAAGTGTAACGAGAGACAACATCGATGGTGAAAAAACTTGTATACATTTACAGTTTTTTTATATAGCCAAGAAGACCAGTCTGCCCTTCAAACACTGCAGCATTGAGAAGCTTCCAGGACAAAGGAGAAAATGGGAGTGAACAGACCCCAGAGAAAGATAAAAGGCCATAGAAGACTGCAACTCTCTTTAGCCGAATAACTGTTACGCATTGGGATGAAGTTCAAAACAATTGAACCTGGTACATTAAGGAATATACTGTAAATAAGACGTTCTTGTGAACACCATGTCAAATAAAATCATCAATAAATAAGACTTTTTGACTATGAATGAATTACAAGATAACCATTCATCTATGTTCTCTGCGTCTCTCACAATCAATCCAAAATGAAGGAAAAGTAATAAGTAATAAGTAACCATGACAGACTGCTAGTCTGCATCTGGGCCTATCTGACTGAAAGTGCAGAATGATTGCCACTACGTATGGTAATGGAATGACCGTCGTCTTACTGGGGTAACCCCCTGAATCCATCCCCCTCTTTCCTCTCATCTCCCCGCCTTCACCCCCCTCACCCCCTCACTCCAGCCAATCCATTCATCCTCCCTCCTTCCATACTGTGAGTGATTGGGGTGATTCACAGACACTCTATTGACACCATGGCAGGTGTTCACTCAACATCCTCTCTCCTCTCCCAGCAAGAGCATAATCCCCCTCAGGAGGTCTGGTTCTGAACCCCTGTTGCACACACACACACGCACACGCACACACACACACACGCACACAGACGCACATGCATGCACACACACACATACGCAGACACGCACATGCACACACATGCACACACTCAAACACCCACAGCTGCAAGGCTTTGATATCAAACCTCAGCCCCACTCTCTGGGTGAACAGAGACAGACAGACAGACAGGCAGACAGACAGGCAGACTGATGGCACATTAAAATCCTACAAGTGTGAGTTGTGATTGTCTACCTCACTCACAATGCAGACTTTTGTTTATGAAACAGTACATGGCTGGTCCAAGCGTAATCATTGCCAAAGCAGGCTTGATTGTAAGCGTGTGTTGTAGAAGTTGTCCCCTACAGTAGTTTGCTGCTCCACGTATAACCTCACTTCTGGACAAGGAGCTGTTAAATACTTCCATGGTTGTAGGAGTCATATTGACAATCTCTACTGCTACCAGTACACAGCACCAGTGTTCCAAATTCTTATGGTTTCAGTGCTTGTTGCACATAGTCCCTTATCTAATTCTGTCTACAATAGTGATAAGAAAGAGTCAGGGTTGTGTTAACAATTTGTGTCTGGTTGCAAGTAAAGATTCATTGTGTAAAGATACAGTGTGAGTTTACAAATTGTGAGAGGGGGGATTGAATGTTTGGGGTTAGTGGGAGGGATGGTGTTAGATCATGCCAGACTAGGGCTCTCTGCTCCTCCATTCCTGCTGGGGTGAATTAATGTGGCTTCTGTCCACTGAGCATGCTGTCATTGTGTAAATAAAGAGCCCCTGTCAGAGCTACACGAAGCAGGTCAAGCACACACTGTGGAGATTACCAACCTTATGCTGGAGGGCACATCACTGGGTCATTACAGGGAACACACCTTACACACACACACACACACACACAATCCACCTCTATATACACACAACCCCACACACACACACAACTGTCAACACAAACCTGAAGCTTCGATGATATGAGCTATGAAAGAATTGAAGTTCACACAGAATGTTTAATGATGGAGAGATATATTAAAGGCTCTTCATCGGTAGTTGTGTTTTTACCCATGCTTTTTACGATTTGGTATTGTAGCACATGACAACTTGCCATCTGCGTGCTGTGTTTTATCATGCAGTGAGTAATGCAATCTTTCACTTATCAACAGGGATGTCTTCAATAACCTAACTAGTTGGCTGACCAGCTGGCTGGCTGGCTGGGCTAACTAATTAGCTGGCTAACAAGGTAGTTTGCTAACTGATTAGGTGGCTGACTGACTGACCTAACTTTAAACTTCTTAAAGCCAGGACCAAGAGACAAGATAAGGAAAGGCATCTTACGTTTTTAAGCTGCCATCCTCTGGAAACTTTAGAAACCTTTAAGCGAGACTTACTCCTTTAATCTCGCCTATTATTATTTTTGATATTTTTGATAGTTCTGTTATCTGAAATGTCTCTGTAGTAAATTGTACCCTGATGTGAATATATGTGTTATTGTCTGATCAACTGATCGTGTGCGAAACTGATTAGTTAGTTCGACAGACATTAGTTGTATCCGCTTCCCTTTTCCCTCTATGAACACATTTTATTGCTTCTTTTTTGAGGCAAAGGCAATGTTTAGATAATTCTATTGCAATTGTCTGGTTTGCTTAATGTCTGACTGGGTGGCAGACAGACCAACTGGCTCACCGACTAACTAATTGACAGGCTGACTCACTGAAAAGATGGCTTCTAAATAGGCTGACTGACTGCCAGCAAACTGACTGAATGGTTTGTTGACTGACTTGTTCAGAACTAAAAGAACAAGAATCTTCTGATCAATTGACCAGTCAGCTCAGTTGACTGACTGCCAAGGCTAGGCTAGGCTAGGCTAGGCTAGGCTAGGCTAGGCTAGGCTTGACTAGGCTAGGCTAGGACCAGACGACTCAGACTAATGACCCCTTGTCAGGCCCTTAGTCATAATCCCCAACCGTGTGGTCCTGTCACTTCATATAGACGCAATTACCACAAATCAGATTATTATTTAAATTTCTTGTACTGAAATGTTTCACCTCAAGATGCTCGTAAATATTGGTTATTATGATTTTAAATTTGTAGGATGGCTGTGAGGTTCACCAAGCTTGGTAATACTACCTAATGGGTGAAAGGAAATGTTTCAGATCAGAAATATTCAATAAAAGTAGGAACCTTGATCATAATGGCTATTTGGGAAAAATGGACCATTTTAAAGAGCATCCGTCTTTTATGAATATATTTGAAAATGTTGAAGGTGGGAAATGAAGTGGATGAGTTTGAGAAGGATGTCACATGGTGAAAGCTAATTGTCATGGTCTTGCAGACATGCCACCTCCCACCGTGCTGCTTGCCTTAACATCTTAGTGTTCTGATCCTGACAGCTGGTTCCAAGCAGAATTCTACTTCTACCTCTGTATCTGCCTTTGCCTCTGATCTAGCTCCACAAACTCATTCATTGTGAAAAAATGATCAGGACATCATACAACCACATGTTGTTATTTGAGCATCCAAGTTAAAAGAAAATACCCTAACTTCACCTCCAGAAACTGTCATCCAAATATCTGTTTGGATATTTGGTAACTTGGTAACACAGGTCAGATATTGTATAGGTCTGTAAACTTGAGCAAAAATTACACTCGCAAAAATGATGAAACTATTTCGTTTTTAGATATTTTGAATATGACAGTAGCCTCCCAAAGCAAGTTCGCGAAGCAGGAAGTGCTGTTCATCACACAGTACATTTGACATCTCCAAAGGTTTATGTCGTGCCATCTCTTCTTAGAGGGCAGATGGAAAAATGTACAAATGAAGTCTATCCAGTTTTTAATTTAATTTTTCATGCTGTGCTTTTAATTGAACAGGGGAATTAGTCAGATATCTTTTTTAAACCATTCCACATGAATGAACATCCCTAATATTAAAATAAATTCAGCAAAATTGTTCTGTGCTGTCTAGAATTACATAATAGTATTCATTAGCCCAGATTATACAGCGTCATTAGTGATTTGACAAAATATTCACTATAAAAAGGACCACTTATAATGATGATGAGCCATGAATGTTACATAAATTCAGCAAAAAGTGAAATAATCCATATGAAAATGGGATCCAAAGAGTACACTTATGAAAGGACAATAGAACATTGTTGAATATACAGAATGACTCCCCAAATAACAGGTTAATGAGATTGCGCAGTAAAGTTAAGTGTCAGTGCAGTTATTTCTTTTGAAACCTCAGATTAATCCATCAACAGAGATAAATTGTGTTACAAAGCAAAAAAATTATCAAATGATAAATAATCACAATTCTATGTCATCACGACAATACTTCACGATTTATTCTTGAAACTACTGAAGCCGTTACTCCTGCAAGTCATGAACTGTGAATTAAATAAAAAAAAGCTCGAAAATATACATAATTGTAAAAATAATTAAGTGTCTTAATAATGACTATTAATAAGGTCAAGCGTGGCTGTTGTATGATGGGGACATATTCCTCAGTGGCTTGTCCCACATTCACAACATGTAAGCCCGCCAGCTATGCGAAATGCCTTGAGCAAACATCTGCTGAGTTCTCCACTCCACACCACACCCCCCTGGATCTCATATTAATTAACCCTGCAGATAATTAATCCAAGTTATTTACATATGGACTTAAGGGGCTTTTGTCTCCTGAGAGCAACCCTGGGAATACTCAGCAGTTGTATTTATTGTATTCAATCACGTACAGTATTTTGTTCAGGTGATCCCCTTGAGAACAACATACATTTCCTTTAAGTTGTGCAGTGTCCAAAAGGATGCAGTCATGCTTCACAAAAAGCTTCTGAGAGCATATAGGGGAGAGGGGAAGAGCTGCTGACACAGGCTATCTTCCTCAAGATGGCGTCGCTGCAACAACACCTATCTAGAGCAGTGAAATGGAGGCCAAGGTGGCACAGGACCAGACAACTAGCGTTTGACCAGTGCTTGGCTACACACGACAGGACGCGCGTACGGGCGCAAAACGCACGCTAAGCAAATACTTTTCTGTTGACTACACACGGCTCCTCTGGCCTGGTGCACACCCCGGCCGGCTGCGCAGCTGAGCCGTTAACGGGAGACGTGATCGGCGGGACTAGGATACCCCCCAGGTGTTGTTGAATGGTAGCGGGGAGTGACAGACAGCAGAAGGAGCCTGTCCCCTCGCAGTCCACACATGCCACTCTGGCCTGACCACCAGAGCCCACACTACTGTCTGCTAAACTGGCTGACAGGAAGGGGAGAGAAAGTTGCCCTGGTGTCATCATGTTGTCGTCTGGACGCTAAGAAAAGCCGGGTGAGACGAGGAGACGACTAATGTATGTGTCTGAATGAATAGAGGGTCAGGATGGATCCATCATGGGAAGAGAAGATACCATAGCTAACTATGTAAAGAAGAGGGACCAGTTGAGAGCGGCAAATGGTCCACATGCACACACACATTTGTCTATGTCTATTTAATTCGTTTTACCTGAACGAGCGACCAGAGTTGTACAGCTTTAAACTAAATTAGTGTCAAAGGATGTTGCCATCTTCCTGGATCTGCACAGGCCCTCCTACAATTGCCTTGGGTTCCTTTTCAATTAACCTCAATGGGTGCTGACCGGGAAACAAAACAGAGCCGTCCAATAACATAGTTCCTTTAAACATTTAAACACATTATCTGAGTGATGGACAGAGCAACCGCCTCCTTCCTAAACGATCTGTCAGTTAAGTTCCTGGTGTCCTGCTAGGCCCCGGAGGCCAGATAAACTACACTTACATTCTCTCCAGAGGCCTCTTCCTCCTCCCTCCTTCCCTGCCGGCCTGCTGCACGCCTGATCGCTAACGGTACAACAATGCCAGTCAGCTCTCCGTAGCGTTGAAGATAATGTCATTTGGTTGGAGGGCCTGCTGCTGTGGATGAAATGACCAGTGAAATCCAGAAGGCTGTTACTGTGTTATTTCACACCCTGGGACGCGACCCTACATGTTGATTTGCTACACAATGGAGACAGGAGCTATCCAGGGCTGTCCATTCTCTCTCTCTCTCTCGTCTCCCCTCTCTCTTTCTTTTCTCTCCTTTTCAAGCTGGGGGTGGCGTGGCTCCGCGGAGATGAATTAAAACCCGCCACTTTCTCCTCCACCGTTCCTGCTGCCTGTGAGGCAGGGGCTCCGTCTCGCCGCCCCACCTCGCTCCACCCCAGGCCTCCGACAGCCCTGACATTGATCCTAATGAACAGCCAGCCTCGACCTAGCCCATCTAAACTACTCCTCCCTCCAGCCAAATTGCAGTGTAATAATAAAACATTGCACTTAGACACAATGTAAAGCTAGGTTGGAAGTAACGCACTGAATTAACGGTTTCACCTTTGAGTCTAAACCGTTGTGTGGGGACAGCCGCATCTGTGATAGGGGAAAATAAATCATGTATGTATACTGTATAGGCCTAGTAGTCAGACTCAAACCCAGGCCCTGAAGTAAAGCCTTAGCCTACAGTTTACTTGCTCCTACCCAGTGAGCCATTGAGGGCAACCCAAACATGGCCATTTCCACATAGCATAATACCAATACCTAAAGTATCAATGACGCAGAAGGAATATTACATTAAAAGTCTATCATCATGATGAAGAAGGAGATGTGCCTTAGTGAGGAGTTGGAGGAGAATGAAGGGATGGAAGAGAAGGAGGCAGAGGATGAAGAGGGGACGTGGAGGAGAAGGAATGTGAGGAGGAGGGTGAGGGTGAGGAAGGGACAGAAGAAGCAGGTCATCAGGCTGGCTTAAGACATATGCGGGGAGAGGGAGATTTTCTTGACAGATGTCTGTTGAGATTTCAGGTTGGTTAACCATGGAGGTTGAACTGCAGTGCAGAATAAGTTCACATAACCAGAGGTCTTATAACCGAAGACAGAATTACTTCATAGGAATATATGATAAGTTGCATATTGAAACATTTCCTTTAGACAGCTCAATTATTACCAGCTCTCTTGCAACTGAGCTTCAAAAGAAGAGTGCTGCTAATGGCAGAAGCATCGGCCGAGTAGCAGAGCAGAATAAAAATAATGAATTCTGGTGGAGGTAGATGATATTGTAATCTTATCAGATATGTGTGTAGTTCACACTGTTAAATCTCAAAGACCGTCCAACAGTTTATATATAAATTTTAAAAAAAATTCCGTCTACACTACACATGCAGAGTGTTTCACAGAGGGCAACATTGATCCAAAGGTTTTTCAGTCATCCTCGAGAACTGCTTCTGATCTACTCAGACATCCTTCTTGGCCCTCTGTTCACCCTCCTCAACTTCCTCAGCCCCCCCCCCCCCCCCTCCCATCCTCCTATCTGTGCTCAGTGACATTTCCCTGGCATTGCCCGCGTCCGCAACGCGAACTAGATTCTCTGCTGCCTGGCATTGCCCAGATCCGTAGCGTGAACCTGAAACTCTTTTCCACCTCCGAATGCAGCCGTCACCTTGCGAGTGGAGTTGGAGAGGATGTGACAGAGGGAGGCTCGGCCATCGACCGGCCGTTCTTCCTTGACAGCGGGCCTGGATGACAGAAACATCATGTCTCATACAACAGGCCTGGATGACAGAGACTCCAGCTCTTGCAACTTCGGCACCAGAAATGGCGGAATTAAATCTTACGTTTTTGCATCCTGAAATGTATTATGAATATACAGAGAACAACTGATAAATATTGGGGACGGTAATGAAAATATTTGGGAAACTTGGCTAGGTTACAAATACAAAAACACTAAATGGGCGTTTTTCAATCATATGTAGACGGACACAACTGTTGTATTTTCACACATGAAGAGGAACGTCTCACCGAGCTCTCAGCTGGTGAGTTCGCCTCAGGACGTCCAGTAGAAAGACAGGAAGTGACACAATGCTTCTGGAGGTCACAGCCTTCTCTGCTTCCTTGTATCGTCTCCTCACCCCAGAGCTGTCAACTAACCCAGCATGAGTGTTGTGTGTGGGTGTTTGTGTGTATGTGTTTGTGGGCATGTGAGTGTGAGAGTGTCTTTTTGCTAATACCACATTAGCATGAAGATGTTAGGCTGCATCAAGTACAGCATATTCTGTGGAAATAAAAGTGTGCTTGCAGAACACAAACGTTAACCATCTAAATGTACTCCATAGCTTTAACGCAAACATCTTCCTTCATAAAACACACACTTGAGCAAAACCTCAGTCAGGACCACTTAGGACAGACCGCCTCTGTGCATTGGAGACGTTAGCGCTAAATGCAGCACAAATCGACAACCTTATTTCCAATCCTTATTTCCAATCATGCATTCGTGCAGACTATAATTATAGCTACTGTACATTCTTATCCAGGTATGTCCGTCCACCTCACACATACACACACACACACACACACAAACTGACACAAGTACCCCCCCCCACACACACACACACTCACACACACGCTCACTCACACGGTAAGCAGTCTGTCTCAGCTGCAGGATCCAAGGACCAGACCCCCTCGCTTCCATCTTCAAAGAGACCAGACCCCGCGACTCTTCATCCCCAGCCCAGTGCAGTTGTGATCCTGAGCTAGAAAAACCAGGTCTCCTGGAGGTGGAAGGGGCTGGTCCAGCCCTGGTTCTCTCCAGGCCTTCCTGCCTCCAGCCTGCCTCCCATCTTCCTCACCTGGGGGGATCACATGGGGCTCAGGTGCGTCTGCACCGATGCTGTTGCTGGGTGGATGATCTGGTTGATGGTGTCCCAGCCATCCCCATCTGACCAAGTCTCACGCTTTAGTTCATCCCCCCCCCCCACTTCGACGCCAACACATGCATGTGCACACTAACACAGCGGCACAGCCTCACAATCACACGCGCACGCACACACGCGCGCACAGACACATTATGACAATGCGTTACACACATACACACACAAATACACTACACACATACACACACGGAGCAATGTCGGCATGACATTCCACATAACTTATACTTAGCGCATAAAGAAACCAGAACTGTCACGAACGAAATACCCCCAATATTGTCAAGCCCTTGTTATGTTATGTTGCATCTTGTGTTTTGTAATGTTTAATTTTTTTCTGTCATAATGTTCACACAGAATGGCTTCTCCTATCTGGGAGTCAGAAGCCAGACATGATGGAACACAGACTGGCTTTCATCTCACTATCTACCACAAGCCTGCTTAGAACGCAGCCATGCTCAAACCATCGTAGACTTGGCAAAACATCTTAAATACAGGTCCCCTTGTGGCACTTGTTTTTGTCAGTTTCAGAAGTAAAAAGTGAGTGAGAACAAGAACAGATGTCTCCATTAGCAGGCCAGCGCTTCCCTGGCTTCTCGGCAAGTCCTCTAGGTGGCAGTGTTGCCATAGAGGCAACACCGACATCCCCGCTCTGACACTTTGAACGGCTTCAGATCTATAGCCACATATTACAAGAGCAATGATGCGCGAAGCAATGAACTCTTTCATTGATCACACACATCACACTTTTTTGTCTCTCTCTCTCTCGCTCTGAAAACCTTCTTCTCCTGTCATGACAAATATTCACCTTATCCACTGAAGCAAATTACTGACACCTTTTTAAGAAGTGACAACTGTGTATGGTATTTCATGATCACAAATTCCATTTTCATTGCAAGCCAGACGAGAATGTAATTTTCACTTCATTTAATCGCTGTGGGCACGAGTGTGGCTTCGGGCCACTTAGAGCTGTTGGAGCTCAGAGAAGAGCTGCAAGCCTGTCGATCTCACTTCTGTACGTAGCTGTGGCTCGGCCTCAGACAGGCGCTCATCCAATGAACACACCAATTACACACAACAACAGAGTTCGGGAGTAGAGATGGTGGGAGAGCTCAAAGTAGAGTTGCGATGTGGAGAATAACGCTTCACAACTTTTCTCGTGAACTCCCTCTCTCTCTCTGTCTCCGTCTTTCTATCCCTCTGTCTCTGTTTTATGCTCACGCTCTTTCCCTCTTTCCCTATCTCTCTCTCTCTCTGTCTCTCACAAACACAGACAGACAGAAAGACCCACCCACACACACACAGAGACAGACACACTCACACACACAGGCACTCACAGACAAAACAAAAAAGTATTTGACTTAAATGATGTAAAATAGCAACTTTTGCCACTCTCTGTTTGCCTCCTCTACTGAATGCATGACTGAGAACTCATGGTCCCCCCAGTACCAAGAGGTCCCCATCCAAACACAACACATTCAACATGTGTGTTTGTGTTTTGCATTCCACATTCGTATTTTTCCATGAACAGTTAGGGTTAAGTTCATGCAGGTCAGATTTCAATGCGGTTGGGTGAGGTCCTGTTGCTGTTTTAATTTGACAGTAAAACTGTTTTGACCTTCTGAACCTGTCTCCCCCTCCCACCTGTGCTGAAGTAAATGCCAAGGCAATTCAGATGCATCCACACACGTTCGCAAAGCAAGTCAAACGAATAGGATCCACCCGGGACACTGTGTGCCCGCAGGCTTTCCATTCACAAGGAATAATATGCACGAGGAGAAGGAAATTACAATGTAAAGAATGACGGATGATCTTATCTATCTGCAGTTAAGACGATTTTCCTTGTTTGAATGGGACTGTGCTCCTTAACTGGCTCCTCTGAACAGTTTGATCTGGATCAATCAGAACGCAGGTAAGTGTGAAGAACAGTGCAGCCTGTTGGCCACTGGACTGAAGCTTTACCTCCTGACTGTCCATGTACAGTAGACTGCTCTATAGAGTTTAGAACACACAAACACACACATACAATTACAACAGAAACCATGGCAACGCATGGCTTTCTCCCTGTCTCTCCCTTTTCCTCTCAATCTCTCTTCCCCTTCTCCTTGCTCGCTCAGTCTTCTTCCTCTCTCTCTTCCTCTCTCTCTCTCTCTCTCTCTCTCTCTCTCTCCCCCCCCCACATCTCTACCTCAGTCCTCCCACTCTCCCCCGCCTCCTCTCCTCACCTGCTGCCGTTCTCCCTCCTGTGGCCCCGTCTTCTCCTCCAGACTGGACCCCAGAACCTCTGGACACCAGTCCTTCCATTCAGCAGTGGTCCTGGGCCGGACCTCAGCTCTCTACTACTAACACAGAACACGTGGATCCAGACCTGCACACCTGCAGGCTGAACGGTTTCCTGTAGGAGGGCATGTGTGTCCTGGTAAAGGTATGGTAAGAGAAGGAACCAGGTCCTGGCAGGAGTAGCCTCCATACAGGGATGTCTGCTACTGTATATATACACACACTGCCCCCCCCCCTTTACCCAGTCGTAAGGACTGGCTGGCTGGCACACCTGAGTGGTTGTGAAGTGTGCCTAACTAGCTGCACAGTGACATGGTGTGCACTGATTGCCTTATCTTCTCATTTATCACAGATGAATTGGAACCAGCCTTGCTGAAAGCTCCTTTTCATTGTTGGGCTGAGGAGCAGAGTGTGAAGCTGGGATCTGAGAGCTGGGAGGATGTTGAGATGAGCAAGGGGCCTGCTGCACATCAGAAAGGCCAAGCAGGAGTGGGAGACAGGCCACGGGGGAGTGTGTGTGTGGGGGGGAGGGTGGAGGGGTGGGAGGGGGGTGGAATGAAGAAGGAAAGCGAGAGAAATAAAGAGGAAATAGGTGACGGAGAAAAGGGAGGGAGGGCGCAGAGAGTGTGTGTGAGGGGGGATCAAGCGAATGGAAGAAGCGAGAGTGAACGAAAGAGAGAGGGAGAGTTAAGAGAGAGAGAGAGAAAGCGAGGGAGGGAGAGAGGTGAAAGAAGAGGTGAAAACAAAACAGTGGTTAAAAAAGAGATCTCAGATTTGCTGCTGTCTGACTGTGATCCCTGAAGTTAATAATGAATCCTGCTGCTTAACAACCAGCGCCACGCAAACCCAGCATGGACCCAGTGAGCATGTTTCTGCTACGTCAACCCCCTGCTTAGCACAACAAATAGCGGCAACCACTGGCTAGTAGTCGAATCTTCCATCCAGCGTGATGTGTTTGTAAAATAGGTTCAATCATTCTCTTTGGAAATTGCATTTGTACTGCATGCATTAATGTACCCCTTTAGACATCACTGCCAAACCTTAAATAACAACCTGTGCAAAAAAAAAAAAATCCTAAACTAGTCTATGCATTTTGTATTGACTGGTCATATTAAACAATGGAACAAACAGCGTAGTAATCCTTAACCTCAGCAATACAACCACAGATACGCAACTCAAACGGACACATTTTCCATCTGTTTTCAGTCCAGCAGCATCAAAGCCAATCTAAAAGCATTCATTTGAGTTTGTCTTGAAATTTGATAGACCCTGGATCCAGCGAATTTCTATGGTTTGACACTGTATCTCACCTCCTTCCTGTCTCTGACAGCATAGTGTATATCAACTCCTACTAATGTACAGCTCCCTAGTGTCCATCACCTCCCTAGTGTACATATCCTCTCTAGTGTTCATCACCTTTCTAGTGTACATCACCTTTCTAGTGTACATCACCTCCCTTGTGTACATCACCTCTCCAGTGTATATCACATCTCTAGTGTACATCACCTCTCCAGTGTACATCACCTCTCTAGTGTACATCACCTCTCTAGTGTATATCACCTCTCCAGTGTAGATCACCTCTCCAGTGTATATCACATCTCCAGTGTACATCACCTCTCTAGTGTACATCACCTCTCCAGTGTACATCACCTCTCTAGTGTATATCACCTATCTGGTATACATCACCTCCCTAGTGTACATCACTTCCCTATTGTCCATCACCTGATGTAATCATAATATACTTACACAGAGCATACAGACATGGACAGCTATTTATATACACATACAACCATTTGAACAACCTCCTTTATTTCTTTAAACTCAACATCACAAGGACAAGGCAGCCGTTCAGGCCACTCGTGTTTTCTGTTTTGTGCCAATGTACCTGATAATATACTGTAGTCTTTCTGACTACTGCATGCTTAGTTTGAGCAAAAGAGAGCTCCCTAATTCCAATGTGGTTACAGAGTATCTTGTTGAATCATGTTCCTCTTCTTCCAGAGAAGTGGCAGCATTGCATATGCGTCCTGATCATCTGCTTGGGTGAGTGGACTGAACACGCTAGGGACAGCTAATGCCTTAGCGCCTCACTTGAGCCACAACGCTTGATCACTTGCAACTACAGTATTGCCGCCCTCTCTTCCATGAAATGCGGTGTTAGTGTGTGCGTTCATCTCTTCATCACACTCTATATAAAACACTGTCAAGTCGTCGCCGATCGGCCGCGTGTCTGGATTTCCGTATGCGTGCGTGTGTGTTTGCGTTTGCGAACGTGTGTTTGCGTGCATGTGTGCATCGGTGTGTGTGTGGTAATAGGCTCCTCTGATGTAGGGTTAAATGGAGAGTGAAGGGGTTGTGTGTCTGAGCGAACAAGAGAGGATGTGTAGAGGCCCAGCCTCCCAGCAGCATGGGAGCTCACACACACATTCACGGCCACTCCACCAATCACACGCTCCCTGAACCCCAATGGAAACCCAATTGTCCGGGATGTGTGGGGCTTTTCCAACATATTTATATCTTTTACTCCTTACAGGCCCACTCAAACAGACCAAATGTGTGTATGGTGGCGGTGTTGGCAAACAGTAGCACATTTCTGTGTGGGCGTAGGGGGCTGGGGGACAGAGGGGTTAAGAAGGAGGAGAGGAGTAAAATAGGCAAAGGCAGGGAAAGAGTAGAGAGGGAAGTTTCACTGGGGAAGCTACACACCACCGTGTACCTAATACATAATTCATGTCCGTCGCTATTAACATGAGGGGGGGTGCAGAAGACTTGTTGCATTGTCTTTGATTCTCCAGCCAGGCGAGATTGACTATCTGTTTTTCTCCCTGCCCGGGGAAATACACATGAGAGAAGAATCCCATCTACTTTCTATTTCCTTGTAGCTTTCCCATCTCTGGACGGATATTACATCTTAACATCTTGTCAGGACGCAGGGAACGTGCCGTTTCTCATTTGGAACTTCCAAGGGACGGAACGTGTGTGGAGTGGCAAAACACACAGAGAAGAGGGTGTGAAAAAGGACCAGAGCGGGTGACAGCCAATGGCACTCGGAGGAGTTAAATTCACAGTGCCAAATAGCACTCTGAGGAGTTAAATTTGGTGTGTTCCGTGTGTTTCTCTCTCTCTCTCCTGTTCATGTGTGTGTGTGTGTGTGTGTGTGTTTGTGTGTGTGTGTGTGTGAGTGTGTGTGTGTGGGAAAGCCTCGGGGCTGCTCCAGTCAATAATCACATTCACACCCTGCTCCTGGGCAGAGTAGCATGGTGAGGAGGGTGAGAGACGGCCATCTCCCTCATGGCCCACGTCAATGGACGGAGGAGAGGAGAGAGGAAGAGAGGGAGGAGGAGGAGGGGTGTAGAGGAGAGGGCGGGAGGAGAGGAGTTCTGGCATGGAGGGCATGTTGAGTTCAGGGCAGTGCTGAGGCCTGGGGCCCAGGATAGCTCAGTAACCAGCACCTCCTTACACTCCAGAGCTAACTTGTGCCCTTTTCCACTGCAAGTAATCGTCAAGCGCGTTAGTGGATATTCCCATCTCAAAATGGTTTTGAAAATGAACCTACATTTGACCGTAGATATCTGACACAGGTCAATTAAAAGCTACAGTTTGTTGGATAAAAAAGCGAAAAGCCTCACCCAGTGCAGAGGGGCGGGGCCTCAACCTGAGAATCAACATGTGCCAGGTGTGATGCATGTGCCAGGTGTGATGTATGTGCCAGGTGTGATGTGAGATGAGCTGACTTGACAGCTCGTCCATCTCAGCCTGTTCTAACTAACCATGTCACATCACAGCGCCCCTCGGAGATGGCAATGGCAGGTAGCATGCAAGGCCCTACTTCCACACACACACGAGCACACACGCACGCACACGTTCGCACATGGAAAGCAGGAGCAGTTTGCGTCTTACGTTCCAGTTTCAGCTTGTATGATCTAGACGGATCTGATCGAAATGCAATGTATGGTTTTTGGAACTGTAGACGGGTGTATGTAATATGCATAAGAAAACTAGAAGTTATGAAAAAACACGAGGGCTAAAACATCAGACATTAATTTCCATCAATCAAATCTATCACCATCCTCTTAAACATGCTCATCAGTGAGAGGGATGGAGGAGTATGTGTCTAAGTATGGTGTCTTCTAGGCATCTGCGGCAGAATGAAAGCCTTTGTTAATAAGCACTGAGGCCAGAAGACGAGATGAAACAAATCTTGTGGTGCAAATAGAGAACGAAAAAGTCTATCTTTCTTCTTTGCACACCCAAATACACACACACACACAAACACAGACACACACACACACACACAAACACAGACACACACACACACACACACACACACACACACACACACACACAGAGAGTCTTTGTTCCAGATGGATTCACTCAGCTGGTTTGTGTGATTAGTCCTAGATCTGCTTACTGTGTGTTTCTTCCCTGCCAGTTAAGGAGGACACTGGAGCGTTGATGGAGAGACATGGAGCACATCACCATGAACACTCACAATTCCCCTTCAGCTCCTTTACTCTGCCTTTAGCTGGGAGAGTCATGCTAAGTCCTGCCAAGCTTCCTGTTTGGGGATTCATTTCACGAACCCGGGACCTCATGACAACCTTCCGAACACACATTTGACACTGACAAAAAATTATCCCTATACTGAAGATTTAAAATTGGGAAAATGAGACCGATTTAAAACCTCTTCTCTGAAACAAAAGCAGAATGGATGTGATAACCTCCATGAGAATGATGTCTAACCTCCTGGATAACCCGATCAGGCCCTGTGACAGGGCTTCGATCAGGCATCTGTTGGGATGGGGTGGGGGGTGGGGCGGGCGCGCTGGCGTGGGTGTGTTCATCCCCACCCGCTCAGGAAAACCCCGCCCATGGCTCTGCCACTCTCTGACCAACTGAGTGACAGATGGACAGGGGAGGAGGGATAGGTGAACACGATGTCGGGGAGCTTTCTCTCTCCTTTCCTAGTTTTCCCCGCTCTCCCGAGTCTCCCTATTTCACGCTCGCTTCCCCTTGATATCTGTTCCCGTCTTCTCTCTCTAGTCTCTCTACATCATCGGCACAAGGTAACAGGACCAGTGACAACACTGTAAACTCTCAACAGTAAAAAGGAAGTAATCTAATCTCTTGACAAATAATCAATAATTAAAAAAATGATTCCTTGAGTCAATTAATCAAATTATGAACTTAAATAAATTACTTATAGTACCTAAATAGATTGATACAGTCCGTTTCTAAGTTTTGAGTGATCTGAACGTTCTGGGTTTACAGTTCAGTACAGTATTATCAGCTGTACCAGTGCTATCAGTACTATTAGTTCTATCAGCATCGAGCACCAGTATCAGTGCTAGCAGCAGCAGGCAGCAGGCAGCTGGCTTGTATGGCTGATAGAGGCCATAAATCACCTAGTCTGAGGGTAGCAGATGCTAGGGGTGCCAGGGAGTTATAGCGCAATTTAGTTGTAATCAAAACACACCTTATCATGGCTGTGCCACCAATCAACCCATTTTTCCCTACTAATTCAATCCGGTGTTTGTTATGACTCCCCTGAGAGACCTGGCTGTTGCCCTCCTCCCCCATCCCCTGTTCTCCTGGTTTGAACAGACCTCCCTTTTCTCCCCCATCCTCCTGTTCTCCTGGTTTCATAGACCCCCCCGTTCCGCCAGAAAAGTCTGGCCCTTGCTCTCCTTCCTGCACCTTCCTCATGCGATCACATGACTCTTACGTGTCTTTTAGATGTCCTCATATCAAAAGACAAGGAGTTTTCAGGTTGTTGCAGTATGAGGAACACATCCCATCTTTATGTAATTCTGTTAATGGCAAAAGGTGATTACATTTACAGTGCTGGAAAAAGAGAAGTAACATATTGCGGTTGCTGTGCGCACCACGCAAACGTATTTCGATCAACAGTATCTCACCTTTACCTTCCACTCCAAATTTCCATTCCTGTCGATAAAATACCATAGAGGCGGAACATTCTGGAGAGCATTAGCAGCACAAGGCGGGCACCTCATGCTTCATTTAACAGCTCTGCAGCTCTTCCTGAAGTAGAGGAAATGACAGCGCAATTAAGTCGTGCCTGTGCGTGATGCAGGGAGTGTTACTGTGCTGTACCTGACTCCCAGGCTGCTGGCAACAAACGTCTAAAAAAGTCAGCAATTAGACGGATGTAAACAGAGAGAGATGTCGCCGCAAAAAACCAGCCGAGCGTTCGTGGCTCCTGCCCGCCACTCACACCTCGCCGTGTCAATCAGAAGCCGTCACAACACTTCAGCTCCATGGACAAACAGAGGAAAACTCTGCTTGACAGCAACGCCTGCAATCGCGCTGCTCTCCCCTCGCACCTGTGGCCTCTCACGCCTCCCCTCTCTCTCCCTCCTTTATGCTATCTCTATCTCCCCCTCCGTCTTGCTCTTTCTCCCCTACAACTCTATCTCTCTTTCTGACAGGTCTCGACAAAACATTGCATGCAGAGTTACATACAACCGCACACTTTTCCTGTGAAGTGAATTGAAGGAAATGTGATGGTTCTGTCGACTTTGATTAATTCTTCTCTTTTGCTCCCTGTGAATGGTTGTATAATAAAATCATTCTCTTCTCCAATGTGAGGTGTGCCAACTTAGAGCACTACTAACACATTCAGCATGTATTCAAAAAGAACTATGGGAAAAATCTTCAGCGATTCAACCTGTTAGGACTGTATAAGTTTGACCAGCCTCTTGAAACCTCTCAAAACCTGGCATTCATTCAGTCTGCTTTCTGAGCTGTTCTAATTCTGGGTTGTGCCTGGCTGTGCCCATGCCCTCCACATGGACCAGACCAGGCACACCAACACACTCACACACACACACACCCACACTCACCTAGCGGTCTACGGTCTCTACAGACAGTCCCCATCTGCCACCTGCTCCTCTGCCTGTCCCAGTGACAACTGTCGAGGAGCGTGCAAGATTGATTATCAGTCAAAACCCAGCGCGTGGCACCAGATTTCACTGGGTTAAGCTTGCTGATCCAGCAAAGGGCCCAGTACTGTGCCACAGTGGGCTGTGCCAACCACGCGGCATCCTGGTGCTGGGAGAACAGCCATGCATGGCGTCGTGAACCGCGGCCAAGGAAACCCAGCTGCAGAGCAGAAGTTCCGGGCCTGGACTTGGCTCTGACAAAGGCTTGATAAATAAACGTTGCTGTTGGATGGCATTTTCTCACCATCTCCAGGGCCGCCGGTAAATGGCACATGAACTTTTGAAAGCCCCTCAAAAAGGAAGAATTTAACTCTGGTAACATCTTTGCAGGTGTCTCCAATTGAACAGATAGATGCGTCTTTAGAATAATCATGAACAGTGCTACGAAATCAGCAGTCAACCATTGCATGGACTGGTCTATGCAAATTGTTCAACTGAAGGCGGATTTGTTATGTGTGTAATGTAACGTGATGCTTTGTGCAAAGGCCTTTCCGGTGGACCAAGATTGTCTTATCAGTGTCTTAAACAAAGCCCTCCACAGGAACGATGAAACCTGAGAAGCGATTAATAAGTATTTTACTTTTCACACTCCTAATTGTATGTACACTCACTGTTATTTGATAAATGAAAGTATTTCCAGAACCAGCATCGTATCAATCACGAGATACCATCACTAGGAGGTAGTCATGCACGCTGTTAGCTTCACTCCGAGGGTGTTTTCATTAGCAACTGACCTTTTATGATTCCCACAGTTTTCCTACTCAATCTCCCTCAATTATAGATATGTCAAGTCTGTCTTCTCTAGCAGGTGTTACCTTGGCTTTTTCTAGGCTGTGGTATGGAGCTGACATGACAAACACAGCATGTGAACTAAGATAGCAGTCAGAAAACCTCAGATATTACAATCATTTCTTCAGAGACAATGTAAAAATCCTGGGCATTGTCATACTGCCACGCTAGTTCGTCACTGAAAATGAACCAAGTTTCCAACCAACTGTCACATCCACCCCTGTGGTAATTCCTCCTTCTGTTCTGTGCCGGTTCGGGGGGTCAACGTTGAGCCGACCCTCTTAGCCAGCATCACCTGGGCCTTCATCCAGTCCCAGACTGTTATCGGGTCATCATCGCTTGCACCTGGTCATGGTCCCTCTCTCCTCATTAGCTGGGTGTTTCAGTCCCTCTGTTCCCCTTGTCCTTGTGGATTATTATTATAATTATGTTTTGTTGTAGAGATTCTTGAAGTGAGGTCTCGTGTAATGATTGATTTCTGTTCATTTCTGGGCTCGATATAAATCTCCACTACCTGGAACTACTCCTCTACCTTCTTGGATTGTGACGTCAGTCATTCCAAACATCTATTGTGCAGAGAGCAAAACTAACCTTAACCCCAAACCAGACATAATTTGCATTGTTTAAGTACAATAGCTCCAATAACTCAAAGAATGCACCATACCCTAAAGAGACCACCAGTAAATCAACCACCATGAAGGGTGTGTTTCCAACAAAGTGTCTCAAACAGTGGAAACGGACACAGTTAAAGATTAAACTCTGCTAGAGGAAGGGGAGACACCTCTATGGAGTGACCAGATCCAGTTCCAAAACGCTCCACCTCACCTGTGGTCTGTGATGGAGTCCGAGCCTGCCTGGTACCACCTCACCTGTAGACCATGCTGCTTTGATGCTCAGGCCCGGTTCACTGGGACTGGCTAACTTGTCTCCGTTCAGGATGCGATTATGGTTTCTTCAAAGACCTTTAGCACGCGAACCAATAGAACATTGAGGAAACCAGAGCTAAATCATACACACCATTAGGAAGATTTGCAGTTTTGCCAGAAGAAAACCTTGAGAAGAAAGGAAATTCAAATTATCTCTATAACCCATAACTCTAATAAGTGACAAAAAGCAGACACCTATAACACCAGTTACACTGTACATTGTAAATATGTATATATTGTTGATGCCTCTTTCGAACTCTCAAATGAAAGTACTACGTGTACTATGTACTACGTGTCTCAATGGCAGACACTGACCGTCTCCGCTGCTTGTAGCTTACTCTTTAATTACTGTTCACCCTGCATGTGCAAGCATTTTATGAGAGGCCTGTTTTATGCTTTACTCCAGAAGAGTCGCTCTGCCCAGCCTACAGCATGGTGTTTAGGCCATACAGGCAGCATACCCCCATCCCACTGAACACCCCGTGGATAACAATAACAGTTGGTAAAGGTGTCGCCAGCCACCCTGGCATCCTGCCAAATGGCTGTCCATCAAATCGCGCCCCCCCCCCCCCCCACTCTCACTCGCTCTTTCTCTCCTCCTCCTGTTTCAGGAGGAGGGCGACTATTGTGAGAGATTTGCATTGACTGGTAACGCTGTGTGCACAGGGGGAGACTCACGCTGCGAGGCAACTCTTTAATCTACTGTTATTCCTGTGTGTGTTCATCTGTGTGAGTGCGTGCGTCTGTGCGTTTTGTGTGTGCGAGAGCAACGGGGGTTTGGCCTTTTACATGGGTTGAAAATGCGAACGTGTGTGTGATGAGTGAATTCCTCCTGTTTTGCCGTGGTGTTTTGCAGACCTCGGTGCAACTGCCATCTTTCCCTCTGTGACAGGCTTGCTGTTTAGCTGCCTCCCCTCCAAGGTGTAACAGCTCATCAAGAAGGATTACAGCACAATATGAATGTTTACATCAAAAAGGAACGTTTTCTGTTGGAGACATCTCGAACGTTCTGTTGAACGTTCTGTCCCCCAAAAAATGGTTACGTCTGATAGTACTGGAAGCAACAAGGGGACGCAAACAGCTCCTTGACCACCCAGCATCCCAGTTTGCCAACTTGATTCATGTTCAAGGGAAATGACCGCTGACTGAATCAGTACCAAGTTACCTTCACCTTCTGTACTGTTGTCACCTTCTCTTACCATGTGCATGTGGACAGTCTTCACCCTAAACAATTATACCGACAGTGTCAGTTGTTTTCTATTTTCCTTACGTGTAGTAGGCATCCACACCCCCTCCTCTCATTAACACAATGGCCGGCCGTGGCACTTAGCCAATACCTCACATTCCTCCCCTTCTTCGTGGGAGAAGTGTTTTCTTGTCTTTTTCTCTGTGGCTCTTTCCCTCCTCCCTGGTGACAGTAGAGGCTCTGCGCTCAGCCTGCTCTGGGGACGCCGCTCGGGTACAATGGGGGGCTGCAGGACAAAGCGGCCCACTCTACTTGAATTACAAGTGGTTGGTACTTATCTCTAATTACAGGGGGAATCCCTGGATCATTTTTTGGACACTCAAAAATGCAAAGAACCTTAGAAGGATGACTCTGGAACATGCCCACGCATGCACAAACACACACACACGAGATCACGGTGGCCTTGTTTGAACCAAAGTGTTCGAAGTGATGAAACAGAGAGGTCATTTTACTGTAATTGCATTGCAAACAACAGCACGGTGGACGGGATGACCTGGTTGTGTCGCGTTCGAACAGAGTAGAAGCCAGGCTTTGCAAGGTATTTGAGGAGCATCACTTTGCTGATGAAAGACTGTCAAACATTCATCTCAGGAGGACGACTGGGTGAAAATCTGCCCATTTTAAAGCTCCCAAAACAGCCCGAAAGGTTCAAAGAACATGTACTGTTCATTAATGACAGTTCACACTGCTATTCTCAGTCCAGTACTGTAGAGAATAAAGTGTTCACACCACTGAAATGAAGACCAGGCATGCAGTCGTGCTCTTTCATGGTACCTTTCCAGACAAAGCCTGGCTGGCTTCTAGTTTAATTAGAGATCCTTGGCATCCACTCGAACAACCTACGCATCTGCTCCTAAAGATGAAGAAGTTTGGAGGGAACGGGGGGTGGCACCACGGTAACGCCTCACTCTGGGGAGAGGGTCACATTGAGCACCACCTGACAATGCTTCAACCATCCAGTCCCACTGGTCCGCTAGCCTGTTCGTCACACACACGCGCGCACACCTCCGCTGACACCTAACCCAAAACTACAACACTCTCGCATGCTTCAGCGCTTTCTGTAAATCTGATGCACTGTAAAATGCACACCTTTTTTCCCCTTGATCTTTTTTTTGTGTGGTTTTTTTGGCGTTACTGAACTTCCAAGGCCAATCATCTGCGTTTGCACCTCCCACAACTTTGGATTGAAATGTGTACAGCTTCTCATACCTTACACCATCTCATATACTGTCACCTAGCAACTTTTTGGATCATCGTTATGTTTGTGGTTTAATATGATTGAGGTGTTTAATTAAAATCTCTTAACTGAGTGTGATGTAAATCCGAATCTGAATAATAGGATTGATCTTAATAATAGTGTCATTTATACAATCATTTGAAATACATGGATAATCTTTAGATATCAGATGTATTTGTCTGTATTCTTCCTTTCCCCACCTCCCATGGATTCCCCTGTAAATACAATCAAATTAGTTCAGTCTTTTACAGCCTGTTTTTGCGAAGATAATATGTATTTTTATACTATACAGGAAAGTGGATCTTACGTATTTTGTAAATTGTGGCATGGTTTCTGTCCAACGGCATTACAGATGAAAGCATGCTTTGGACAACACAGGGAAAGATAAATGTGTTAAGGAATGTGACTTGACACGATCATTCTTTCTCCAGAGGCTGAGCATTGTACCTAGAATTTTAATATTCAAACGTTGACTAAACAGAACATACTTTGGTTGGGTTGTATTACGTTATCAGTCCTGATGATAAAAGCAATGTTCCATCAGCACATGAGGAGATTTCATCTTCCCGATGCAGATAACTTCACTTCTAAAGAACGTTCTAAAGACACCTTCAATCAATTGATAACTAAGAAAGAACTTTCACCTTCAATCAACTGATCATTAAGAAAGAACTGAGGCAAGTTTCCAGACTTTCAATTACAACTTTACTGACTACTGAGACTTTGATCAGAACAAATCTATTTTGATTTCTAATGAGACACTTGCTCATGAGTGGGTCAATAATTCCATAAATTAATGAGAGAGGGAGGAGTGTGGAGAGCAGTGAGGTGTGATGGTTGTGTATGTGATTAGGCCTATTGATTTAAATCACTCCCTCGTAATTAACTCCTGAGAGCCTTACTCTTTTCTATGACTAATCAGAATAGACAGGTAGAGAATGAATAACTGTTTGTAAAGCTAAAAGTTGAGAAGAAACAATTTGAACCTCTGCATCATTATATGGTAACAATCATCATGTGAACTGAGAGCCTACAGCAACTCAAATATACAGATCCAAACAAAAGGAAAATGCTGCTTGCTGGCGTTAATTGTGGTTTTCACATGAATAATGGCTCTAATTGACCAGTATTTTTCTATAACTTATTTATAGATTTGTTTGAGTGGTAATTTAATTCCTCTACAACCGAATACAGGATTAGCAAAACGTTTCAAAATAAATATAATAAATGAAAACATTAGGTGACTGGTGGGTGCTGAGTAACGAACCGACCACCCCCTGAAGCGCCCTCAACCTACTAGAACAATCTAAACTCGCAGCTACTTTTTGAAGATACGAGCTGTTCCGAAAGTACGTCGCATCAGACTTGTCAGATTATCAGAAGAATTGAATAGGCCACCTCAATGCGTACTCCCTCTTCCCCCTCCTCCCTCAGGGCCACCCGTGCAATGTGTGGAGACTATTTTGTCACGTTTCTAATTGCTTTGTAATTCCTCAAAATGAGGAAATAATTAAGGCCAAACAATATGTCACTTGTCTGTTCTCCTATCTATCCATCACCTTGCTCATTAAAGACGGGGCTAATGAGCTTCAGACAGGAGAGTGAGGTGTGTGTGTGTGTGTGTGTGCATGTGTGTGCGTGCATGGGTAGTTATGGGTAGTAAAAAAATACATATTTTCACCCTCTCACCTAAAAAAACTATACTGTTACAGTATTCCCAACTCAATTAGCAAACACAGCTGCTTTTACAGTCATATGCAGGTTAGTCTTTTCTTGTTCAGGAAGTTCATTCAGCTGGGCCTAATCTGCCTTTGTGAGGCTTGCTGGCATCGAACTGCTTATGGAATTAAATAGCTTTTCTGATTGACACATTTTTACCACTTTGTTTCATGCATACTGTATATAAAATACGGAACACTTTTTGAACACTTATATGTAGATCAGTCTAGAGTATTCAATGACTCATCTGGAGTTTCATTTCAGTTTACCTATAATTCTAATACTTTTGCTCTTTGCAGGCTGTGGTGTTGACTTGGTGTTGATGTGTAACTATGTTTGAATATTTGTACTCATGAACCCTGTTATTATTGAATTTTGCCAGAGCTTTAATGATTTTGTCTATCTAGCTATTGGTGCTTTACACTGGAAGTACTGTCTTTGCTCATCACCGAATGAAGGGCTGGTTTGACTGGTTATAGGGCCCATCACTTAGACAAGTTCATACATTTTCTCGAAGAAGTTGGAGCATTTCAAGCACAAATTCAAAGAGCAAAAATAGTGATTCATAAACATGATGACCCATCTTTCATGCTACATTATTCCTGCCTCCCTAACAGCCATAGCTGCCTGCCAAATTAAATATTAGTCATAAAGCTTTTGTCAATAAATTGAAAACACAAGGTCAGCATTTCACGCATAATACTTCGAGAATTGAAGTGAGCGCAACTGAGATATATTACGTTAAATATATGTGATTTCTTTCCTACAACCAGGCTGATATGCCTACACACTGTTATTATTGCAAAAGTGACTGTTTCAGTTTCTATAGAAACCGCCATTGGCTTGTCCTTTGTGTGTTACAATATTTACTGTTCGGGTAGAAACCCTAAACGAGTTGACCACTTTATCATCTTTCGACAGATCCGCCAATTATATATTTTTATTATGATAAATATAGTCTCTACATGAGTTATATCTAAAGAAGATAAAATAAAGACGAATGAGATCATTTTCAAGTTATAATCGTTCTGTGTAATTATCACTGTTTCTGGGGACCTTGAAATCGTGACACGCGAACTGACAGCTGAAACAGCGTGGAGGATATTTTTCTAACAACTAGCAATCTTTTAGTCTCTATGTTTATCAGTCTGGTATTTTAATTATTCTATCTAGCTTCACGTGGTCTAAAATATAATCATTTTCAAGCGGCTATAGAGGGGCAAATCTAAACTGCCCAGACAAAACACGCGTTCCGGGTCCTAGCCAAGTAGCTAGTGCTAACGTAAACTGTAGTACTATTAGTACTGTAGTAGCTACAATTTCACAACCAATCAACTACTACAACAAGCTAAATAGGTTCAGAAGATGACCTGTTCCTCAGTATGACACATGCAGACAGATGTCAACAAGACTGGTATTCCGTCCTGGAAGCCATTCCATCGGATGGGTTACAAGAACTAAAACAGAAGTACCAGAGACTGGCATTGTTGGTATGTCCGACTGTATTTTCTGCAAGCTAGCTTTGCCGTCACAGGCAGCAGTTTCAAATGTAAGATGGGAAGTGCGGAAAGGAATGAAACCCGAATCAAATACGCATAGCTGCTACAAGTATTGTTAAACGTTAATAGCATCAATGAGTGAAATGTGAATAGGGTTACGTGCATGTTCACAACAGGAAAGCCAGCGTATTACAAGCCATCCCTTTGGGTCACCTGCTGTGTGTCTACATCCGAGTTTCCTTTGTAGTTTGATGTGATTTCAAGTCTTTACTTTTTTCCCTTTCCAAATCTCCCTCAACGTTCTCTACAGTTATTGGGGTATATAAATGGAGAGGGGTGAATAGAGAACTTATATTTATAATTTAAAGCCAGAAAGTCAAATGCATATTTCTCTTTGGACTTCGTAAAATATGTAAGGGTATTTGTCAGTAAAATTCAATTAAACAGGTAGGTTAAGTAGAACATAAGCTGGTTTTGTATAATCCCTACTTCATTTAATAACTGTCGTGCCTACATAACCAATCACTGTCCTTTCATCATTAAGTAACCTAGAAAAGACCATTGCATTGTCTTTATTTTTAAGTTTGTTCCTGAAAAAGAAGCAGAGGTTTGCCCAGTGCTGCTCAATTCTAATGTTGTGGTCATTAACCGGAAAACCTGGTGAGACCTTAATGATTGCGGCAGTAATATTTTCCAGGAAATGGAACGCATTTGGATTGAAAGTTGCGATCCGGTGTTACACTAGCAAGTTCTTAACCCCTCTCCATCTCTTGTGTGCAATCAATGTAGGCCTCCAACATTAGGGGGCAGTAGAGTCCTGGCCTCTGCCCCCCCAGGCTCTGGTGCTTCAGCGCTCAACTGCTCTGCTGGAACGAGGGAGAGGGAAGGAGAGCAGACGAGGATCACTATGTTTTGTCAGAAGTCCTGGTACTCTCAAGTTGCCAAGCTTTTTATTGTCGCTACTACCTCTCCGCTCTGTAAAAGCACGACGAATGAATATTTTACAACACTTACAAAGAGACAGCGATTTAAACACTTCTTCTAACTCCGCCGAGGTCAAGGAAGAAGAGGCAGGGGAGGTGGGCGGGAGGAATATAAAATGACGGATCAACTGATCATTTCCGAGGGAAAAAAGTCTCCATCATTAATCAGTAGATTTACCAACGTATCATCACAAACCTTTTACCTGGATTCTCCATTTAAAGAGAAATTCTGCTGTACATATTTGAAATGTAAATGTTTAGTACTGGGAACTGTAGGTGGGATCATTTAGCTACAGCAGCCTTGCTGTAGATGTCAGCACTGGCTGATGGTTAATGTTTATGGAAGTATGATTGTGTTCTCCCACTTCCTTCATTTAGTCTGCTCCATGTACAAGTGAAAACAACATCACAAGCAAGAAAATAGCTGGATCACACCCACCTGGCCTTACTTACCTTTTTAACCTGAATCTCGTTTTATAAGTAATTTCTTTAAACGAGCGCTCCAGTTGAGCCGTTCTATCCTGTCCCAGTAATTGTTCTGCTGGAGAACATCGGCGAGTGCAGTTCAGGACATGCATCGTTACTATATTTAGAAGTGGTCCAGCTTCTGAACTGCAGCGACCGACCGAACGCCACACGAACGCGCACACCGTCACCATGCTCATCTTGCCAGCGCAAGAATATAATTACCATTCATTTCAGTTTGATGCAAACAATCCAGGTTTTGTCGTATTCACAGCTGTTCTCTACTTAGTCGACTGTTATTTTCTGAGAGAAAGACTGAGGCCTGGTCGACCCCGGAGGCAGTGTTCAGAGGATTCTCAGGTTGGGACAGGCCAGCTGACAGGCTAGCTAACAGGCCTGCTAACAGATCATGTGGAGCCATGACCCAGCCCTGGCTGCAGCCTGCTGTCTGGCCAGTGTGCGTAACCTCCATAGCTTTACCGCAGCAGAGGGCTCTTCCATATTGATGTTAATCAAGAGGTTATTATTTCCAGGAAACAGTTGGCTGGCCTGGTTGTTATGGATCTGTGCGCCGGGCCAAACTCTCGTAAAACTAACCCCTAAAAACAGAAGGAACGACTAATGATCCCAAAAACGATAGACGTAACTGTTTCTATTGGATTTGAAGACACATGATCTGTGCTTCTGCGCTCCCCTCCTCAGCCCCCACCACACTACCCCTCCTCTTCTTAGCTGCTCGGTCTTAGAGAGGACAGATCTGTCTGTCATTCTCCTCTGTGATTTTAGTGCCTCAATCTATTTTTGTTTGCTGTGGGCCTGCCCTGGTAAATTGTCCAGAAGAAGATCATGGGTCCATCAGCAAATTACCCAGAAAATGCTGTCAGCGCAGGTTGTGACATGGGCACTGGCTGGATGGGAGTGTTTTCTCTTTCTTTCCTTCGCTCTCTTCTCTCTCTCTCTCTCTCTCTCTCTCTCGCTCTCTCTCTCTCGCTCTCTCTCTCTCTCTCTCGCTCTCTCTCTCTCGCTCTCTCTCTCCGTCCGCTGGCAGGTTGTCACTGACGGCTGAGGGCTAATTAACCTAGCTTCTGTCTGCTGCGCTTACTGTCTCCACCACCATCAACTCCTCCTCTGCTACCCCTCCGCCCTCCTCTCCTCTCTTCACCTCTCTTCTCCCCTCTCCTTCAGCCTTCTCTCCTCCCAGCCCCTCCCTCCCTCTTTACCTGGCTTCAACCCTTCTTTCCAGGGTCCCATATCTCCATCTCTCATCCCTCTCAAAGTGCAGGTTCAGCGGCCCGCTAATGACAGTTGTTACCCTGGTCATGTTTATAGTGTGTGGTGATGGCGGTGGTTAGCTGTGTCATTACACCTGTCGCTCTCTGATGACACGGATGCAGCGTATTGTCTCTGCAGTTGTGTGGGATGTCTGTTCCTCTCTCCACTCAGCTTCCTTCCACTGATCTCCTCTTCGCTCTATTCTCTTCTCTCCCCTGTGCCCGTCTGTTCCAGATGCTAAACGCACACAGCCTAATTTTGTCCTGGGTCTTCCCCTTCTCTATATTACCAACAAACACCATGTAAAGTTCTAGGACGCTCCTCAACAGCAAGCCTTCACTCAGTCAAACCCTGTCTCTGACTAGTTATATGTGATGTATATTTGTGGGTGTGTGTGCGCTATCCTGCAGTACCACCCGGACAAGCAGGGTCCAGACGTGCCGGAGGAGGAAGCTGCTGGCCGTCTCCTCAGATTCCTGGAGGTGGGACAGGCCTGGAAGGTTCTCAGCAACCAGGACAGCAGAAGAGAGTATGACCTGCAGCTACGGGGTGAGCTTCCCTCCTCCTCCCTTACACCTCTCCTTCCCCCTCCTCCCTCTCCTTTTCCTCCTCCCCTTCCTTCTCTTCCACCTCTCCCTCCCCCTCGTCCTCCTCTCCCTGGTTGTCTTCCTTGTCCTCCGTCTTTCCTTTCCTCTCCTCCTGTATGCCTCCTCATCTGTCTCACCCGGTCTTGCCTCCTCACCTGTCTCTCCCAGTCCTGCCTCCTTTCATCCAGTCTCTCCCAGTCCTGCCTCCTTTCATCCAGTCTCTCCCAGTCCTGCCTCCTTTCATCCAGTCTCTCCCAGTCCTACCTCCTTTCATCCAGTCTCTCCCAGTCCTGCCTCCTTTCATCCAGTCTCTCCCAGTCCTACCCCCTTTCATCCAGTCTCTCCCAGTCCTGCTGCCTTCACCCAGTTCCCCCAGTCCTGCTGCCTTCACCCAGTTCCCCCAGTCCTGCTACCTTCTCCCAGTTCCCCCAGTCCTGCTACCTTCACCCATTTCCCCCAGTCCTGCTACCTTCACCCATTTCCCCCAGTCCTGCTACCTTCACCCAGTTCCCCCAGTCCTGCTACCTTCACCCAGTTCCCCCAGTCCTGCTGCCTGCACCCAGTTCCCCCAGTCCTGCTACCTTCACCCAGTTCCCCCAGTCCTGCTACCTTCACCCAGTTCCCCCAGTCCTGCTACCTTCACCCAGTTCCCCCAGTCCTGCTGCCTTCACCCAGTCCTCCTGGCCTCCAGCATGGGAGTGTTCTCACACACTCAAGGCCGGTTGTCTGGGCCATCTAGAGAGACGACGACCAACTCTGTGAACGACCCCCGAGGTCGGCGGTTGCCATGGTAGTCAGTAGACGGTCAGGCGGACGGCCTGGCTGCTGCTGTGTCTCTGCACTTCCCGACCAGCACGTCTCTCTCATGATGGCTCTCCTATGATTCACCTCAACATGAAACATGATTTCATTTCATTACGCCTTTGGATTTTAGTGCTTTTATTTATCTTTACCCGGAGTTCATGCTCAATTAAGCGCTCCCCCCCGTACGCTACCTGCTTTAGTATGCTGCTCTACGCAGTCGGGGCTGACATTAGTCACTAAAGCCACACAGATAGAAGCAGTCAGCCTCGTTGTCTGAAAAGGTCACGCCAAATGAGGCAGAAAGCAATCTAGTTTGCATAACTTAAGAGCATCTCCTCCTTCCTGATTTCCTTGAAACTTGCAAGCGTTCCTCCGTTCCGTCAGGAGGCTCTCTGGCGTTGCTAATTAGTGGTGCAGAGGTTCTGCTGTGGCTGGGAGCTTCTCTACACTGCTTATATACGATCAGTCGCCCCTGTGTGATTGATCAATCCATGAACATTACTTACTTGCTCCTCCAGGGGTTGGTAAGGAGGAGGAGGTTGTAGGGAGCAGAGGAAGAGAGGGGGTGTAAGGAGGAGGAGGAGGAGGGTGTAAAGAGGAAGGCGTTTACTGTAGGGGATGAGAGGAGGGGTTGGAAGGAGGAGAGTATAAGGAGGCGACGAGGAGGAGAGAGGGGAAATGTAGGTCAAGTCTGTCACACTTGACTTGCCCTGACGTGAAGTGATAGGCTGGCTCTCTCCAGCCCCCCAGCTCACCCCTCCCCCACCTCATCCTCCCTACACACATACATACCATGCATACACACCAGATCATGCAAACGTTCGTACACACACACACACACACACGCACACAGACAACTCCTCCGCACACGTACACAAAGCAGGCTTCCTCACATGCAGACTTGGCCCTGGGATAGAGGTTCTCCCAACTCTCCATTAGGACTTTCAATAAATGTACATCGAGGCCTGCATGCCATTAGCAGGAGGAGGCCTGTCAGCGCCTGTGGGGGAGAAACACACTGCTCTCACGTCACTGCTGTAAAACACACAAACACACACAGTCCCTGATACACACAGTTCCCGCTCCACTATCCCCCCCCCCCCCCCC
>BROE01000003.1:10518820-10538164 GCA_036571765.1 Plecoglossus altivelis | reverse complement strand
CCCCCCCTCCCCCACCCCCATCACACACTCCCCCTACAGACACGCACCCGGCTGCCTGGTCGCTCCCAAGCCCCTTGGTCTACCCCCATCATCCACCCTCATTCTCCCGTCCATGCGTAGCCTGGAGCTGCACCACCAGAGCCCGCTTAACAACAGGCCTTCTCCAGCCAGACTCACCAGGGGAGGCCAGAGCTCCCACCCCCAGTCATTAGAGAGGAGGGGATAGAGAGATGGAGAGAGGGATGGATGAGCGGATAGAGGGACCAGTAGGAAACTAGTTGGGAGTTTGTTGGAGAGGCGACTGTCGTTTGCATCCACTCAGGGTTGGAACGCACAAGTGTTTGGACTCATATAAGAGTCATTAGACTGTTTATCTCTGGGAGGATTTAACGCATGACTATTGTGTCCGTGACAACCATCTCTTATCTCTCGCCTGCCCCGCGTCTAGGGCTCTGGTTGCGTCTAGTTTGGTCTGGTACAGCCGCGAAGCAGCCAAGTGTTCGTTTTTAGAAATTATGGTTTTACCAGCCTATTTCGGAGGATTGTGTGGAGAATTGTAGTCACGTTAAATCTTGAAGCCTGGCTTTACGCCGGATTAGACTCAGTCATCATCCTAAACATGCCATTTGTCGGCTCCGGGTATTTATCTCCGAAATAATGTACAAAACATGGCCTGCAAAATCCGTCTCCCCCAACTGCAATCAAACCGCCGGAGGAATCCCAGCTGAATCGTAAGCGTCTCGCTGGCGTTCCGCATGTCATTGATCCGAGTTGCATTCGAAAGCGGCGACGTGAGCGCCGTCTACAACGAAGTTGCTTAATGCGGCGCTCACGCGCATAAAGGATACACTCGCCGCAGACGGCGCATTAAGACGCGTGGGATTTCGCCGATTGATTGATCTGCCTTGGCAGCTTCTGGAGCTTCGTCTGCGTATAAGAATGGCATATATTAGAGAACACCTAGACAGACCCCTCCCCCCCCTCCTGTCTCTAAACGCTGAAAGGGTGTGTGGGGGGGAGGGGGAAGCAGGGGGGGGGGGTAGCAGGTGAAAACTTCTTCACCCTCAGCCTCTGTGGAGGGCGTAGCTGCTAGGTAGCCCTCGCGGCTAATTACAGACGAGCGTTCAAAGTGGTGAGTCCCGACGACGTGCTAATTGCCGTTTCTTCGCAAAGGCTGGTGAAAGGGTACCGTGGCGGGGGAGGGGGGAAGGGGGGGGGACGTGTTGCCATGTTAACTTTCCGCGTCGTCATCGTCACCCCGTCGCTCCCCTGTCTCCTCTCCGCTCCCGCTGCTGTCTGCAGCCTCCTGGCGCCCTGCGCCAAGCCGCTCCCCTCCTCCGCGCCACCTCCGCGTGGGGAGCGCGAGGGCCAGTCCCAGCCCAGACTACCCCTTTTACGGCGCTGTTCCCCTTCCTGTCCAGCACTATGTTCTTCCTTTTTACCACCTGAGCTGTGTAGAACTAAACTGTAGGCTGTGTAACCGGACTGTAGAATGTGTGTGTAACTAGACTGTAGTGTGTGTGTAACCAGTTCATAAGGTGTGTAACTAGACTGTAGAGTGTGTGTGTGTAACTAGACTGCAGAGTGTGTGTAACTAGTTAATATAATGTGTAACTAGACAGCAGTGTGTGTAACTAGACTGGGGTTTGTGAGTGTAACTAGTTTATAGGGTGTGCATCTAGACTATAGAGGGTGTGTGTGTAACTAGACTGTAGAGTGTTTGTAACTAGTTAATATAGTGTGTAACTAGACAGCAGTGTGTGTAACTAGACTGAGGTTTGTGAGTGTAACTAGTTCATAGGGTGTGCATCTAGACTATAGAGGGTGTGTGTGTAACTAGACTGTAGAGAGTGTGTAACTAGACAGCAGTGTGTGTAACTAGACTGGGGTTTGTGAGTGTAACTAGTTCATAGGGTGTGCATCTAGACTATAGAGGGTGTGTGTGTAACTAGACTGTAGAGTGTGTGTAACTAGTTAATATACTGTGTAACTAGACTGCAGTGTGTGTGTGACTAGACTGTAGTGTGTGAGTGTAACTAGTTCATAGGGTGTGTAACTAGACTATAGAGTGTGTGTGTGTAACTAGACTGTAGAGTGTGTGTAACTAGTTAATATACTGTGTAACTAGACTTCAGTGTGTGTGTGTGTGTGTGTGTGTGTGTGTGTGTGTGTGTGTGAGTGTGTGTGTGTGTATGTGTGTGTGTGTGAGTAGACTGTAGTGTGTGAGTGTAACTAGTTCATAGGGTGTGTAACTAGACTAATTGCAGTGTGTTTGTGTAACTAGACTGTAGTGTGGGAATGACTAGACTGTAGTGTGTGTGTGTGTTACTAGACTGTAGAGTGCGTGTCTAACTACACCGTAGTGTGTGTGTGTGTGTGTGTGTCTAACTAGTTCATATGATGTGTAACTGGACTGGAGGGTGTGTGTAAATGACCACATGTGGGCTACAGCATGGCTTCAGGCAGTCTGATGGCCATCTGCTTGTTCCAAGTGTTTTTGATGGACAGTCGACCCCTGATTGGCCTGTAGCCAAACTCTTCTGTAAACATGCGATAGCCACAGTGCATGGTAGGTGAGAGGACCAGGGATGGGAGTGCGGATGAGGCATCCCTCCCCTGTAGACGCACTTGCGCACACATGTACACTTATAACCCCTCCCCCCCGCAACACACACACACACACACACACATACACACACACAGGACAGCCTCTCAGTTAATGATGAGGCCAGTCCTGCTTGCTTGGCAGTGTGCCATGTGCCCTCTGGGTCTGATGTGGACTCAGTCTAGCCCTAGTTACTGGCCAGTTCCATTAGTTTACCATTACTGGAAAACCTTCCCGCTGACCCCAGACCCTATTCCCAGCAGACTGAAACCAGTACATGGTTACGGAGGACAATCATCGGTAACCTGTATTGCCATGGCGACGTGGGTAAATACAATGCTAACCATCCGAGCTATGTGATGACACAGGTTGGATCACACGGGGAGTCCACCGAGTCGATCGAGAACCACTTTGCTGTTTGGTATCTTTCAAAGAAGACATGACTAAAAGGAGCTTACTGAACTGGGTGTTATTTTCATCTTTCATCTTTTCTGTGTCCTTGTTGACATGATCCTGTGCGTGTCTACAGCTAGCCAGCTGAAGCAGTGCTGGCCTGTTGATGCCCACGTCAGTCTGGACGACATGAGCTGGGACCAGGGTGAGTGTCATCTCAAACACCTCAGACGGAATATCGAGGATTTAAAGACACGGGTCAACTTTCCCATATTCTTAGGCCTCTCTTCTGACACGCTACTCCCTTTGTCACTGTTTTACCGTCTCTCTCTCTCTCTCTCTCTCTCTCTCTCTCTTTTTCTCTGCCTTTTCTCCGCCTCACCCTCCTCTCCTCCCATCTCTTTCCTCCCTCTCCTCCCCTAGATAAGGAGGCGTACACACTGGGGTGTCGCTGCGGAGGCCAGTTCTGCGTCGAAAGGGAGGAGTTGGGGGAGGAGGAGGAGGGGGAGGAGGAGGGGGCGGAGGCAGTTGTGTGCTGTGACACCTGTTCACTCAGCATCGAGGTCAGCAGAGCAGCCCCATCTACATAGACTCCCTGAACCGTGAAGACACGGCCACCTCTACGACCAGCCGCCCGAAGAGGACTCTTATTTACGTTTGCGCATAAGACCGTGACGATACGCGGGCCATTTCAAGATACGAACCGTATGAATCCAATTGTGACGGGTTTTATATTCGAAGTATCTCATCCGGCACAACGTATCGGTGTTGGAGCCCATGTAAAATGTCAAAATAAACAACATGGGTCCATGGGTCCAAATAAACAACGCGTCCATGGGTTTGTATCTGATAGCCGTCCCCATTTCTCTCTCCTTTCCTTTGTGGGGAGTAAGAGGCTCGCTAACCTCTCTTGGTTCTCGCTAACTTTGTTTGCATGTAAATAAATGTGTTTTTTTCTCCATGCTCACAATGGCAACGCAAACTGCCTCCACACTTTCCTCCGCATCGGAGGCCCCTGGGTAATGACAACCTTTGTTGTGTGTGCGTCCCCTCCGGGGCGGTGTGAGGGGAGAGGAGAGGTCAGGGCCGCGGGGGCCCCTGGTCCTGCCTTCATTAGACTTCAAACAGAGTCATTAGGCTAAAATCTGTCCTCCTCTCCTCTCTTCCTCTACTACTCCTCCAGTCCTCTCCCAGTAGAAACAGCTTGAGAGAGGCCCGGTCTTGCTTTTCATCAGCGTCCCGCGGGCCAGGGCCCGGGCTAGACCTGCCAGGAGTGGGCCCGCAATGGACCGGACCTTAATCCACCCTGACACCAATTAGGAATAATCTCATCACTGTTAGAGAGTGGGCTTGTCAAAGCCCTAATGAAGGGGCCTGTCGTCTCCTCAGAGCGAGCGGACAGACAGAGTCAACAAATATGGTGCCGCATAGCCGAGGAGATGAGGGAGTGAAGAGGGCCTGTAGTAGAATTATGAGGGTGAGTTAGAGGCACTTTTTGCAAAGTAGGCCTTGTGCAAACTTGATTTTGAAGTTTTTCCTTTTGAGTTTCTGTTGTAAATTAAGCATTTCACTGTTGGTTTCCACAGTGACTAGGACTGTACAGCTCTGCTTTCTTTTAGATAACAAGAGGGCAACTATTGTTACTTTGTTTCAAAACGTTTGCTTCGGAACATATTTGCACGTTCTACTTGTACAAATACAAAGAGAGTTAAGCGGAGAAAGATTGATCAAACTTCAAAACAGATGTCGCAAAGATGGCATCTTCCTTCCCCTGTGCCTCTTTTCTGCTCCCGATACTGTGGCCTCCACCCTAGCCTCCCGTCCGGGCCTCTGTCCTAGCACCCTCCCGGCCTCCATCCTAGCCTCCCTCCTGACTCGGGTGTGAATGGTCGCCTTTCACCTGAGACCCCCGTCAAGTGTGAACTCGGCGCTGCCCTATTTCACAGATCTCCTTCCAAGTTCGGTGGCAGGCAGGTATCTGTGAAAGGAGCGCCTGAAAGAGGGCCTCAAGCCTCAAAGGAGAGGGAGAGAATAGCCGCTCGCTCTCCTTAATGAACTTCAAGGCGTTCCTTCCTTCGTTCCCTCCTCCAAACTCTTCATGGGTTTTTTTCCCCTTCTCCTCTGGAACTCAGGATTTAATCTGGGAGGGACAAAGGAAGGACTCCCCTTGTCCGACCACCTCCATCCCTCCCTCCCCCACCACCAACTACCCTCCCTTTATCCTCTTACCATCGCCATTCAATTCACATCCCTCTCCTACCCAGGTCTTTACCCCCCTTCCCACACACACACACACACACACACACACTGGGTTGGGTAACGGCACATAAAGAGGGTGGGTTCTTCTAGAACACTGCTAGCAGTAACACCACCAGGTGTAGGCAAGCAACAACACCGGTGACACCGCCAGGTGTAGCTAAGCAACAATACCAGTAACACCGCCAGGTGTAGCATAGTAAAAACACCAGCAACACCACTCATTTCAGAAATACCTTTTACCTTTAGTGTTGCTAGGCTCAAGACAATATCCAACAACCCTCTTTCTCTTACTCCACTGTACTTTATAATAACATAACTGTTCTACAGGAGATTCGTTTTCTGGAGGGATGAAAATGTCTGCAATGCGTTTCAATACACTTGTTTTGTACTTTGTTCATTTGATAAATGGGACAGTTATACAGCAAATGTACAATTGTATTACGGTCACATATATAGTTCTGTTTACTTTGATGGTGTAATGAAGTCCATTACCAGATGATGCACCATAGAGACACGTGTTGTGTCAAGAAAGGTAGTCAGTTAGGATTATTGTGTGTGTGTGTGTGTGTGTGTTTGTGTGTGTGTATATGTGTGTCTATGAACAGCTAAAGAAATCACCACGGTGTTGTTGTGGATACATCCGATCATTCGCCTGTGCTTCTTCATGGAATGGCTCTAAGCATCTCTGCATGTTCTTTCCCAAGCCACCAGGGGGGGACAGAGAGCACACACCTAGTGCTACTGGAGATGTGCAACGTTACCAATGGCTCTTTTCAAACCCATTAAGACACCAGGGTAAAAAAAGACAACATGTCAATATCTTCCCCAACTCTGATAAGTGCAGTTCTGACACCAAGGAAATGGCCGGAAGCAAGACGAGCAAGCCTTCAAAAAGATACGAATACTTCAGGGAGCATCGCGGAGCATCGCAGAGCATCGCGGAGCATCGCGGAGCATCGTGAAGCAGATTCTTCACGGTAAAGTATAGTTCACTGCCGTTGTGAGATATCGTTAATGAGAGGCAGTGTGAAACGTGTGTGTGGGCCTAGCTGACAGCAGTCTGCCAGGGGTGATGTTTCCATCTGAGATGCTCTCAGAGCATGGCCTCCGCTGCCCACAGCTCTCTAGCAGCTCACCTGCTCAGCTGGCACTAACAGTAACAGCCCTCAACACAACTGGCTGGGCTGAGCTGTGTGTGTGTGGGGGGGGGGGAGTTGCTTTAGCATTCAGGGTGATATCGTTAGATTGAAATGCGATCGATCCGTTTGTCACGTTTTGTTTTCCAACCCTGTCAACGGTTCAGTGGCAATCTTTCCATACGTATCTAACTACCGCCGGTAAGTACCTGTCTCCGCATTGATTCAGCTTTTAAATGGCGACCATTGCAAATGCGATGGCAAAAAAGGACACACCAGTCACACCAGTCCACAAATGACTGCAGACCCAGGAACTACAGGCCTGCTAATTGGGAGACGCAAACGCGAAGACAAATAATCTGTTTTGTTTTTTTACTGTGGCAACGGTGAAAAGACAGGTGCAGGGGCAGACAGGTAGGCAGTCCGTGGTCCCTGAAGGACCTCCAGACAGGCTGATCGACAGCCATGTTGGACTGGGAGGCAGAAGAGCCCTGGGGCTGTGCAACATGTCAGGACCTGCACCTGAACATAGCTACAGCTTGTTAATGACCCTCCCAGGCACTGATCTACCTCTCACCCTCATTATCGTCTTATCCCACTGATTTGCCGCCGTTAATGTTCCCCCCCGTTCGCTCATTCCTCCGTTTGGTTTGCCTCCCGTCAGGAAGTGAGAGGCGCGACGCCTGTCGTTCACGCAGGCTCGTTCGAAGCTTGGATTCTGCCTGCTTTTGCCTGATCTCTCTTATTCTCTCAACCTTTTGATTCCTATTTCCTCATCTTACTTACCCTCCTTCTATTTTGTTTTCGGTCTCTCCTCCTCTCCCCTCCCATTCCCTCCTCCCCTCCTCCGCTACCCTCCTCCCCTCCCCTCCTCCCCTCTCTCCCCCCCCTATTCTCTCCCCTCCCCTATTCTCTCCCCTCCCCTCTCCCCCTCCATGATAGCATTAACCAACAGCAGCAGAGCGGAAGTGACTTTATGAATGACGGCCTACCTACTGATGGGAACGGATTAGGTCTCTCTGTCTCCCCTGCTTCCCTCCCTCTTCCCCCCCCCTCCTCTCCTAGAACACCAGGTGGCTCCTTTCCCTGTCGCTAAGGTGTTACACTTAATCCCATTACGTTGCTGCTAAATCTCACAGACATCAAAATTATGAACCCCCCCTCCCTCTTTCTTTCCTACTCTCCTCTCCCTCTCTCGCTCCACTGTTGCGGCCCCCCCGCCCTCCATCCCGCTGCTCACTTTCCATCCTTTCTCTTTCCGAGTGACTGGAGGTGGCTTTACCTGAAAGGAGTCAAAATCTGCAGGGCAGCTGCTGTGTTTGTGGCCAGGGCCGGCTGGCTGCGAATGCCAATCCTGATCCAATTCTACTGCTCTGGTGGCCCCTTATTCCCCTGTCCAATAATGTGTCTCTGTGAGGAAAAATCCCACAGCTACAAATCTAATCCTAGCTAGGGACCTGATGTCAATCTCTCTCTCATTCCCTCTCCCTCTCCCTCTCCCTCTCTCTCTCTCTCTCTCTCTCTCTCTCTCTCTCTCTCTCCCTCTCACTGCCCCTCTCTCTCTCCCTCTCACTGCCCCTCTCTCTCTTCCTCCCTCTCATTTTCTCGCCCTCTCCAGAGACAGTCTTTAAGTCCCAGATCTCCTCAGTGAGAGCATGGATCTAGGATCACACGACACAATCCCCCCGCACCCCCCACACACACACGCACGCACACACACACCCCCAACATGGATATGACAATATTGTGGCCCCCCTGAGGCCTCCAGTTGTAGGTGAGGATTAGCACTTTGCATAATAAGATTACACGCCGACTGGAACATATCAAGGGAAGATCCATATGTGGCAGACTTGCCTGCGGTGGCCCACCCTGGGCTCACTCAGACAGCTATGAATTAGCTGGCCATTCCCAGCCAAGGAGCAACACACAGGGTTTATCACTGTCTCGCCCCTCAAAGGAACTGCGGTGCAAAGTACACGAAAGCCTTGTGTTTGTAATGCGTCATTGGGAGCCATGAAGCAATGTTAGTTTGAAATATGTAGATGTAGAAGTGTCTTTGTCTCATCCCGCTGTGTGACAGGAAGACATTTGCCGTGCTTTCCTTGGCTCCCTGGAAGGCCCTGATCTATCAGAATCACCATTATCGACCCTGCCATACACACACACGCGCACACACACACACACACACACACACACACACACCACCGGTCAGCAGGCTTCTCTGTTGCAGTGGAAGACGTAAACAGTTATCAGCAGGGGGTACTAATGGAGCACAGAGCTGTTTGAGTGTAAACACACAGGCCAGTGTTAGCTAACGCTCTCAGCACAAACCCAAAGTGGCTAACACACTCGGTAAACACAGGCCTGAGTTGCGAATACACTCATCAAACTTGTGCCTGGGTAAGCTAAGTCACTCAGATGCCTCACTCATTATGATGAGGAGGTGAGGAAGTGAGGTGGGGGACCAGGGGTGGAGGAGGCCCAACCTAGCGGGGGTATTCACACTCAGGCACGTCAAAGGCGTAAGCACACCTATCACCTGTAGTTCAGAGTTTGTCTCACTCTTTTGAATCCATCTGTTTCATTTTTCTCTACCCATCCCTGTTTCTTTCTCTTCTCTGGGAGGAAGTGGAGTGGATGGGACAGCCAACAGGAGCCAGATGACCATTTCCTTTTTCAGGGTGGCATCAACTACAAGTGCGCACAATACGAGGGAAGTTCCTGACAAATGATTTTTGAATCATTGGGCAAGGACAGTGCCAAGAAACAGATGTTATTGTCACCTCAGCAATTAAGAGACCAACAATGTGGAAAAGTGCGGTTCTTGGAGACGAATCCAAAAGTGGTGCTGTGCTTTCCATGTTCATGTACTACGCAGGTTGGAGAGGTGAAAGATTTCTAATGCACAGTTAATTAGGAAGAGGTTCTTGGGGTAAATTTGTTTCTCCAAGACGATGTCTTTGATAAATTTGCAATAAATGGATGAATCACATTTTTAAAAATGATGAATTTGGTAGGTTTGTGGTAGCAAGAAATAGTACTGGTACTTATAATATTAAAGGACAGCACTAGTACTAAGAACATTAAATGATCTTTAACTTTCTCTCTCAACCTGTTTTTCTCGCCTTTAAACTCATTCTCCTCTCTCCCCCCCTCAAATTTCCCTCAAATCGTTGTGTTTCCACACACCTCTCTCCCAAAACCCGTTCTCTCCCTAAACCCAAGCCAAACCTTCTCTTCCCCCACACCTTGCCACCCCTCAGGGACTTCCAGGGATGGCTAATGTCTCTTGCAGATTTCATTTGTTGGACGCTATAGAAACAGCTCCACAATAGGCCCCATCTTGAGATGGCTCATCCGGGGGTCTCAGCGAGCCTTTGAACTGCACACAGGGTCGCTGACCTAGAAAGCCATCAATAAAAGACTATCTTTCACGAGACAAATTGAAGAGCAAGGGACTCGTCTCTTGTCTGTGGTGTAGTCGTTTTATTCTCTCTCTCTCTCCCTCTCGCTCTCTCGCTCTCTGTCTCTCTCCCCCCTTGCGCTTTCTCGCCCTCTCTACTCTCGCCCTCTGTATGTCTGCGTGTGTTTGTGCGCACGTGTGTTTGTGTTGTGTGCTGTCTTGATTATACAACCACAGCTCAAACCTCTTTCTTCTTGGATAGACAGACAGCAGTTCAATGCTGCTGTCAGAGTGTGAGAGCCAGTAGGTTGTCTGTGGTGGTCCACTGCAAGGGCATGTTGTGCACTTCCCAGGGGGTGAGAGGTTCACCTGAGTCCTCTGCTCGTCTCGGCAGCCACGGTGGTTGTCACAGCAAACATGCCCTCTCACGACCCTAACCTCATACACAAGAAAACAATGTGTGTTTCTCCAGCACCTTGAGGTCTTCCTCACCTCAGCCCTCATCACACTCAGCACACTGAGGAAGCTACCTGTCAGACGCAGGCTGGAGACAGACCCGCATAGAGGAACACAGAGAAGACAGACCTACATAGAGGAACACAGAGAACACAGGCCCACATAGAGGAACACAGAGAAAACATACATTCATAGAGAAACACAGAGAACACATGCCTACACAGTGGAACACAGAGAACACAGACCTACATAGAGAACACAGACCTACATACAGGAACACAGAGAAGACAGATATTCATAGAAAAACACAGAGAACACACCTACATAGTGGAACACAGAGAACACAGACCTACATAGAGGAACACAGAGAACACAGGCCCACATAGAGGAACACAGAGAAAACAGACATTCATAGAGAAACCCAGAGAACACATGCCAACACAGTGGAACACAGAGAACACAGACCTACATAGAGAACACAGACATACATACAGGAGCACAGAGAAGACAGATATTCATAGAAAAACACAGAGAACACACCTACATAGTGGAACACAGAGAACACAGACCTACATAGAGGAACACAGAGAAGACAGACATTCATAGAGAAACACAGAGAACACACCTACATAGAGGAATTAAAAAGAAATCCTGTTCAGCCACATTGGAGAGGCATGGTTACATGAAGCTGCTGAAGGTATATGTAGAACTCTACAAACATGTTTCATCTGGTCCTAAGGAACTCTCACACATTAACAACAGCTACAGTGTCTTATTACCTGTGCACAAAGCTCTGCCAATGTGACATTGACTTCTGCCACAACTGTCAGCTGGCATGATGTTTGACAGTCAGATAACGGGGTCACAATTCCTTAATCTGAATTCACAGGAGTAGCAAGCCATTCACCTATTCATGCGAAATCGTTCTGTCTACAGCCTCATTGGGATGAAGGCTGTGCATTGTCATTCATAGCTGGGGGTTGTCGCGGCGCTGGCGATGGCTGGGTTAATTGCGCTGCCTGTATCTGGTCAATAATCATAGGAAAGGTCATAGCTGAAGAGGACCTGACAGGTGGGTGTCGGAGGGACTGATGTTAATTTCTGCTTTATTACTACCCTTCCAGCCCTCCACCCAACTCTGAGAGCAGGGATGAGTCTGTGACAAGCACCGCACAGCTGCTCCCATGTGGAGAGGAGAGGGAGACTGGGGAGGAGAGGGAGGGGGAGGGAGGGAGGGAAGAAAGGAACGTGGAGAGAGACAAGACAAGAAGAGAGTAGATTACAGTGTGAATGGGGTGGAAAAGTGTCCAAGAGAATGAGAGAGAGAGAGAGAGAGAAATAAAGAGAGAGAGAGGAAGAAAGAAAGAAAGAAAGAGAGACAGAGAGAGAGAGAGAGAGAGTGAGTGAGAGAGAGAGAGAGAGAGAGAGAAAGAAAGAAAGAAAGAAATAAAGAGAGAGAGAGAGGAAGAAAGAGAGAGCGAGAGAGAGAGAGAGAGAGAGGAAGAAAGACGGAGAGTGAGAGATTGAGACAAGTGGAGCCATGAGTCAACATAATGTGATTACCTTCCTCCTTCGCCTCTGTGAGCCTGATGAAGAGAGGAGCCGTCGCCAGGTCCTCAGCTATCGTATTTTACCACCCAGCAATTTATCCATCATCACTGAAAGCATTCTATTGTTGTCAGGAGAGGTGAGATGAGAGACAGCACACAGATCTCAATCTGGGTAAATTGCATCATTGTGGGTGATAGAGAAGGAGATAGAGACAGATAGAGAACGATAGAGGAGAGATAATAGATCAGAGAAAGTGATGTTATGAAGGTCCTTCAACCTTGTATTGGCCCTGTATTCTTGTCTGGCGGTCTTTCAGGTATCTCAACCGCCATGGTTTTGTTCGGCTGAAAACACTGTGCGATGATGATTTCTTTGCTTATAACAAATGTTACATAATATCTTCCCGTTATGTTTCATAAGTGTCAAGAAAGCTGTGTGCAGGACTTTTTGGGATAATGTTACATGATTTGAAGTTAAATAAATCAGACATTTAAAAAACACAATTTGGCTTTTCTTTCAAATGTGTGTTTTTCCCTTTCATCCAACTACTTTCTTGGTAAAAAAAAAGGTAATTGTGTTCAAATTTGTATTCCAGCCCTCCGCTCCTTCAGGTAGGAAGAATGCAGTAGTTATTGTTGTGGCCCTGAGGGAAGGAACTTGTTAGTCCCATCAGTGGCCAGGTAAGCAGCCCAGGTCATTAGTCCTGTGAGGGGTGGGGGGCAGCCCTCGTTAGCCACAGGCCTGGATAGGGAATGGTTTTAATGACATCCCCAGGAAGGTAGGTGTGTGTGGGAAGGAGGGGGGGGGGGTCATCTTCATGCAACTCCCTAGTTTGTCATGTCTGAAAATGGAGTGACCGGTGCCGCGAGTGAGACTTTGTATGTCTGAACGCTTCCCTGTCAGAGTGCAAGTGGGACAGAGGGGAGAGGAGTGCACTCCTCTCTCTTCACGTTCCCTGTCGGCGTGTGCGTTCACGTCTGCATGGCCTGCGTGGACGGTATTGTCAAGTGTACGCCCCCTTTGCAGTAATCAAATCAGCACAGAAGGTTCTCTCTCACCTGAGGGACCACCGCCTCTCCTCACTCCCCTCAACCTCCTTGCCTCTCAGCCCTCCTCCTCGCTTCCCTGCCCTCTCCTCTCCTCCCTCCCCTCTTCTCCTCTCTTCTCTCCCCCGCTCCTCCTCTCCTCTCCTCCCTCCCGTCCACCTCCTCTCCTCCCTTCCATCCTCCACTCCCATCCTCCCAGCTCCCTCCCCCTCTCCTATTTAGTCACATTAAACCTGACCAGTGTGAGAAGGGTGAGATCCTGTGGGAGGGCCCATGTAAAACGAACCCACCAGGACCCTTACACATATGTGTGCCTTTGTGTGTGTGCCCGTATGTGTGTGTGCTGATTTGTAGCACTCTTCAATAACAGGTGAGAGGCCCCCTCACCTCTCACCCTCTCAGGGGCAAATTTGTGCAACAGTGACCAGCCCTGGGAGTTTCCATGAGCATTTAAACAGGCATTACCTTAATAGTGGCCGACAGGTCACCAGAGGCCCTGGTATCTGATTGGCCCAGACCCTGGCTGGTCTAATGAGCTGGAGCGGGTGTCAGGAAATGTGTCTTCTGCTAATTGAAGGTGTTATTTAGGAGACAATAGCATGTTTTTGTTATTGCATCTGAAAGGTGAAGCTGCTCCTGGGGACTTTGACACTGTCTCTCTGTCTCTCTCTCTGTCTCTCCCTCTGTCTCTCTCTGTCTCTTTCTCTCTCTTTCCTTTTCTCTCTCTCTCTTCCCACTGTCTCTCTATTTCTCTCTGTTTCCTCTGTTTTTCTCTCTCTTTCTCTGTCTTTCCTCTGTCTCTTTGTCTCTCCCACGCTCCCTTCACAGTCAGCGTGCCCCCCTCTTTCCAAACGTTCTTTTTTAGCTGACTCAAATGTCTCCTTCACAATGTTCTGTTGTTCAAGTGAAGAATGTCACCAACCTTCACATTGTGAATCATTTACCTGGTTGGCTCATTGAAAATGCAAAACACCACTGGTAGGAACCAGGACAGCAGAAGCTAAGGGCAGTAGAGTCGCAGAGCGTCCACAGGTAGAGCTCAGTGGAAGAGCATGTTCATGTGTATAGCTCAGTGGTAGAGTATGGGGATGGGTATAGCTCTGCAGTAGAGCCATAGAGATACGTATGGTTCAACAGCTGGAGCATGGAAATTGGTATAGTTGCAGATCAGTGTAGAACATGGGGATGGGTATGTCTTGTGGTTGTAGGTTCCAATCCCCCCATATGGAACTTTGGATAAAACTGCCTAAACCCACAATGTTAGTTAGCATTGTGATTAAGTTGGAAGATGTCTAAATGAGGACACAGCGTTTACCTCTCTCACGTCTCATTAATGGTGTGTCGCAAACGGCTCCAGTTCACTTTGACCATTACGCACCCAGAGACCTCATAAAGGTGATTGAGTGCCCTGTACCAGACATCCATTCACCCCCTCACTCCCTCCATCTCTGACTCGTGGTGAATTACCCATAATGACTCCTACACAGAGAGGTGCAGGGTAATTGACTCGGTGATCAATGGCGACGAGCTCCCCGTGATGTCCTCTATGCTGGCTGCAGGAGACGCGAGGACTATGTGCAGGGATTGAAGGTGTTATGGAGCATTCTAGAGAGCATAGTGTAGGTCTGTGGGAAGGGGGAGGGGGGTGGGCCATGTTGTTGTTGGACGGAGGGGGAGGAAAGGGAAGGAGAAAGAAATAGAAGAGGGAGAGAAATTGAGAGGATGAGGGGGAACAGAGAGAGGGTGAGAGAGAAAGAGGGGAAAGAGCGAGAAAGAGAGCGAGAGCGAGGCAGGGGGGGAACAGGTCCTCAAGATAGGGGACTGACAGACAGGGCCCTGGTAATGGGGCCTTCTTTATAAAACCATTACGTCTGCTTGAAGGTCCTGGCTTGTGTGTGCTGCCATTCAGTCGCACTCCATCAGCCACAAGTGGATGACCATATGAGCAAGCACTACAAGTAATTATCGCACGACACGCCCTTTTTTTGTTTCTTGGGTTTCCGTGCGCCGCTGCGGACGAGACTACACAACGGAGGGAGAAAAAAGAGAGAGGGAGACAGAGAATGGAGCTAATAAAATTGTTTATCCATGTGCTGAAGGGTGTGTGCGGAGCACTTGTGATTTGTCTCAAACCGCTGCACCTTTTGTGCTTGCACTGAAGGGTGGGAGCCAAATACACAAAGCTGATTTCAACTTGTGTTTATTTAACCACAACACAATCTGTTAACTGACTTTGTCATTACAACCCGGCCGAGGGAAGATGATTGAGGCGCTGGTGTCAGAAGGCAATAGCGGTGTTTGTTTTCCCCTCAAACAGGAAGCACCCTCGCCACGCTGTCACACAAGTGGCACAGGACGAAAGGCTCCACAAATGGCTGACGCCGTCTACAAGAAACATTTGAAAACGTTTTAACGTTTTTTTTTCTTCTTTTCTTCCAATAAGTAATTTAGTCTTTCTTGCGGTGATGCATAAATGGCCCCAGCAGGAAATCAATTTTCTACCTTCAAGTCTTATGGCTGCACCATATTTAGGTATACAATTAGACACCGGAGTGAGGGTGAGATTAGAAGGAGGAGGGTTGGGGGAGGATGGGGAGGGCGGGGGGTTTAGATAGATTAAAATAAATGGACAGAGAAATTGAGATGGAAACATTTATACGGTGCGAGTGAGAAAAAGAGAATGAAAAGGTGAGTAAGAAAAATGCATTGAGGGTGGGACACTGACAAGAAGAGAGAGAGAGAGAGAGAGGGAGAGAGAGAGAGGGAGAGAGGGAGTGTGTGAGAGAGAGAGAGAGTAAAGAAAAGAACAAAATAGAAAAGAAAGCTCGTCCGGGAGAAGAGAGAGATGTCTATCTGCCGACACTTTCATCCCTCCATTCTTCTCCTGTGGACCGTGTCGTTTAAGAAGGTGACAGGCGCACGGCCTAATCGCCACTGATAATAAATTTATCAACTCTTAAACTCCCCGAGCCTTCAATGGGCTTCACCCCCACCATTGAGCTGGGCCAGATTACTTACGCTTAGATGGCTGTAGGTGGAGTTTAGCTGGCCACCTCAGCAGGGAACAGAGTTGGGGTTAGAGTCAGCAGCAGTGCCTGGGAATAGTCTGCATTCAGGCCCTTTCAGGGTGCTCTGACACAGAGCATGCTGCTAGAACACACTGGTGTATTATGGGGTATTATGGTTGGGATTCCTGCGACGCCCCGCCCAGCTTGTCCCCAGCCAGACCCTTTCTTCTGTGGAGAGAAGGTTATCCCCTACCTTAATCCATACTGCTATGTGGATTAGAGTGGGGGGGTATCAGAGAGAGAAAGGGGGGTAAGGCTCCCAACCCCTAACACCCACCCTTCCAGGATTCCCTTAGAGGCCCTCTGGGACTCCTCCCTGGCCCTCTCTCCCTCTCTTTTTCGCCTCCTTTTGCAAAGTGCCAATGGGCTCGCCGGAGGATTTGCATGTGAAATGGGTCGCCCCGGAGCTGTGCTCAATGAAGACATCAGATCAAAGTTCAGCCAGTCAAGGCTGGGCTGGGCTGGGCTGAGGACGGCGTCCCACGCACAGGGAGGCGGGGGGAGGTGGAGGGAGAGTGGGAGGGGCGGGAGAGGGAGGGAAGGAGGGAGAAAAGGAGAGGGGGGGAGAGAGAGGGGGGAGAAAGGGACGGGGGGAATGAGAAAGAGACAGAGACACAGGAAAGAGAAAGAAAGAGAGAGAAAAGAGAGAGATGGGAGCGAGAGATGGAGAGAGAGAAAGAAAGATAAAAAAGAGAAAGAGGGAGAATTAGAGAGGGGAGAGGTATGGGGAGGATTGGGACCTCTGACACAATTCAGGACTGAGAAATAGCACGCTTAATAACAAAACTTTAAGCATGCAACACTTTTGATGGAAACTGTACCCAGCCCATATAAATACTCACAACATGTTACCACCAGCTGGAATCTTATTAAATGGATGTTTCTGCTCTTGTTGAGGAGGTAAATTACAGAGAGAAAAGTGGCCTTTCTCTGACAGAGCCCTGCGATGACAATGACAGCCTCAGCCTGATATTAGTCCTCTCACTGGGGACACATGGCCCTGGCCCCCATGTTGATTTCCTGGTTATTAAATGGGGTTCTTGCATGATATGGTGTCAGCGAGGTGATTTTGACCCTGGTGTTTAAATGGGTTCCTTTTTAACAAAGGCGGCACCCGCGGGGTCTAGATGAGTGGTGTGGCGTACTAGCTGGCCCCCTGTCCTAATTAGCTTAAACTCTCTCTTTCCTAGTCCCTCGCATGCTCGCCTGCATCTGCAGCACACTCGGTGGGGCGGCGAGAGAGAGGAAGTAGAGCGAGAGACAGGAAGAGAGGGGGGATAGGTGCAGGCGGCTGGTGGCAGAGTGAAAGAGGACTTATGTGTGCTGTCATTGTTTATCTGAACTTCCCTTGAGGGACAATGAAGAAACTGAACTGAAGTGGGGCTGGTTGGGGGCCTGTGGCGTCCCTTATAATGTCTCATAAGACCTGACCTGTTCTTGCCTGCCTGCCTGCCTGCCTGCCTGCCTGCCTGCCTGCCTGCCTGCCTGCCTGCCTGCCTGCCTGCCTGCCTGCCTCTGTTGGTCCATCTGTATGTCTGCATGAGGGTATAATGACTATCTTCTTCTGTGTCTGTCTGTCTGTCTGTCTGTCTCACACCACTCACCATGTTCACCCATGGAGGATATTGGGATTTCCTGTGTACTTGCATTATTCATTAATCACTTTAACTTTTACTAATCGATAGCATCATACATTGGAGACGAGTTAGTATGTTCTCATGTGAGTTTGCTATTAATGTGATTAGATGTCAACGTCATAACTGCCTCGATGTTTTTATATGTATGTTTACATTCTTGTTCCATGTGTGCTCTGGCCTTCAGAGCTGAGAGAGACATGATTGCAACCTAAACCTCTTGTTGTGTTGTCATTTATTGTCTCCTAATCTGCAGATTAATTTAAAAAATCCAGAACTCAATTAAACTTAATCAATCCATTAACAAAGAAACAAAACACTTTCTTCATTACTCAGGTAAACACTGATCTTCTTCCTCGTTTCTCCCACAATGCATCCTTGTTCCTCTTCCTCAGTTTTTTACGATGGAAGCTATTTCCTACCCTCTTGCTCCTAGAGTATATCCCAGCTTCTACCTCCCGGCTCCTACAGCCTGTCCCAGTTCTGATCCCAGATTCTGTCACCAAGCACCCAGCTCCCAACTCCTGACTCCCTGTTCCCAGGGAGTTTTTTTTTTCTTTGCTCCTTTTTCACAACCATTTAAAAAAAAAATCTCCTTACATTTGAACACGCTGAAACGGTATCAGCCTGTTTGAGCGCAGGGTGTGTGTTGCGAAAAGGATCCGAGAGGAGTCATGTGTTCTCTGGGGTGTTTTCGGCGCTAGATGCCCCTCTGGGGGAGTAAATTGGTCCTTGACAGCCAACCCTTCTTCCTTCTCCCCAGGGGTTGTCATAGTAACAGGCGTGTCATAACAGTTCCCACATTGTCTCAAGGCCACGAGAGAGCGGGCCGCCTCACCTGAGCAACAGTCAGAGGAGAGCAGGAGAGAGAGGTGTAGACAGAGAGAGAGAGAAAAAGGGGGAGAGAACGCGAGAGAACAAAGGTACGAGAGAGAACAACAGAGGGGGAGAAAGCAAGAGAGAGCGAGAGCAAATCAGGGAGAGCGAGAGATTATGACAGAGAACACGAGAGAGAGAAAGCGGGAGAAACTCCTTTGTAAACTCTTGAAGATTTCATGACTGCCGAAACTATGCTCCCACCGAACTAACTTAACATCTTCCACGCTTCATCCCAACCCATTCAGAGAGCAAACACAAACAGTGCGCTGTTCCCAATCTACATCCACACCTAGCATCCGCATCAACAGGAGAGGAGGAGAGTGGCATCACTGTCAACCTTGCAATTAGGGTTCGTTCTGACGCGTCCCATCATCCCGCTTGTTGGGTGATTGTCTCGTGCCTCTGAAGGGATACAGAGTTGGAATTTGCCGGCAATAGCCCCGTAGATGTCTGAACATTACTGATACGGCGGGAGAGGAGGCTGGGCCCCGGAGCATCTGCTCGTCCTGCCAGCCAGTCTGCCCGGCCTTCTTGGCATCCCTCATCTCCTCGGAGGTTTACATCTTTCTCCGCTCTCGTCGCGCCGCCTCCCTCGCTTGACGTGCCAGAAACGGGAGCAGGAGCTTTTGTAAGAAAGCTGACATCCTGACAGAGAGTCTAGACTGCTGCTTACTCTGTCATCCCTCCATTGTCCTCCATACCTCCCCGATGCCAACATCCCCCCCCCACCCCTGCCCCCCCCTCATCCATGTGTGGAAACATTTGTAAACTTCTGTAAAAGACATGGTTTGGAAGAGTCCAGTGAGGCAGGGGCCTTTGTGTGTAGGAATACTGGTGAGTCCATCTTTGGACAAACATTTCTCTTGTCAGTTGCATGTAAATGAAGTCAGCGCTTTTGATCACAGGGGAGAATG
>BROE01000003.1:10511320-10513820 GCA_036571765.1 Plecoglossus altivelis | reverse complement strand
CCGCAGCATAGGCCAACCAGAGCAGAGCACTGACGAGGAGGGATGATAGGGGGGGGTTCCCCTCGTTCACCCCTCCTCGCTCTCCTAAACTCCCCACCCCCCCCCCCCCTCCCCCTTCCCATCCTCCTCTGGTCCCAACTGCCACTTTTTTTTGTCCGGCGTTTCTCAAACGCTTTGTCACTTTCGAGGCTCGACAGAGATAGCTGCTCGGTTAGTTGAGCACGGCAGCTAGTAACATCTGAAGGAACCGTGTCCTCCCCACAGGCAGGCTGGGGGTCTGGAGATGTACCCGCAAGTCAGCTCGCTGACATCCAATTTCTTTGGAGATGCGATGCTTCGAAAAACATTGCGCAGGGGAGACATGGTAGAACTGGAGGTCTCTCTCCCCCCCCCCCCCCCCGCCCCCGAAAACACCAACCCTCCCAGGTAGGTCGGTCTAGGATCCCCCCCTCCACGCGCTGCATGGTTCGCTCTGCTGGCTCAGTGTTTTGGTAGCTGCCCACTGGTGCAGCTAATAAAATAAAGAGGGACTGAGGCCCGCTCTGGGCAGCCTGCAAGGTGATAGCCAGATCTGCTTGCTGCAAACTGTGTCTGCGTGGCTGTTTGGGTCTGCGTAAGGATGCATGTCTGTGCGGCTTTGCATAAGCGTGCTCTCGAGCGAGTGCGCACGCATGTGTGTGCATCTGCATGTTTGGGCGCGTGCGTGTTCACGTGTTGGTGCTTATGTTTGTGTGTACGGGTGTGTGTGTGTGTGTGTGTGTGTGCGAGACATCTTGAGAAGCCACTGCTGCCACAAAATCCCTCAACACGATTCATATTTTCCTCTTCAACAAGAATTGTTGTTTATCTCTCTCTGCTTCATTACTCCGGCATAATGACAACAGTGTGCTTCGTTGCTTCAAGTGTTGAACTTGCTGTGCACAAAGGAAATATGGGGGGGGGGGGGGGCGGAGGGGGAGGGTGTGAGTGTGTGTGTGTGTGTGTGTGTGTGAGGGGCGGGGGGGATGGCACTGGGGTGCTTTAGGCCCGGAGGGTGTGCTGTGGGAGTCTTAAATTTTGCTGAGTCCCCCCCCCCTCCCCCCCCAGTCAAGTTTACCCATCTGGGCTCCTATGTTCACTCACTCAAATCTAATGTTTTCTTTGTCGTGGTGCGACATCTCCTACACATGAGACGCTCATACACACATGTGCATGCACACGTACACACCACCGCGCACCCACGTACACACCACCGCACGCGCACGCGCACATGCGCACACCTCAACTCGCTGACCTGGTTCAGGCTGTTCTTACACCAATAGTCTTGTCTCTAATAGAGGACTAATCTGAGGGCCTTGTCTGCTTGTGCAGTCATCCTCGGACTTCAAAACAAACAAGCAGTGGACTGGCTGGCTGCCCCGTATGCCTGCCAGGGACGACCCCTGATGGTGCCTCTCACACCGCTCTCAGGGCTTCCTGCACACCCAGGCTTATGGGAAACCCCATTCCTCCCACAGCGGACTTTCATAACACGCAGCAAGAGAGAACGGCCCCAAATAAACCCGTCAAATGTACCTTGAACAAATTTTCCGAAAGGGAACGAACATTTATGGCTTGAAGTGTCGATGGCAACATATCATATTTATGTATCCATGAACTGCATATATGCGTCTCTGTTGGTAAACTCATCCATTCATCTTACATCAACATTCCCACTGTATCTGATTGGAGAGTTAAAGGGAACCAAGCCCAGCACAATTGGTTCCCACTCCAGTCCGGTGTTCAGTTTGTGCTTTTCATTAATGGCCACTAAAGCCTGCTTTGCAACAGTCAATGGGACAATTGCTGATCCGTCCTTGGTGCTTAGCTGTCTCCCAGCACACCAGTGGTCAGGTTTTCAGGGGATGCACGGTGCTATTGTATTTCCCACACATAGGTAAGCCTTCTATTATCACAGCATTAACGTCTTAAAATGGTGCTTATAGGCTCTTGTGGGTGGTCATTAATTAAAAGAGATTGTGGTGGCTGGCTTTGTAACATCTTCTGGAATAGCCTTACCCTCTCTTGTTTTCTGTCCTCCGCTTAAATTCTTGCTTTTTTAATTAAAGAAAAAAATTATTCTTTCTTTGACAAATTCCACTTCTTGTGTCGGACTTTTTCCGTCTCTTTCTCGCTTTCTTAATCTTGCTCCTGCCCCCTAGCCCCCCCCCCCTCCATCCTCTCTTCTCTCGCTCTTCCTCTCTCATCCTCTCAAGCTTTTCTTCTCTCCCTGGGTATCTGGTTGGTGGGCAGTGAAGCAGAACCTAAGTGTGTGAGGACAGTGGAGGGTCCTGGGTTGACGTGCTGGTTTATCTGTCCTGGTCAATGCTGGGCGCCGAGACAATGGCAGCCATGAAACAAGTGGGCAGCACTGACAACCCGTTCTCATTTGATCCCCCCTCAGACAGAGGCTGGCCTAAGAGGGCTTTAAGTCCAGGCTCCAATAGACAGGAGAATACCCCCCCCCCCCCCCCAAACCCAC
>BROE01000003.1:10297743-10511314 GCA_036571765.1 Plecoglossus altivelis | reverse complement strand
CCCCCCCCCCCCTCCATCCTCTCTCTCTCGCTCTCTCTCTCTCTTCAAGCTTCTTTCTCTCCCTGGTATCTGGTTGGTGGGCAGTGAAGCAGAACCTAAGTGTGTGAGGACAGTGGAGGGTCCTGGGTTGACGTGCTGGTTTATCTGTCCTGGTCAATGCTGGGCGCCGAGACAATGGCAGCCATGAAACAAGTGGGCAGCACTGACAACCCGTTCTCATTTGATCCCCCCTCAGACAGAGGCTGGCCTAAGAGGGCTTTAAGTCCAAAGGGCCCCATAACAGGAGTACCCCCCCCCCACCCACCCACCCCCCATCCAACCCCCACCCCACCCGCCCCACCCGCCCTTCCCCTGAATAGCATTAGCCCCCCTTAGCTTTTCCCCTAAACCTGTGACCCCCACCTCGCCCCTCCTTTTCATCCACTTGCTGCCTTTTCAATTGGTTGGCACTGGCTCTTGTGCTTTTTGAGCTCTTATGTGGACTTCACCCTCAAGTGACCGGTGTGGCCTCTAACTGACCTACTGGCCTCTTTATCCAACCACTTGATTAACTTAGCTGAAGTCCCCACCTCCACTTCTGCTCTCGCTCTCTTTCTCTCCAACAGACACACACACACAAATACACCCACCCCACCCCACCACACTCACACACCCCTCCCTCTCGCTCCACCTTGCTGTACCTCACCATCTACCCCCTCCCCCTTCCGCAGCCAGCGTGGGTAGAGCAATCCTGCTGGTGATGTTCTGTCTGACAAATGAAGCTTCCCTCTGCAAACAAATCCGTGTTAACAGTTAACAGTCATTAACGGACACTTACCTCTCAGAAGGTGGTGTTTTATTAATGGTTCGGTCAGGAGCCCATCATCACAGGAGACATTTGTGAGCACACATACACACACACACACACACACACACTCACACACCCATAAACCCCTACAGCCCACAGTCTAACGCCTCTAATTACCACTTACTGTAATGCTAGATTTATGGCGGTGATAAAATCCCTGTCAGAGAGGTTTGTGATGGCCTTTGGTTGTGCTTATTCAGAGGCTTTCTGAAAGCCGCGCATCACATTGTGATGCTACTGTGAGGCTGCCGCTCTCTGACTATTCTTCTGGTTCAGCAGCCCGGAGCAGAGGATGCCATATAGGAGGCAGCTGTTTTAGAAGACACAGGCCATCATGGCTTTTACTTGCTCCTCTTGCTTCACATGCCTCCACATGCATGTGATTCTGCTGGCGTGTTTCTAACCTGAAGGGTGACGTAAACAGGCCTACAGAAATGCTTTTTCAACATGACAGATTGGTTATTTACTGATGCTGTTCTAAATAATTAAAGACGGTGAAAGAGAGAGGGTTGGAGGGTGAGAGAGAGAGTTGGAGTGAGAGAGAGAGAAAGAGGTTTAGAGAGAGTGAGAGGGTTACAGAGCGAGAGAGAGGGTTAGGGAGAGATAGAGAGAAAGAGAGAGAGAGAGAGAGAGAGGGTTATATAGAGAAAGGTTTAGAGAGAAGGGAGAGAAAATGAGAAGGCTATAGAGAGAGGGTTAGAGAGAGAGAGTTAGAGAGAGAGAGATAGAGAGTGATAGAGAGACACAGAGAGAGAGAGGGCGTTAGAGACTTGTCTCTGCTCCAGCTCCTCAGTATCCTGGCCAGCGAAGAGGAAAACCCCTGTCTGCTGTCCGCTCTCATATCTCCGACACCACGGCAACTTAATGAATCAGAGATAAAAAAGCAGCATTTGACTCTGATCTACAGCTAAAGGGCCATAATCCTCCTTTGGGCCAATTAGCGCTGGCCCGGCCCAGGCTGGTCTATCCAGAGACAGAGCCTCTGATTGGACCTGACACCAGCCCGGTTCCCACTATGGCCGAGCCAGGTATGATGGGTCGACTTCAAAGAGACTGGAGGCATCAGCAGGCCCAGGATTGGAGGCCAACTTTGGCCCAGTGCGTTAATCTCTGGACTAAAACCACAGCGCTCCTCATCCAAAACCAGCTTAGCGCCACACAGTCATGTGGTATTAAAGTTTGGGTCCAGTCAGTTGGATTTCCTTTGATTTCCTGACGGTTGACCAAGAGGATGGCTAGGTTAAAAAAAAGTGAGGAGGGGAAAGAAGAAAGGAAGAAAGAAAAAAAAGCTGTTGTTATGAAGTAATCTTCTCAGTTATTCGAAATATGTCTGAATTTTGTGTGTTTTTGTTTTTTTCACACCCCTCTAAACACGGATCAATTTTGTAATGAGAATGACCCATCAGCAAAATTAAAAGAGGGTTTCCTGAGTGTATATGTGTGTGTCTCTGTGTGTGTACTCTCTCAGTTACTCAATGTTTCACTTCACATGCAAAGCACTTGCTTTCAGATCTGTGATTAGCTAATGCACTCTAGTTAAGTGATGTGTGAAAAGCCGGTCAAAACCCTTCATTCCCCCCTCGATCCATCTCTCTATTTCTCCATCTCTCTCTCCCTCCCTCTCTCTCTCTCTCTCCCTCTTTCTATCTCTCTCCCTCACTCTTTCTCTTTGATGAAACCTGTGTTCTTTTGGCCGCTGCTGCTGTTGATCTTGTTGGTGTGATAACATGACAACCTCAGACACTGTACTGGATAAATGACCAGACATGGGCAGAACGCATGGGCGGGCAGGCAGACCGGCAGATGAACAGACAGACAGACGTCTGGAAGGACAGCCAGGCAGGCAGGCAGGCAGGCAGACAGCCAGGCAGGCAGGCAGGCAGGCAGGCAGGCAGGCAGGCAGGCAGGCAGGCAGGCAGGCAGGCACAAAAGCAGACAGGGAGGTTTCTCCTTAGTGGAGGCTCACTGAGTAGGCTTGTCTGAGTGATGACGGAGAACACAGTCCTGACTACACCTCCGACGAAGGTTAACTTAATATCAATATGACATTGAATACGTGTATACCAGATCTTTGTGAATCTGGGACATGGATGTGTACGTTGTCCAGGCACTGATGAGTTCATGGAAAGGTTGATGGACTGTCGTTCCCCAAAGTTCCCTGCAGGCTGTGTGGATGCAGCCATGTTGTGACAAGTGAGGTATGAGGCAGAGACACGAGGCTGAGGATTAGATCATCTTATCTCCCTTCACTGGGTAAGCAGCTCACCTGTGTCACAGCCAGGGCTTGACAACGCTACTGAAAGACAGGCTATTAAATTAAACTTAGACTAGGGGCTGGATGAAGGATGAGGAGGGTGAAGGGTTAATGCAGAAGACAGTGATCCACAATGGAGGATTTCTGTCAATCTGTCCTAGCTTTGTTTCGGGAATGTCAATTAGTTTCCAGCCTGAGATGTGGAGAGTGGCTGGTTTAGATGATTGGCCAAGGGGCTTCAGCCACCAGAGCCTCCAGAACATTCTTGCAAGGCTGAATCAATAATACCATTGCATGCCAGCCTCCAACATTCCAACGTGTACGCTTTTTTCCTCTTACATTAATAATCATTTTAACACGGTGTTGTATCCTCATGGTGACAATATACTGTTTTAATATGAGTGCTAAAAGTGGTTCGAAAGCTCTGACAGTCCCAACTGTCAGAAGTTCTCCCAGCATCCTTTGCTCCGTGCATCCTCTGCTCAGGTTCATGTTACCTGGACGACGCTCCTCTCTGAACTGTTGTGTCAGCCGTCGTCACGCCAACCTTGCTGCTAGCTACTATTGGCCAGGAAAGAAGAGGGGGAGAGTGTGTGTGTTTGTGTGTGTCTGTGTGTGTAAGAGAGAGAGAGAGAGAGAGCAGCAGTGGCAGGGTAGGATTTTACGTTGTCCCAACGTGTGAATGTCTGGTTGTGTTTCACTTGGTCTTTCCTCACAACTCTGCTGCCGTGGTAAAGCCTGGGAAGGTTGATGGAAGGGTTTGTTACGCAGGTTTCCAGGCCGACATCCTAAGAGGTGCGTGGAGTCAGGTGGTTTCAATGATTTCTAGGTCGCCTCTAATGAATCCCCAAGCGCATCCTCACAGAGCTGCCGAACAGACAAGCAAGAGGAGACCGAGAGAGAGAGAAGGGGAGAGGAAGAAGAGGGAAGGGGTACAGCCTGAAAGAAATCAGAAACTAAGTGAAAGAAAGAGACAGAGAGGCGCCCCCACTTAAGAGGCCATCTATTTTATAACAAGTGATGTTAACCTTTGTTGAATAGGACCGATTAGAGTGTTGCTAAGTCACCGGGAACTCAGGAGCCTGTGTGGCTGAATGGATCTTACATTGAGAGAGGGTGTCTGCATGTGTGAGAGGTTGCATCAGAGACAGAAGGCTCATCATTTCAAACTCTACCTGAAGTTCTGCAACCATGTCAGCTGTCATCACTGACAATGGAGGTCCAGAACTAAGGTGGGAGTCTGATTTGAGTTCAAAGGAGAATGGATTAGATCATCAACTCTTCTCACGGAACTAACTTGGGTTTTAAAAGAGACTTTGTTGCTAAGTATTCTATACGTCTATTAAGTGCTGACTCCATCATCCTTCGTAGCTTTCCCGCATGTCTACCCACCCACCTCACTACACTCCCCCCCACCGCCCCTACTGCCCCCCAACCCCCCTCACCGCCCCTCCACCGCCTCCACAGCCCCCACCGCCCCTCACCCACCTCCACCAAGCCCCACGGCACACACCCCCCCCACCGCCCCTGCTGCCCCCCAACCCCCTCACGGCCTCCACCACCTCCACTGCCTCCCACCTCCCCCCACCGCCCCTCAACCTCCCCCACCGCCCCTCACCTCCCCTCCACCACCCCTCACCGCCCCGGATTCGCCACCTTAATCAGAGATTGCAGTGACTCTTTAAATAATATTTTGCATGAATAATGAATGCAGCACCTTTCTGGGTGTATCACCCTGTTGCGTTTTAGAAATTCTCATTCTCTCTGGTGGCTGCGACATCTCACGCAAACGGACCTGGCGCTGCACATTCAGCACAGCAAATAATTTAGAACATACATCAAATAATGCTTCATTATTTATACGTTTTATTTCAAGTGCTTGTGTGACTGTGCAGTAAAGTGGGGGGGGAGTGGGGGCTGGGAGGGTGAAATGGTTTTATTACATTTTCCTTCCTCCGCTAAGTGGATAACTTTCAGACTGAACCACAACATCCCCCCGCCCTCGTGCCCTCCCCCTGCCTCGCCTCACTTGAAACTTGTTTTCAGCCTCCCACTGTTACATGAGCGGCTGTTGCAACAGCAGCACATCAAAACGCAAGAGCAGCCTCTTTAAGCTGAAATCGTTTTTTTTGCCCTTTCAGGCAGCTGTAGATTTCGGCATTCATTAGATAGTATCTCTCCGCTATTTCCCCATAAGCCGAGAGACTCGGAACCAGGAGGTGTGGAAGTATACTGATGACATACTTCCAGAACAGGCATCTTATTTCTCCTATACTGACAGCAATTTAACCAACAACAAACACATTCTAAGTTATGGGCTGAAATCTCACCACAGGTACAAATTCCAGCCTGAGCCATTTCCTGCAAAACCACCCCTCACTCTCTCCCCTCTGTTTCCTGTAACGCTTCACCGTTCAGCTCACTCCGACAGAAGTGCTTGTATCGTAACAACGTTTTGGAATCCTCAGTAACCTGCCTCACGTGTATTTCCTTTGTTCAAACAAACTCTTCAGGCCAGAGTGGGAAAAAAACAAGGGATAGCTTCTGACTGCATAGCAAACCTCTAATCGGATCAACACTCTGTTCCAGAGGTGGAATTTGGATCTTGGTGAAACAGAGAGCGAGGTACCATAGCCAGGAGCCATTGCTGCTTGTTTACTCTGGCATCCGAGCTCAAAATAACTTTCCCACAGCGAATGACAGTTGGTCGGGCCACAAAAGGAGCGCGGGCCAGTGTCCAGGGGCCAGGGGGGGCGAAGGTTGAGGGCACGCACGTGTTCTCTACTTGTTTGGTTTGTCGTTTTCCAGTTGAAGTTGCGGGCCTTTTGAATTTGTCCCGCGTGAGAAATGTGTGGCAAAAAAGCACAGAGCGTACTGCTGACCACGTTTCCAACCTTTGTTGGCGAAACTGAAGTCGAAGTGACTTCGAACTATGAAATGAGATGCATTTCTCCCCGTTTTTTTGAGCGTCTACGGTTAGATCCGGAGCAACGTTGAGACTGAAGAGCGATGGTTGCGTGTTCTGCTACCACGGCTCCCTGCGGTCCACCAGGGGCTCCTCACCCTTCACCGCAGAAACCTAATGAGCGACACACTGATTCTAAACTCTGGGTTAAACCGTGTGGAATACATAAAAGTCAAGGACAATGTTCAGTGTCACTAAAACCTACCTTCTACTGTGGTGCATGGGGGGGGGAGGGCTCTATTCTAGTGTTGTTCTCTATGTGGTGTTCACTGTAATAATGTAAAGACTGTGAAGTGTTCAGTACAATATCGTCTGCGTTTCTTCGGATGTTCGTTTTCCGGAACAGTTAGATATGCCTGAATGTGAAATGTGAATGTGAGTGGAAGTACACCTAGAACCAACCTGATGGAAGCCATCGTCCGCTAAATAAAACGACCATTAGCCAATTTGCATTTCCTGTTTAGTCCGTGTAAATATTGATACAAGGGGTGTTAACAACAATTATATGTGCTTACTCAACACCAAGACGCAACTCACTTCGCTCGCTAAGATTCAGTAACAGCAATTCTATTTGCTTATTCAACACTCTGTCCGTGTGAAGTAAAGCTGTTCACACTTGAGTGGCCGACAGAAGCAGAAGGCCTGAAATCTGTACATCCTTGAACAGGCACCAGCCACCATCAGGGCTGAAACCTCACAGGTAGTCATTCAATGGGCTTGTATAGAGATGTATCTGAGCACAGATAATGTGTATTGATCAGCGAAGAATGTACTTTATTGTGCTGAATAGATTATTCACGGACCAGCATAAAGAGTAACACCACTTCAAAAAAGGGAGACTGTGTAAGTAGATCCGCCTTCTATTTGCTAGGAGATTTCTGAGCTCCATTGTAAGCGGAGGATGATTTTAAATGTGTGCCCAAGATACACTTTCCCATTGTCATTAATGAGGACAGCTAATACTGAGTGACAAGTGCATTAGTGAGGGAGAAAAAGAGCTGCTAAATTTGTCAAAGCAGATCATCTCAACCAAGCAAACTTAAGGCCTTTTTTTGGCCTATTTTTACACCAGTCAGATCTCTCCCTTAAAGCATTTTTTAAAGCGGAGTGAGCGGGGAAATCTTGTCAAAATCCTTCTCCAAGCTCCCGTTGGCTTGATTTGCGTAAATATTAAAATGCTTAAAAACACAGTTTGCGCGATCAATGTATTTTGATGGGGCTGCAATTTGATTTTTGAACAACTACCTTTGGATGCACTCTAATAAAGACATGGAAAACAAGCTTACCTTCCGATGAGAAATCAAAATCACTAAAAATAACTTATCAATCATTTGATTTTGGTTTGCGTCCATTTTAAATATATCTGTTGCCTGTCTCTGCAGAAAGACCTTGGCATAGAACATTTTGAATAACATATTTTATGAGTAGTAAATATTGTACTTTCAGGTAGAAGCCCACAGTTTTGGGTAATGGGAGTAATACTGTTTATCCTCCACCGCTGAAAGACAATACAAAATAATTTCCTGCCAGTTATGCTGTCTTTAAGAAGACGTAGATACTTGAATCATTCTCTACCTGATAATGACTAACATGTGTCTCATCTGAAGCTAATGAAAAGGTGCCTGCAGGTGGTGATGACTTGAGAACCACACTGTTTAGGTCCCTTTCATACATGTGATTGAATGGTCAGACGGGCAATATCACTCAACACCCAGAAACAAACAGAAACACCCAAAGACACAGAAACACGGTCGGACCAGCGGTCGTTCATACATGGAGACCGTATAATGCGGTATCATGATGGCCTTGCAGTGATTCATCATTCTTGTTTAAAACATGTTGTCTTCTCATTGTGGGGCTCAGCTAAACCTTCCCTCTAACCTTCACCTCCACACACACACACACACACACTCCCCATCTTTACACAAACACACACCCCTCCCTCTGGTCAGAAAAGAAGAGGATGCATGCACTGCGGCCCGGATGTGACTGCAGAGTAAATTTGGCGGGTGAGATTGCCTATTTAGAGCCTGTGAAGCTTGCGTGCTGGAGTGTTGAAAGACAGCGAGCTGAGCATGTGTAATGGTGAATAAGGAAGCAGGCCGTGAGATCCAAGCTGGCTCTTACTGGAGCAGTTCTACTGAGACATGGTGTCTCCACACACATACAGACTTTCACTGAGAGAAGGGAGATGCAACCAAATACACATGGTGGCACACAAACACACACACCGACACAGACATACATACTTAGGCATACACGGGAAAGCACGGTTTCCACAAGCACGCGCCCACACATCCATAGGCACGCATGTACATACACATGCACACACACACACACACATCCACAGACACACACCCACACATCCACAGACACACCCACACATCCACAGTAACACACACACACACATCCACTGGCAAACACAGACACATCCACATTGGTCCGCAAACGTACACTTCTTAACACGCAGACTCCTTCAACCTCATGAATCTTGCATTTCAAAGCGCTTGTCCTCTTTCCTCATTCGCCCTTTGTTTTCTCTCTCTCTCTCTCTCTCTCTCTCTCTCTCTCTCTCTCTATCACTCTCTCTCATCTCTTTCTCCTTTCTCTCTTTCCTCTCTCTCGCTCTCACTCTCTCTCTCTTTCCCTCTCTCGTTCTCTCTGTTTCTGTCTCTCTCTCTATCTCTAGGGCAAACTTTGACCGAGCCGCTTCGCCAACGCTTTTCCTCGCCCTCTCTCCTTGTCGGTCCCTTGCCGTCATCCCCCACGTTTTCTCTTAACCCACTTTTTCTCTCTCTCCTACCACCAATCCTCCCCTGCATTCCTCCCCCTCCACTCCCCCCCCGCCCCACTTCCCCCACCTCTCCCGTGCCCCACTCCCTGCCCACCCTCCCTCCACCCCGCTCGAGGCGCAGTGCTCCCTGGGCTAGCTCAGACGCATGTTGAGCCTAAGTGGATGTTGAACCCAAACAGATGCTAATCCTCTCAAGTCACACTGTCCCTCCCAGTCTGCCTCTGTCGCATCCCACACACTCGCCCTCCTCCACCGCTAACACTCACATGTTGTGAAATGGTAATTGTCAGTGCTGTTCGGTGCCACTTTTGCTAGGCCGCAGCATCAGTAATGTGCTGGCCTTGAACTCCCTAAACGTTGTACGCTGGCCCAACACGTGAGGCTTCTACCAATTTGTCAGTGCGGCTTCACAGACCATGTTCACTTGACGAATACTATCACGTCACTGTATTTGCTACCAAGGTAATAGCAACTAGCTACAACCTGACAACCTAACTCCAGTGCACAGGCCTAACCAGAAACCTGCTTCTAGCATCTAGGCCTAAACCAGAACCCTGCTTCTAGCATCCAGGCCTAAACCAGAACCCTGCTTCTAGTATCCAGCCCTAAGCAGAACCCTGCATCTAGCATCCAGGCCTAAGCAAAACCCTGCATCTAGCATCCAGGCCTAACCAGAAACCTGTTCATTGGGGAGTCCAACCACGTTCACGCTCCCAAACATCTTCTCTGTTCATCTTCCCTCCTCCTCCCTCCTCTCTCTTCATCTTCCCTCCTCCTCCCTCTTCTCTTTTCATTTCCAGTCTGCTCTACTCTGGCTCTCCTCTCTTGTCTTTTCTCTTGTTTTATTCTCCTCTCCTCCGCTTCCTGAGAGAGTGATGCTTCATGCTCTGATCCTAACCTCTCTGCAGATGCAAGCTGGCAGACACATTGTTCTGCAGATAAGAGGTGTCTTAATGACCAGTAATGAAGCAGGGATAAGCTGCTCACTTAGATATAATATACCTAATGACCTCTCTGGCTCCCAGCCATGATAGCAGAGAGCCCTTCCATGAATCATGCTTCATTTAGCCCCTGGTCTTTGTGCCCAGGATAATGTTTGCAGAGTGACTTTATAAAGGCGGGCATAAATGGTCTTTAAGTGTATTAAAAATGATTAACAGTGCCAGCGGGGATGATGGACCATTCGTCCCTCGGCTCTGAATGAATTGTCCGGTTTCTTTTCTGCGGGTTGTTAGCAGACAGCGTTCAGATGGGAGGCGGCTTCGCCTGCTGTTCTCCCCGGCACTGCTGTGGCGCATCATCACCCACAAAGACCTGCAAGACATCACATGCATTCACACACGCGCGCGCGCACACATACACTCTAGGACACCCATCACAAACATACACACACACACACACACACACATATAACGGCCTCCATCAGACAAACTCATTAGGGCCACCATCACACACATAATAGTGACATCATCACAAACATACACACGCATACACACAGATTACATGCACACATGCGCACTGAGGTCAACATCACACCTATACACGCTCACACACACACTGGTGTCACCATCACACCTACAGACACACCCACACAAGGGCCACCATCAGAAACACACACACACACCCACACACACACACACACACACACACTAATGCCATTCGCTCACACACATATTAGTGCCACTAGTTTAATGTTGCTCTCATTGCAGGGAAGCTTCCGCAGACGTATCAAGCTCATTATCTCGACTTTGTTAATCTAAAATGGTAGACTCATACTATTCTCTTTCTTTATCTTTTCTGTGGTTCTTTAATAATTTTATTAAAAACCGTTTAGGTCTTTTCATGACCATTTTCAACATCTTATTTCAAGGCTTATTTCATGGATTCACTGGATCTTATAGACGTCAAAAACGTAATCAATAGAGAGTACCATATTGTTGTCTATCCAATGGCCTTTGAATTCCAACTGCATATGTTTAAGCGTACACGGGCAATATTTAAATAATGCCCAGATGTGAATTCGATATTTCATTTCTGGTTGAAAAAGCACATCAGTTGTTGTTGTTCGTTTCTGTAAAAAAAAAAACACAATAAGCACTGCGGTGATTAAGATGTAAATTCTGTTTAATTAGAATGTAAATTCTTACATTTATATGAAGACATCAACTGTCAGCGCACCATATGACTGGGCTCTCCCACCCAACTGCCTGAATGAAAGCTTCATCATTAATTTGCGACGTTCAAACAGTTCCTAGGTCTTTTGTTCCTGTCGATTGTTCTAATATTCCCACCTCGTGTTCCTTTTTCATATTACTTTTGTTTGTTACGCCGCTCGTTTCCAACACGCTCGTGCCTGGGGATTTTGAGGAAATTTGGAATGAAAATTGAGTTCATTCAGTGCGCATCAATTACTTCTGCTGAATTTTCCTCAATGCAAATAAGTCCCTGCTCATAAAAGAAGCGCATGTATTCGAAATAATTAATTTCTCTCGCTTTAAAGAAGGAGAATGAGCGGTTGACATCGTTTTAATGTTTTCGAACTCAACCGAAGGGAACAGAGATAATCAGGCATTTCTTTAATTTTCCCTTTGAATAATGTCCGGCAATTTCTGTTCTCCATTCACTCAGCCCAGCGTTTGTCTCTGAAGGGCTGTTGCTATTATCTAGCTCACAGCTGAACCAAGTGGTGACTCCTAAACCTTCTTTCCCCAGGTCTCTACAAGCACCCTTAGTAGATCACTTACCTTCAAGGAACAAAGGTGAGAGGCAGGCTTGAAGAGACACAGTGGGCATTACCACTGTTAAGCCTACATCAGTCAAACAATACAAGTGGTACAAGTACACAGGCGAACACTCCGAGGTCAAGACCGGGAGAGTAACGATGAATAATATCATGTGTGTTTTTGTAAGTAGTTAGTGGGTTGGAGAACTCCAAAGTCTTTATGTGTGTGTGATTCTGAAGGCTGTAGTTGGTTGAGGGGAGCCTGGGGGAGAGATCTCCATCTGGATTAATGTCACCCCTGGTCTGCTCTGCTGTGTCTAGAGCTGACAGGCAAGCAAGGCCTGCAACCGCTCTCACTCACTCTCATACACACAAACACGCACACATGAAGCATAACAAACATCTTGAAATGAGAGAAGTGTGGGATTTGGGGTTGAGTGGAATGTCCGATTCATTTTAATCTGGATTTGGTTCGAATTTTCTATTTCTGGTTTCATAGGTCAAGGTCTCTAAATCTTCAAGTCGTAATGTGTTTTAGGTGATTTTGCACATTTCAGATTGTTCAGTAATTTGATGTGTCTTGATTTAGATCCTTAGTATTTTTTTAGGTTTCAAATGAAATGTCCTGGTCCTCTCCACAGTTTTCTGGCAGTTAAACCTTCATCCATGTTTAAGATACATTGTTGCAGTAGTATGAATTGACATGTCACTCCAGCCCCTTCTTAAACAGATATTTTGCTCTCTATCCACGCATGACACGCACGCACACACACACACACACACACACACACCCAACACACGAACGCACACACACACAGAGCCCCCTTAGTGCGGCTGTTGACTAACAAGTTGTGGCTCTATTCTCCCTGGGCGCTGGGTGCAAGACAACTACTTGAGACCAGAGAGGGGCCGTTGTCCTGCAGGCCTCTTGGAAGTACTCAAGCAGAAAGATGTTGTGGAGGGGAGGGGGTGTAGAGGAGGAGGGAGAGGGGGAGAAGGGGAGGGAGAGGGCTCTCTCTTGCTCTCTGTTTCTCTCGCTCGCTCCCTCCTCTCGTTCGCCTCTCTCGCTGCCTCTTTCTTTCACTCCCTCTCGGTCTCTCTCCCCCCTCTCTGTTTCCTTCTCTTCCTCGGCAGCATTCCCTAGTTTTAATGAGCTGTCTGCCTAACTCAGGGCAGGCCTATCCTCGCCCTCCTCTCCCCCCAAAGCTGCATGGCTCAAAGGAGATGTGTCCTAATTATAAATAGTATGGTTGTACATGATAGCCGGACCGTGCTAGCGCATTACTTTTTGAAACACACTTGCAAAGTTGGACTTTTCAGAGAGGAAAAGAAGGGGAGGAAAAGGCAAGAAACCGAAAGTATCATCGGGTAATAATGATTGCAGTCGGCGGTAGTGTGCTTTCCTTACGTAAGTTTCCACATGCCCTTCACGAATTAGACCTTATTTTGCAAGTTGCGTCAAGGTATTGAGCAGAAATAGTGCGGTCGGCATGGCCTGGATACAACTGTGGCCATTCGAATTGTGCTCCGCGAAAACAGTCTCTTGTTAGCGGGGGACTGAAGGAGGATAAAACAGACTTTTTTCTTTCAGGAGTTTAGGGTCGCTCCTTCGCCCGTTTGATCCTCTCTCTCCCTTCTTAAGGAAAAACTCTCAATGAAAAGACCCAGCCACTGGCTTCCCCCTCTCACGCAATTACCCAACAGTACTTTTATATGCTGCGAACAGTTTTAAAATGCTCCTTTCTTCCCTTTCAAGCTATATTTCATTGTTGATGCCAGTGGGCTGTGTCTATTTATTTAGGGGTAATTGGACAGAGAAACAGGGAGCCAGTGAAGTGCATCCACTTATCTCACTTCCCTTTGGAGACGGCTGGAGCATCTTGGTGAGAGGGACAATTGTGCCTATAATGTCTATTTTATACCTAGACGAACAAACACAATCCCGGGCTGGTTGTTCATTGTATGGCTGGCGTTTGAAATCATCTCCTAGCACAGCGTTTGTGCCATACTCTGGCTGTGGGCCCTCAAAGACGACCTTTGTGAGGCTGTGCACCCCCCCCCCTACCCCTGTAACCCCCCCCCCCACACACACACACACACACACAGACATATACCATCTCCCTTCATGCCCGCACCCCCCCCCCCCTCCCAAATCGAGGGACATAATCTAATGATGTCACCCACACCTCCCTTATTTAACACTGTCATGGAAAGCAAGGAATCCGCCATTCATAATTTACATGTCATTGGCTGCCTCATATTGTGTGAAATTTAATTACGGCGTTGAGATTGTGGCCAGCGCTTGCTCGTTCGTCTCAGCCCGACACGCACAATGCCGCATTGATGTGAGCCGACGCTTGCCATCTTTCTCGCTCTCCCTCTCCCTTTCTCTCTCTCTCTCCCTTTCCTTTTATCACATCACCTTATGCTGTAGCCATCAACTCCCGCTCCATCCCTCCTTTCTCTCCTTTGTCAGGAAAATGAGAAGACGTTGACCCCCATTTTCATTTAAAAATCTCAGGCTGTCATATAAAAGATTCTCCTTTGAAAGGAATTTCATTCATGGCTCAGTCACAATAGAATATACTGATATATTTGAGTGAGAGGGGGGAGAAAGTGATTACTCCAACCGCTAACATTCTGAGAGTTTCTGTACAACTTCCACTCAGTTGTAAAAGAGAAATTAAAAAGAGTGCAGCTCCTAGGTGCTAGGTTGATACATTACTTTTTCTTTTTTTCTAGTTGTGTTTGCCAGTTCCTCATTGTGGTAAGTCTTTGCTGCAAACAGATTCAGAGGACAAAGTTGGTTGGTTGGTTTGGTCCTTTGAGAGTGGAGAGACTAGTCCAGGGAGGTGTTAATGGTGTATTATTCAACCTTTTAGCCGTTTCCTGAGAGTATCCTTGAAATCAAAGGCACCGCGCGGAGCTGGGTAATTGCAGCCTGCTCAGCCCCTTGCCGCCTAGGACCGTAATCCTCCTGACAACTCCAACTCTGCCCCAACCTGGCAACCCAACCTGGCAACCCGCCCAGGCTCAGGCCCAGCAGTGAATTAAGAGGATGAAGAGGATAATTATTAGATTCAGAAACAGTTTCCTCTGAAAAAATGCAAGAAATAAAGAAAAACCGTCGGCCTTCACGATTGTAAAGAGATGTTTATGGGGACGATGGTGAAATGGCTTCTTAGCATGATCAGATTTAGTTAAGTTCACTTCCGTCTTTTTCAAAAACCGAGTGTGTACGCGTGCGAATGTTGTTCACACATCCACGCACTTCAGCGTAACACACACGCACGGACACAAAACACAAACCCACAACAACAGCCCAGTGTTTTCTGTCTCACCGTGACAGCGATGCCGTCAAATCTAAAAACCAACCAGGCACGAGTCTCCCCATCAGCGGTGCCCTGGCCTGGCAGCCCTCGTACCCCAGAGAGAGATCACCTCTGACAGGCCAGCGCACCTGGAGACAGCCCCCTCTCTCCGGCCCACCTCCGCACTGCCACGGAGGAGCGGCCATCTTCGTAGAGGACTGACTCATGGAGGGAGTGTGTCATAGTTCATATACGTCCAGGGTAGCTAGCGTCTGTCAAGGGCTTTGCCAGGTGTCTCAGGGCTACAACCAGAACGACACACGCAAACACACTCGCACATGTACACATTTTGCACATGTACACATTTTAACATGAACTATTGTACAAAAAAAATCACAGTGAACTAGATGGAATTTGTTCAATTACATTTATCTTTGTCTGCCATCAGGCCATATTCACCTACTGAGCTCAAGTCAGGGTATTCATTGGGTGATAGTACCAGAAGAGCTTTAGGCCGTAACCTGCCAGGGCTATCCCCTTAGACAAGTTAAGGCTAGCCCTATAGTCCCTTTTCACAGCTTTCACAGACAGACAGGTTATGTTGGTCTTGTGCAGACATTCCCATGTCGGTTGGACATTTTCAGTGGCATGGACTGTGTGACTGGGAGATGTTATCCCAGTCAGACTGCTTTGAGGAATGGAAATTAACAACAGGCAACAGTGTTAAGCATGCCTGCCTTGGTGTGGAAGGTTACCGTGGGCAACCCTTCCCTAGCCTAGGCCAGAGAACCCAGTATGGTGGAGGGTTTTTTGCCTTTCTAGTAAGCTCCAAGCTTCTCCAAGCCTTTGAACAGCTGACACGCGTGCACACATAAATGAGAAGAGAAACATTTTGCCTGTGTTGTTAAGACAGACTCAGACAATCACTCCCCTCACCCAGGTCCCTGTGCTTGGACACTGACACCCGCAGTAATCTCAGTGGGACTTCTAGGAAGGGAAACCATAGTTGTTTAAATTGTCTGAACTTCACACCTGGTGTCTGCAATATACTCCTTGTTCCAAGAGGACAAAATAAAAGCCAGCCAACTCACTAGGAGAGCAGTCTGTAGATTCTGGCCCATCATCTGCTCAGTTCTGGTCCCCCTGGTCTAGGATAGCTGGTCCCTCTGTATGTCCTGAACTAGCTGGTCCCTCTGTCCTGGCCCTGTTGGTCCCTCTGTCCTGGCCCTGTTGGTCCCTCTGTCCCATCCAAGCCACCCGTATTTGCTTTACCACCTCTTGTAATGCAGTATAAATCACCATCCACTTTATCCTCTAGAGAGCAGCTTGCCTTGAAACACAATTTCCCATAATTCCCTGCTAATCTATTTACAGGTCAAGGTACTACTCTCACAACCCCCTTTGTGCCTGTGTGTTCCCCGCTCCTCCTATAAGCCTTGTAAATATTTGCTCTCCGTCGTTTTACACCTCATTAACCCCCGAGCTGCTGTCTGCAGGCTGGAGAGAGGAGGCCACTTAGCTACAGTCAATCACAGCAGCAGGACAAGGACCAGCTTGTTGTGCTCAGAGGCTGCAGGGTCCAAGCATGACACACGGCTTTCTGTCCTTCTGCCCTGGGCTCACTGAAGACCCTCTGCACCCCCAAACGCTCGCTTCCTCTTGTCTGGCAGATGTACGCTTGCTACTGCAACGCATGAAATCACGGACGCCTGCGTTGGCCGCAGGTCATCGTTTTTTTTAACGATGCTTGAGCGAACGACGTGTTGTCCGACACGTTTGCAACATGACTGATCGGTGACCAGGGTCGGTGGTTGCGTCACTGATACTGTGGCACAACCACAGGCAACATCGTTTTCAGCAGCCAGAAGAGAGAACCAGACATGAATACGAGGTAGCAGAGGAACAAAGAAGGAAGGGTGAGCAACCATAACCCCTGGATTGCCTGTCATAACACATGGAGCTGCAGCCTTTTCAGGCCAGGCTATCCAATGTGAAGGCAGCACTTACATATACGCTCCACACCCACTGCCAACACACACTTACAAACACACAGACACTCACACATTCCACGCACACATATACACGCGATGCTTCCCATGCTAGTCCCTCCATCCAGTCTTGCCACTGGCCCCTAGCGCTCCTCCAAAGCCTGTGGGCGAATGCTCGCTGTGATAAAATATTTAACACTCGTGGTTTTGGCTAGCATAGCTCGGCCCTCCCCTTCAGCCCTTCTCCCTCCTCCCCCCTCCTCCCTTGAACCCCCCATGACCTTATGCAGCCCTCAGGCTTTCACTGGGCCTACATCCCAGCCTCGCAACGTAACCTTGTCTACAGACCACACCGCCTTGGCAGCAAACACAGCCTCCAACTGCATCCAAAACAGCCACAGCGCTGCTCTGCGCTCACAAGCAGAACACAAAGCTTTCATTAACAGCGCGTTCGAAACCCGAGCAAAGCGCTGACCAACATTTAGCTTCGTGAAGTGCCTGAGCTGTGCTTGATGTGAGTTCAGATAATGGAGCAGACACGCAAACACACAGACAGAGAATCCTGCCTTAAGAGTTGGAGACCAATGTTTTGTCCTATCATTTATTTTACATCGGCAGTAAAGAAGAAAAGAAGTACAGTCTACAACAAAACGTGTATAACAATCCCTGCTGTCCATGTTCTGCCTACGCTCAAAACAGAACGGTCCTGTTGATCACCCGACTCACAAATTAAGTTCACACAGGTTAGTGGGAGCAGGGGAACAGTGTAATTCTAGACATGAATGTAAGTGTAAGGTTGAGTTTCACGTGAAGTGCATTTTAGATTCAGGTGGTATTAGCCCAGATAGTAGGGTAGAATTGCAGCGGAACTCGTTTGTTTAGTCGAGTTGCCCTCCTTTCAGCCCTCCCCCCCTTACCTTGCGATGAAGGTAGGGTTAAGTTCAGACTAATGTAAGGGCTGAGGACAGAATCATCTGGCTGAAGAGAATTTCTTGAGATAAGGAGTAAGACTTCTACCTCTGACTACATCTACTGTTAGGAGTGCTCTTTCATGTATTTGATTGATATGACTCATTGACTTCATTGTTATCGCTTGCAGTACGATTTGGCTGAGAACTTGCATGGTCCATGGCAGGTCCATGGTAGAGTTAAGTGTGAAAATAAATGTATTCGTTGTTTTAAGATCTGAAATGCATGTATTATCATAGTTTATTGTAATATATTTGGCCTCTATAGGTTCATACTCAGGTGTATTTACACATATACCATATCTTGCTTCCCTTCTTCTTGGCCCTCGCATTTTGTTGCAATTCTGCAATTGTTTGACATAATTAGTAATGCAATCTGCAATTTTGCTAACTGTATTTGTGTCATTTGACAAAGTTGAGGAAAAGCTCCCAGGAAAATTGGTCTTGTTGAATTAACACTTAATACTCATGTCATTAGTCCTAAACCCACAGCCAGCGGAATTCGTTTGTTGCTTTTCTTATACGAAGGCTTTTTCCTCTAATCTTTGTTTGGGGAAATTATGGTATTTAGGTCACAAATTATTCACTCGCATAAGTGATATAAACACAGCTAAATCTCATAAGTCTTTAGGATGAGATCTTGCTTGATCCTTGCTTTGCTTACACGCAATCTGCCCAAACCTGGGCTCACAGTAGTGGGGAATACCCATGGAAGGAGCTCTCTAACACTTTCAATCCATGTTAGGAGCAGGGTGTGGAGATATCTCCATGGCAGAATATTGGTGTATCTCTATGGCAGGAGGTTGGGATATCGCCATGATAGCATGGTGGGGCATCTCCATGAAAGGATGGTGGGGTATCTCTATGATAAGATGGTGGGGTTTCTCTATGATAAGATGGTGGGGTTTCTCTATGATAAGATGGTGGAGTTTCTCCATGAAAAGATGGTGGGGTATCTCCATGATAGGATAATGACACTCCTGCAGTGGAAAAAGGTTGCAAGAAAGAGGGAAGGAGAAGAGAATGTGTATTTTAAGAATGAAGGGAAGGAAATAGGGCCTTATATCTTGGATCAACCTGTAAAATCAACCTTTCCCTTGCCCCCAACTCCCTACACTCATGCTCATCCCACTTTTCTGAATGAGTGTGTGGGTGTGTGTGTGTGCGCGTGTGTGTGTGTGTGTGTGTGTGTGTGTGTGGTGCGTAGTCATGAGACACTGAAGAGCCTCTTCACTCCTACTCAAACGACTCTCCTGGTGCCCCTCCACTGTCCAGCACACTATAAGGGTCATCAGGCAGTTTCATTAGTGCACACACACACGTGCACACGCACACACACACAAGCTCTTTATCTGCTCTGCTTGAGGGCCAAGGTGGGGAAAGGAATGAAGTGGCTCTCACTGCAATTTACAAGTCCCCTGTATAAACCCCTCCTGAGGACAGACATACACACACTCTCACACACACACACACACACACACACACTTTCTCCCTCCTCTCCTCTCTTCATCCCCAGCTCTCAGCATTGTCCCTGAAGTGCCACGGGCCACCAACCCAATCCCCACTCAAACATGACCACTCTTAGCCCCTTTTAACACGTTCTACATTACCTTATGTGGCTTTACACAGAAACACGACCGCTGCTTAAACAACTCTTTGTTATGGCTGTTGGCACAGGCTAGGCTAGGTCTGAGGGGGGAGATTAGTTCTGGTGTCGAGTTAGCATGGCATAGAACGGTCCCTCGGCAGAAGGACTCTCAAAGGTTTCTTCACAAGGATTATGACTGTAAGCTTTTGGCTTAATGTACAACATGTAGTTAGCCGCCTCATGTTATCCAACAGCATGTACATCTACTGTGCATAGTCATGTGTGCACTTGGAACAGTGAACTGCTGTTCTTAATGTGTTTATGTTTTGACCAATACGAACTGCTTTGAATTTTGGATGAAAACGTTTTGGCGCATCATCCATAATGCGCTCTATCCATATATTGCTACCGTGTCATGTTGTGATGTACTTTCGACCTCTGGAAAGTGTTGAGGTTATTCCTCTTCCTCGACTACTAAGTGGCAACCTGGTTAGGAAATGGCCTGTTTAGCATAAACACAGTTGCTGTAATGAGATGTTGAAGCTGTCTCCACCAGCCTCCTTTGAACAGACAGGACAGAAGAAAATCTACCGTTTTCAGCTTCTCTATTTGTATAGAATTCCAAATGATCTTATTTGTGTTTATGATGTTGGACACAGCTGCGTAAACACGATGGAGCGGGCTGACATTTGTTTCTGTGATTAGGTAGCGAGCGCACGCCTCACGCGGACGCGTCTGAAAGGAAGGGTGTGGAATTACGGCACATCTGCAACCCGCCACGAAGCACAGCATAATTGTGTCCTGTCATATTTAAATACTCCTTAAAAACTGAATCTCTGACAACATGCACCCCCCCCCCCCCGCTCTCTCTTCCATCTCTCTCTCCCTCTCTCACTCTTTCTCTCTTTATTTTCCTCTGTCTTTTTCTTGCTCTGTCTTTCTTCCTCTCCCTCCTCTTTTATCCCTTCTCCTCTCACTCTATGACTCGCTCTGTATCCCTCTCCCTCTCTCTCTCTCTCTCTCTCTCTCTCTCTCTCTCTCTCGCTGTCTCTGTTGAAGCATTACCCGTAGGCTTAGCATTCCTGCTGTGTATTTGGGCTAACTCAATCTGTCAGAATTCAATGTGTCAGAAGTGAAGACCTGGGAGGCGTAGCAATAGGTAACACACTTGGATTCCGTCAGATGTATTAAAATCTGCTAAAGGGCCCAGTTGGAGTTGACTATGGTATTTGAGGAAACTCCTGTTTTTATACTTGCACACACCAGTACACATTTGGAGCAGCAGAGACCAAAAGTGTAATTTCAGGCGACTGGCTTTCTGTTTCATCCGAGTGCTTCTCCGATGACAACACACAACACCAACAGTGCGTTAACAATTCACAAATTGAAATTCAAACTGAAGTGGACTTACACACAACAGAACCCCACACATACGACACCCTGAACCTCAGAGATGGGATGGTGGAGATTTTTACGAAATGCAAGGGTCACTGGCTCAACATTAATTGAATCAAAAATACTTGTCGACTTCTTTCTGTCGTGCTGGGAACAAGGGATGCTTCTGACAGACCTATTCTTGACTAGATTGTGTAAATGGGTCATGGGTGCATTGTGTGTCCTGTCCCTAGTCGGTGCAGCGATATCGATAGTTATGGAAGCCCACTAGCATCTCTTCTGGAATCACACTCTGTCTGGTGAGCAGTGATTGGTTTGACAGTGTTTGCAGTGCACTGTGCTCCAGCCTGCATGGGGACTGAAATGTGGTTTGCGTGAGCGATCTTATCCTGATCCGTGTTCATATGTTACTCATAAAAAAGGGGGATACACCTTCATCCATCTCCTCAAACCACAGTGACACTTCTTACTTGTTTCTACTCTCAAAAAGTTGCTCTTAATTTGTACGGGTAGACGCCGCTCTGAGTTTTTATGGCGTCTCACATTTGTTTTCATCAGGCAGTGAAAAGGGCAGCTATTTCTGAGACCATAGACTGGATCAGCAAAGTCCACATATACCCTCTAGTTCTAAAGACAGACTGGGATTTTTGTCTGTTTAGCTAGCTTGTCGCCTGCTAATTATCTAATAGATTCTCTTTCTCCCCCTCTCTCTCTCTCTCTCTTTCCCTCTCTCTCTCTCTAGTGATAAAACCATTGTTTGTTGGTCATTTTACATTGTACAATAAATTAATTCATGTAAACATTTTCTTCAGTATGCAATATTGATGATTTTTTGTTTTGTTCTGTTTGTAATCAACAAATTACTGTCGCTTGAGTAAACTCAAATAAGCTAAGGTTAGATCTAGCGGTGCGTCATGAGCAGGCAAAATCTGAATTTCTGATATCTATGATTGAGTTCAAGCGTTTAGCTTGAATGATAACATCAGGCTCCATACAAACAAGGACATGTCATAAGAAAATATTTCAGGTTTAAAGAATTTAGCTTAAGTTGACTGTCCAGTTCTGAATGTTCTAATCCGTCCTGCAGATGTATTTTCCTTTATTTCAGGAGAGCATTTCTGTGGCACAAGTGCAAGGCAAAACACACAACTACACACTATTCATAACACAAAACATGGATTTGATTGAAGGAAATGTATTTACGAATGAATGAAAAATAATAATGTATAAAACATATATTGAATATTCTGAGAAATATAAATGAAATTCATTTTATTATAGAAATTGTTCCATTAGTTTGCCAGGGAAGACAAATACTTACATTTCGACATACCAAACTGAATTATATCGAAGACACAATCTACCATTTTTAGCTACCAGAAGTTTTTTTCCCCCTCTTCAGAGTTTTCTGCTTCCCAAGCAAGCTTTGGAAAAAATGACCAAAGAAAAATAACCCTCAGCTTGTGGCTTCAAGTCCAGCTCTGCTTTGGAACGATATAAACTTTTTTTCCAGAGTCCACATTCTGTATACAGACAGACAGGTAGAGGTTCTTGAAATACGTTGATAAAAACTATTCATCATGGCAGAAAAGCTTCACAAATGTTCCTCTTTTCATGAGAATCGAGCAAGACTTGGTTTCACGGTTCCATCAGTTTTTTTTATCATGACATACAACTGGCCATATACAAATAACACGAATAATGACATAAGTTGGAAACTGAAAACAGAGATAATTTTTTTCCCCATTGAGTTCTTTACACAGGGCACTTTACAGAAGTCCATTAGTCTCTCTCTTTCTTTCGATCCGTCTCTCTTTCTTTCTTTTCTTTCTTACTTTCCTTCAAGTATTCATGTCCAAACAGTGGAGAATGGCACAATCCCAGTACAAAAGAGTCTCTTCGTATGAGTCTGTCAGGAGAGTCTCAGGTCCGTGATGAAATACTGCTGGACACTCTGGTCCGCCAAGGGAGAGCGGAGGGAGTCGCACGATGATGACACGTACAGCCCTACTGTAGCCTGGGCCAGTACTGGGACATGTCCGCCTCACTGCCCGGGACTTGGACTGGAACAGACACTCCGGGGGAGATGAGGCCTGACAGGTCAAGCACAGATACACGGATGAGTTCAGGAGACACACAGCGTCGCACAGACACAGCCCATGTAAGAAGGATGAGACATGACACTACTGAGGAGTGGGTCTGTGGTAGTACACGTGCCGTGCAACTTCCTGACAGTGCTTTGTCTGTTACATTAAGTGAACATGAATCCAGCACAGTATCAATGCACCTACACTTCTTGTCTGCATTCTCTTTTCCATTCCATTATATCCACATGCACAATATACATTCACAATTTAGCAGTTTTGAGTGCCCGGTGAAGAATTTTGAGTTTAGGAAATTCCTTGCTTACCAGTGGAGGTAGCGCCCGAAGCGGCCATCGATTGGCTGTTCATATGTGCCTGCATATGAGGGGGTGTGTAGGTGTCGTAGCTCCTCCCATTCACAGAGGGACTGGTGGGCAGCATGCAGGAGTACGAGGGGGCTTGGCTGGGTACAGGAGCCTGAGGGGAAATAGCACATTCAAACCTTCCATCCGCTTCATTGTTTACTATGGATAATATCTCTAGTAACATAATATGAATAAATTGATCTTTGTTTGGCTCTGTGGCTACTTTGAACATCGGTGACCAGAGAGATTTTGTGAAAAACACACAAGTCCAATTTGAGATTGAGTTACTGCTTCAACACAGAATTTGGTTGTTTGTGTAAGTCAACATATTTACACATATGCAACACATCCCCAGCATTCCTGAGTCAAATAGATGTTGTTTTGTCACATTGACGCTGCACTGTTACTTACTTGCATAGGTAGGTTGTTGGCCATGGTGAAGCTGGGCATGGGTGGCAGGGCACTGTACGTGTTGGTGAGGGCTGTGTCTGGTCTGCCCAGCATGGAGCCAGATGAGAAGGATACTGCAGGAGCAGAGGAGAGGACAGGAGGGGGAGGAGGAGGACGAGGAGATAGAGAGGACGTCAGCATTTCAACAGACTGCAGGGTTATTTTTGGAGCCCAAGTCATCATAGCTGGCTACAGTGATAGTGTGGTGACCAATATGGAGAAAACAAACACACACTGCACAGGCTAGGATTAGGGTTAGGGTGAGGTTAGGTTAGGTTAGGCTAGGTTAGGCCTCATTTTTATGGTTTAGGTTCAGGTCAGGGTTAGGGAAAGGGATAGTTTAAACCTAAAAGTCCTTCAGCGGAGAGCTTTGTCTCTCACCTGGCGTTGTGGGCTGTGGGATGGGCTGGTAGACGCTGGTGCTGAAGCTGCTACTGATTGGGATGTGGCTGGAGGAGTTGCTGGCTTGCCGTCTCTGATTGCGGAGTTTCTCCTCTCTCCTCCACTTGGCTCTTCTGTTTGAGAACCACACCTGAAACCACGTCACCATTCATTCATTAAGATGTTTTGGCACTTTTACATGAAATGTCACATCTTGAAATGTTGACAAGCGGGCCTTGGTAATGAACTATAGAAACTCATTGGTCTTACCTGTATTCTAGCCTCAGGGAGGTCGATTTTGGCCGCCAGTCTTTCCCTTGCAAATACGTCTGGATAATGAGTCCTTTCGAACTCTGTAAGGACAACAAATACGAAAAACTCTTATATTAAACAGACACAATCACAGGGCAGTTTTTGATTATGCAATAATGTTAATTTGGATAGCTGCTAAACAGGTGAAATTGTGCGCTGTTTACCTTTCTCAAGTGCCTCTATTTGTTCCTGTGTGAATGAAGTACGATTTCTTTGCAATTTTCTTTTGAGTTGAAGTCTCATTTGGGTCTCGTCTGAATCCTCCCCGTTTGAACTGATTGAATTAGTGTTTTCTCCCCCTCCATCTGACTGTGGGCAGCCATCTGGGGGCAAAAAAAGGAAAAACGATACATTTAACTTCACATCCCCTGAAATATGTTTAAATTATTTAAGCTTTCAACGGTCTTCTTTTAAACTGGTCATCACAGCCACCATGTGTACATTTGTACCACCAAAGGAGCTGACCACCAACACCTTTTTTTCCCCAAATAACACTTGGACAAAGGGGAGCGCATTTAATTGTGACAATACCAGGGGATAATAAGAAACTTCACACAGTGTGGAGGGGTTGGCAAACTTTCCTCGACAGAATTTTGAGGACACAATTGAACTAAAGCACGACAAAAGGATTCTCTCTCGGCCTGCAGTGCTCCTCATTGTATCTTGAAGATTCCAGTCAACGGACTTTTCAACTCAATGTGTTAACCTTTACGCAGCACCATCATTAATCACTGTCTTTCGGCTTCAGCCCGTTGAACGCAAGTTAGGATTTATGCCTTCTTCAAGCCATGAAAAGAAAACACCCCAGTCAGTTATTGAAAGGGGCACATTATACTATACACATTGTACTGAAACCCTGTTTGCGACATAAAAGAGACAGAGAAACCGGCTGTGAACTGACGGGCTTCACTCTGCAGCGCTAGTTCACTTGTTTAACGTCACATGTGCAGCCTAATTGAATATCGGATCACCTACCGCTTGGACAGTTTGATGACTAGTAATTATCGTATTGCAATGAGGCTATGCTTATATTCCCCTCTACCTTGAACGACAGGACACAAGGGAAAGATTTAGAGAATAGGGTGGTATGGATAAGGTCTATGTACGTGGACAGTTCAGCAGGCGTAGGCTATTGTGAAATCTCAATAAACTTCCGTCACTGCGTCAAGCACATCAGTAAACAGCCAAATAGTGTAGGTCCATCACATTTATTTAGGGCAAAAGTAAACTTAAATTGAATTTTTTGAATGAAGAACTATCTGTTGTGGAAGATTTTAAAGCATTATTAAGAACGAGGTGTGTGTCAATTGAGATGACTAAGTAATCTTCTTTAAATGGCTCTTGTGCGCCGAGAGAAAGGCTATTGGTGCCCAGTATGCTACATGCCTTCTCTCAGAGCTAATCCGTCAAAAGTAGTGAATGTGTGTCCTATTATCCCGTAACCAGACCAACTGTCGCTTGATTTTGGATTTGTTTTCTTTGGACAAAAAAAACGCTGGCGAAAGAAAAGCATCCCATACTATCACGTGTCACAATCAATGAGGCGTAAAACTAGGTAGAAATATAATGCACCGATCTCGGCGTCTTGCTCTAGACATGCAACATTGTAAGGCCTTCTGAAAGGGAATGTGTCTAAACCCCCTAAACGGCTTTAGTGGTCGGTGAGAAAAAGAGATAAGAAAAAAAAACTGTCACGTTGATCCCTAAAAACACGAAATCGCCGGTGAAAGCTTTCACCCCTCTTTTTAGGGAGCTGTCACTCTCGATGAAGCCAGTGTTTTATTCACTGTTGCGTGACATTTATCAGATTGAGACCATATTTGTCTCCCTCTGAGACCTCTCCGTGCCGTATGCTGCGGGAGTAATGGATTCTTAATGTCCCTGAAATTCACGCAAGTAGAGACAATGTCAGGGCGTTAAGAAAATGATCTCAAGATATGGTTATCTCACACGCTACAGTGTACGGTACGCATAAAGATCTGTACCTATAGCCTCTCAAATACATAGCAAATGTGCATTATTAGTAGTAGTATTATCATGCTTGTCATAACAGGAGTTCACGTTTTCGTCATTATTCTTTGTATATGAATATGCTATGATGAATTATCAAGCGATTAAGTAATTGACTGTTAGCCCATTGATTCCCTCATCCTGAAGTAATAAGCTATAGATTAGTGAAATTAAAATTAAATAGGCCTAAAACAAACCAAAAGCCTACTCCAGCCTGTATCTGAATAGAAAAAAATAATTAAGTAACGGTTAGGATTTTGTTTTAAATGAATACTTGTCCTTCCCGCGAGGCAGATGGGATTGTCGCCATCTAAACGGGTTAAACCTGTTTTCACAGAGCGACATAAAAATAGGGAGAAAAAAGTCTCTTTGTATAGTGTGTCCATCCTATATTGTTTGGTTCTCTTAAAACTGACATGTCTAATTGGCAAGTGGTGCCATATCGTGTCCAGGGGTCTCCCGCGGAACATTTCTACAGCTGTCTCACTAAACTAGACGCTTATTCATGTCGCCCTAATGAGAAACAAAACGTTCTCTAATGAGCAATTACATAGCGACAGAGCAGTTCCCATAACAAGTTCTTGCGTGTGACAGAAACAGCCTTTGTAGAGATATCCCGCACACTGCCTCACGATTTGTTTGCATCCGTGGGCCGCTTTGGTGGGGGGGTGGAAGAGAGAGCATTCAAAGTGCTAACTCCTCAAGTTTACAAATTTGCCTCCAAAAAGGAGTGACCGGAAGAAAAAAAGAAGAGAATAAAGCTGTCCGTCATTGTTGGGAATTTGTTATCTGCCAGATGTCATTTCATAATAAATCAACCGATGGGCTGGTTCTCAATGGACCATTACAAAAACATATTCGTCAATCAATGTAGCCTACAGGAATTCAACAGAGGCGTGGATTCACGCATTCCACCACAGTTATGCAGGTAGGCCAACATTTCCGAGTTATTTAAAACACGAAATTATTAAGCCTACGCATCCCATTTAAATAGTGTTATACCACAATGCATGATAGAAATAGCATGGATATTAGGCTATCGTAATCATTATATATAAGAATAATATTATTATTATTATCAACAATATACTGAATCTTCATCAAAACAGTGATAGGCTTATAAAAAGCGTTTTGTCTGTGGTTATCATAATAATTCATTCCTGCCGGCAAAATGCAGGTGATTGCACACACCTTGGTTGGGCTGTCCCGGCACCGCTGTTCCTGGGTACCAACCCGGCCGGGTCCCCCACGTGCCCGTCTGACCGTTCAGCATCCTCAGCTTCTCATACATGCCATCTGCGCCCATCTGTTGCTTCTCGCTAGCCAGGTTGCGCAGTACCCTGTTTATCGATGACACCTGAAAGACGAACCAAAAATGACCCACATTAATTACACGGCGCTCATCTTTGTCTGGTGGCAGTTAGTCCTAAAACGTGTACTTTTGTCTGTTTATATACTATGTAACAGTATGCATTTTATTCACGTATGGCTGTGACGAACATTTTAGTGGCATAGGGTTAAACTAATAATCAATTACATTTTAATTATATGCGTCAGCAATGTGTAAATGCGGCGCCTTTCCACGCCAAATGGAAGGCCAGTGGAGCATTACGGTTATATTAACTGAATTTATTTTGAGCGTATGAAATGATAGTAACTTACACTCAATGAACTTACACTGGGTATATTATCGTTTGTGCACACCCCCTCGGAGAGCAGTCTGTCTCGGATTTCCCAAGCGAAGATTGACGGACACTCCCTCTTGTATTGAGCAATTTTACCGACCACCTCAGGAGTGGCTACTCTCGGTTTGCTACCTCCAATTGCCCGTGGTCGGATGGAGCCAGTCTCATAGTATCTGCCGAGAATTTTACTCACGCAGCCGTTGGATACCTGTATAGAAAACAACAGACACAAATCACATACATTATTTAAGACTAATGCGAATTATATGAGTATTCTTCAAACAATGTTAAGCTTACGTTTTCATTGTCCAGCACTTGGACTTTTGCATCAGCATGGGTCTACAACACAAGAAATATACCTTAAATTCTATATCAATATTTAACTTGCACTTTTAAAATGCAACTTGCTTGGATCTGCCAAGGTTAGGCCTTTATACGATTCTGTAAAAAGAAATTGCTGTCGTGTTGTAATGTCCTTGGAATGAAATGCTTTCTGAGTGCATGTCACCTGAATTATGATGCTCATAAAATACATTGTTTACCAATGTAAATGTCAAATAGCCCACATTCAAACCAGATATAGGCCAAGTTTCACCGACTGCCTCGATGAGCTTTGCCAACTTGTGCACCATGTTCACAATGCAAATTTAGACCCTTTTAAATTCGTATTGGACTCAAACAATATACAATTGGTTTGCATTCAGTTATTAGAATCATTCAACAGTGAAACCATTCCATTATGAATCACATTTAGACTGTGTGTGCGTGCGTGCGCAGTGAAGGGATGGGATGCAATCACCTGCAGAATCCTGGAGATATCGCACGGCCGCGCGCCGCTGTGAGCAAGCTCGACTATTTTCTGTCTGGTGGAGTCTGGCAGGGGTCTCCCGTTGACGAACACGCCGCCGAGCTGGTTCACTCCGCTGTGACCTGAAGAGAGACAAGGATTCACGCGCTCCTTAGTTCAATGAAAGCATTTGTGATTAATATAAAAAGGCCAACATATGTCCTAGATGCAAGCATGTAATGATTAACAGTGCCCCAAAATTGTAAAAATAAAAAAATAAAAAAATACTAAAGTTAGTAAGCATGACAGAAAAAGGCAAATGGAACGTTCAGCAACACGGGTGTGTGTGAAGGGGGATGGGGGACACCACGTTGGAATTAGCATACCCAGTAATTATTGCCATTGTTCATCTGTCATATGTCTGAAATGCTTTCCGGAAATGCTTGCAATATCATTATCTGAAACAATCCTGTTCTAGTCACACATGCAGAACATTGATTACGTGTCAGCGGTATGATCCCGACCAAAACATCTCCAGCCCACTGAGCCGAGATTTGCGCATCTTTGCAAAGACCTTAAACAGCTCAAACAGCATAATACTATTTGCGACAGCCTCATGAAGTAGTGATTACAGTATAATGCCAATACTTTTACAAACACAAGTCATCCCCTAATCCCACGGTGTGCCAACTTGATATTACCCAGCAGACACCATAAACACCTACAAAACCAGGTATTTTCATGCCAGTTAATTAACAGTATATCCAGCAGCAAAGATTGCCCAGACAAAAATCAGACCAAACCTGAAGACAAACCGACAGAAAAGCCTCTCTGTAGTGCGCTTGCTCTCTCCGCTCCCTTCCCTTCGAAGCCTCCCGTTAAATTGACTCCAAGAGCACGGGCTCCTTAGCAATAAATAGCTCCAAATATAGAAGAGCGGGAAATATGATGAGGCTGTCTGACATTTGTCTTTAAAATAAAGCTAGCTGCACGTCAAGTTTGATCTTAATTTCTGGAAATAGGCGGAAGTCGCCCTGGATCATGCATGGAAGGCTAATTGAGAAGATCAGTTGAAGCACTTGTGGCAGGCATGTCACTTCATGACACTGCTATGCTTTTGAAAATCGCATCGTCACGACAAATAGTAGCATGATAAAACGACCCTTTCTGTCTGCATTTGGATATCACTCAGACTAAATTGGACTCTACTCATTTACCCTTCAAGGGAAGCTTCGTTTTATGGTAGCCAGGGGGCTGTGCACGGGCACGAGAATGGAGGCGCGCACTGCTCTCAATATATCAAAAGTGACATTCGTGTTTTTTTCTCTCCAAACGACAGAGCAACACGGCCTATATTTACACTCCTGTATCAAGTATGCATACATACACTGTATGGTGTATGTGCAAATGCTTACTGCTATTCTATTGTGACAATAAGGTAATTGAATCGTTGAATTTGAAAACATTTGTTGGACATCAATACAAATGTATATTGGTTTTATTTTTCGTAGGAAGACGTTATTACAAATATGTTTACATTTTTTGCCATGCATAATATGCATCATGCACCATGCTAACATTTTATTTAAATACGTACTCAGGAATTTACTGAAAAAGGCTAAATCCTCTGCAATGTATTGTTTTTAGGTTAAATCCAGGATTAAATCATTTGTCAATTGTGCATTTAATAGGTCAGATGAGGGAAGCATATTGACGATTTACAGGATTTAAGAGTCTCTCTGGTGCTCACATACATTTTAAAGATGGCTGCAAATGCATAGGCCTATAAGAAAATAAAAACGTTCGCTCTAAAGGTTAAGTCTTAATCATTATATAATTCCCCACGGTAAGTGGTGTCGATCGCGCCTGGTGGCCATGATTATGCGCCTTCTATTCTAGTGCGAGTCAATTAATAGAAAGACATATGGTGTCAATTTGGACGCTCAGTCTCGTGGACACCAGGAGTTATTAACACAAAACCCACAGCGCGACCTTTAGACAATCTGAAGGCCTCAACCCGAATGATGTCCACACAGTTACTTCGTTTAGAACATCAATCAATACAAACATCATCGTTTGTAAAAATAAAAAAAAGAAAAATGATAAGGGAAATCAACAGCTCCTAGGCGTATTTTTGCATACTTAAATTACAGTTTTTTAATGTTAGGGTCATAACATATATTAGAAAGTGGCCTAAATAATTCGGCCGGACAAACAAGTGCGTAAACAAACATAGCTCTCACAGATATGTAGATTTCAAGAGCCTTAAATTTACCGTTGTGAGAGAGGAAATATAGGAGTCCACATCACCGCTCAATTATTTCTTCTGCCCTACTTTAGATGACCTAGATTCAAATGCTTTGTTTGGTTGGATGTCTTTCACGTGTAGGCGTCACATATTCCCTTTAATCTACTCCTATAAAGTTTTGTCAAATATTTATTCTGCACTGGCTATGACAATATCCATAAAGTACGGATGCCAAAGACCAAGGCAACACTTTTAGTAGGCTATTATTGTAAATTATAGGCGGTGAAAACATACTGCAACAAACACGTGTAGTTAAGAGGAAGAATAAGAGTAAGCCATTCCACACACCTTCGTTACAGATGTCATACACCTCTTGTCCAGCATTAAGAAAGAAAATATGTATCATTTACCATTCTGACAATCACACAAAATGATCAATGTTGCAATTCTAGATTTGTTCTCTTCACTGTCAAAACAATCCATTCTGGCGAATTATACCTCGAAGGGATATTTTTTGTGCCTATCCATTGGTTGTATTTACACATCACAAATTTCCAAGCTAGAATCTGTACTGAGGTTTACAGGACCAGCGTATTTCCTAAACATAGAATGTGCAAGTGTCATCCCAGCACAATATTTCACCCACACACTGTGGATAGGAAAAACATCTTCAAAAACACAACACATTACCAAGGAGACACATGCAATGTATTTTAATGCATGCATAAGGAAGGCTGGGAATTTGTACACTGCTTACTTTATTTCAGTCAGATTTACAATAGTTTATCATTCAAAGCAGTTTTTCCACTCCTCTCAAGTATTCTTTCTTTCTTTTTCTTTCTCCTGGAATCTCTGACAAAATAGTTCTCTATTCATATTTTAAATCGTTTTTTAATGCATTCATGTTTGAGATAATTCTCTGAACAAGACATGGCATTTTACTGTAGTTATTTCTATGTGGCTACTACAGTTCTGTAATTCACATATTTAGGCCTACATCCTATCAGCAGACAAACATTCAGCTGTACATACGACCTCTGTCCAATAATAGAACACTTTCTGAATCCATGAGATTCAACTTTTTCAATGACATTAGGGAACACCCACACACAACAGCAATTCATCACAAACCGACAAGTTTCTAATTAGTTTACTTTGACTCCTTGCCGTTTTGAGCTAACAGACCTTACTTCCCAGTCTTTTTCATAACAAGAAGATAATATAAAACATGACTTACTGTTCTGCATCATGGATGCTACTCCAGACTCCCAGGTGGCCCGGTTATAGTACTCTGGTCACACAGAGACAGGAGAGAGAGATCAGGATCAGCACAATAATAAACTGATAGATGTATTACAAAGACTTGTGTAATCACACATTTACCAAAGGGAGACAGTGTTATACAGGACTAAATTTAGGATGCAAATTGTTGTGCATTCATATTCCACAATATGAGAGCAATTCGTTTAACAAAGTCTTTTTGTGATTTAAGGCTAAGGTATGGATTCAGTGTTTAACTTGCCTGGAAACAGTGTGGACTGTCCGCTTAAAACAATTTAAAGACTCTTTCATCTGATGTTCTCTAGTTAATACTTCCCTAGGACAAAGCAAAACATTTTATTAGTACACCTTATCTTTTTTTTTTTTTTTTTGCTTTAACTGCGACTTAACTACAGTATTTTCACCTAAGATGAAAGTCTTATTGAGGTTAGGAATTTTTTGCAGCGTTCCATTAAGGGTGAAGTTCATGCATAAAGTTATGGATATTACCATACATTTGCATATGAAGAAATAACTCGGAAACTATTTAGCATTTCATTGCAACCCTTGGTTGAGCAGAGAGGTGCAAGAGCAAAGTATCTAAAGTAGGCCTATCCGAGTACAATACTCCTAAATTTTAGAGTTCATTTGTTTATTTATTGTGCATCTGCACATTTTATCCCCAGACAGAGTTTAGTAATATCGCTACGTGTACGGTCTCTTTAGACGTATTGGTGCAGTGACACACGCTGTCTGCTTCGCTTGGCTGCCCGGAAAAGTGAAATCGGGAGGGGGTGAAGGCTGGCCAACAAAGCCTGCAGAATTTCAACAATGGCGTCCTTTCTGCTCCTACAGCACAACCCAGAGAGGAAAGCCCAGGCTCCCTAACTAGCTACACAGCATCGAACTAAACGTACCAACAACTCCAAGGGATACAAAGAACTGAAGGGATTGCAAGCAACCCCCTCCCACTACACACACCGCTGCACAACAACCTCCTCTCACTCCGCCACATTTATTGCCGCTCGCCATGACCCGGTGCCCGTAGCCCTCTGTTTTTTGTGAGTTCGTTTTGGAAAATAGAAACGCAATTTCTCGTTATAAATATCCAGTGGTAATTGTGTTACTGGTGTGTGTCGTTAGAAGTTGTAAAAAAAGACACAACAGCACAGTGGGGAGCTCAATTTGAAAAAGACAATTGCGATAAAGAGCCCATTCAAAACATTTGCCGAAAAGGAGGCCACTAAGGAACTATAGTCCTGGCTTTGATTTTCTCCCTCTTTATTTTTTCCCTTTTAAACAGGCGATGGACTGTGTGTGTATTTACAGTGTGCATTCACAAATAAACGAACCAAGCTGTGCAACACAGTATGTGGAGATATTTCAAAGAAACGGTTCCAATTTTATAAAATCAAAACATAATTCAAATTATGTTAAAATTCATTTTCATATTATTGGAAGGTATGATCCTGAACAAGCCTGTCATAATTGTTTTTACACATACTCGATGTATACAATATGCTAGATCGTTGTTAAACCATGGCCCTGCCAAGGAACAGTTACCAAAACCACATCAATTAAGAGTAGCCTGATTAATTTATAACGGTCAACCAAATTGAGAAATCACTTTGAAAAATCGAATCAACCTAATTAATTTACGCAATTAAACCTAGTAACTGTCTTATTTAAGTATGATTCATTTGACTACAGATTTGTTATCAAATAACAAACTCAATCTGTCACGGCCTTGTTGCCACAGTCTGTTTAAATCCAGTTGGAGTTGTGCATGTCGGCACTTCATAATCTGCAAAAAAGATCATTTTAATGTAAAAGAATCATCATAGCCGTGGTGCAGTTCCTTTATCAGATACGTGTGTATTTAAAAATCCATATTGAGGCGAAAATATTTTTTACGTACCAGAGACATTATAATGTTAAAGACCTGGTCTTATTGGAGATTCGTAAAATTAATCAGATCAAGCAAATACCATATTCCTTGCTTATATCACCAGGCCTAATGCCAACTAAAGGAAATTTAATGATTTACAATAAACATCCAAAACTTGGCGTCTGACTATTTCTTTATTCTCTCAAATATAGACAACCACTTAGACAGCGATGTATTTTTTTTATTATATACTACCCTAATTAAACCCTACATTTTAAATTATTTTTAAAATAAATACATCAATTTATTAAATCTATTAACTTTTTTTACATACATTATTGCCAAAGAACTATACTTTGGAAAAAGTTTTTCTCGTCGTGTTTTCTGATGGTGTTGCCCGGGTGGGTCTAAATACATGATTCAAGCTGACACTCCACCTCATCGGATCATTGCGTCCCATTCGGAGAACTGATCACAGCTATGGCCTAAACTGACTTTGTACTCTTTCCTGTCAAAAATAAGCATTCATCTATTTTCAAGCGCCAACTAATCCTTCCAATAATACCATATAAACACACGAGGGACTGATCCAAAATTCTCAAAACTAACACGGACTCAGCAGAGCTCGATTCGATTCGACCAATACGAAACTTTTGAGACCATTCTTCTTCATCTCGCGTGCATATTATTGGCTTGAGATTCTAATTAGCAAACAACACGCGTTTGAATTTGACCGTTTGAAGTGTCAGCCGAGATGCTGGAGGAAGAAGATATCACGTCGTACTAAAGAATGGGATAAAGTGTTATGAAATGATTACCTTTTTGAGGCATCTTGCGCTCCGCTGCCAAAGTCCTCGGTGATGACTGAGCGTTAAAGAACGGGAGCCACAGTGTTGAATGTAACCCTTTCGGTAGAGTTAGCGTTGTGATATATTTTCCAAGTGGTCTTGAATGGAGAAAGAAATCCCTGCGAAGGAAGCAGAGATTGACAATAAAATGAAATGTCAGGACTGCGCGAGACTGAAAATGTGCGCTCGTGAGTGAGTGGGCGAGAGAGAGAAAGAGAGAGTGTGTGAGAGAGGGGGCAGGCGCACCTATTCCTATTGGAGATGCTAGTACCACTCGAGTATTAAATGCATGTGTGTTTCTGTTCCTGGTGTGTGCCTCTCCTCCTCTCCTCTTCCTCTCTGGCCCATTAGCGGTGGCTGACCTCTGTCATCATGCTCCAGAGAAACACTTCCTCATACCTCGCGCTGCCAGAGCGGGAAACCGGGCAGAGCCTTACCCCGCTTTTCAAAATCCACTAATCACTCTACACATGCAAATTCCCTGTCTCTCTCTCTTTCTCTCTCGCTCTCTTTCTCTCTCGTTCTCTCTCTTCCACGCAAAGACACTATCTCCCTCGCTGTCTTTCTCTGACACAAATAATGCTATACAAATACTGCTTTCAGAAAATGCTATTGCATGCTATTGAGACCCATGATAGGAATGGCAAGTGCATCTCGGACACGCAGCCTCAGTTGCCTTCGCGAAAAGCAGACAGCCTTTTTCTACACTAACCGTGAACCTGGAGTTACAAATGGAGGCACGGGCATCGAGCACATGGTGCGCGCTGACCCCAAGCGGATCAGCATTAACCGTTTACAGTCTAAGTACATTTTTTAAACATTTACTGGCTACTAAATCAACTGACGCTGGGACAGTCAGACCACGGCAAAATACATGTGTCGTGGGTATACTGAAATGAGTGAACATAAAATGCGTAAACCCAGTTCATTATCCATCTGAATTACTGTGTGTTTGATGGTTCTCAGTCACTAAGTTCCACTTGAACAGTCTAACAACGTTTACTGTTGTTTAGCAAATTCCAGACATGTGCCCTTGTTATTGACATTCCGTGAATAAACATGCTTTACTCAATTAACAACAATGGCAAAACAATTAGTAATTCACTCGAGGATCATTTCTGTTTGCTGCCTCAATTTGTATCTTTACTTCTTTGATACTACACAGGTTTTCTAACAGACACTAAATAAGGAAATGTTTCTGCAGCCACGACCACACTCTTCAACGCACATCAATGCACACCCCAGTTCATACCAAAGCAACCCCTCCGTGCCAGTAGTTGAGGTTGCACTTCGAGCACCAGTCTCGGACTAGGGGTGTTCCAATCGTTTGTTCCAATGCAACAGATTCCGGGTCGAGAAGACCGAAGGGGGAGGGGGGATTGGGGGTGTAGGGAAAGTGTGAGTACGCGCACAGCATAAAGTCTAGTTGTGGACGCATACACTTGACTTTCTCTGACATGTGAAAAGTGCTAAAAGTCAGAGCTCATCAATAAACTATCTCGAAACTGAATACGCGTCCTGACAACCATTGCATTCCCAACTATAGTACAAAGAGGAGACAAACGACACTGCCAGGGAGTTTGCATGGCAATGAAAGACAGGCTGAAAGGGAGTGGGATAATGAGCTGCGCGGCCGTCATGCACTGTCATCTCCAGTTCCCGCGGGGAAGCTATACCACTCCGGATAATATTTTCAATATAGTTCAGTATTTTCTTCTGTTAGTAATATCGGTTAATCCATGTCAAAATACGACATAGCGCTCATAGTTGTGTGCGTATTTCTTTTAATTGTTTGGTAGTACTCGAACGAAGGACAGAGCGATCGAGTAGGGTCCCTGCCGTCAGGTTCCCGAACTTTGTAAAGTTTGAGTTTGTCAATGAAGTAGGATGTAGTGTAACTTCAACGCTTGGCACTAGATGGCTGCTTTCTGGCGAAAAAGTCATACCATGTATATTGTAATTCCGTCCATCAGAATTCTGTTCAATATTTTTAACTACCTTCTGAGAAGCGCCATACTTTCCATGTGCATAGTATTTTGTGGATTTAAAGTCATAGTTTATAAAAGTTATTGGCTTAGTGGTGTGAAAACACTCACTTGTTTTTTGTTGCTAGCGACTTCTCAGAGTTTGCATGGCAAACACTTCGGATATGTAAGGGGTAGTGTAGATGCACATCAAAGTAAACAAACGGGAAAATTCAAAGTTCTAATGGTGAGAGAATTTCGTTTTTAGTCACATGACACGCAGTGCAGTTGATATGTAACCCAACCACAATTATCTTAGAAAGTACAAACCCGGTTTGTGTTCGTCACTCCATTGAATAAACAGATCCCAGTTCAACCTGTTGTTTCATTGCGGTGTAAACAATAGCACCCCTGGATCACCTATGTCTTCGCTGAGAAGTTGTCTAATCCCTCTTTTATCCTGTTGTGGTTGAGTGATCTTGTTTCTTGACTTGTTAGCAGATGGAACTTGTTGAAACCAAGGACCGGGTAAACCAAACAAATGTAAAGCCAAATCCATTCATTTGAGCAATAGGGAGAGGTATCCACGAGCTACAAAATTCTGAAGACAATTAGCGCACTTTGGGATTAGCAGTGGAGAGCTCAAAGACCATGGGAATAGAATGCCATCTTGTCGCTGTGTTTGCCCTGGGGCAAAGCTCCTCCAGAAAGTTGTGAACAAGAAATCATAAGGGGTGGGAGGTGAACACGCCTGACGTCATCCATGGAAACACAGTGGTAGAAAGGAAGGGATGCAGGAGAGTGAGAAGAAATGAATTACCCAAGTGAAACTTTATCTTGGCTGTATGCCGTCTTGTAAAAATGAAGTAGGCCGATAAATAAAGAAAACATAATTTTCAAAGTGATATTGTCGCCAAAAAAACGATTCAAATTATTCTATGCTTATTACATTCAGATAGCAATCAAATTGGTGTGAGATATTTCTCAACTTTTTTGCGATCTAGTTTTCTGTCTTGTGGGTGAAAAACCTATATTGCGTTGCGTGTTCTATAGTCTCCCAAAAACTGTCAGTAGCCTGAATATATATTGACATCTCAAGTTCGTGGTTTCTTCGAATTACTCAAATGATCTGATTTATGTTTCATGGGTTTCAACAGGTTTCGTCTGCTATTCCTCGTGGATAGTCATGGGAGGGGAAAATGTGTGCTATATAAACCTAAATCAGGAAAGGGAGAACTGGCTTGATGTTTGGGGCATTATTTTTCGTAATGTTTGGATTAGCAGGCCTCCACTGGTTTGCTTGTATAGTTTCCATCACTCTCATATAGTTTTCATACCTAGCTGGTGATACAACGGGCAGGTTACAAGAGTTCACGCTTTACTTTCTTTTTGGTGCAGTGATACAGGCGTGCTGCTAGAGCTCGTGAATCACACATTAAGCTAAGCCTTGTCAATACACAATAATGAAAACAATCAATATGTGTATTGATTGATTCTGTTGACAGATAATTGAACGAATATGACTGCATAATAGATCACTTGGCGTCATGCTGAAGGCCTGTGTCATTCTGACGCAATTGGCCAGTGATATTTTAGAAGACCAACACATTAACAACACTTTCTCTGGTTATACTACACTGACACTAATAGAGCTGTTTCCTTGCTCTCTGTGTACAATTTGAATTTATATCGGCCAATGATGAATGCCTGACAAACCCCGTCCTAATGCGACAACAATCAAATGTCGAATTTCTGTGTGCAAATGTTCCTTTAAAAAGCTGTTTAAAACAGGTATTATCCGAAAAGTTATATCACATTGCTTTCAGCTCTCACGTAGCCACAGAGACAATAGCCTACCTGCGTTTAGTGTAAAGACAATCCACTTCTTATTTGAGTCCAGTCCGTGTTTTCGTTCCAATAGCATAGAGCCGGGAATGTGAAAAAGATTGTATAAAGTTTGGACTCCCCTGTTTTTGATATTATTGCCAAATACTTTTTACATCGTTGTGAATAAAAAGACTGTCGCATCTACAACTAACTTTCAGCTAATATCATCTCCAAGCTGTCAGCGATTGGCCAGAGCACCTCAATACGTCACTTTAGACGCCACTTAGTACTTCCCAAACGAAAAAAAATGGAGAGATGGCGAGATGAAAGGGGATGTCCAAACTCGTGTGCGTTCTTAAATCGTAATAAAAACGTCAATCCAGGCAATGTGTAACAACACTTCCAAGAGCCCTTATGTTTACTTTATTGATGACTTCTCCCAAGGTTTGATTTGGTGAGATAACGGAATGATAGATAGATAGATAGATAGATACACACATACATACATACATACATACATACATACATACATACATACATACATACATACATACATACATACATACATACATACATACATCAGAAAGTACGCAATATAATCCGGGTTTGTGCAAATCACCACTGGAAACTGTGGCCTCTCCCAGTTTATACTTCTGTAAATAAGGCGCGAGGGGATGCTAAAGCCGCACCAGGTGCTGTCGCGCTTTCTTCAATGCTCCTCTCCAGAAACTGATCAGGCGGAAATTTAAATCTGGCCAGCGAGCCTTCCCCCCTCTTATTTGGTCGACATGGCATGTGTATATATATATGTGTGTGTGTGTGTGTGTGTGTGTGTGAGCGTGAGTGTGTGTGCACGCGTGTGTGCGTGCCATGTGAAATTTGGAAAGTGTAAAAATGTATAAGATAGCCTACAGTGGATAGGTAGTGCAGGCCTATATAACGACTAGCCTATCCCTAGCATACAAATAAAAATAGTTATATGATAATGCAAGCTTAAGTATAGCCTAGCATTCAACCATTCACAAGAAATCACAACATTGGTACATCCAATTTTCTTTTTTTGGTGTTTCTACAAAAATCACACCACTTATAGGTTAGGCTATACTGGGAGAATGAAATCCACAGATACAGAGCCCATAGTCTATATAAATATATTACTAGGAACTGTAGAGCCGTGATGACAAGTTCCCCACTGCACTGACCCAAGTAATTTGTGTACGGTGATGAAAAGGTTTAAAGTGATAGGTTATACCTTCAGCAGGTGTGAACTTATATAATAAGTAATATAGCGAGCACCCCTTGTGGAAGGACTGTAGTTTTCTAGGCGCATATTACTGTATGCATATTTAAGCCATGGTGTACCACTCTTGTGGAATGTATGTCTAATAATGTAGGGGTACCAGAACGTTAGAGTTTTACGGGGTGAAGATAAAAAATACTGTGATTTTTCGAATGTCAACAGCGAAACTAGATCACCTTAGGCCTATTTTGTGATCCCAGGCGGTCTTCAAATGGTTCATAAAACCCATTTGAATATTTAATCACATGATCAGATCTGAGGTATCTTTCACTTGCTGTTGACAAAATGTCAAGACTTGTGATAAGATCATCAGCGATAAAATAACCATGTCAGATATATAGCCTATCCTAAATTATCTCGGGATATCAAGGCAATTAGACAAATAATTTGGCAATTAGCCCTAACTCCCTTCTGCCCATAAATGCGCAATCAGTTAGTCCATGATAAATGGCATATGCCACCATTCAGTTGGGACACCACGACCTAATTTCATACCAACAATATAAACATATAAACAATTACCGCGTTTCCATATAACACTGGTTGAGTAAATACCACGTAAAAATAATAAACTGTTAGTTGTTCGTTTTTTGCCGTTAGGCCTACAATAAGATGATAGGTAAGGGTAATTCTTCGTGTGTTTTTCTTGCCCCTCTAGTCCAGCCTTTTGACTGAGACATTAGATGCATTCCCTCGGGGTGATGAGAAGCAATTTGCTCCAAGTTGACAGGCACGTCCTGTACGTTACAAATTCACTTTCTCTCAACGTGACAAGGCTGAGTTCGATCCACAATGAATTTGAAAGCTCACGAAGCGGAATGTCTGCAGTTCCTTCATTAGCCTAAGACTTCACTACCCTCGTTCAAATAATAACATATCTTAATTTAGTTAAAACGGAACATATAAAGACGTGCTGGTTCTAGTTAGAGCCTTCGACAGAATTTCTACTCCAAAGTATTCATGGAAATGTCTCCCGTCACCCGTCCTGTTCATTTGCCTACTGCCTTTAAATTGGCCAATATAAATTAAGTAACGGGGATTTGCTCTTACTCCATGACCCTTGTAATACGATTAAATATAGACGCGGATGAGCCTCTGAGACAGACACCTGCCAAACACTCGGCATCGAATTTATTTTTTTGTTGATGGATCGTGCATCAATGTTGAGTCAAATTGTATGGAAAAACTACATCCATGGACTGATGCTGATCCGCGTTGTGCGACAGTGGGAAGTTTAGCGCAGATACATGGCAAGCTGGGAACTAACAAGCCGGGAGAGGCGCGCTAACGAGGAGGTTAGACGTCTTGACAAGACAAATGAGAATCCATCTCCTTGCGTAAACTGATCTGTCTCAACGGGGACGTCCTACGCCGAGCCAGCGTGCTTATAAAACCTCACGGTAGCCTACATCATCTGCACTGTCCGACATTAATGGCCATAACTCGAGTAATTAATCATATCCTAGTGGATTATACGCATGTTGTACCTATCATGATATGCATTGTTCGATACGATTTGACAAATGATATCCCCCTCACGTGTCAGATAACATTTGACTTGCCTAAATACACACATAGACGCTGCGCTGTTGTTGGAGCACTCTGGTCTAGCATGCGGAATGGTATTCCTCACGAAGGCCCTGCACAATAGACTCAATACTAACCATCAGCCATTTGTTCCCATCAAAGCTGATGATGGTATTAAACAGTGTTCCATTTTTTTGTTAAGAATTACGCCCTATAACATTATTGTATTCTAAGGCTGCTGTACTCTCTCTTTTTCTGCACTAACATATAATCATTTTCTATGCAGGTTATTCGGCACACGTTATAAATGTAGTCAGCCGTCTGTAAATAAACTGGTATGAAAATACACGCCTTCCAAAACACATTCCCAAACCCAATGAACTTAACCATCCATTCCAGATTCCACTTCCATAAAAGGCTTTTTCCTTTCGTCTCTCTTCTCATGATCAGTAAACACAGGCATCAGACAGGTGTCATGTGTTCATGCTGGTTGTTCTAATGACTCCATACATGGTGCCTTACGTGCAGGCCCTCAGAACCGAACTGGACATAGAAAAATACTTTGTTCATGTCATAATTGTACTCAATAAAGCTCACCAGAGTTTTGTCCTGTTAACTGAAGACCTTTTACGTTTGGGTGTCTGTCTGTCTGTCTGTCTGTCTGTCTGTCTGTCTGTCTGTCTGTCTGTCTGTCTGTCTGTCTGGCTGGCTGGCTGTCTGGCTGGCTGTCTTGTCTATCTGGCCTTTTCTCTCTCATCCTCAGTCTTCACATGCTGTAGACCTCAAACTTCTGCAAACTCCAAATACTACCCTTGCCTTTCTACATGTGGCAGCATGTTCTCTAGAACCATTTGGTGGTTGAAAATATGTTTATATAACTACTTTAAAACTCCAAAAGCAATCCTCAGACGAGATCTTTAGAAATCAATAGTATTCTTTGTCCAATTGGAATAGTAGGCCTGTAGATGTAAGTCAAAAGGCCACGCAGTAAAGGATATGCAATTTACCCAGCCTACAATAACAGAAGTCTTAACCGAAGAGATTGGCTCCATAAACTCACTCTACGCCATCATCCACAGACAATGTCTCTCATAGTCTCGCAACACAAACTTGAAATAATATGTTTTCTAGCTGACTAGGAACAAATCATCTGTCCTCATGCAGAGCAGCACAGAGCAGAGTGAAGCCCAAAGCACAGGCTAGCGTCTCCTCATTAGATAGGAGTCCATTCCCCTAAATTAGACTCGGTAATAACACAAAGCAGACCCAAGTTCAGCCTGCGTTGAGCGCTGAATTCGTTTTTTCTCCCAAGCGTCCCCTTCCTGCTCCCCAGCGACTCTCCCCATTAACACTGCAGCAGCAGTCTCACACAGCGGCCCCCTTTCTTCTTCATGTACCGTCTATAGTCAGTGAATCAGCATGTTGGATCCATGGAGACACTGACCTCTTGGCAATTTGCTGAGACTGTAATTATTTTGCACCCGCATCTTGCGAAGATTTAAAAGATTGCATTTCAACTAAATCCATATCAATGCTAATTTCCTCTCCCTATCCAGGTGCTGCCTCCCAGCAGAGACAGCTCTGGAAAGCACAGCGTGTGTGTGTGTGTGTGTGCGTGTGTGTGCGTGTGTGTCAGTGTGTGCATGCATGTGTGTGTGCGTGTGTGTCAGTGTGTGCGTGAGTGCGTGCGTTTGTGCGCATGTGTGTGTGTCCGTATATGTGTGTGTTTGAGTGCATGTGTGTGCCTGTGTGTGCGTCTGTGTGTGCGTAGGTGTGCGTGCGTGTTTGAGTGCATGTGTGTGTGCATGCAAGTGTCACTTGGAGAAACATGTTCATCACATCCATCAGGAAACAAAGATGTGTGAAATAAAGATGTGTGCCTTTCTAATAATTTGGCATTTTCCAGCCATAGAATGACAGAAGAGAGACATTACTCAGACTTGCAAGCCATATAGGATATAAGGATTTAGCAGAAGCCGGTGTTAAAATAAGTTTGATTCTATATATTACGCTGCATACTATATAGTTTGAATACAGGAACAATTTGATATAATCAAGTGTTATTCCCTTGTATCTCAACAATAAACTAATTATATACACTATTATCTGGGTGACAGCAAGATAACTTGCCTTATATCTTCCAGAAATGAGACCACAATTCAGTTCTACAGTCACTTCAACTGTCATGAAGAAAATACTGCACGCAGAATCTGAAAATCAAAATGTTGATTTTTAGTCAATGTGGGACATAGACTGAGCCATACTCTAGTATACTTTTCTTCTATTGACATCTCTATTTATTTGTATTTTTATAGTATTGCATTGCACACGTTTCTGTCTATTTATTGTAGCGTGAACATGTGAATTTTCAGAAGCTGTTTTTTCTGTCTTTGAATGAGCATGAATAGACGCTGTCTATTGTGTCAAGTTGGTTTATGAAGTCCCCAAAACGCCTATTGTTGACAGAAAACCATCTGCTTATGGTCTTGCTTAAGACCGGCCCTTAATTATGCTTTTAATTAAAGTCGGTTCAAAGCTGTACACCACATGAAGGGCAGCAATTACAAATGACTCCACAAACCCAACAGATGCGTCTGGCTGCCCTCATCTGTGGGAAAAACCGAATAAGGTAAAGAAATACAGTTTGACAAAAGTTGGGGTTGAATCAGTCCGTTGCCTTGAGAATAAGGGCACGTTTTTCATTAGCTGTACATGCTTGGAGGCAGGATTTAAGTTCCCCATCATGATTGTTTTCATATTTCTTTGACGTCTATTGATTTCGATGCAGCTGTAAGACTTTGTCACAAGAGAGACGAGCAGTCACAACGCGTTAGCGTGACGGAATAACTCGAACGTTGAGAGACGGTCAGAGCGTGTGACAAGAGGCTGAAGCACATTTTCTTTTCAACAGCTAAACACAATTATTTAATTGTTGTAATAATGAAATGGAAAAATCAATATAATGAATGAATTATAAATATAATATTTTGATACATATAATGCGCATGTATTTGAGTACAAGTCAGTACATCTGACAAGTTTAATGTAGGCCATAGCAAATATGTAGACGTTTGTAAGTACATGCTATCAATTATAAATCGAAACAATGTATTGTTTGATACCAGTAAATAAAACATATAGTAGGATACACAAAATTACTAAAATGAAACGTAGACTTTAGTCTTTGGAAATTAAGTCTTTACGTTGTATTAGGCTGAGAGCATTTGAATGCAGACTGTAGCCTACCTTAAAGCAGTTCATGTGTATCAAATTAGATATTGATACGGCTACCGAATAATCTGAACGTGAAATGTAGTGCAGTTGCCGGCATAAAGAAATAACACTTAACAGAGAGTAAACCAGTCAAATTTGCCATCATGTCATCTCAACTTCGCAGTTTCCCATTAGAGGCAGTTTAATTTTAGAGCATGGAATCACTAGTATTTCATGTATTTTTTATTTATACATTTATCGCTACAGCATACTTAAATAAAAAAAAATGAAAAATGCATGACGAAGGGTCAGCTGAATGCGTTCTCTGTCACTGTACTGGGGAGTGTGTGGAGACAGCCGTTGGAATGACTGCACATGTCTTTTTCGGAAGCGAGTCTTGGATGCATCATGACATCTGAGAAACACGTATTTTTGTTTGCTTTTGTTGGCAAACAGTACGGATAACTTAGATTCAGGCACACCCTAGAGATCAGATCCGGTCAAACAAACATACACTCGCACGCGCGCGCGCGCACGACAGTATTTCCCATCCATTACAGTAATGTAATGACTGTACATATTATTTCGACGTTATTGAAATGTAAATAAAATGTAGCCAATAATATATTAAGATAGTAGATTATCCAAAAGCATGTGTGCTATATGCTGGATACAGTATAGGCAGTTAGGTGCTCGCATACATTGTTTGCGTAAAAAATGGCGAGGAAAGTGAAGTGAAGTCGAGAAATCTAGCAATAAAGTTGACTCCACGGTGCGTAAATCCGTAAAATAAACTTGGAGTCTATACACCCATTCTTGTGAAATTTAATGCAAATGTAAGAGAATCGTCTGCCTCCCCAGTGTGAGCTACAGGCTTGGTAGATTTTTCTAGTTGTGCCAGGGGAGCTTAATGAAATGAAAAGATCAATACTTCTTATACAAAAGTAAACAGCTTTGTGGATGAAAACGCAATCCACTTGTTTAGTGAAAACAATGTTTCTACTCCAAGGCCCCTTGGCGGTTATTCGTCAGTAGCCCCCTTTTCAGAACAACGTTCTAAAATGAGATCGGTTCTGTAACTGGTCGACGGGTCTAACGGTTAACTGTGGGTTTTCAATGTAACCTTTTTTACGACACATCTTTTTATATTTGAACTGAAGATGATTAGGGGTCAATAATGCAGTTAAACCGTAGGCTCGACTCGAAATACGATTTGGGCATAAACTGCTGTGCAGTTGTTCAGTATCTTTGGAAGGTAAATCATCCATCAACCCATTGAACAGCTCACTGTCCGTGTTTCATGCCAGTCTGCAATGCACTGAAACCTGAACTGTGCTTGATCGCCCTCTAGCGGTTTAACAGCCTGATCGAATTTGTGACTTCAACAAAGTGTGAGACTAAATAACAGACACACACGGACAAGGCTATTTGAATTACATTTTGTTGTTAATCTAGTGTGTTTACAGTTTTAGGATAGGGGTGCTAAAATTAACACATAATACATAACACATAAAATGACTGCATGTCTGAAATTGTTTTTCAAATGAGCTATATTATAATGTGATTCAGATTCGTCGACTATTCGAAAATCTTCACGACTTGATTTGACATCTAATACATGTGCAGATACAGCAGAGCTGGTGTGTATAATTCTAAAGAATCATGAATATACAATATGGACTCCTAGCGTGCAAGTCCAGCAGTCCTCCGCCTACTCACACGCACATTGGCTAGTCAGAGTCGTATGTAGGTCTGTCATGTTCGCCTGATGTAAGTCTGACAATAGTGACATGTTTATCATCACATCATTTACATTCACGCCTTCGAACTCAACTTTCAGAGCCTTTCGAGAGGGGAACGTTCATGAAGTCCAACCAGAGCGCATGGTGCTGAAAGAACAGCGCCTTGACTTGGACCACAACGGAGGGTTAAACCGCAACAAACGTTGCAAAACTCTTGACTCGTAAGTGTTTATATTTTAGTGACCAAACTGATTTTGTCCCACGACATTAGGAAACCGAGTGTTGTGAAACGTAACCCTTGTCCAGACAAACATTTGCACACACCTTCACAGTTTTACAAGATTAATTAATTCCACAGCAAATAATGAACCGGGAAGTCATGACACCCATCCCCTGGGGAACATGTCCGGTCAAACCGTTCCTTCATCAACCCGGCCCGGGTTGCAAGCTCATCAGCCGTGCGTCAGACAGTAAACATCGCGGTTGCCTGTGAGTCCATTTGGATGGTAATACACAGTCAATTACATTTCTTTCGAGATCATTAAGCGCAAATCTGGCTTGTATTTTAACAAGACTGGCCATGTGTTTAATGAGGGTCAGAAAGGGGTGGGAGTGAAGTCTTAATGGAGCCGTGTTTTCCTCACAAGCCATATTACTGTCCAGCGTGTTAAAGACACAGGCCACGGGGTAGCCGTCTTGCAGAGGGAAAGGATGTGTTTAGGCTCAGATGCAAAACACTCCCCTGTGTGGGTACAAAACAGTGTGTTGGTTGTATGTGTGCACTGTGTGTGTGTGTGTATGTGTGCACTGTGTGTGTGTGTGTGTGTGTGTGTGTGTGAAAGAGAGAGAGAGAGAGAGAGAGAGAGAGAGGGAGAGAGAGAGAGAGAGAGAGAGAGAGAGGGAGAGAGAGATGGTTGAGGCAGAAGCTACTATATGTCAGAAACTATTAATACAGTAGCAGAGTCACATCCTCACCTTACAGGATTATAACTGTTGTTTGTTGGTGTAACCAAGCCTATTATCACCCTCTCACTGCAGACAAAAACAAGGTTGAAACCTTCGACACGGATGTCTGTATGTGAACCCAGACCACCGTGTCTCCCTCTCTTCCTCGCTCTTCTTCTCTTTCTCTTTCTCTTTCTCTTTCTTTCTCTCTCTCTCTCTCTCTCTCTCTCTCTCTCTCTCTCTCTCTCTCTCTCTCTCTCTCTCTCGACCACTCCCTCTATCCCTCTCTCTCCCTCTATCTCCCTTGCTCCCTCTCTCTCTGTGTCACCTTCTCTCTTTTCCCCACCCATTTTACTCTGCTCTCTCTCCCCACCTGCCAGTCCACTGATACCTAATTGTTGTGAGTAAGGAATATTTCAAAATAGCAATTTTTCACTGATAAGAACTTTGATTGCCTGTCAGACACTGGAAAATAACCTACTCCATGGCTCAATGAAGGGCTCCATGCACGGCTAATAATTCTTAATGAATGATTCAACCTCACCCCCCCCCCCAAAAAAAAAAGAAGAAGAAAAAAAACAGAACTGTTCTGTGCAACCACAACAACCTGAGAGGATGAAAGATCTGTAACAGTTCAACAGCCAGTATCAGAACCAGTACCATCCTGGAAATTAAACTAATGATTATAAGATGTGCATTAATTCTGCATTTAGGGGGAAGAGGAAAATGTCAGTCCTGCTTGAAAGGTTAATCTTTATTTCACCCACTAATAAACACGCCCTGCTATAAGAAAAGGCAATTAATAAATACATTTTTTTCACTGGACACACACTCCCTCTTTCTCTCTCTCTAACACTCCCTTTCTCTCTATCTCTATACATTTTTTCAATTAAAGTTTGTAATTTTCACTAATGGCCTTAGCAAATTCAATATGTTAATTATAAGTTTCTGGTTATTCTGCTTACAATTTCATTGGTGTGTCATCGTTCGGATCAATGAAATTGTACAAAGTTCATCTCCCAAATAAGTAATGTCGAATGAAAGTCCTTCTGGGGCACATTACATGATTGAAGAGACAGACGATGGTGGAAAATACTACCTCGATTCTAATCCACCTTTGCACATCTGTCTCTTCCTCTCCTCACAGTGACAGAAGAGTCACTTTGTACTTTTTCTCAGTCTGCAACGTCTGTACCTCAGTCTTCAACCTCTGTTCTTCAGTCTACTGCCTCAGTCTGCTTCCTCAGTCTGCTGTCTCTGTACCTCTCTCTGCAACTGTTGTACCTCTGTGTATTACCTCCATCTAGTGCCTCAGTCTTATACCTCAGTACCCTGGTCTACTACCTCAGTCACGCTACCTCAGTCACACTACCTCAGTCAAGCTACCTCAGTCATGCTACCTCAGTCATGCTACCTCTGATGTTAAGAAAAGAAAAGGAACACGTTAATTTCCCCACAAACTGGTGGCGTTTATTGTGCAAGTTTGCACCATCCGAGCGCCATCTTTCTCCAGCCTCTAACCTGTGCTTCCATGAGAGCGGCCATCAATACCGCCACAGCATTACTGCTTTGCTTCTACCAGCTTGACGATGTCACCATTGTGCGACAAGCGGATGACTACATCTACTTCCCAGCCTCAGCCCAGGTGCGTGGAAAGCGCTCCAAGTGAAGAGTTTCTCAGTCTACAGTAAGGCGTGATTTATGGTGGGCTGAGCCTCCTCCAGGTCAGGAAGGGCGGCCGAGATCAGGGCCCTCTTCAGCTGCCAGCCCCCCAGGAGGAGAGCAGGGAGGAGAGGATGGAGGAGGGCGCCAGAGGGGGAAACAGAGGAGGCAGCCAGAGGAGAAGAAGGAAGAGGAAAAGGAGGAGCAGAGAGGAGGAGTTGGAACAAAAGCGGCCCCACCTGCCAGGCAGCATATGCTCTTGCACCACCCCCGGTCTCTCCAGCACTGCAGCGCAGGAGCAGGCAGCTGTGTCCACAGCCCCCGCACGCACGCACCACACTCCTCCTCTGCTCTCTCTCTCAATCTCTTATGGTACCTCCTCACCTCAACTTACAACTTAGAGAAATGCCTTTGTACCCCTTAAAAAATATATGTTTTCCTCACCAAATTCTGCTCGTCACTCATGTGTTCACTTGTCAAATTTGTATTTGTTGTTGCTCATTCGACACCTTTTGACACAGTCAAAACTTGGTGTTAGTGTGTGTCTGCTCTACAGGGTTAATGCCATTGTGCATATGTTTGTATGTGTCTGTGTGCGTTTAGTTGTGACAGATGGTTACAGACACAGTGACAGAACTGACTGGCACACACACAGGCATGGTGCATTATTCTGGTGCGGCTGTGGCGAGGCTTGTAAAGATAACTTGGTTGGCTCAGTTTGGGCCTGCAAGTTACTGTTTGTTATTGTTTATACATGTTTTGTTCTTTATTTCGCCTGTTTACTAGTTACCTGTTCATTTTTTCTTCTTCTTGCTTGCCACAACACCACAGTTTCCCCTTGGGCAGGGGTGTCAAACTCAAGTCCTCGAGGGTCGTTATCAGGCTTCCGCAGAGCTTGATAACAACCCATTCATTAGAATCAGGTGTGTTGGAGCAGGGAAAACATCGAAAAACCTTCAGGACAGCGGCCCTCGAGGATCTGGAGTTCGACACCCCTGCCCTTGGGTATCAATAAAGTGCCTGCCTGCCTACCTAAACATTCACAAGCCCACATGTACATATGTATACACACACTCATGAACATACCAACAATATGACTGAATTTGAAGAGTTATTCTTTCTTGTTGTCTGTTGCGGAGGGGGGAGGGCTGTTTTGAAGAGATGGGAAAGGATTATGTGTGTGTGTGGGTGTGGAGGGGGGTGCGCGTGGGGGGTAGGGGTTGCCACAAAGGAGGGAGTTGGTGGGGGGAGAGCATCAAGAGGAAAATATGCTGAGTGTAATTCCATTTCCATCTCAGCCAAGATGCTGGGTGTCACCAAGGGCAACTAGCTTAGCGCAAACTAAAGCCGAGACACAGACACAGGGCCTAATGGAGCGTCCAGGCCCAACTGACCCAGTACGGGAAGGAGGAGCGGGGTGTAGGAAGAGAGAAGAGAAGCAGACATGGTTGGAGGAAGAAGGGAAATGAGAGAGACACTAGCAGAGCGTTGTGGAACTCCGCGGAAACCTCAACTGCTCGCCTCAAGTGCGTCAGGACAGGCACAGAATCGCAAACTACAAGCTACTCCTTTTGTTCTTGAGGCATTCAATATTACAGTCTCTTGTCCACAGCATTGGGAGCCTTATTCAATTGTGCTCAAGGTAGTCAAACTGCCTGGATTCAGGACAGCTGTTGTGTGATGTTGTGTGGTGAATGTGATGAATGAATGCGATGACTGTGATGGCTTATGCTAGACCTCGGCTCACCTCGCTAAAATAGACATTTTATGAGTGTTACTTTCAGCAGCCAAGTACATTTACATGGTCCAGGAATGTGTCCAAGTGTTAGGGAACTGTTGTGTGTGTGTGTGTGTGTGTGTGACAAGTCTAAACAAACGCACAAAGACAGACTAAGGAACATCAACAAACATGTGAGTCTAATTATCGTGAGTTGAAATACCTTAATGCCAACTCTCGCCAGTTTGCTATAGTGTGCACTCTCTAACCCTACTCCTAGTTGACCTTAGCACAGTGGAACCACAGGGGCTGGGGAACCCCATTAATTACACACTGTCGTAATCAATCCAAGATAATGTTGTGGTAGAGAGGACCCTGCAAGCAGCGGTGAGGTGGTGATGGAGGTACCTGTCTGTAAAGCACAGAGAATAGCTTAGTTTGGAAGGACTGATCCAGACTCTGCCTTGACCTGACATCGACAATGGGGCTTGAACCCAGTGGGTTGAACACGGTGATGGGGCTTGCAGCCCCAAGGTCATGGGTTCAACATATACTGTGGCACACATTCTTTGCTGGAAGATGAGAGACTAATCATGCTATCAAGGCATCTCAGTGTCAAAATGTTCATGACGCCTCCAACGTCTACCACTAGCCCCCTGGTCCATAGAGCCTTCTTGTGGTACAGTAGGGGCAAACTTGAGGGCTCTGGACTAGCGTAGGGCTTCCTCTAACCTGATTGGGGTTCTGCCTCATGAGGATGGAAGTCTGAAATGTTTGTGTTCTCTGCAGTAGAGAGCCTACATGTCTGTCAGCAGATCAGCGTGAAGTTACTACATGTGTTTAAGTCTGTGAGCCTGTCCAGTGGCTCGTCCGGCAAGAAACCATCTTGAGCGCGAGTGTACGCAAACGCGCGTGCATTCACGCGAGCGCGTGCAAGGCCGCGTGTAACGGCGCACGAGTGCAGATGAGTGTGTGCTTGTCAGCATATGGGCCTTCTGATCTTATCAGTCAGGTTGGGCTCCAGTACCAGCTAGTCCAGCTGTTCCTGCCAGCCTGCATCCCGGTCGCTCCGCGCTCCAACAGGCCCAGATGTGCTCCGTCCGCAGGCACGCAGGCCCAGTCTGCCTGGTGTCTGGGCATCCTCCCCCCTGCCTAGGCCATCTTGGCCCAGCGCTGGCGGCTGCTCAGGAGAGCACAGCACCCCTGTAGAGGGAAAGCAAAAGCAGACGTCTGGAAGGTGTGTGGGTGTGCGGTGTGCTTGGAGACTGTCCCACCTCCGTGTCTCAGCTGTGCCTGTGTTTTTGTGGAATGAGGCTATGTTGATGGGTGCCATGTTTTTGTTTTTGGTTCAATAAGAAACGTTTCGTTTCATGTCTTATTTTCCATCTGGGGGCAGTTGGAGTGGGGGAGAGATGCATCTTTCCAACTGCTTCCATTTCAACTCCACCATCAGGGATCATCCCCACAATTTCTCTCCTCTCCCCTCCTCTTCTCCTTTTCTCCTCCATTCTCCTCTCTCATCCCACCTCTCTTCTCACTTCACTGCTCCTCTCCTCTCTTCGGTTTCCTTCTCATCTCTTCTCTCCCGTGCACTCCCCTCCTCTGCTCTCCTCCCTTTTCCTCTTCTCTCATCTCTCCTCCTCTCCCTCTCCCATCCTGCCCTGTCCTATCTTCCCCTTCCTTTTCCTCTCCCTTTTCTCTCCCCTCTTCTCCCCCCTTGCTCATCCTTGGCTCTCATCTCATCTCTCCCCTGCTCTCACCTCCTCTCCCCTATTCTCCCCCTCCTACTCTCTCCTCTCCTCCTCTCCTCCTCTCTACTTCTCTCCTGGTGTCGCCATGCAACGCTCTGTTGGCCAGTGATCATGGGAGCTGAGAATCTGAAGGAAGACATGATGAGCTTTGGGATGGCCCATATGGTGCCTAACGCCCATGCCGTGGTGTGTGCCAGCTGCAGCAGCTCTGCTGCCACTGTCAGCCCACTGCCAGGAAAGTCTGCTGCCTCTGTTAGCCCATAGCCAGGTCAGTGTGTTGCCTTTAACAGCCCACAACCAGGCCAGTCTACTGCCTCTAGCAGCCCACAACCAGGCCAGTCTGCTGTCTCTAGCAGCCCACAACCAGACCAGTCTGCTGCCTTTAACAGCCCACAACCAGGCCAGTCTGCTGCCTCTAGCAGCCCACAACCAGACCAGTCTGCTGCCTTTAACAGAGCACAATCAGCGTGCTGCCTCTGCCAGTCCACAGCCAGATCAGTGTGCTGCCTCCGTGATGTCTCCACAGTTAGATTGAGGAGGCAGGCTGTGGAAACCGTTCTTGGACCATGGAAATGCACGGACCTTGCAACTTTCCTCCAAGCTGCATGGAAATCGATTCCTGTGCTTGTCACCACAGATAGATGCCGAGGAAATAAAAAGGTGTAAACGCATGCGCTTCGTCGTCCTACATCACAACAGAGGCAGCAACGCGATTCACATCAAAATACGTAAAGCTACATTCAAATCAACTATCGGATGAACGATCTCCGAGAGATGGCTGACATGAATCGCAACGGATACGTTTGGCCTTGTTGGCACTGTTCACTGTGCTCTTCTCCCTTAGTCCTGTTCATCACATTTGCTCAGCCTTAACCCTAGACAATTAGCAAGGCCACATCAAAACACTGCTCTAATCCCTCAGATGAAGTGTTGGGGCCGAGCCAGGTTTAGTACCCACAGATCTGCTGGGGAAAGCCTTCATGTCCCTTAATGAATGTGACGTTCCCAGAGGCCATCACAATGTTGAATTAACACCCTGCTATACCGCGCTATTATTCAGCTGCAGCCTTCTTTGGGAAAAAAAGAACCCTTTTATAAAGCTCTACACAGTCAGAAAGACAGAACCTAATGTGGTGGATGAATCTTTTTAAATATACGCATTTCAACCCAAAAGCCCTTTGCGATTGTATAATCAATGTGTACCATGGTTCAGTTAAATGCACTGTAAGTATTAACGAAGCCTTGTTTTTGCCCGGAAAAGCTAAGTGTGAGCCTCGTAACTCAACCAGGAGGAATAAATTAAAGATGAAACGCCTTCTTATGTTTATAAGTGCAGCAACATTAGCATTTCCGCTCTCCATAAAGCATAACCTAGGCCGTAACTGCTCAAAGCCGGGTGGAAAGTCCCTTTTACAATACAATTATGTATTTCCCTTCAAGGGCCATTTCTACCCCACATACAGATCCAGTCATACCACACTTGTTACTACTAATACCACACACAGATTCATTCTTACGACACACATCAATTCCACTCACAAAGCCTGGCAACACATACCCAAAGAAGCACACTGTTATACACCATACACTATGAATGTTATTGTTCGAGTATTTACACATATGCGCGTTACAATAACATGGAACTATAGATATTCATACAAACACACACACACACAGACACTCATAGCATTATTCTCTCTACTGATGCTTGTCATTTTGACATCCATTTGAGTTTAAAGCTGCCTGACACAGTTGTGACAGAATGTTGACTAACCCTGAATCACAGAGCCTGAGGAGGCGTATGTGTGACTGTGTGTGTGTGTGTGTGTGTGTGTGTGTGTTGGCATAAGGGGTAATGTGCATGCTTGTGTGTTGACATAATTGTAGTGTATGTGTGTTAGCATGTTGAGCAGTGCTTGTGTGTATGTGTTGGCATGAAGCTTGTGTGTGCGTGTTGAGTGGTGTGTGTGTTGGCATGGGGGTAGTGTGTGTGTTGACATGAGGAGTGGTGTGTGTGGGCATCGGCATGGGGAGTCATTCGTGTGTGTGCTGACATGAGGATTAGTGTGTGTTGACATGAAGAGTAGCGGTTGTGTGTTTGCGTACAGGCATGAAGAGCGCTGCGTGCGTGCGCGCGTGCGTCCGCGCGCGTACTGACATAAGGCAAGTGTGTAGACGTGTCTCAGAACGAAGGCCCGCGTTCGTCTCTTCCTGCTCAAGCGGGCGTGCGTGTCCATACGGAAGTGTGTGTGTGTGTGACGTGTGTTTGTGAAGCTACATTCCAGAGTGGGAGGCTGAGTGTGGTCACTGGCAAGCAGCAGAGTAATTACCAGATCAGCTGCACTAAAAAAGCAGTCAGAATGTTCTGTGACCTACCAGGCTCTAATCTGCATAGTGAAGTATGGCTTCATAACTATAAATTGCTGACTTAATTAAAAGCGGAGACCTTTCTGTCATTTAATTACAGGGAGAAAAGGTTATTGCTTAAACGCAATTTTCCAAATGTGATTTCTTAACAGTTATTAACTGCTTCCCCATCATTTATTGTTTCAGATTTTTCAATTTAGAAATGGCTGCTGACAGAAGTAATGGCTCGGCTGGAGGGGGGGAAAAACGAAGAAAAAAACCTTGTGTCCTGATCGTCTGCGCGGTCGACCGCGGCCATTTGTTTCTTACAAGTAGAGTAGACAGGGGAGACAGGGGGGAGATGGGGAGAGGATGGGAGAAGAAGGGGGACACAGGGAGAGGAGGGGGACGGAAGATGTGGAGATATTGGGGGAGATGCGGGGCAGGATGGGAAGGAGAAGGGGGAGAGAGGGAGAGAAGGGTGGAGGATAGGAGGAAGCGGTTGGGATGCTGGGCGATAGGGGGGAGGATGGGAGGGGAAGGGGGAGACAAGGAGGGGGGGGGGGGGGGGGAAGCTTGAAAATGTCAGCAAGGGCCCAGTGTGATTGCCTCCGTTTTACTGTAGCGATTAAAAGGAGAAGTGAGAAGATGAGAAGTTCATTAACATGGCTGGACGCAGGCAGAAGCCCCCCCCCTCCCCCCCCTCCATTTCAGAAGACAGCTGGGGGACTATTTTGTGTGTTGCCATTCAGGAGCTAGCGCAACAAATGCAAACAGCAGAAAATTTCTCTAGTGGCTTATCGTTTAATCAATTTATTTGAATCTCAAATGAAATACCGGCTTCCTCAATTTGTTGTTGTACAAAGATTATTAACGAAAATATAGCTTTTCTAGTAAAGACATTTTTTACATTAATTTTGATTTGATTGTTTTCCTGCTTTTAAAAACTGGCCGTATGGCCAGTGAGGAGGCTCAGTTTCAAAGAGAGGGGCTTTGGCCCCCCATCTGGAAGTGCCACTGGAGAAGAGGACAGAGCAGTAGAAAAGAGGGGAGAAGAGAACATAAAAGGAGAAGAGAAGATCGAAGGCTTCCCAGGCCCGACCCTCCTATCCTGGGCATCGGATCAGCTACAGCAGGGTGATGGATCCATGGTGGAGGTAGATTTACACAGAGTCATAAACACGTCCTCTCAGCCTGACCCCTGACCCCTTCACAATCCTGCCGCTAGCCTCATTAAAACCTTTATAGCCCAGATTACATTAAATTCACTCAATTTAATCAACATTCACACTCCTTAAATATGAGAGCTTTTAAATCAAATTGGATTATTACGGTAATCTTCTTATTGAGTTTTTCAATAAGGACTTCGGCGGCACTTTCCTTACGGCTGGGGTTAGTATATAGTACGGACTCTGTAAAGAACAGACCCTGGCAATGTATCAAGAAAAGTCTAACCAGGCCTTTTGGAGGCTGGATTGGAGACTAGGTTAGAGGCTGGGCTGGAGGAAGATGCTTGGGGCTGGGAGGCCAGAGCAGGAGGCTGGAAGCTGGGTTGAAAGCTGGGATGTTGGGCTAGTGGGCTTGAGGCGGGGCTGGAGGGTGGGTTGGAGACTGAGGACTGGGCAGAAGAGGCCTCAGAGTCTGCTACACTGTGATGCGTTGCTCTGGCTCTGTCATTTACACTGTCCCCACCACAGTCACTGCCCACAGGGATAACACACGTAGATAGACACAAGAACGCATGTACGCACGCACGCAGGCACACACGCACACAGACATACAAACACACGCACGCACACGCGCACAGACCCACACATACCCACATCGGCCGCATGAAGGCACACGCACGCACGCACGCACACACACACACACACACACACACACACATACACACACACACACACACACACTCTCCCACCTCTGAGATCCTCCTGTTGTGAGGGAGACATTTATCCAGCCTGCTAACACTGTGTCAGAGGCGCCATTGTCTCCCGTCAACCTCTTAATTACGGGTTCTGATAGTTAGATTTCCTTCATCCCTGCTGGCAGCTCACCCTCTCTCTGAACTCCAAGGTGATTAGCAACGTTTTATGTCCTATCATTTCTCTGTTTGACAGGCTCTGCCAGTGAGCTGAATGAGATGAAGGGGGGGGGGAGAGATAGGCATGAATAAAATTAAAACAGTTTAAGATTATACAGTGTTTTAATTACCTGAGGTATAGTCACCTAAAGGGGGTGGGGGCATTTTGGAAGCTTCCTTACTCTTATTATGAGAATTTCTCTTATCATAGAAATGGTGCTGAAACCGCTCTTTCTCCGCACCCCAAAACAGCAGTCTCACAAATACTTTGTGTTTATATCAACATTAGCTTACATGATAGATACCATGAGCTGAAAGAAGGTTTGCTGCACCTGCACATACACAAACTCCTGAATATGTTTCATTCTCTATCATGAGACCAAGCGTGTTCTAAGCCCAAATCTAAGCAAGGCTGGCCTTCGTGCCACAACCTGTATAGCGACTCCAGCCCTCCCAATGGACTCGCTGTGTATGCGTGTTAGTGTGTGTGCGTGCGCGAGTGTGTGTAAGTAAACTGTATTTCAGAGCAGTATGACCTTGACGGCAGCAGGGCAGTGAGCTGTAAAGGGCTGTGACCAGGCCCAAAGGAACTGTACTGACTCAGGCAAGATGTTTAGATCCATAGTGGTTGGAACATTTAGCCCTGAACCTGTCCTTTCTAAGCGTGTGTAGATGTGTGTGTGTGAGTGTATATGTGTGTGTGTGGGGGGGGGGGGCTGGATTGCGTGGCAAAGAGTCCTCTCCTACGAGGGTTAGTGCAGGTATGCTCAGTCAATATTTATAAAGCTATAAAAAAACTGCTTCTGAATTTCTGCTATGATGGTGCTGGAGCGGCGTTACTGCTGTTCAGCAGTCCAGGAACAGGCCAGCTTAAACTAGACATGCTGGAAACATTTGGTCGGTTCCAAAAGACTATTCTGAACCCTGCCCGCTGTTCGAAAGTTTGATGCGTTTCAGCGTTACATGACCGAAGGGGGGACTCGGGTTTGAAAGTGGGGAGGAAAAAACCGCAGTCAAGAGAAGACTGATGGTGGAAGAAAGTGGAGTGCAATTATGATAATAATAATCAAATCATGATGGGTTTAGTGTTAACGGATAGTCCTCATTACAGCTCCTATCAGAGACCCCAGAGCTGAGGAGTAGACTAATATTCACATGTCCATCTCTCCTATTCTCTCCTCTCATCCTTCTCTCTCTGATGTCTCATGTCGGCCCTGAGCAGCAACACATGAGTTATTCGCTTGGCGCGGGCTAATTAGAATTATCTTTAATTCGCAGGATTACAATTAATAGCTTACTGCAGGTCAGTGATTAAGACTCACCTGATAATGACCCAGAGCTCCTACCCATCGCAGCAGGAGGGTGGATGACAGCTCTTTACCTCAGTCTCTCATCTCTCCTCAGCCCTTATGTGGACCGCCTCCCCCACCACAAGCGCCGCCACCACCCCTCCGCTCCACCAACACAATAGCAGACTACTGTTCCCCCCCGTAATTAAAGTCCATTCAGGGAAATTGCCGTCATCTAATTACTAGGTAGTTGTCAGCATTTGTTATAGCCGTGAACATGCCTTGTCTCGTCTGAGAGGCCTGGACACTGAGGAGCCGACGCTGTCGACGCAAACACGGCAGGGAGAAGAGAGCGCCGAGCGCCAGGGGTCAAGGGTCAAGCGGTTGCTATTCTATCCTTCGCTCCGAAGACGCCCGCTAGTCGTCTTTACATCTCGGAGAAGAGAAAATGACACGGTGCAGCCTTTGATTGAATTAAATTCTTGCGTCGATGAAAAAGGTGAACGTTAACCTTTGAGACGAGCGGGAAAAAGGCGCCCGCCTTTGTTTAAGTTGGGGGGCTGTGTATCCTGGTTGGAAATACGCGCAGGTACACTGTTTTCAACTATACAAAATGAATTAATAGATTACGCACACCCTCTTCTCCACTGGGAAAGAAAAGGATGACTTTATACAACCTTACATTGGGGATGCATCTCTATATGAGTGGAACAACAACAGCATAGAGCTTTGGAAGGTGACTGTATGTTTCCAACAAATGTGCCAAGGTTTTCTGCACTACTCGGAAGGTCATGCCAAAAAGGTTTGGGGCGCTTAAGTGCTCTTTGGTACCATGGACCGAGTGGTGACTTCTTAGACCACTCAGCGTGTGTGCTTGCGTGTCAGTACGCATGTCGGTGCGTGCGTGTGTGTGCATGTGTGTGTGTGCGTGTGCATTGAGGAGAGATGTGAATTTTGGCTTCAGCATACGGTTATCTTTTACAAACGCTTCTCAGTTTAAGATGAGTATCTAATTATTCAAGCAGGCTAATTTAATGACCATGGACTGGTTTTTATTACAGTGTCTACGTAAATCAAACCGTTCCAATAAAAAATTACAGACGGTCTGAGGAGCGAGATAATGTAATAAATTCTATTTTAATTTGAATATTAATATTTGAATGCGGCAGCCTTTGCATCGGGCAGTGTCTCTCACATTATCAGGATTCGGGGATAATTTTGTTGATGGGACTTTAAACCTTGGAGCGTGGGAGAGGGGGGAGAACGAGGGGGCGAGTAGGGGACAGGGGGGCGAGAGGAGGGGGAGGAGAGGGGTAGGAGGGCAGCGAGGAAGGGTGAGGGAGAGCATTGGGGGGAAAGACGGGGACAGAAGGAGGACCGGGGAGAGGAGAAGCCCAAGGAGGAGTCACAATCGGAGCGGAAGTGGGAGGTCTCGGACGCTCCTGCACGAACCAGTGCTGCTGAGAGTATGCCAGGGATGACTAATGGTGTGTTGAGAGGGGGTTGACTGAACCAGGCTAGGGGGCGAGGTCGACGGGGTCGACATTAGAAAGGCGGCGAGACCAGGGTGAGTGAGAATGAGCGTGATCTGGTGGTTACAGGAGGACGGCACTTTGGCCATCAGCAAGGTGCAACAGTCCACCACGGTGTTTACAATGATCGGGAATATCACGAAAATAGGGGGGGGGGGGGGATGAAGTCGCACCCTACGGGACAGAACGTAATACACACAAAAGCCCTTTACCAAACTGCGTTTAGGAGTCAACTGGAAATGTAGAGAGTATTGCGTAAGACTACACGATATCTGTAACCCCCAGGTTTGTTAGATTACGGAAAGGTTTACCATGCGGTCACATTAAGCCTCGGTGATCGGTTGTCTCTTGTATTCGAGCCTAGAGTAGTACTCGAAGATGGGAGCAGGCATCTGGGGCCGCATCGGGTGCTCGGATGGGGGGCGTGAGTCTTTGCCTGGCCCCAACAAGGGCGGGGTAGTAACATTTGCGGAGGACATCTCTCACAATAATGGTAGACTAAGAGAAAAAGTGCTGGCCACTGCGGATATTCTGCAGGAAGGCGGGGAGGTATGGCCTCGGCGCTGCACCAGCTGTCCATCAGCGGAAGAAGAACTGGGCCTGCCACAGGAAGTCATGCGCAGGTAAAAACATTCGGGTTGGAGCTTTCTGAACTATCACAACACGCACGTGAACAGCAATTCCCACTGGCCCTCCCCCACTCTGTTCTCTCTCTCTGCTCCCCTTCACGCTCTCTCTCTCTTTTCCTTCTGCTGTCTCTCCCCTCACCTACAGCTGTCTCTCCCCTACCCCTCACCTCCCTCTCTCTCCCCCTCTGTCTCCTTCTCTCCTTATCCCCCTCTGTGTATACTTTCATCTTCGCTCTCCCTCTCTTTTCTCTCTCTCAGCGCCACCTACAAGCCTTTCATTCACCATGCCTTTCTCCATTACTAAGATGACATAACTAATTTGCCGTTGAAAAATGAAGAATGAATTACTTGTGAGATATCACACTATTACAGACCGTATGTAAAGACATGAATCAAACGCGAGAGGTGTTGAGGTTATGAAGACATAAATGTAATGCGGTGCGGAACTTGATGATACATTAACCTTAATCTTGTTGATTTGCATTTCCTCAAGTGCGTGAAAGACGGCCGGCTTTGAAGCAGGGACGTTTTATTTCTGCTGGACCCCCTTGTGTAAAATACAAGCACTTTCACAACCGCCAATTAAAGTAATGCCTTTCCTCCGAGATCATTTGCACGTAGCCAAAGCCACCTTTCGTTCAGATGCTATTGGTTGATCGTCAAGCCTGACAGCAGGAGTAGGACAACTGCCTGCGGGTTTCTGTGGGTCTGTCCCTCGACCAGGACCAAACTACCACCTCCACACAGTCAAACCCTCACCTGTAACCATAGAGTCGTGCCTTGAGTGTGCTGACATAGTGTTAAGTAAACAGAACCCAAACACTGGTAATGGAGTGACTTAGTTCAAGACTGAAAAGTTATTTGAAGGGTGCTTTGTAAATCACAACCCAGTTTGAATATGTATGATTTTTGAAATGTGAATTACAAGTGGATGGCCCTAATTATCCATGTTCAAATATCTGTTCCCCTTTGGGCATTGAACAGAAGAAAAAAAGTCTGTTTCATTTCTTTACCAAAGCAGTTTCCATCTCATTGGTCAGAGAACTGTTGCCCCTGGAGACCCAGTGTTAGTCACAGAGACTGACAGGATGTACGGTACACTCACTTCCTCCCCACAGAAATCCCTCAACGCCATTGGCTCTGGCTCTGATTCCAGTTGTGTCTTTCATAAAAGATGCCAGGGAGGATTTCAAAGACAGACAGTCCTGTTAGCCTGAAAATCACATGGGGATCTTACCTTGATACCCTGCTTAGATTCACTTTCGCATATTCAGCCAGAACCTTTCATGTACGCTGATGAATATCTCAGTTAGAGAAGACAGTATGCCCTTTGACCTTCTTATATTCTCTTCATGTCACTGGAGATTGTTTTCCGGAGAAGTTGGTTGAAAGTAGGAGGCTCAAAGCGTAGAATGTTGGGGGTATTGTGTTTGTGTGTGAGTGTGTTTCATAGAAAGAAGGGAGCACATCCTTCCATCAATTATTTAGGATGCATCCGGAAAGGTCACAACTCCCCCTCACGAGTGGCCTCCCAGTCTGCAGTGCTCCAGCACCCCTACTGGCCCAGAGAGGTACTACAGGCGGGCACAAGCGTGAATGACAGGGTTAGCCGCCCAAACGCCCCTGTCGTCTTGCATCATGAATCTCTGTCCGCCCATTAGCCAACCCTGCAGCTCCCTCCCCTGATAGCTACACCATCGGGGCCATATATTTTAATTCGGGCACTGTAAACCCGGTGAGTGCTTAATTAAGTTTAAGCATCTTTTCCAGAGAAGAAAGCCAATTTGGGGGATACGGACGGTAGATGGAACCCTGATTCCAAATCAAACAGTTTTTCCCATTTTAATTCTGCAGGGCAGCCCCATTCAGAGTCTGATTAACACAGAGAATGAATGTGTTTGCTAGAATTCACTCCTCCCTCCCTCCGTCCCTCCATCTCTCTTGGGAAATCAGTATGCATATGCACACAGTATGATTAGCACAACTATTGTTTTAGTTCAACAATATCATTTAATGGGGTTTAAACAGACAAAACAGGAGCGGCTCCATTAATTTGACTTTCTTTCTCCTGGCAGATTCGTTTGTTTTCAGAATAGAGCCATATGCAAATCATGTCTGCAAATATTGAAGAAAAATCATTCTACTGTAATTACAGTCGGTCATATTTCAACCCATGAGAAGAAACTATTTCATCTTTAGTCATTTAGTGTATGTATCTTAAACCACGCGTCTTGTAATCCGTTAATTTTTTATCTATCAATATATATATATATATATATATATATATATATATATATATATATATATATATCAATAAAAGTAAGTTTATTGATACATTCATTTCTAATTGCAGACAACGTGTGTACGTAAATGTGTTTACATGCCGATGTGCTTCTATGGGTTTTTATACCTGAGTGTGTACCTGTGTGTCTGTTATTGTTTATGCACGGTATATGAGTGTGTGTGTGTGTGTGTGTGTGTGTAAGCAAAGATCACCAAGCTTGCGGAAAATAAATGGGTCTGATGTTTAATTAAGAGAGCAAGCCAAACATTTCTATTAGATCTGGCATGGAAATGAGCCTGGGGATCTGATGCTCTCTAGAGACAACCCCTCCGCCCCCCTCCCCTCCTCCTCTCCCCTCCTGCCCCCTCTCCTCTCTTCCCCCCTCTCCTCTCCTCTCCTCTTCTCTTCCTTTCTTTCCTCTCGCTTTCTCTCCCCTCTTCTCTTTACCTCTCCTCTCCCCTCCCATCCTCTCCGCTCCTTTTGAAGTAAAGGCCTCTGGCGCAAATTAGGTTAACGCCTGGAGGCTCTCTCTCTCTCTCGCTCTCCACCCCACTCCCCTCTATTCTCCCAGCATCCCCGTAAGTCAGGTTCCCATAGGGAAGTAAAGATGGATGGATGGATGGAAGCTCCTAGCTTCACCCACCCCCACCTCTTCCCCAGGAGTGCTGCCCTCAAACTGTGATCTTATCTCACATGATGTTAACAGATGTAATCCCATTATACACACTCTCTATCCCCTTCTGTCTCTCTTGCCTCCTCTCTAACCATCGCTCGCCCTCTTTCTCCCTCCATGTCTCTCTACCATCTTTCCTTCTCTTTGTCTCAGTATTTCTGTCTTTGAACCCAGTGTGCCACAATAATGCAATGTTCTATCTCACTGAGCTAGGTATTATCATGGTGGAGCACACACACACACACACACACACACACACACACACACACACACACACACACACACACACACACACACACACACACACACACACTGTGACCATTCAGATGAGATTACAATATGTTATGTGCGTATTATGCAGCCCTCCAAGTTATATTTAGCAGAGAAAACGACTTTCTTTAATAACCAGGAAGCCATTAGCATCCAGAATAGGCTAAACCTATTGACCTTTAGATTAAGCAAACCTGATGTCATTAGAGTGATGGGGCATAAGCCCTGCGGTACCAATAGAAGATCAGCTCGCTCTCACTTCCACATCCTGATAGATTGTCACAGGTTATTGGGAGTTTACAGTACCTGCGGTTTCAAAACATTAATTGGAAACATTGAATATTCACAGATGTCTGACGTTTCTTTGACACAACAATATCTATCTATAAACAGCCTATAGGTCAGGGTTAGAGGTGCAGTCAGGGTTAAAGGTAGGGTCTGGGTTAGAGGTAGGGTCAGAATTAGAGGTATGGTCAGGGTTAGAGGTAGGGTCAGAGTTAGAGGTAGGGTCAGGGTTAGAGGTAGGGTCAGAGTTAGAGCTAGGGTCAGAGTTAGGGGTAGGGTCAGAGTTAGGGTCAGAGTTAGGGGCCAGGGTCAGAGTTAGAGGTAGGGTAAGTTAGAGGTAGGGTCAGAGTTAGAGAAGGGTCAGAGTTAGAGAAGGGTCAGAGTTAGAGAAGGGTCAGAGTTAGAGAAGGGTCAGGGTTAGAGGTAGGTTCAGAGTTAGAGAAGGGTCAGAGTTAGAGAAGGGTCAGGGTTAGAGAAGGGTCAGGGTTAGAGGTAGGTTCAGTGTGTAATAATAACAGTGTAGGTGGATTATTTTGGTTTTTAGAGAGAAAGAACTAGACCAAAGCTTCCACAGAGAAGAACATTTACAAAGCAACATTTGTTAACTTCCATGCCGCCCCCCCCCCACACACACACATACACACCAACACTCCCCATGTACATTTGAAATAGAGATAAATCGAGTTGAGGTCTCCAAAGCAATCAGAAATGTATTTTCCATATCTGGGTAATTGAATTGTGTACAAGCTGCGAGTTAATGAGGTCATCGTCTCTCCAGCGATGACAGGGAAGCACAAATAATGATCTTTCCCTTTTGCCTTATGTTGCAATTAATCTGAACCATGAGCAACCCCCTCCCTCATGTCCCCCCTCCCCATACCTCCGTCACTGTCCCCCCATCACTATCCTCCGCTCCCTCATCACTATCCTCCACCTATCACTATCCTCCCGCCCCCCACACCAATCTCCACCCCAACCCCTCCACTTCAATCAATATCTTCTCCCCACCTACATAATCACGTACACTTCCCCCACATTCATCGCTGTCCTCCACCCTCCCCCATCAATATGCTCCCCACACCCCATCACCATCCTCCCGTCCCTCCATCGTATCTCCCAAACTCCATCACCACCCCCCCCACACCTCCATCACTATCCTTCCCCCACCAAACTCCACCCCGACCCCTCCTCTTCCATCACTATCCCCCCCCCCACCACTCCACTTCCTCCATCCATCACTGTCCTCCACCCACATCCATCACAGTCCTCCACCCACATCCATCACTATCCTCCACCCACATCCATCACTATCCTCCCCCTGCTCCCACTCACCCAGCCCCAGCCTACCGTTCCGGGCCCCTGCTCCCTCCTTATCACCTCCCGTCCACTCCTCCTCATCAGGGACCTCGTGGTTAAGGTTGAAGAGGATTGACAGGCGATTGATGTGGTGGTGGTCTTGGGAGTCTGGTGGGCTTCGGAGGGACTAAGATATCTGGGGAGGGAGGAGGGGGTTCAACTATGGGTGGTGTGTGGGTGCGTGGGGGGCAGATAGAGACAGGGGAGGTAATCATGAACCTACAGCTGTTACAGGGCCCAGGAGCCTCCAGGTGAGAGTCACCTGAGATTTCACACGCTGGCACTCTGAGATGGGGGAGGGAGGGGGGAGCGGAAGGGGCTGACAACTGGGCATCTGGCTCCAGGAGCAGGATGAGTACGCAGCGTGGATGGGGGCGGTGTGTGCGCGTGCACGGTGTGTGTGTGTGTGTGTTGCGCGTCTAGGAACAGGAGGTGGGGGAGAGAGAGCACTGAGGTAAGGAGGTGGAGAGGGAGATGTCTGCATTGTGTCCATGGCAGCAGGTAGGTCTGTGACATGCAGGAACAAGTCCTCCAAGCTAGGGGGGTGTCTCCCTGCCACCAGGGTCATATTCTCCCTGCGGATAGGCTTCTTTGCTTGTGTCAGTATGTTTGTGTGCGTGTGTTTGTGTGTGTGTGCAGTCTCTGTAGGGCTGGGTCTGTAACTGTGTGTAGGCCAACAAATGAACAAATAGGCCCCCAACTTGAGCACCTGTTTTGCAGAAGTGAGTATCAGGTTCCAGGAGACTGTAGGAGCGCTTACCTCATCACCAAGAGAAGGAGGAGGGGAGGGGGGCACCCCAATACCTTGTCCTCATCTGAGGGGGGAGGGGCACCCCACTGGGGCCCATTGTGCCAGCAAATGTGTTCTGCTATTTAACCTGTCAATCATGGCTGGTTTCCATGGCGCTAGAAATTAACAAGTGGATCACCCTTGATGGGGTTATAGGAGCTGATCTGCTGCTAGACATGATCTCAGTCGTCCTCCCTGTCAGATCCATCAGGCCCAGGCAAAGGGGAGAGGCGTGTGCGTGTGTCTGTGCATGAGTGTGAGTCTGTGTTTTTGAACGTGAGTGTGGCTACGTGTGTGTCTGTGTATGTCCGCCCTTGTGAGCCTATCCTCCATAGCTCTGTTTGTGTCAACCCTCAACTCACTCACATCAATGCTCCACTCAGAAGACTCGCTAATGTCCTTACCAGGACACGTTGTGCAGTGACTGAATGTTGTTGATGCTGTATGTTAGTAGGAAAACGCAAATAAAAATACACTACACTGCGCTGATACAAGTATATCATCATATAGAAGTATTCACAGCTCTTACCTATTTGCACATATTACTGAATATCAAATCAAACATGTACATTTTGTTTGGCATGGTATTTTAAAACATACAAACTCATTGTAAGGTTCCTTCGGTAACATGGCGTGAATTAAAACAACATTTAAAAATGCGAAATTGATTGTATTACATTGTTTGTATGAAAATATAGCCTATAACAAGTAACATATCTGTGCTGTGGAAGCTCCGTTTACACAGAAGAAATTGCCCTGACAAACACCTTGACCTTATCATTGGCCACTACCAGTGAACCGTGAAAGTGTAACTAAAACAATTTAGACTTTGCCAACCCCTTCATATTTTCAGAAAACGCTTTCTGTTAAAGAGATTTGGGTGTGGGATTTTCACATGAATATTCAGTTGTGCGGCACATGAATGCCTAAAGTGACACTTTCCAACACTCAGTTATGTTAATGATCCTAGCTAACTGCTTCCAAAGGGAAACAACGAAAACTGAGTCTGTAAAATCGAATGTGCAGCTGACAGCTCTTTGGGTGTTGACAATTTTCTTTTCCAGATGTAAACGTTTTTGTAATCCTAATATCATCTCTCTCCAGTCATTACTGTATTCCAGCGAGAAGTCGAACAAGCAGATAGGTATTAAGTTTTGACAGACAAATCCGATATGATGTTGCTATACCATGGGAGTATGCGGAAAATCGAGTCCCATTACCGCAAAAAAAAAAAAAGGAGTTAAAAAGTAGGTTCAGCCTAAATGTTTCTGCCTAAAGATGATTCATACTTTATAATTCACATTATTTTCTATAATACTCGTTACTATATATGGGATCACTGTTTATTGTGTGATAACATGTTTGGTATCACTCATTTGCCACCATGTCCAATAAGAAAATAATTGATTATGAATAAACAAGTTGACAAAGCACTTTTATTGATGTGGCCGATAATGCATGATATATATATGGTTTAATTCCAGTTGTGGATTAATCAGTGAATGTTAAGGACATGACATCTACAGGCCTTGTCAGAATGTTAGTAAACAAAAGGCGCCAAGATATTTCCACTGACCTAAAGAGATCTAGCCCGCTACTGTAAGCATAGCTACAAAGTTTTGGGAAGTTGAGAGGATGATGAAAACGTGTTGTTTTTGCGTCTTTAGATAAACACAAAAGGTGTAGGGATTTATCGATGTCCTTCCAAAAAAATATATAAAATGTATCCAGTGGAACCAGTCAGTTGGTGAAGACGTTAAAGCGAGAGGGCGCCAGAAGTACTAAGGTCCTTAGATAGGACAAGATAGCAAAACCTCCTGATGGCGGAGTAATTTAGCCGCTTCTAACGGGGCAGACTGTGTTCTTCCATCATCGTGTTTTAGGAAGACATTTTCCTCACGGGTATTGAATAAATTTTTTTGTTTTGGTTGTCTTTTAATAATAGTTATTTAGCTAATCACAATAGCGAGCCTGCTAGCTAACGTCAGCTCTAGTTTTGATTGCGCTAATGTTAGCTAGCTTTTCTCTTGCTGTAAAGTCACACAGCTACAGTTACAAATGATGAAACGTGAACTGTCCAACTCGATTAAAATAAAATGTAGCCTACAGAGGGAACATGTTCTACAATCAAGAACTAGGCCCAGGCTAACAAACAGTAGTGTTGTAAAGCTTGCTTTGGAAGGCCTCACTAGAATTCCCCAGTGTCCAAATGTAAGTTGTAAATATTTGGTAAAATACAGTCAGTTAGTTAGTGTGTTATTCAAAAAACAATTTGACTCAATCTAGGGTTAGAAACAGTTGGTGGCTATAACCATTCAAAATAGAAAACTAATTTACCCAAGTACCATTTTTAGAGACTCTTTCTCTTCCAGTGGGATACATTTATCCCACATTTTCTAAAAAAGTTGTCAGCTGTGATCTTCGGCAGAATGTTGAGTCCATGGTGCGACAGTGCGGAATATATGATTCCACCTCCTATTACAGAATGTTATAATAAAGCATGGCATGCTGTAGCTTTTACAAAGCACAGGAGGAACTCCCAACCTGACTTCCTGGCCAGAGTCCTAAGCCAGTTTCCTGACGGCGGCCAAGAAGCGTCCAGTCAGTCTTTTGGAAGCCGAAGACGGCCCCTAGGACATCGGTCAGTGTCTCCAGGGTGCTGGGCAGTGCAGCTCCTAAACGCTACGGTGGCTGAGGAGGGACAAATGCAGGAGTGTGACGAGATATGGAGGAGGAAGAGCTAGGCTAATCACTTCAGATCAGTTCAAGAGTTAGGCGTTCCGTTGATAACTATCTGTGATTTTTAGTCAGCCTGTCCAACCTCAGTCCTCTACGCAGCAGTGCGTTCGTGACACTGGGGCCTGGGGAGCAGTGGTGCACCATGTGACCCAGGGCCAGGTTTGGCTGCCTGGCGGATGAAGGTGTTGGACTCTTTGAGGAGCACGCAGGCCTTCCCCTCCACCTCGCTGTCCATGGCCGTCTGGAGGTGGACGTACATGTCACCTAGGGTTGCCATGGCCACCATGGACGCGGCCAAGCGAAGGTTTGTCACCTGGAGGACAACCATACAGGTCAATATGGATTGACAGCCCAAAACGTGTTGTCATACTAGCACATACACACGTCCCCGATCTCACTATGGCAATCTAGTTCACTGCATGTTTACCTCCTGTGTAATAGCCATGCAGGCGCTACAGAGTTAAGCTTTGAGAGTCTCTCCAGGATTTTAAATCACAGCTCGCATGGCATCTTCTCCCTGTTTTACTTTCAATGGAAGCCATAGAAATAGTCAAATGAGCAACAGTTCTGTTGTACCGATATTGAAAAGTTGAATCAACCTTCTCACAAGTGATCTTGCTGTAGGTTCGAAGTGATGTCTGTGAATCAGATCTTTGTATTCATTGCTGCAGGTCTGCTCTATACCAACACTCACCTTCTGAGCTGAGCGTATTGAATGCCTGAGCCACTGTCTCTTCTGAGTTTGTCAGCTTTCTGACCTGCTTTTCATTCTGCACAATCTGCATCACAGACTGAGTGGCTGTCTGCCTCACTATGGCTTGAAATGGTGCATGCTGTTTACTGGCTTTCCCTATTTGTCTAACCTTCATCTAATCATGAGAAAAGCTGCATTTCATTACTGAATGAATAGTGTATCCACACGGAATTTGACAGGCCTCCTTTTGTTGCATGTGCCATTGTGCTATGAATATAAATAGGGATTGAAAAGAATATCATTGCCAGGGTGTGAACCCCAAAACGTGTGTGAAGGTATTTATTCACCTGGAGCTAGATTGACTGTGTGTGTATCCCTGTCATTCCAGCTCTATGGAAATGGTTCTATCACTGTGTGTACGCTGCAGTTTGCCACATCTGTGAGAGGCTGACCTGACTTGAGTGCATCCTTGGGTACGTTCCGACTCTTGGCCCGAGACCCTTTGCCCCTCGGCTTGGCAGGAGCTGGAGGTTGAGAGGTAGGAGGAGCCGGCACAGGAAGGCACTCCTCCACAGGTGTGCTGACCTCTACATAGGACATCAACTCAGCTGGAGTCTCCGTGTCCACTGAGCTCAGACTGCTTAGACAGCTGAAGATGGTTTCTCTCTGGTTCATGACTGAGCTCAGGCTGCTCGGCATGTCGCTAGCCACCTTTCAGGACGGCCCCCACCTCCTCTTCTTCCTCCTCTTCGCCAGCGCACGTGGGGCAGCAGCGTCGCCGTCAACGCGGCTCTTGTTTTTGCTCTCTTCGGAGAGCGCAGAGAGAAATCTAGGAAGTGCGCGCGCGAACTACATCCTGGCTTGCGGGAGAGATGCTTCCAACAGCAAGCGTGGTCCATCATTACCAGGTTGAGGGGTCGCCGGCCCTGGAGGGCTAATCTGGGGAGAAGCACCGTCTCTGGAGCAGCTCCCACACAGTACAGGGTGATCCCTCTGCTGTGCTTGCCTGCCAGCCATGGCCTCCTCCTTCTCAGCTCTCGGCATCTGCAGAGACCTGGACGAGCTCAGAGAACCATGCTGAGCCTTTGGCTTTGCACTGCTCTCCACACAGACCTGCAAAAAAAATGGGAACAGGGTTGGACTGAATCAGTGAAATGGATGAAGCACAATGATGCATACATGAAGGAAAGGACTGTGTACAGTCAGAGCAAGCTAACCTAAAATAACTAACTATAGTAAATCGTACTAATCACAATACTTCCATAACGATTACAGTTTTCCTGGTGATCGTGAAAGAAAGTTTTGCCTTCTGAAACCCTTGAGGTCATCTTTCATAGAGGACCCCTCCTGGACTTTATCCAGGTTTTCTTCAAGCCATTGATAAGCCATCGTTTGAAATGAGTTTCCTCCTTTAAGGTGTATCATCAAGTGAAGTCATGTGAAGTTTGTCAGTCAAATGACCTACATGTAATGACATCACTGTCCTATTACAACATTATCACAAAGGTGTCTGCAAGCCCTTTCTTTTGTCCATAGAAACGAGTACATAATATGGCACAGTATGATACTAGCCTACATCAAAAAGTATTGAGAGAAGGCATTTAAATACAAGTGCTGGTTTGAATCTATGTGGGCAACAGACTTATGGAACTGATATAGTACACCAATTGAATCCTCCTAATACAGTTACCACAAACTAGACTATTGAGGTGCGCAAACACAGTTACATTCATTAAGTACCTTAACCCTGAGTACCTATGCTCTACTCTCCTGTCACCACCTCTCCATTCATCTCTGATTCCCCTCAATATCTCAACCCAATCCCTGTATCCCTGTATTATTAATACCTAGTTCTTCCATCCAGCATCCTATCTTGCTTGCCTGCCAGACATGCAGGCATCTAGAGTGTTTGTCAATAAGCCCACCCAGTTAGTCATGCAGTTGTGCCCTGGGAGAATACACCCGCCTATAGATGACGTCACAGAGCAGAGGCGGCAGATGAAGCCTACCTCTGACCTTCATTAGATTCATTTTTAGACCTATTACAAGTGAGGATCCCACTCTCACACAACACCTCTGACCCCTGCTTCTTTGCACACTGGAGAGAAATGTGTGGTGTGTGCGTATGTGTATGTGCCTCTTCTCACATTTTATGATTAGGGCTGGCACATCAACATTGGTTATATCAATTACATCCGTCCAGGAATGTAATTGAAAAGTGGAAGACAGAACCCAATTTCATTTAATTTCAATTAATCACTTGGAAAAAAGGGGATCAAATGTATGTCATTTTTATTGTATAGTTTCGTTCTGCCTGGATGAAATTGTGTATTTAATGCTGTAAATAGGATTAAGTTATTTACCTAAATAATCTACAAAATTGACACTTATATAGGAAGCCAAATACTGGGTGGTGAGAGACAAGCCAATAGTGACCAATAGAGTCCAAATCCCTAGGCCCCATTTGAGAAAGAAGCATCAAACTATGGTGTCAGGTTTGGGTCAAAAATCGAGAGCGATTATTTCACACGCGCACATGTTCACTTTTCACTCTTAAAATATAAGTAGGGCTACTCGTGCAAATGCAACATCCTAAGATTGTGCAGGTTGCTTCAAGCGAGCGACAGGTTTCAATGCGCAGCAGAATGTTTTGGAGTGGAGTCCTATCCAAAATGCTATATGTCACAGTAAATAAAAACTCCCAACTCAAGTTAGCATCCCCAGCTATCCTCAACTGATCTGACTCCAGCATGCTAACAGTGTTAACTATATTGACCTTGCTAACCATGCTAACGGCAGGTTAATGACCTGACTGCAGAGACGAGAGCGTCTGTCACTGCACTGGAGCTTTCCCCTGAAATGGTTGATGGATGAACACCATTTAGCAGCTACAAATGTTAGCACAGGTAGGCATACCATCACTGACCTATGCTCAACATCGTAGGCCAACTAAAATAGGCTACTTGCCTCTTGTTTTTAGTTATGTGTAAAATATTTAGGCCTTGGCTGTAGAATTTTATTCGTAGATCACAGTTTGCACACCGCTATTAGTCGAGGCAGATGCTGTTGACAGTGTTCATTTTGTGTCTTGTAAATTAGCTTCATGTTCAGCCCCTATCACAATATGGTACGTGAAGAGAAAATTATGTTTTGCATCTACAAAACGAAGGCACATTCCACACCTGCATTCCCATGGGCTTTTCATTGCACAACACTGTTGTGTGCAATGCATTAAACCCTCTACGTTATCCGTACCGTTGAAACGTCCGTTGTTTAAATGACCGCAGCCACGTTAACGTGAGTGAATTAAACTGGACTGGGCTCGAGCGTCTGTGTGCAACCCTGGTCATGTTAGTGAGGTCAGATCAGGAGGCAGCTCTAATGTCTCTGCACACAATCTGATTAGTTCCACAGTCTGCTCTCCTGGAAAAGGCAGAAACAGGGTTTAAGCTAGAAAGCTAATGGCGAGTTGCAGGGGGTGATAATAGGGCCCGATGCTTCATTTTTCTGCCATTAAATAATCTGTCTATCAAGAAGTGTTTCTCATCTCGTCTACTGAGCGCGTCACTGCTACGCGCTGCGTGTCATGCCAGTTTCCTCAGTCGTTATTAGCAGACGCAGCATGCAGATTGCAGTAATAGCCAGACATAGCAGGGTTTGTCAGTGTGTGTGTGTGTGCGTGCGTGCGCGCGCGCTCATGCAATTCTGTGGCTGTATATGAGGATGTGATTTATCTGAAGAAACAATACCACAAGGTAAATGTGTGTGCACGTGTGTGTGAATTAGAAATCAAGAAAGAGAGAGAGACAGAGAGGAGGGGAGCTGTTATGAGAGGTGACGTGACAAGGTGACAAGGTGACTGCATGATCGTTTTTGTTCATTGTAATTTTAAACACAACTAACAACCCCCCTGTCAACACGAGGAGCAGTATGTGTGTGTGTGCCCCCCTGTCAACACGAGGAACAGTGTGTGTGTCTGTGCGTCTGGCTGCAATGAGACGGTGCACTACGTGATGAGGTATTAAAACACAGGCGAACTGACAGAGACAACAGAAGACTGGCCCATGTAAATTGGCGTCGTTCAACTCCCATGTATGACACTAATTATGTTCGTTTTGTGTCAGGCTGACCTCTAGCACTGCTTTTAATACGAAACAGCTCATCTGTTATTCACAGCATTCATGTATTCCCTTTCTGTCTGTCTGTGACGTGCACTGTCACAACACTTCTTTGCATCCTCCAAGCCAGCCCAGAGTCTGCTGTTGGTCAGCTATGCACTAGAACCGCAGGTAAGACAAGAGATATGGATGACAATCATTAAAGCACGCAGACACTTGTACAGTGGATATAAATGACTGTGAATACATGTAAAAAGATAGCAAACGCATGAGAGGTAAGTGTTATCGAGTTGCTGTAAAGCACGGGTTGCTGTGAAACACCAGTTCTGAAATGAGACGCGATATCAAGACGAGCAGGAAAGTTTCTCTGGATTCTTCTTCTCTCTCACGGAACAAAACAGACCCCAAAATAATAGAGATCATGTGGATAATGACTGCCCATCACAGTAGCCCTGCTCCTCGCTGTGAAAGGGCTTCTCGCTTTCTACAAAGAGAACCGTCCGCGCTCTTGACAGCGGCTTAAGTGTCCGCTGTCTTTGAATATAAAGAACCTCTGCTGGGTTGGCCATGGCAGGAATGTCACCCCAGGCTCATCTGGAGGAGAGAGGGAGACGCCATCATTATCTCCTGACAGGCCTAATGGATCATCAGAGATGAGGAGCCCAGACCTGTCAGGTGTGTTTCAGGGAAGGTGTTGAGCCCATCTGATACAGTATAGATAGTATAGTGCACTGAAAGTGCGTAGATATAGTATTGAAAGGGCACTGATAGACTACTGATAATGTACTGATAAAGGACTGATATAGTTCTTCTATAGTGCTGATAGAGGACTGAAATAGTATTGGTGAAGTACTGATTAATTACTGATAAAGTACTGATTGCTAAAGTACTCATAGAGGACTAATAGGGTACTGCCATCTAGATCCATGTAGACCGTGTAAGCCATGTACTCTGATATAGTAGGTCAAGTGTTATCAGTAAAAAGTATGATGATCAATAAACATGCTAACCCACTAGCGTCTCCTGACTGAGCTGACCTCTACCTTCATGGCTTATACGGTCACAACAACAAACTCATGCCTCCTGTGGACTTATTCCATTAGAGCCTCCTGGCAAATGATTTGTGTAATCAAAGGAGAATTGAAAAGATCAGATGTAATTTGCTCAATCCAAATGTAATTACTAACAAGTAAATGAAAGGGTTTGTCTGTCTATTGAGTGGTGTGTCCTGGGGGAGACGAGAACACACAGACTCCAGAGCTGCAGTCAATGGGATTACATGGAACTAATTAGCCTCTTCTGCCTTGCAAGACACACACGCCAACTCTCTCACACACACGCGCACACATACACTCCGCTCACCAGTGGCTACGCAGATTAATCAGTCTGTATCCGACAGCACTTGCATGCAGGGAGAGAAGCAACATTTTGACCCGCTTCTAACATGTTTCTTCCTATCTTGTTTCCTACTAGTGTTCCCTGTCTCGCTCTCGCTCCCTGTCTCATTCTCGCTCCCTGTCTCGCTCCCTGTCTCGCTCTCGCTCCCTGTCTCGCTCTCGCTCCCCTGTCTCCCTCTCGCTCCCTGTCTACTCCCCTCCATCTCCTTGTGGCTTGGAGAGAGACTGTGACATAGGAAGAGAGTGACATTGAGAGAGTGACATGGGGAAGACAGTGAGAAAGACAGGAAGAGCAAGAGGAAGGGATGCTGGCCAAGGGAGATAGATGGAGTGAGAGAGAGAGACATAGGGAGACAGCGAGAGAGATTGTGAGAGGCATAGGGAGAGTGACAGAGAGAGGGCTGCCGGCGAAGGGAGATCGTTGGTCCCCAGAGACAGGAGGCCCATCTGTTCCTGAGTGTTCCTGAACTTTAACTACAACTCTTCTTGTCTGCCCCCCACCCACCCCCGTCTCTCTCTACCTCACACACAAACACACACAGATGCACACAACCCCCCCCCCCCACACACACACACACACACACACAGACAGCAGATGGAGCGGATCCTCAGCCTCTAAACACAGCAGCCATGTTTGTTTAAGACATTTAATTAATATAACGCCTCGATGGGGACCTGATTCAGTCCCTCCCTCCCTACCTCTCTCCTTTCCTTTCCCCATCTCTCTCTCCTTTTCTCCTTCACGTCCCCTCTCACTTTCTTCTCTCTCCTTTTCTCTCGTTCATTTCACTCACTCATGTTCTTCCCCTGCTGTCTCTCCTTCTTGCTGCCAGAATCTCTCCTTTTCTCTCTCTCCTTTTATCTCTCCCTCCCTCTCCTGTCACCGCTCTGACAGGCCAGCGAGGCTTCTTGTGCATGTGTTTGAGAGTGTGCGTGGGAGGAGGCTGTGTGTGTGTGCAAGGTTCAGTGTGGGGCTGGATGATCCCAGCCTCCAGGAGGGCCTCCTGTCTGACCAGAGGCCTGGAGATGTGGAGCTCCTCCTGGGGTCAGGATGATTAACACGTCCACCCCTCACCCCCGGCTCTGCTGTGTTGCTCTGACTGGATAATTGCGCACACACACACACATACACACAACCCCACACACACGCTCAAACATACGCACACACGCACTCATAGGACGCACACGGAGACATACACACCATCACAGTACACGTACACACTCAAACACCGAGACACATGCACATGCAGAATTCCAAACCCTAGCCTGCAAGCAATAAGTGCATATTCGTACACAAAGACACACACTCTCACACACAAATACATACAGTACAGACACGAATGTACAGCTAACACACTGCCTTTGGACCGTCACTGAGGAATCTGCGAATGTAACTGTCTTGACAGGATGAGATGGGAAGGTCAGCCCAGGGTGGAACTGGACCAGAGACTCACTACTAACAGCCTCCTATTACAGACCCATTTAGACTGTGAACTTCCTCAGCTCCTGACAGACAGCTTCCCACATCCCAGAGAGACCAGAGGGGCCGAGCGTGGTCACCCAGAAGGCCCTGCGTGTCCTGGTGTTGCGTCCAGGCAGGGGAGGTGAGGGGAGGGGGGTCTCTCTGGGTGTGAGATGCAGACCGGGGTAGGATTAGTCACAAACACACGTTAGAGAGATCGCGGAGAGAGAGAGAAAAAAAGACTGAATCCCAGCCGCCATGGGACCCTCCAGACTTTCAGCTGAAGACAGCAGTGGTGAGACTTTGGACATTGTACACAAGCAGATGGTCAATAAGGTGACGCGTCCGTGAGGGATTGTCAGCAGCTTTGAGGAAAAGGGGTCTGGGAGTGTGTTGGTGTTGATGTTGTTCTGTTCATCAACCCAGAGGAATCATCCTAGCGTGTCACGGAATTGGCTGAAGCAAACTCTTAAAGGACTCCAGCTTATGGAGACAGCGTAAGACCTTTCTATTTTACTTCCCATTAGAGAAAAGTGATCTCATCAGGGGTTTTGATTGGCTGGAACTCATGTGAACGGAGACACGGATGAGTTGGTGACATGTTGGAGAGCTGGATCTTGGGTGGGATCCCTCATCCCTGCTTCCTGTCAGCAGGCTCACACAATCTCTGATCATTATATCTGACTCTCTTTATGTAGGGCAAAGCAGCTGAGCAGAAAAGATGCGTCTCTCGCCCTCCCTCTCTCCTCTCCCTCTCTTCTCTCTCTCTCTTCTCTCTCTCTCCCTCCCTCCCTCTCTCCTCTCTCTTCCTCCCTCTCTCCTCTCCCCCCACCATCACCCTCACTCTCTTGAACTCACTCCAGGATGATCAAATTCCAGCAGCCATTTCAACTAATTTCAACAATTTATCATTCACATCCTCGCAAATACACGCACACACGCACACACACGCAGACTGACAACTATGTTGTGATGCCTTAGCAGGCGATCACACATCAGTAATGATGGTGTGTCCGAGAGAGAGAGCTGATAAACAGGATGACACTCATTATTCTGATAGCCAGTGAAACCATCAATCCTCCAATAACAGCTTTCCTCCTGTCTGCCCAAGGAGAGAGAGACACACAAACAAACAGAGAGAGAATGAGAGACAAAGAGGGAGAGACAGAAAGACTGTGACAGATTTGAGGGGGGGAGAAACAGAAAGAGTGACCAGTGTGTCCAGCATAACACAAGGGAACCAGAGAACTCCTCTGACCTGCCTCGCCATTAGAACTAGCGAAACAACAGGAAGAGTTCCAGATGAGTCCGAGTATTATGGGATGTTATTTGCCCTCTTCCAACCGGGCCAGGGTGAAGGGGGAGGAGCTGGGGCGGTGGAATGAGAAGCAGGCATGCCTGATATTACAGCTCCCTCAGGTAGGACCTGGGCTGTGTTGTGATGCGACGCTGCTGCGTGTGCTCTCATCACAGCCTGGTCAGCGAGGACACCTCCCTGACCTCCAAACAGGAGAGGAACCAGAGGAGGGCAGACGAGACAAAACGAGAGATTTCACTTGGCTGCATATCGATCCTCCCACTGGCGTCTCTCTCCTTGCGGCGGACACACACGCATGCGCTCTGCGTTCGGGAGCAGGTCTGAGAAGCTGGGTGATGTTTCTGTTTAACTCTTCCATTCCACTTGATCTCATCATCACTGCGTGAATCTGTCTTTGTCCCCCACTTTGTCTACCCCTCTCTCGCTCTGTCTCTCTCATCAAGGTAATTTCACTCGCCAACATGAAGGTTGTGCCTCTACCACCTCTGCTACAGGGTTTAGGTGTGTTGCAGGGCTTGAGGGTTCTTTAAAGTGTGCGGTTCTGCTTTATTCAAACGAGTGTTGTGTAGAGTAATGATAATCAAGCCAAAGACACACAGAGATTCTTGTGTTTAAAGCTAGACTGGGGCAGTGCCCATTGGCAGCTTGTGAGATACATGGCTCCAACGCTTATTGCCGATTTTCAACCTCATTGCAGTGCGGTTTAGATGATCGAGCCACACACACACACACAGAACACACAGATTCCTGCCATTAGCATTAAGAAAAGTACATGTGACAAGAGCATTGGAAGTGATTAGACCATATGCTAAAACAGAAGGCTGAGTGATTTGTCATGTAAATTAGATCTCGGTTCAGTTTAGAGACCCAAAACGCAACAGAGAGAGTGTGTGTGTGTCTCTGTATGTATATGTGTGTCTCTCAGTATGTGTGTACACAGTGTAGTTGGAGGCTACGTCTTGCAGGTACAACCAAGCCATCCCGCACAATCCCCCCTGATTACATCAAACTACGAAGGCAGAAATCGGTGCGTTTCTGTGTGTTTCTGTGTGTCCGTGGCTTGATTATCTCAAGGACTGGACACAGTATGAAGCTACATGTTGTAAGCTGTGTTCCTCAGGACCCGAGGATGTATAGTGTTGGCTGGTAGATGCGATGTTGTTTGGATGCCCTATTATACTGCTGTATGTGGTGGAGCCATGAATCAAGAAATAAATGTCGTTCAATGCCAACGCACACTTCCAACAGGCACTGCACTAACTACTCAAACCATCTAAATCGACACACAACTCCATGCACATCATTCGTCACGAATCTCTATCTCTTTTCCAAACTGTCCTTATTCGATAGGCTAACAGCAGGTTCGTTCGTACTCGTCACTCAGGGACCTCTCGGTCTCCCCTGCCCAGGGCTGCTGTGAGCAGGCCCTGAGAGGAGGACTCACACTGCCCCCATGTGGACAGGAAGGAACATCACCGTCCGGCATCGGCTCAGAGCGAGAGCACTCGCGTGTGAGAGAGGCAAACTAAGGGAAAGGGAAGGGATAGGGAGAGATATTGAGATAGAAAGACAAGCAATAGAAAGAGAAGACAGAGAGAGAGAGAGACAGAGAGAAAAGAAAAGGGATGAAGAGAGTAAGAGAGTGGGACCAAACATTTTGAAGATAGAGAAGAACAAATAGATAAGCAAGTGATGAAGCAAGAAAATGTTTACTCGGGGGTTTAATGGATGGAGGAGGCCAGGACAGTGGGAGATGAAACAGAAAGAAGGCGTTGATGGTGGAGCACAGCAAGACGCAGAGATGGAGACAAAGGATGGTGAATAAACACTCACAAGCGTTTCATTAGCACAAGAAACACTTAGAAACAGTCTTCAGCACGTTAGACCGTGAGGGAAAGCCAAGGGTGCACCTGAGGCTGGAAAGTCAAACTTTTGGAGACTGACTTTATTGCGTCGGCAAAGCGGCACTTGCTCGCTCTTGCTGGAGTCTCTCTCTCTCTCTCCCCTTCTGAGGAGGTCGGCTCAGCTTTTGTTCACCAGGGTGCTAATTAGCGAACGCAGAATGGGAAGTGGGAAATTGCTTAAAAGGATGGTGAACAGTCTGGCTGTGAGGCGGCTTGTGCCGCTGTCCCTGGTGCTGGGAGGTCACTCTCTCAGTCTTAGATACAGCCTCCTTCATGTTCATACACTCTGCAATATCTATCTAAACATACAGCCTCCGAGAAGGATTTCTTTTCCATACAGCCAGTAACACAATAACACAACAAACCATTTGTAGAGGGTTCCAGAATTGGTGTGCCCCCCCAAAACATTTCTGAAAGAATTAAAATACTTTTTTGTGTCTAGGGCCCTCAAAACTCTAGGGCCATTCTTGGCCCCCTGCATGTACTTGTATAAACAACCTCCTGTATATGGAGCTCTCTATCTGTATGTCAATATTGCCATGCACTTTGTTCATGATCTCTCTTACATCTGTGTTTAAAATATGACCAGACTCATAATAAAAAAAGAATCAAATCCATGACAACTACCACTCATCTCCAGGACGTCTCCAGGACGTCTCCAAGAAGTGGTTCTTAGACGCTGGAGTCCAAGCTCCACCCTGACCCACAGGATGAGAAAACGAAAGCTTCGTCATCCAGACATTTCTTGTTTTCAGACCGTGATCCTTGGTCGAAAGGCTCACTGACACGTCATAAATCTGACCGGCAGGCTAGCACGTAACCTGTGACCTTACCAGGTGCCGACCAATCGCTTTTCCTGCTCGCTGTCTCGCAGGTGATGGATGTGGAATGGAATGGAATCTGATACTTGGCTGTACAAACACACTCCACACGTTTCTCTCTCTGGGTAGAGGTGGGGAGGGGGGCAGAGGGGTGGGAGAAAGAGAGAGTTTGAGGTCAATTATGCCTCTGGCATCCTTGTTCCTGGCCTGGTACAGGGACCACCACAGGGGACAGGTATTGGTCTAAGTAGAATGAACCGGCAACAAGCAATTTGAAATGTGTTCAGCTTCACTAAGTTGAGTCCTGCCATCCCATTGTCAGCCCCTAGGTGACAGTGTAGTTTTTCTTCTAAGAAATAAATCTGTTACATAGAGACTAACAGGAACAGCAAAATAGTATATTGCTCACTAGAGGGAGATATTGCCTTGATGTACAAGAGTTGACTGTTATTTTGAGCACATGCCAGTCGACACATTCAAATACACACACAAAAACGCTCAATGGTAATGATACATTGCTATCTTCTAAACAATTAGAGTTAGATTCGAATATTACAGGTGATTATTTTAACAGATGCTTTTAGGTGCTTTTCTTGCCCAGTTGCATGCCTTACTTAAAAGACTTGCAAGTCCCACCAGATGAATCTGTGTAGGAAGAACACCTTCATCCAGATTAGCTGCTACACTGATGGATTCCTCATTTGGCAATGAAAAAAAAAAAAAACTTTCCTTCAGCTGTAAATCTAATTCAGAGATTGGCTACACAGTAATTATTTTAGTGTCAGAGTACGGTCCCAGGATGTTGCTGATGTATTGTATACATGCAGCATTTTGCCTTAAACTGCTGTTTTCATGAGATCATATCATTCAAGAAGAACAGGGAATGTTTTTATTGGGGGGATATTTCATGGACCGGATGCTGGGCAAGAAATGTTTACCTTTCAACATAAAAGTCTTGTTTTGATTCCAACTTCAGTTCAGGCTGTTCTGTGCTGCAGGAAAGGCTGGCCCGGAAACCCTGACGTTTAATCACCGAGAGAAAGAAGATTTCTTCAAAATGGACTCTTGCTCAATGACGTGCTTTAAAGTTTTATGAAGGAATGAAGGTCTAATGCAGCCACTGGATGTACTCAATGTGTCTGTGTGTGTGTGAGGTAATAGACAAGAAAAGACCATAACATTGAGATGGAGGGAGAGAGAGGGAGAGAGAGAGAGAGAGAGAGAGAGAGAGAGAAAGGCTGGACTTTAGAAGCTCTAATTTATCTGGGACTACAGCCCTGAGAAAGACCAGCACACACACAGTAAAAAGGCATTTAAATCAACGCCCACAACTCTGATCACTCTCTTCCCCTCACGACAAGCAGGAGATAAATCAACGCTGAAGGGCTCATCAAAGGTCAACACAACCGCACAATGTGTGTGATGCCTGTGTGCATACAGTACATGTCCTTTTTAGCATGTGACGATTCGCCTTGCGCAGCCCATTTTCAACATTACTTGAAGAAAACAACACGCTTACGGTCGTAAAGTTGATGCCTATGTCTCTGAATGCACATTCTCGAATGACAAGTATTTAATAGTAACACACCATTGTTGCTTGAGTCGTACCTAATTCACCCTACGCCTACCCCTGGCCTTTCACCTGGCCTCTAACGCTTACCTTATAAAGCAAATTATGTTCCAACGCTTCTCTCAAATTTCTTTCCGTGAACAGAGAAGTGGACCGAACACACAGGTGTTCGTGTCTGTAGACCTGCCTGTAGATCTGACACTCTGAGGCCAGCAGAGGAGCACACTTCCTACCCCTCTCATGCCCTCTCATTCTCCCTACAACCCCTCTATCCATGTGGGTTATCTTGGTGGGCTTGCACAGCATTCCTCCATTCTTCTGGGCCACAACCGATCTCAGCTGCTCTCAGGTCTTGATGGAAGATCTTTCTGGATTAACACAGACTTTTATGGCAGGTGCCCCGCAGTGTTTCTTTAGAAATGACTGCGTTCAGTTCAAAAACATAACAGCATGACTGAAAATTACAAATAACTTCCATAATTTGACCCAAAGCATTTTCTGGATTCCCCTGATACGGAAGGAGGGTTCTGACAGCAGTTGAAGGAATGCAGCCTTTGGAGGAACTGGCTGAGTACTGCCAGGACAGCTCAGTGTGTGTGTGTGTGTGTGTGTGTGTGTGTGTGTGTGTGTCTGTGTGTGTGTGTGTGTGTGTCTGTGTGTCTGTGTGTCTGTGTGTCTGTGTGTCTGTGTGTCTGTGTGTAGGGCATATGTATGACTGCGTGTGTGTGTATGGCATATGTATGTGTATGACTGCTTGTGTGTGTGTGTGTGTGTGTATTGGACATATTTATATGTATGACTGCTTGTGTGTGTGTGTGTGTGTGTGTGTGTGTGCCTCCAGAGGATTGGGTAGTGCTGAGTTGTACCAGGACCCAAGCATCCACAGGATCCTTTCCTGAAATTACAACATTATCCCAGAGGATAGCTCTCTCTTCCCCACCTTCTCCCTGTTTCCTCTCACCTATTTTCTTTCGCCCTCCCCCCCCCCTCTTCCCCCCCCCACCCCCTCTCCTTTTCTAACCTCCCTCGTCTGTCCCGGTCCCAGTCCGATTGCCCCCCAGGTGAACATGTCTTTGGCCCCAAAGGAGGTTGGGAGAGAGGAGTATAATGCCGACCAACCTCTGTCTGATTTACTACCCAGCTGATGCTTTAAATCCCCTCTCCCCTCCTTCAGCTCTGAGAGGCTCTAGTTAAGCCAAGTCAAGGGCCACCAATCCTCACCTCAAACCAAATAAACAAACAGTATTTGAACCTTTACCTTCCCCTGCTGTTTCTCCCTCACTAGACAGCATCATTTCTCCTCCCTCACGTCTGGTCTGACAGACAAGCTGGACTGAGGGGGTTGAGGGTGGTGGACACAGGGATGCAATATTACCCCTTATTTTAAATATATAGGGTGGGGATTAAGAGGATTTTGTAAAAATGAACAAAGAAGTTTCCAAGGTTCGAAACAGAATTTTCCCAGCCGTTCTCTCTGGACGAGCTGTACTACTTCTTTGGGCCGTTTCCGTTGTATTCTACAGTATTTACGCTACTGGGGTCCGTCAGATAACTGGTGCTCGTTGTTTGGGCAAAGTGACACGAGGGGTCAACCTCTCCAAGACCTCCTGTGATCTGAAACCATCACAAGACAGCTGCCCTCATCTCTCTTCTTTATCTGTTGTGTGTCAAAGATGGATCAGAGGGCCTACATATCTCTTCTTGCTTGTACCCAAGTCATTCTCAACAGAGGTACCTTTCACACGATCATGAGAACAGCCGACCAAAAGCCAGCGTGGGCGAGGGCTCTGACGGATGGGACACCGGGAGGGTAGCCAAGCCGGGAACGTTCGACAAAAAAGTAGCCCACGAGCAAATGCTGCGTACGGGGGAAAAAAAAGGTTAGCTAGTCTTAACAGTAACCTATATCGGTCCCAGCCCTTTACGTACTCACAAACCACACATATATCTAATTGAGTGTCACTCTTTTTTTTTTCTCTCCCTCCTTTTTTTTCCGGAGGATTTTAATAGCGTCTCCTTTGTGAGCTGTGCGAGTGGAAGGCCCGGCCGTTACGAAGACCAGCCACCTCTCTTCAAAGAGCAGGGAGACAGAGATGAAGCGTGGTCTCAGCTGAGATACGGAGGGGGTTTCTGCATGAGTAATAGCACAAGGAGTCACTGTGATTTACACGGCAAGGCCAGCCGAACATGGAACAAATGGATCAAAACAAGTAGATTTACCTCATTGTTACATAACTATAATCACTTTGGAGTGGAAAATAGCATTTCTTGTAGAAAAGACATTAATTCATTACTAATTCTAAATGAGGGGGGGGGGGGGGGGATAAAAAATTGGTTTAAACCATTTACAATCAGTTTGGCTGGTATTCTCTGCCAAAACTGAAAAATGTAGAAGTTGCGTTGGGCAGTATGGCCAGTGTCAGTTAGTAACAGTGCATGTTGCACAATATGCGAGACAGGAAAGGATTGAAGGAAGATTATCACTTTTAGTGAGCTGAGTTTGAGAAGAAGCACGACCATGTTTCAGAGGAAGACGTAGGAATGTGCAGACCAATCTAATCTGAGATCAAATGATCGGAGTGGACAATGGTGCAAGTTCTTTCAGAACTATTCATTCTGAAATACATTGTGAGTTCTATTCCGGAAAGACAAGAGTCTTTAAGTCAACGCTAAAAGTATTTCGTGGCCGAGATCATTCCGACATTTCAATTCTTTATGGGGGTGCAGAGGGAGACAGTAAAAAAATGAACAATCACAACCGCTAAAAACAGAATCCACATATATATATATACATAAATATACTGTATATATACTGTATATATATACTGTATAAAAAACATTGAATGATAAAGTTGGAACAGCAGAAATTAACCACTATGCAGTTATTACACATTACAGACAAAAACTTGCCATGACAGTTAAGTGTTTTATGACATGAAATACACATTTTAAAAGCATTTGCTAGACCCATTGAAGTAAGCCGAGTCTAGACTAATAGTGAAGTCACATTTTACGGTGGTCAGGCTTTTTTATCTTTAACATAATGCACGGTTCTGTACTATTATTTACACCTCTACCCAAAGGGTGTTGGTCACATGACCAGACTCACAAGGACATTTGTCTGGCAGCCCAAATGAATCAATTTTCCAGACAGTTCACAGAAATGTCAGAGTAGCTGTCCTGGTCAGAGGTTTCAGGGTTCAGGGAGGGTGAAACTGAGGCAGTCTGGTCTGGTCTATAACCGAAGGGCGTTACACAGAACTGTTTCAAATGTACATGCTGAGAACCATTTGACCAAGGTCAGAAAGAACTCTTTAGGGTACAAACACAAGCTTCACTTTTTTATTGTTGAAAAAAAAATCGTGAGCCATGAGGTTCCATGTGGAACAAAGTGTTCTTATGACTGATCTAAGCGTTCTGTATAACTTTAGCAACATTAGTAGGTGCTCTGCTCATCCTACAAACTCTGCTACTCGGACTTCAGACACTTCATTCACATCCCTCCCCCTCCGAAAAGAATTCCAGTGAACGATATTTTAATCCATAACCAAAGGAAAATAAATAAAGGTCAAAAATGGAACAAGTGACTACAAACAGTTTCAAAGTAAATACACCATAACTACATCAAAGCAAGAAACACACTTTCTTCCGTTTGAAATACCATGAAATATGGACACCTTTGTGTTGTGTGCTCCTCTTGGGCAGACATCTACCCGACTGAGGAGGCAGGGGTAGGAGAGAGAGTCTGAGGAAAGCCGTCACTTAAAAGTCAATTTGAACTCAATTTTATCCTGGTCGTTTCAAATTGGTTGTCGGTATGGGAACTGAAATGGCCTCCAAAGGTAAGGGCTCGCTGCAGAGGTCAGATGGTGCGTCTGCAGAGGTCAGATGGTGCGTCTGCAGAGGTCAGATGGTGCGTCTGCAGAGGTCAGATGGTGCGTCTGCAGAGGTCAAATGGTGCGTCTGCAGAGGTCAGATGGCCAGCTGCAGCTTGGTCAGGTTCCTCTGGTGCATGTTGTGATGTCGTACCAGCTCATCTGACCTGGCAAATTTCTTCTGGCAGTTAGGCCACCTGCAGTTGAAGGGTTTCTCACCTGAGAGATGGAGAGGGGAGAGAGAAGACGGGGAGAGAGAGAGGGGGAGAGAGTTACTTGAATGGTAAATCAAGATTGGACGTAGGGTTCAAGGCATGTTACATGTATATACAGAAACTTTCACATGGTTAGCTTAAATATAGATGAGAAACATTTGCTTATTTTTTACTACTGATTGAGACAATTAAGAAGAAATGTACAACACTTTTGTGTCTCATAAAAAGGCATCATTGTGAAGTGATAAACTGATGAGAAGATGTGGAAATATAAAAGTTTACGCACTTGTTTTACCTGTATGAGTCCGAGTGTGGGTCTTAAGGTGATCTGAACGAGAGAACTTTCTCTGACACGTCTCACACTCGAATGGTTTAACTCCTAAACACACACATTCACACACAGACACACGTACACGCACGCACACGTTCAGAGGGAGAGAGAGAGAGACAGACAGAGTAGAGCAGAGGCTGAGAGAGAGGGAAGCCATTCCAAAATCATGCCGGGTCTCAAGCTAGCATGTACCTTCGAAGCATCCTGAATGCTAAATAGTATGAACTTGGAGGGGCGCACCTCAAAAGGGCTAGTGTGCACTGGGGTGTACGGTACACATAGAAACCAGTCAGACAGGCCACCTGCAGAGGCCAGGGATGGGTGGAGCAAAGACAGTAGGAAGGAGGGAAGGAAAGACAGAAAGAGAGCAAGAGGAATGGAGGGCAAACCTGTGTGTCTGCGCTGGTGTCTCTTGAGCTGGTCAGATCTGGAGAAGCGCCGGCCACAGTCTGTGAAGTCACATGGGTAGGGTTTCTCTCCTGTAGGATGGAGGGACAGGGACAGGGGGTAACACAGAGGGGATACATGTCACAGGTCTCTAGAGTATGTTATCTAAGGTACAATGCGAATCAACCCTTCCTGTCCCAACCCGAATTCACCTTGTGTTTCCTTCCTGTCCCACCCCCCTGAACTCACCTGTGTGTTTCCCTTCTGTCTCACCCCCCTGAACTCACCTGTGTGTTTGCTTCCTGTCTCAGCCCCTGAACTCACCTGTGTGTTTCCTTTCTGTCTCACCCTCCTGAACTCACCTGTGTGTTTGCTTCCTGTCTCACCCCCCTGAACTCACCTGTGTGTTTGCTTTCTGTCTCACCCCCCTGAACTCACCTGTGTGTTTCCTTTCTGTCTCACCCCCCTGAACTCACCTGTGTGTTTCCTGCCGTGCATCTGCAGATGGGACAGTTTGAAGTAGCGCTTGTTACAGCCGGGGTACGCACACATGAACGGGCGTTTCTCGTTGGTCTCAGAGCGGACGATGGCAGGGGTGATGCCTGGGACCCTCCTTACGTCCTGGAAGAAAACACACACACACAAACGCACGGACACGTTAACACACACACGTACACATTTACATACGTACACATGTACACACACACATGCACGCAAATACATACACGTACAAATACACACACAATTCCAAACAGAAAGGAGACAGACATTAGTCTACTAATAACATAACCATTTATATGGCCAAGTGATTTGCATTAACAACGCAGAGTGCTTAGGGAGCATGAGGGTCTCATTATATTATAATTAGCAGTAAAACCAGCCCTCACTTTTACTCCGCTGCTGAGTTATTCTCTAAATGTGAGCTGTTAGTCACGGGCCTCGCTCTCACCCCATCTCTGCCCTCTACAGCGCTCCCTCTCCCCCTCCACCCGGCCCCGTCCCCTCCCTCTTTTCCGCCCATCCCGCCCCCTCTCTCTCTCCTTCGCCTCTCCCTCACCCCATATCCTCTATCTCACCTCGAATACCCCTACCTTCCTAACCCAGCCGCTCACCCCCTAGCCCACTAACAACCCTCTGTAACACCTCCAATCACACACACGCGCGCGCACACACACACACTGCATACTCCCCATCTGTTCCTCATTAGGAGATGCTTGGTGTAATGGTCTCTCTGGGCTCTGGGGCAGTAATGAGTAGTGTTAGCAGCTATTGATAAGCAAATGACCTGAGTACTTTATGACCCTACCAGGCTTCCTTATCTACCAAGCCCACAAGGTTCCAGTGACATGCTCCTCTCTGCTCGCTTCACACTGTGCAGTTGCCAACAAAAACATTAGTACAACGTTAAATATGTTGTTCCTTTTTTGCACCTATAAATAAAACATCACTCTCCTGGTTTGTCACAGCATTATTGTCCCTAGAAATATATTTGATATTTGAGCTTTGATATAATAATTTCTTGAGAGTTGATGTATGGATATCATAATCCTTAATATAAATAGAAGGTTCAGTCAAGCATCTATCTGCATGGAGTAACTGAACCTTGGCTGTTTCATACTTCGTCCATTCCCCTTTGGAACTATGAAAAAGAGAAAAGGGAGAGGATTGAAGGATGAAGGAAGAAATGAAACATGTCCCTTTCTCCTTCAAGCCCAGGTCTGGAGTCTGTCTGCTCTCAGGCCTTTAAGGCCGCTGACGGACATTAATTAAGATCGAGTGATTTATTAGCGGTGAGCCAGCGTGTAGAAACCGTAGCTTTATTGCTAATGGAGATGGGGAAAGTGATTCCTCTTGGTCTTTTCATCCTTGCATGTCTTTTACATGCTTCAGCTGTTTGGGAACCAGGGCTGCTTCCTCCTGCATAACCCTCTTCTTGCGTAAGGCTCCACTCTCATTTTTTTTCTTCTTCTGGACGTTCTCTCCTGTTCTCAGACGTTAACTCTCTCTACCTTGGCTTGCAATGATGCAACGTGGAGCAGTCAGGGAAAGGATGACCTTCTGACTGTTGGATAGGGAAATACCAGTGAGGTGTGTGGTGTCGGAAAAGCAGAGGGTGAAGTGTTGGATATGCAGAGGGTGAGGTGTGTAGTGTTGGATAGGCAGAGGGTGAGGTGTGTAGTGTTGGATGGGTAGATGTTGAACGTTTGACTGGGGAGATGGTGAGGTGTTGGATGGGGAGATGGTGAGGTGTTGGATGGGAGATAGTGAGGTGTTGGATGGAAGATGGTGAAGTGTTGGATGGGGAGATGGTGAGGTGTTGGATGGAAGATGGTGAGCTGTTGGATGGGAGATGGTGAGGTGTTGGATGGAAGATGGTGAGCTGTTGGATGGGAGATGGTGAGGTGTTGGATGGAAGATGGTGAGCTGTTGGATGGGAGATGGTGAGGTGTTGGATGGAAGATGGTGAGCTGTTGGATGGGAGATGGTGAGGTGTTGGATGGGGAGATGGTGAGGTGTTGGATGGGGAGATGGTGAGGTGTTGGATGGAAGATGGTGAGCTGTTGGATGGGAGATGGTGAGGTGTTGGATGGGAGATGGTGAGGTGTTGGATGGGGAGATGGTGAGGTGTTGGATGGGGAGATGGTGAGGTGTTGGATGGGGAGATGGTGAGGTGTTGGATGGGAGATGGTGAGGTGTTGGATGGGGAGATGGTGAGGTGTTGGATGGGAGATGGTGAGGTGTTGGATGGGAGATGGTGAGGTGTTGGATGGGAGATGGTGAGGTGTTGGATGGGGAGATGGTGAGGTGTTGAATGGGGAGATGGTGAGGTGTTGGATGGAAGACGGTGAGGTGTTGGATGGGGAGATGGTGAGGTAGCCCACCTGTAGTCCCCTGAAGACCCCGTGTGTGTGAATGCGGTATTGGGTGCTGCAGCTGTACACCATGGGGCTGCTGGGGTCACTCTCGTAGCCGGCTGCATGGCTGCAACACAGGAACACACACAACAACACGCTCAGTCAGGAGAAAAAGAGAGAGAGAGGGACAGGGAGAGGGAGAGTGATTATGTGACAGATGGAGAGAAAGAGAGAGAGAGAGAGAGAGAGAGAGAGATTAGTTGATAGATGGAAAGAGAGAGAGAGATGGAGAGACAGAGATAGAGAGATTAGGTGACAGATGGAGAGAGAGAGACAGAGGGAAAAAGTAAAATAATGAAGAAAATATGCTTAATAATGTGTAAGCAGCTGGTAATGTACAATCAGTGACACTCCCTCATTTATCAAGCTGTTACAGGCATCTTAGTTCCACATTATGTCATTACAAGTTTCATGTTTCACATGGACTCCATCAAAGGCAGGTTAACCAGAGGAACACTGGTATTGTATTTGACCAGGACCAGGTACAATCCCACCCCTTCTGTTACACACATGAAGAGATCAGCATTTCAGAGCTTAGAATCGAAAGGACAGCTGCATGAATCCTAAAGGCCAACTTCTGATTTTGTTTGATAAAACAGTGGGATAGAAACACAGAAACATCCAGATGAGTTCAAAATAAATATTTCAATTTCTGGCCCTGTCAGCCAATGAAGGTGAGGCCCACCATGTGAACTGCAGGGGTCTAACACCCTGCTCCAGCAGCACCAGGGGCCCATGTCTGGCTTACCTCCTGCCACGGGGGGACCAGTCACCACTCTGGTCTCTCTAGCTCTCCTGGGGATCAGCCAGGTTCTCTCTTTGGGCCCCGCCTCCATCCCTTCATCCCTCCTGCCTGCTTCCTTTCCTCCCTCTGTCCCTCTGCCCCTCCCTCCATCCCTCCCTCTGTCCCTCCCTCCATCCCTCCCTCTGTCCCACCCTCCTCCTACTGTGGTTGTGTTTATACCGTGGTCATAAATGTGACTATTATGCATCAACACCAATATATTGTAGAAATCCCCAGGATTTCATTTTTCCTCCAAAAGACAAGGTCTACTGCAACGACAACACATTGAAAATGACCAATAGTTTTGGCAGCCATAGTCCAGTCTACCAAACCCCCTTTTTTTCTCTCCCAGAGGTAAAACAGCAGACAGCTGGAAGACCTGCTTCCTCTGCCGCTCCACTCATCAGCTCAAGACAGATGTGAGGCAGTTTTGCATGGGTAAACAAATAAAGGCCTGTTTCTAATCTGGGCGTCTGACAGGAGGATGGACACTTGTGCAGTCTGAATAGAACTGAAGGGAGGCCAGGAGACATGGTTCCTTCTCGCTCCGCATGCGTTTGCCTGTCTGGGTTTTTCAAACCGAGGCAGAGGGGGCTGAGACAGTATAAGCTGGGCAGCCGCCTACAGTAAATCACACAATGATTCATTAGAGCCACTCCCTCACCTCACCTGAATATGTGTGTAAGTCTGTGTGTGTGTTGTATGTGTGTGCCCTATGTGGATGTGTGTGTGTGTGTGTGTGTGTGTGTGTCTAGGGGTTCGATCAGGCCGGGCAGGTAAGGATTGTGGATCAGCTATGTCTGGTCACACTGCTTCAGCTAATGTCCCTCGAGATAAGACTGCTGGTCTGCTGGTCTTCACATCCCTGAGCTCCCCAGCTCCTCATCCAGCAGCAGATTAATCACCCAGTCACCCCCACCCCCACCACCCCATCCCCCCTCTCGGCCCTGGGCCAGTCACCCCAGCGTTACACCCCCCAGACCTCCCTTGGACCTGAGGAGACCTGGGGTTACTGCAGGGGTCAGCCCAGGCCTCTAGATCACTACACACAAGTTGGACTATTCAGTTTAGTTTCACTTTGGGATGTGGACTTGAACTGTACAAAATGCAGTTGTACAAACAGTGATTTTAAACGTTAAAAAAATAAAAAGAATTTGGGGAAAAAAAGAAAAGGTGCCTAGTTCTGCTGGCTGCTGAGTTTGGCTCTGATCTCCAAGCCTCCCTGAAACACACTTCCACCAGCTTTCCGTTCCCAGAGCAGAGCAGGACAGAGTAGAGTAGAGGGAAGTAGACCAGAGGGGAGTGGAACAGAGCAGAGTAGAGCAGAGCAGAGTAGACTACAGCAGAGTAGAGTTTCGTAAAGCAAAACCGAATTGAGCAGCACAGAGCAGAGTGGAATATAGTCGAGTAGAGTAAAGAAAACCAGAGTAGAGCTAAGTAGAGCAGAGTAGAGCAGAGTAGAGCAGAGTAGAGCAGAGCAGGACACAGCTCCTCTTCCTCTGCTCCGGAGCCTCCCAGCTCAGCCTGGTCAAGGCCAGGCCAGACTGTACAGCAGAAGCAGAGCAGGATGCGTTTCCCTTCGGAGCAGACTGACCACGAGGAGGCTACGTTCCCAACTCAGCAGACTACACCCAATCTGACACTCCAAGAAAGCACACACACAAAAGGACATGTTGAACCGATGAAATGAAATGGCCGTGTTTGTTTGAGAGCTGTGTGAAAAAAGTGTCCGACTACGACTGAACCTACTCGTCATTGGGCTCTTTGGACGCACGCACGCACGGTGTCTTAGAGGGCAGTACGATCACAGCTCAACCACAGTGTGTATGTGCGCGCGTGAGCGCGTGTGCGTCCGTGCACTGTTCTCGCGGAACGTTCATGCACGCACGCTGCAAAGAAGGCGAGCTCTCACAAACACAACCCTGTTCCTCCAATGACGGGCTCCGATCAAACATGAATCTTTCCAATCACCTCAGTGAGAAAGTGAGAAATGAAGTAGTTATTATCACCCCCCCACCCCCCGCCCCCGCCCCCCAACCCCTCTGTCTCTGCTATGTCCAACGTTCACTAAGTCAGCCTGCTCAACAATGCCAGTGAGTGAGTGGTCAGATGTGCGATTTAATAAAGCAGAACCCCCATTCTCCACCCAGACAGGCTTCTAGACTTGGACGTAGATGAATGGGTTCTAACCGAGATCAAAGTTGTGTTGCTCTGCCAGCGAGAGCTATAGTACAGCATGTATACTAGACAGTATGGCTAGTTATCTGGGCCGGGGAACGTACCTCTTAATGGTAGAAGCCAGCGTGTTTACAGGATTCCATGCCACGCATTCCAACTGAGAGGCCATTTGGTATAAATTATCACTGCTGGATCGGAACAAATAAGAAAAGAGGATTTTAAGAGTCATGGATTCAAAAATTGTTATTTTCCACTGGTCTTTTTACACTGGTGGTTTTACACTAGTGGATTTAACTGGTTTTATACTGGTGGATTTAGAGATTAGTCGAGGTCCTGGTGGATAGGTGAAAAAGCTGTAGAAAAAGAAATGATACTGCAGAGGTGTTTTGAAAGAGAGGTTTAGAAATGCCTCAACCACACAAACACAAATGCACACACACACACACACACACTCAGAACCCTGGGCAACAGCTTGTGAATGTGCCACACACAGAGAACACACACAAACACACACACACGCATACTAACGGTACATCCAGTTAATCAAATACCCAGCATCTCTTACACCCCACATGGCCATTCATTATTAAAGGCCAGGCCCAAGCACCATTAGTTAACCTGCCAGGTGCTTTCCCTAACACATAGCTGCCATTCATCACCTCCATCTTGACACCCCAGCGCTTGGTCTTCCTTCCCCTGAAACAGCTCACCGTGCCTGGGTCGTTCTGGTGCCTGGTACCCTGCTGACAGCAGGCTGACTCTGGGTCTTACTGTGCGGATGGCTGAACTTACTGTAAAGGTTCCACGTTCTCCTGCTCATGCTGTGATCATACGTCTTTATGGATATGTTGATCTTCAAGGTATTTTGTAGTAAGCTTGAGTCATCACTGCTAAATAGTCTATCAAAACATCTGCAAACTCTAACTAGAAGGGGATTTGCTTACCCATATTCACATCCATCAACGGTTACTAGTTTAACAACTGTCATAAATCATGACGTGATCGTCATAATTCATATTCAGGTAATCTGCAAATCTCAAATGAATGTGTTTATTTTTTTGCCTCCGCAGTTCTCAGCCTAGTCTCTGGTACTACATCAATCTAGCCCCTGGTACTACATCAGTCTAGCCCCTGGTACTACATCAGTCTAGTCCCTGGTACTACATCAGTCTAGCCTCTGGTACTACATCAGTCTAGTCTCTGGTACTACATCAGTCTAGTCTCTGGTGCTACCTCAGTCTAGTCTCTGGTACTACATCAGTCTAGTCTCTGGTACTACATGAGTCTAGTTTCTGGTACTACATCAGTCTAGCCTCTGGTACTACATCAGTCTAGTCTCTGGTACTACATCAGTCTACCCTCTGGTACTACATCAGTCTAGTCTCTGGTACTACATCAGTCTACCCTCTGGTACTACAGTGCTCAGCTCAGACAGTAAGCTTCTGCCTCCAGAAGGAAGCGTCTCTCCCACCTCTGCGTTTGATAAGCTCTCAGTGTTTTTATGGAACGTAGCTCTGAGTAGCTGTGCTAACTGCATAGCTGAATCTGTAGCTGAGTCCTGTCTAAATACAGAGCTGCTGGTACCAGGCCGGCTGATTAGAGGGGCCATGTCAGGACTGAAGCGCTTTGATTTGAGGATTCCCAGCCCTTTCCCCAGGCCAGATATCAGACTCTGTGTGTGTGTGTGCATATGTGCGTATGTGTGTATGCATGTGTGTGTGTGCATGCGTGTGTGTGTGATATGAGATATAACACTGTTTATGAGAGAGCAGGTCCAGCGGGCTAACCACCACACTCTCTCTTATCAAGAGCTGTTCGCTTATTTAGAATCTTTATGTTCCCCCGGAGTTGCAAACAAAATGTTGAAGGTATCTGCGGAATGCGTGCTCATTTTGTGCCGTGTCCGGATGAGTAAAGGATTCTGAGATGTTACAGTGGGGTAGTAGCATTATTTTCACTCCCCTGCACTATTGCTCTTTTTTCTCTCTATCACCCTTTCTCTCCCTCTCTCTCCCTCTTTCGGTCCATCATGTTTCTCTACCTCTTTCTTTCTTTAATTCTTTATTTTCTTTCTTTCTCTCTTCCTCTCCCCCTCCTTCCATGTCTCACTAGCTCTCTCTCTTTTCATAGCTACTTATCAATTGGTGCTGCTATGCGGTGTGCAGGTAACAGCAGAGGGTTACACAGCATATGTGGATGACGACGAGGGCACCTCTGTTGGTTGCTCTGCTGGTTGCTCACCCAACAGAGCACACCACGATGATTCTCACTTGATCAACTCTTGTTTGCGTTTCTCCAGTTAAAATAGCTTTTTTTGGAAACACAGGCACGGATCATGTTTTTTCCACTGGAAATAATTGCGTTTGGATAATAGAAGGGGAAAGAATAGCTTGTGGTTCCAGTCGAGCGGAGCATTTATGGAACAAAAAGTTGATCCATGTCTTTATTTTCAATAATTTCCTGGAAATCAGGATCCTAAGCCAACTTCCTGCCACTGTTCCTTTACTTCCTCCTTCCGGGAGCTGGATGGAGGAACTTAGTGGCTCTGTGATTCTCTGGGCCTCTGTTCTTGAAGCTACTCTGAGCCTCTGTTCTGGAAGCTTCTCTGACCCTCTGTTCTAGAAACTTCTCTAGGCTTCTGTTCTGGAAGCTTCTCTGACCCTCTGTTCTAGAAACTTCTCTAGGCCTCTGTTCTGGAGGCTTCTCTGAGCCTCTGTTCTAAAAGCTTCTCTGAGCCTCTGTTCTGGAAGCTTCTGGTTTCCTTTTTGGAAGCTTTTGAGGTTTATTTTCAACCAAACAGTGTGTGCTGGGGGCAGTGAAGCCAGACAGACAGGAAGCTGGACAGACTGGCAAACAGACAGACAGACAGACAGACAGACAGACAGGCAGGCAGGCAGGCAGGCAGGCAGGCAGGCAGGCAGGCAGGCAGGCAGGCAGGCAGGCAGGCAGGCAGGCAGGCAGGCAGGAAGAGCTGGGGTGAACTTGACCTATACTGTACTCTGCCTGTCTATCTTTATCCAACTCAAATCAAACTAAACCACCCCCAGAAAATACAGTACTGAATATATTGTTATATTCTTTGTTTTGTACACATGTTATCTTCCATTGGAAATGTTTTGTCTACACCAGGGTTTATTTTGGTAGGGATTTTGATCTTTTCAGATCAAAAAATATCTTGTGTACTTTGACAGTAGGGTCAGAGCAGAGTGGTAGAGGTAGCAGATGGTAGGATCATGGATAGGGTTAAGGTGAAGGTAGGAGTTGTCCTACCTGTTATAAGGGTTCCTCAGCAGAAGAGCCTGGCTGCCAGTACAGGTGTCTGACGGGGTGTGACATCCATACACCGGAGGAGGGACACTGTACTGCTGCTCTGCTGTGCACGCACACACACACACACATGTGCGCATACACACACACACACACGCATACACACACACACACACGTACGGACACACACGTACGGACACACACGCACACACACGTGCACACACACACACAGGTGTTAATAGTACAGTGTACTGCACACACAATTGTTACACCCTTAAACACAACAGAAAGAAGTAGTCTCTTTTAACTTCACTTTTAAGTTAATGCACATAATGTCTGACTCTGTTACATGAAGCCCTCTCTTTCCAGTGAGCAGTAAAGCTTAGTACTGATAGTTCTGGGTCACTAACAGACAGTTCTCAGAGGAAAACAAGAATATAACTCTAAGTAGAGGATCCTGGGATATGTGGCTATATGGACCCAGAACAACAACATAGGCCTCTTTGAAGCCACAGAAACACATGTTTCTCTCCATATTCTTCTGTCTCTCTATCTATTTTATTCTGTCTCTGTGTCTCTCTCTCTCCCTCTGTCTGTCTCTCCCCCTAAATCTCTAAAACTTCATCCACTCTTCGTCCCTCTCTTTTACTCGGTCCTATTATTTCTCTCTGTCCCCTTGTTCCCCTCTCTCTCTCTTTCTCTCTCTCTCTTTCTCTCTCTGTCTTTATCTCTCTTTATCTCTCTCTCTTTTCCCTCTGTGGACATGTTGGATGGCTCCCAGGACAGCGCTGAACATTCCAAAGCACCTCGTAGCTCCGTTTCCTCAAGTGATCGTTTCCATATAAAAAGAGACACCTAAATATGACAGTTCAATAATGAGCCTCCCACTGGGACTGAGCGGTCTGCCGGGGTCAGGGACGAGATGGAATGCCTAGGACGGTCTGGAGGTTATCAGTCACCGGGAGGCCAGGTACACCTCTAACCCGACCTCCGCACCACAGACGGCTCCCAGGGAGAGCCCACTGTGCAGAAGGCACATGATATGAGCCCGCTTGACGTGTGTGTGTTTGTTTTCCATATACTATATGCGCACCCAGGCAAACATCCAGAGCCAACCTCCGCTACGTGTACTCATTCAAAACACCAACACCTAACAAACATTTGACCGTTGGTATTGTGGTCCTAGGTTTTACAGATATGAGACAGGGCTATCCCACTATGGATGTGTTTCCGACACACGGGTACACGCACATGTCAAGCGTCAGAATGGAAGTGGTTGGTCATTTACCCATGCTGCTCTGCTGTGTGATGGCGTCCTCGTGTTTGAAGGCGGGGCTGGAGAACTGAGGGGTGTGGTGCGTGGGGGTGTGGCCGTAGTTACTGCTGCCATCGAAAGCCATGGTGCCGTAACCTGGAGGACGCACAAACAGACGCTCAACACATCCACCACAACACGTCTGTAAACTCTGGTAAAGTGCAGAGTTCAACGTTCATGGTTGTCGGCCAAGAATTGCAGCGAGATACTTTTGTTACGTCTATGTATGGTCTATGTATTTACCTATACACCATTGTCCACAAACGACATTTTTACGCATGTGCGCACGCACACCCTGTGGAGTAGTGAAAGTGATGGTCAAGATTCAAACTAAGAAAGGATGGTAAAGCTTAGTCTGACTTCATGACCACTTCAGCAAGAGTCATGCCTGAATGTGACCCAGGGAGGGGCTCTAGGTCATTAATAACACACACTCACACACACACACACACACACACAGCCGCTCGAGTACACACACACACAAGCACACACACACACCCGCTCAAATACACACACGCACACAAACAAACACACACACAGAAAGTCCATTAATTACAGTTGCCACTTTCACCAGTTCTCTGTCTGGGTAAATGGGGGGTCATGGGAGGGGTGGGGACATGGGGTGGGGGGTAGGGGGGTCGGAGGAGGTGAGCAGGGGCTCATTAAAAGTCTCTATTTGTCTTCTGAAGGGGAACTCCCAGTGCAGTGAAGAGAGAAGGGGTCCAAGTCTAAATGCTTTGGTAATTGAGGTCTATTGCGTAAGTTAAACCAAAGTTAAATAATTACAATAGTGTAAGATTCATTAAAAATAAGCTCCACTTGATGCTGGTTTAGTTAGACACTAGTCTATATCCACAGAATTGTACAGGTCTGAGTAGTTATAAATACACTTGTGACACTTGAGGCAAATGTTAAAAAATGTTCCTTGCATTTTAACCAAATAGTCTACTCAAAATGAGGGAAGATTTAGCAGGCATTTCACTGCCAATAAAACAAATATAAAATAACAGATACTGTCAAGTCAATTCATTTAAAAAGCAAAATGAAATGAATGATTTCATAATATATCTTTGTAAATTCCGGAAAGCACATTCTGAAAGAGCTCTAAACTGAATTGATCTGAATCCTGAATTGAGGAGATGAAAATGAATTCACTTTTATTTCCCGTCAGTACGCAGATTTTTTTTAAATTCACTAATCAGTGTTTCTCCTATGCTACATCACTGCATTTAATTCAGCTAACTGTTTTGTCGACTTGACAAATATAAGATACAATATACTTGTCCAAAAAGCCTCACTTTTAGAGCTTCACATTTGGTTATCAATGTATTATGAAATGCATTATTTCCAGGTAACCTAGTGTTTGTATAAGTGTGAGTGTGTGGTCCTAAAGTCAAGGTTTGTTTCGTAAAAACTTGACCAGTCAGATATGTAAATTTTGTTATTTATGTAATGTAGTTATTTTAAAATATGTATTCTGAGCCTCCAACTGAACTACTGAGTTTGAGACTGAACAGTTACATTACAAACGACGATACTAATAAATGTGGTGATAACTGTATATGGTTGTATTTAACGATGTGATACAACAATTTATATAGCAATATATTTGAAGATATTATTAAACAGCCAATTTCTAATAGGAAATAAATACAAAAATAACTATTGAGGGGAGGATGAGGCAGTTAAATACATCTCCTTGCATCGGCATTTAGAAAATGTTTTTTTGTGATACCCTTAAAACAAAATTTATTTTCTTATTTCTGTTTCCGTCTTGGAAAAATGTGTATTCAGTTGTGTTTGTTTCAGTTGATATTTAAATTATGTTATTAATACTAGTAATCAGAGTATAATATGCTATGTAAAATAATACTGAAAATAAAAAATGGAAGTTACTTAAATAAAATCGGACAGGATTCATTTAATTAAGAATAAATGTATTTAATTTTGTAGCATTTTTCATGAACATATATACATTATTTATTATGTATATACAAAAAATATATATGTATATTATTGACAAATGTGGGTAATTATTTGGATTATTTTATAAACAGAAAGCTGCTAACTGAAATAATTATGACATAATGGAATAGTAAAAGCTATTAGAAAACATCGAGAGTAATAATATATGTTTTGAAAACAACCTCTAAAATATGGAAAGTGAGAAACTAGCAACTTGTTTTGATATATCTATAGATTATTATTGAATTAATCATAAGCGAACAATTATAGTGATAATAACAAGCATTACACAAAACGGCAAGCAGCTATATGTTCATTAAAATACTTTTCACAACAATAAGATAGTGTGGACAGATTTGTATACACATTTCCTCATTTCAAAAGAAGAACTCTAATTAATCTGCATGTTTTGTGTGTCTTAAACACCAGTTATAAATATCTGTGCCTACAGTGTCAAAGATGACATCTATAAAGGAACAGAGATCACCCAGTAAACAAAAACACCCTGTGACAACAGGCAGAATCAGAAGACCACAATTCCTCCAGGACACCTAAACTCCCTCTGACTGTGACAGAGAATAAAGAGGACCACAGTGGGGGTCTTACCCTGGTTTCTGGAGGGCGTCTGTGTGTCCATGCAGTTGGTCAGGTAGGGTGCGTTGCTGAACATCCTGGACTGGTGGGTGGGAGTGGGCTGGCTGGGGGCCGACGGGGCTCCAAACGCCCCATAGCGACAGGCCCCGGTGCCCGTGAACTGCCCCGAGAAGTGCACGGTGAAGGCGCTGAGGCCGCAGTGGGGATCCTCGTGGGGATCCGGAGCCCCCCAGCTGGGCTCCTGCTTGATGAAGGAGTGGGGGGCCAGGGAGCTGTAGGTGGGGGCACTGTGGAAGTCCAGCACAGGTGCCCACTGCGGGGCCGAGGTGACAGGCAGGGCGGTGCAGCTGGAGTTGGGCCCGGCAGAGAGTGAGGGCACTGGAGGCAGCAGAGTGTTCAGGTCACGCACGTCTGAACCCATCTCTCTGTTTGGGAACAACGTGGCAACGGGACACACCTGGAAACCACCTTGGGGTCTGGCGGCAAAAAAAACCACACACACCCTGTTCTTGCTTTTCGGCCGGGTAGAGAACCCGACAAGGTTTTGGTCAGTTCACTAACCTGCTGGCTCCTGCTTGTCTCTGAGCAGTCAAGTCCAACAAATCCTCATAGTGGAGGAGCTTCCTTGGTAAACCCGTCAAATGCTCGCTCGGGACAAAGTCAAATAAAAATGTTGGAAAACTATTTTCTGTCGGCGAGCGTCGGTAGTCCATGCAGTGGGTCTGGTCCGACGGGCAGCAGGGCTCTCTACTCTGTGAATGGAGAGGAGAGAGTGGAAGCGGAGGAGTGGAGGAGAGTAGGAGTGAGGAGGAGGAGAGGAGCAGTCTTCTGCTGCCTTGTTTTCCTTGGAGCGCCTCACGCTGAGCTCCAACCCCAGACAGGGAGAGGGGGGCAGGAGGAGGGGCACGGGACCAATGAATAGTGAGATGAGAGAGAGAGAGAGAGAGAGAGAGAGAGAGAGAGAGAGGGAGAGAGAGAGAGAGAGCGAGCGTGAGAGCATGAGTGAGTGAGCTGTGCTTCATTCATTTACAGTACTGCCTTCTCTCACTTACACTCACTCACATACCCTCGACACATCCTCACACAATGCATCTTCTAAATGTGTACGTGGGTGTATTGTCAGACTAAAAATGAATTATAAAAATGGTGTCTGTGACAAATCCTTTCCTTTTAAGACCTAAGAGCCTCTCACTCTTTATGTTTGTCATCTTAATTCAAAAAGAAATAATCTGCGATACTTTAAATCTGTTTATTCTAAAATAGGCTTAATTTACAAATATAGTTTCATAATAGAAAAAAGGCATTTTATGTTGTTTTTTGCCATTGGCCGTTAGTATAAATTTTGTAGCACCATAACATATCGTTTTGTGCACAAAACTATCAGTATCGCTTAAGAGATAACCGAAGATGACCGAATAGCAGCTCCATGCCCCATGGTTTTCGTCAAGTTCATAAAACCAAACCAAAGAATCCAGCAGGTAATCAGTTATTCGATTAATACAGCCCACGTAGAATAAAAAAAATTCGACTGATGTTGTCATTCGTTTAATCACCGTTCATCCTACATGAATGCGATACAATCTCAAAAACTGGCGAGACGGTCGAAACGAAATTGTGTAACAGTAATATAACGACCGTCAGTCAAAGGAGTGTATCAAACAACCAAAAAGACTTTTAGTTGCGTGTCAGTTGCGTATGGTATAGTCTAACAACTATAACAATAATACGAACAATTCCAAATTAGGGGGTTGTTGTTTGTTTGCTGGTGAGCTATTGTATCTCAATTTAATCGGCTTTAATCGTGCAAGACAATGAGTTACTTGAACCGGTACATTTCCTTCAAAACAGCCGGGTGACCTTGGCCTTTTATTAAGGTAACGTGTGTGATCTTTCTAAAAATAAATGTTCCGACAGAATTCTTTGATACTGGTTTGACAAAAATGGGGTACTACCTCTATCCCTGTGTAAATAAACGAAATATATTTTGACCTTTACTTACTCAACACCTGACATGGACTTCTCAATGAATAGCATGAACATTGCTTGACCCAGGAACACTAGAGTGCCGTTGTAATTTTAGCACAATTTTGTATTTACAGTGGGGTATCTGAGGCAATGTCTCTCTAAACAGGCCGAGTTTAGACTAAACCGGCTATGATGCCTTGTTCTACTAGGCCTGTGGTTTTCCCCTGGCATGCGTAGCTTCTGACTGTGAAATCCCTTTCCTTGCTGGAGATTAATGTTCTTAAAAGATGGGAATTCCGTTTCGATTAGAGAAGTCCAATTCTTATCTATTATTCCAAGGGGGCAGCTCGAGCCAACAGGTGCTGACTTCTGGGTGAACTCAGAATAAAAGGCGGTGAAAAGCCGGTTGAATTTGCACTGCGACTGTGATAGCGGCTAATAGGGAAATTGTCTGTAAGCGGTGGAAGCGATGCAAATATCGTTCTCTATTTGCAAAAATGTTCACAAGTGTTGTCGGGAAATTAACGCATGACTTTGTTTTGGTAAACAAAAAAGGTGAACTTTACATAGAGCGCTTGGACTTTGATGTAGAAATAGGCCCATCTCCAACACCGAGCTGCCTGACTTGTAGTTTACAGTACCAGCATGATTTACTGAGGAAGATGAAGGACGCTTTTTCCATGGCCTAAAGAATGGAATTATTTTAACTTAATTTTTTATATAGAAATGTTCAACATTAAAACACACGCAAATATATGGAACACATTTTGCATTAAAATAGCTCCATGCGTAGACGAAATGACAGAAGAACCATCCGGGGGAAAAAGTTTGATATACAGCTTTTCTGTTCGGAAAGAAATATTTTTTGTCCGAATAGCTTTAAAGAAAGAACTGTAGAGAGGACTTTAAAGAACTCAAAGAATGTAATTTTATCTGTCATCTATATCAATAATGCTTTTAACTCTAGAGCTCAATTGACTAGAATAAACAAAGTGTTAAGAAAAGCATAAAGATGAAGCTATATCGACCTTATTATTGTGATATTATGTGGTGACAGAGTTTTGGGTCTGTCCTCTCTCACCTTCCACTGGGGGATAACAGGTGTTCTACAGGGGACATTCCTCCCCTGGGCGTCACTCACAAACAAGCAGCCCCCCCCCCCCCCCCCCCCCCCCCCCCCCCCCAACCCCCTCCTCCCTCGCATGACACATACACACATGGTATGCTCCACACTCACAGCATGAAAAGACAGGCTTCCAAACTGTAAAATCAGGCTGAGAGCTAAGGTTGTGTTGAGGGATACGATGCATGTGTTTACGTGCGTATGCACGTGTGCATGCATGCATGCGTTTGCAAGCGTGAGTGAGCGTATGCATGTGATTGCACATGCGTGCAAGTGTATTCCTTTGTGAGGATTTAGCGTATCCTTTACTCCTTAAGAAATGGTTGTGGTGACCCTGTTAGCCCCAGTCGTTGCCCCAGGCTAAAGAAGCTTTCACAGTGGCACAATCCTTGCACACTCCTTTGTAGGATGAAACCCCAACTTTAGCCCAAGGCTTGTTGGCCCTGCTCCAGAGCAGAGTTAGACTCAAGTTTTATCCTCCAAAGACACTGGGCTAAAAGATGCCACTGTGAACAGAGACTAAGTTATCCCAGGGTCAGCTCTTAGGATGAAATGTGAAAAGCCTGACATTTAACCCAATAAGACAATTTTACTAACTACTAGATAGCTAAGAAAATACATATTTATCCGTTTGGATTGTTAGGGATAAATCTTTTTTAAGAGTTTGTGACTTAAGAAGAGTGTTAAGTTTGAATTCATTTGTACTTGCTAACATTGTTCATAATTTGTCTTTACTGGCAGTCTGAGGGTATAGAAATAAAAAAATATATAAAACACATTTACAAAGGACATACAGTAATGTAGTGTCCATGACCAAATTTGAATAAAAAACTACTATTAATGAACTGGCAGAAGTAGCCATCACTCTGGCAGAATCATCGGATGAAAACAAGAATATTGAATGGAGGTTACTGAAGAAAAGATGCCTTCCACCTATGACAAACTTGCATGTAGTCAGTTCCTTCTAGGCGAAAAACTCCATGTGTTCTTGTATTCAGTCCCACAATGCTTTGCATGACGTCCTTGAGCAGTCACACTAGTCTTGATCTATGACGGCTTTTAAGGTTATCTCTCTGCCGCTCCCGGTCTTGCCAACTGCTCCGTGCTCATGGCAACCCCGACACAAACACCATCCATGTAGCCAGTCTCCTCCTTTGGCACAACCCTCCGATTTCTGTTTACATGCAAGTGAAACTACACTCTAATCCTATCACCTACTATTGCAACACTTGGCAGTTTCTTGCTGCCAGAAGTGTACTTATGCTGGGAATATTCTCCTGATCGTTCTCCTCAAGGCTTTTTCATTATCTTTTGTTCAGGGGGAATTAATGAATATTGATATTTTGGCAAACAGCCTCAAATGGATGCTTGGTCTACACCCTGCAACTAACAACAGTAAGTATCTGCAGGCTGACATGTCAGAGTTGGGGCATCTAACGGAAGTGTCTTCTCAGCTCAACAGTTTTTGGCGTCGGTCTACCCAGGGAAACATTAGGACCGTCCTGTAACCAAGACGATACGTCTCAATTTGTCCAGCGTCCCGGCCGATGGCGAGGGCCGGAAACACGGGCTTGGAGTGGAGCAGAGTCGACCGAGAGCCTTCAGGCCCGGAGGAAAGTCAGCAGCAGCTCTTGTTAAATTGATGAGCTGAGATAGATTCTGACTCCACCATCTGGAATTTCAGTCTGGGGTTCTGCTAAGAGCTGCTTGCCTGACCCTCCATTCAACTCTTCAACTCAGGGAGAGGAGAGCAGAGGAGAGAGCAGGGCAGGAGAGAGCAGAGGAGACCAGAGGAGAGGAGAAGAGAAGAGGCGAGGGGGGAAGAGGAGAGGAGGAGAGAGGAGGGGAGAAGAGAGGAGAGGGGAGCAGAGGAGAGGAGAAGAGAGGAGAGTGGGGCTGGGAGGAGGGGGGGCTGTCATGTGGGGAAGAGTCACTGTGTCAAAGTCCTTTATCTTACAATCAACTGGGGAGTTGGAATACGTCTGGAGTGGGCCGGGTAGAGGCACACACACTCACACACACACACACACTCACACACACTCACACACACACACACAAACGCGCACACGCACACACAGTCTACACCAGCCTGATACTCACGGTCACTGAGAGTGTGCCAGTTCAACAACAATACTTTCTAGACGCTCAGTTATTAGTCAGTCTTTGTAGTTTTCCTTCTGTTTGGCACAGTGACCTGCCAGGTCATCAAGTCCTCTGTACTGCTCAAGGCTTTGCTCTGATCAAAGGTCAGATCAATCATGATCATTCTTCTGATGTTTGATAGGAGACCGACACCCCTTGATAGCAAAGACTTAATAACACCGAGTTTCACTCATCAACCACTTTGGTCCCTTTTTACACTGTGTGTACACACCCAGGAACACACACACACGCACGCACGTGCTCACTCACACTCACACTCGTAAATGCACACCCACGCTCGCGTATAAGAGGCCATATTTGCCATAATTCATACTTGGTCTCACATTCAACACCATAACCTCACATATCTAACATTACCCTCTCACACATACACCATTATGCTCTCATATTCACATTCTGTGCACACAAGACAAGCGTACACACATTCACATGCTCATACACACGCCTACACACAGACACACACACACATGTACGTGCACACCCCTAACACACAGACATACACACGTGCGTGCACACCCCTAACACACAGACATACACACATGTGCATGCACACCCCTAACACACATTTCTGGCTCTATTTCTCCAGAGTAGCAGTAAAGGTTCTCCTTTCCCAGAAGACCTACGAGACATTCTGTACACGTCCGTTCTGGCATTTCTTAAAAATAGCGGAGAGGATTGATAGCCCCTGTGGCCATTAGAAAGCATTTTTACTCTACAAACAACAAATTATCTTCAAATGAAAACCTGACTGCCTTTTACCCAAGTGCTTTCCAGTCACTAGAAACACAGTGATCCCGCTGACCCGGAAAATATTTTGTTTTTCCACACCCCGCCGTTTCATCAAACGGGGCTGGACTTCAAGGTGCAGCGGTGATCCTGTCTGGCTGGATTGTGGACTAACTGATGGCCCCAAACACCTCTCAGCCCTGTGATTCATCTCTGCTAGTCTAAGGCCACTCAGAGCCTCTAAAGTAAATGAGAAATGTTGCTTTTTACACAAGGCAGGGGGACACTAGAGTTGAATACGCTTCTGGCGCCTTGAGCAAACAGACACCACTTGTAGCAGCGATTTATTGTAAACACTCTGGGAATAGGGCCTGGTTCACTACAGGCAGGGGGCCAGCTGCTAAGTTGACCTGATACACAGTGTGAGGATGTTGCAAAGTGACACAGAACACATCACATTTGTCAGATGACGCATCGGGGCTTATCGGTCTTCCCAGACGGGACGCTCGAAAATGTATCAGAGCTTCTGTCAAACCCTGTGGGCTCGGCTCGGCTACAAAACAATGTCCAACTGTCTGTTCACACCCTCCGCTTCGAGTCTCTCACACGACCACGCTTGGGCTTCCACACACACACACGCACACACACACACACACTCTCTGGCCCAACACGCACACACACTGCACAGCAAACCCATGCACTGCTGTCTAGTCTATCTCAGTTCCCCTCGTAGCCTTCTGTAAATAAAGCAGATGGTTTTCCAGGGGGAGCAACCTTGTTCTGGGGAATGAAGCGTTCCTTTGTTCTGGGTTAGGAGGCTGGTGTCGTTGAGGCCTGATCACTCCCTTACAGTCTATCTGCTGATAACATGCTTCCATCAGTCCAGCGGCCCATTCTGCTGCATAGACACAATGCAACCCCCCCCTCCAAACCACACTCCAACCCCCAACCCAGGTGTCCCACGCTCAGGGAGTCTTTGTGGACTTCTGGCTGTCACACAGCACACTGAAACACATACCCAGGCCTTCAGTATACCATTAGACCAAGACGGCTTCCTTGCCGCGCGCGGAAAATATTTCGACATAGTCGTCGTGAGCCGAGTCGGCGATGGCTGTAAACGCTAACATAAAACAACACCGTTTGTGTTACCAGTGTGGAGCCATGAGCAGGCGAGGCCTTGAACTGCTGTTACAATAGCCTTTAGAAGGGGGTGGGTAGGCAAGACCAACAAAGCACAAGACCAGAGTTTATAAAACCTCCTACATTCACACTTATTTGATCATGGGTAAAAAAACAAACAAATCATTTTAGTAATGTCTTTAGCCTGACAGAGCACAATACCCTGTTTAAGGTAAAGTTGGCGCAGCACACATCAGTAAGGAAACATCGGTTGTGCTGCAGCCTTCGGTTCTAGGAGTTGGCCAAGATGATTTACAAGGCAAAGGGGATGATGGTAGGATAACAGATGAAGTCGGTGCTGGGTCTGCGTAGTGCCGCTGGGTGATAAGGTTTAAAGACGAAAACTTGTTCTAAGAGTCTCTCAACTCAAGTATTCCAAAACACTGGCTAGCCTTCAAAAGGACTGGTGGAGAAAGCTCTGACTTGGAGGATGTGGGAAGGCATCCAATGTTACCTAAACACAGAGAGAGAGAGAGAGATGAGGAGGGGGAAGAGAGAGAGAGAGATGTGGAGGGGGAAGAGAGAGAGGAAGAGAAGGAGATGAGAAAGTCCTATCAGAGTGGTACCGCCAGCTGCAGTTTGGTTAATTACTACTTTTTGTATGCTGCTGCTGGTGAGAGAGGAAGAGAGAGAGACAGACAGAGAAAGAGAGAGGGAGGCGACCTTGAATCTGCATCAGAAACTCCAGGCTGACTTAACTATGGGAGGGGAATATGGATTCTTTCCTTTAAAAACAGAGTAGTCTAAACTGGAGTTATGGCGATTTGTCTGTATAATGTGACGTTGTAGTGATTTTGAGAGCGGTTGATTCTATATATGTTTCTTAAAAATGACGGAAGAATATGTTGTCCTCAAGCACATCTCCTACTGAAATAAAAACACTACAAAAGGAGCAAGAGATCAAAGGTAGAGACATAGAAAGAAGAAAGTGAGGAGGAGAGACTCAGAGGGAGAGCGTAAGTTATAGAAATAATGTAAAATAATGTCGCAAAAGAAAAAAAGAGACAGACGGAGAGAGAGGAAGAGCGAGAGCGAGAGAGAAAGAGAGACAGCAGACTGGCTGGCTGGCTGAGATTCAAGAGACAGCAGAAATTATGTTTGGTCGGGAAATTTCTTCCAAGATATTATCTCCTATGTAAGAGCAGCCACAGCATCGGTTTAGTAGGAACCAAATATCAGGCCTACAAATCACCTAGCAGCCCTGCTTATCTGCAGCCAAATCCACACAGCTGAACTCCTATGCACTCTCTAAACCCAGCTACATGTCAGGCCCAGAATACAAATCTGCCGGTCATAAACAGGAAACATATCTCTTTAGGAACAACCGTTAGAATGCTTCACTTTGAGCACCTGGAAAGATCACAGTGAAGGGCTACGGGTTCACAGTGCGGCAGATCGCGGCGGGCAACGTAGGTGTGGTTTGATCTGGGGCCGCAGCCATGCTGCTGTCGTCCGGAGGGACACGGTCAGAGCGTGGCGGCGAGATAAACACGGCGATGACACTTTTATCAACTTGCTTTCTTCCATGTCGGGTGGCGTCCGGAGTCATAGTTAAAGGGTGCTGTCAAGGCCAAGGTCTCGCAGTCGAAGAAATACTTCTCATTCGGAGCGGGTGACCCCGGTTCAAATGAGTCCTGAGCGAGGTGCTTTTTACTACATACTAGTCCCTGGACACCCCATCCTTGTCACCTGCTCATAAGACAGTGTTCAGTGGTTACTAAGACAGAGCACCACTCTGCAGCCCAAGGTCGTTCCTGGCAAGGTTGTTGCTTGGCGGGAAACCTGAGAGAAGAGAGCGTGTTAAAGGAGAGGATCAGTCTGTCTGTAGGGGGGGCTGTGGTTAGGTTCACCAGCTGGTCATTACTGACTATTCCTGACAAGGGAAAGCACAAACCACCCTACAAGTGGTATTTTGTCTTCACCAAATATTGTTGGTGTTGCCCTTCCAAAGTGGTACTTTGGTCACGTTAGTACACAGGCTTACATGGGACCTACTGGAAGGTGTTGCCATAAAGATGGTCTGGCCGCACAAATCAATTTGAAGCAAAAAAAAAAGACAAACGAAACGTTGAAAACGATACCAACTCGCGCCTGAGAATGAGGAGAGTTCCGTTCTCCGTTGTTCAGACTCCGGATCTACCTCATGGACGTCATTAACGTGCTCTAGCCGGACCATCTGCAACCTCACCGGTACGATCCTCTTGGCTTGTGGTTGAATCAGCGAGGGTGCCACTGCCACTACACAAATACCACCTAGTGACACAAACCTCATCCATCATGGCTGCCAGCAGGCCCTATAGGGGACTGCCTGGGTCAGCCCCAGCTAAATCATCTGCCGGCATGCCTGCTGTGTCCTCGCCCTGGCTGAGCCCGGCTCACGGAGATAAAGAGAGGCCACATTCCTCCACATCTAATAATTAATGAGGTAACAAGCGACATCGTTACGTTATAGTTTAATGGCCCCAGGGAATTTTGATCTACGCACTATGTACAGATCTTGGTATATATACACGTTGAGATATTGTTTATTCTGGTGAAGTATTAAATGAGCTTCAGATACAATAACACGGTGGGTGCTGCATACGCTGTTTAGTCTTTGGCAGATCATTTGTATTGGGTAGATCACAGGCATGCTGGATGACTAGCTTGCATGCCTGGACTCCAGTCCTGTATCAGGAGTTATTCATAGTACACAATGTGCTTGGGGACGTACAGATTTTTTTTCTCTCCCACTTCCGACCACTGACCATAACCAAACATGTACATAAACAAACAGGGATTATCACTGCTGGGGAATGGAAAATGCATACAGTGGCATCGCTGAACCAGGAACTACACTGATCCCTATCTGGTGACCTCTGACCCCATTTCTCCTCCAATCTGACAGGTCATTAAACGCTGAGCTGAACATCATCAATCTAGAGAGAAAGGATAACAATCTGATCATTGTTTCTACAAGAAAGTTATTTACAGAAAATGCATCAATCAACAAATCTACTTATCAAGTACAATCAAACCTCGGCTTAGTTGCATTTATGTCTTTTTGCGTAGGTTGGAGAAGGGCAAGAAAATGCTAGCAGAGCCTGATTTCCTCATTTAAAAAAAATCTTAATGTTTGATTGAAAACATTGATCATTACAGTCCAGCGAGATGAAGATCTTAATCAGGGTGGAAGGCAGGGTCAGGGGCCAGGAGACCAGCAGGAGAGAAGAGGTCTGGAGCTGGAGGTCTGGGGCCAGGGGCATGTGACTGAGTGTGTGAACACTTGGGTTGGGCAGCAATGGGGACCACCTGCAATGGATCCATGTTCCTCACCACTGAGCCCTCCTGATGGAGACCCTCAGAGGGCTGCCGGGGTCTGTGGATCTCTGGTGCTTCTTCCTCCAGCATACCAGCTGCTCAGCCAGACGTGTCCCAGGGAGATGGGCTCCTCCCTGGGCAGGGGGAACCAGAGGAGAGGGGCCACATGGATGAAAGCCGACACGAGCTCGGCTAATAGCACACCCTGCTCAGGGTGAGAAAAAGACCTGGACAGTTGACAGAGGAGGACGGGGGGGACGGGGGACGGGGGAGATGAGATGTGAGAAACGAGAGATCACAAAGGAAACGAAGAGATGAAGAAGAAGAGGATGTGGTGAGCGGATGGATGGAAAGAGAAAGGAGATGGGAGAGAAAGTAGAATATTGAGAGACAAACAAAGCTACAGTGTTAAAAAACAAGAATATAAGTGAGAACAAACAAAAAGGGAGAGCAAACCTGGCAACCCACCTATTACCCCCCCCCCCCCCCCATCTCTTACTCCCCTATCCGCCTCTTCCAAACCCCTACCCCCTACCTCCTACCTCGTACACAGCCCCCTCCCTGCCTCCCCCCCTGCTCTGCTCTGTGGCTCCATCCGTCAGTCAGAGAGGTAAGGGCTGGGCTGGCAGGGCTGGAGGGTAATGGAGCGTGTCATTGAAGACTCATCAGGGAGCGCTCTGGTTGGCTGCAACCACAAACACACTTTCCACAAACCATCCAGAAAGACATTTTTAGCGCCGGCGAGGTACAACATAGAACAACGATTATATGGATGACGAGTATTTACAGTGAGTCAAAGGGCCACGGAACTCCAGTAAATACAGTAGTGTCCAACCTGAGAAACAAGGAGAGGATTGAAACGCTGCACAGGATTTTACGAACAATAAAACAATCACTTTTCATACGGTCAACTGCGCAGTAAACCTGCAAACATGCCGGCCTTTTCTCTATGTGAGACGGCAAAAGGTAAAAGATTGAAGTCATTTCCTACACACAACGCATTGTATAGATGGAACCTGCCGTCACATAATGGCCATGCTGTCATGCCCAGCATCAACACACTGTTGTGTAAACACTCTCCAACACGACTATCTCCCCGACACAGCTAATTCTACACCACCACAAAACTATCAGTATGATCTCTAACTCGAAAATTCCACAACACCGTTAACTTCACAACACCACTAACTCTACAACATTTACAAGTTGGTAACTAGATACATTTGTAGCCTAATGGATGTTGGCATGCCATTTGGAGGGAGTGATTTAAAGGAGTGGGCCTGCGTGGAGCATGCAGAGTGTGTGATGCGGAGGCCAGGGCAGGAGGGGAGGATCAGGGCACTTTTACTAGATCCCCTGGAGTGCAAAAGTGTTTTCAATCATGAGTGTGTGTCTCTCCACGTGCTCAGGACTTGGAAAATGTGTTTGTATATATGTGTGTGTATATAAGTATTTGAGCTTGTGTGTGTTGAAACTGTAATGTACCAATTCATGGTATGTGTGTGTGTATATGTATGTGATATTGTGTGTGTTGGAACAGTGTATGTGCCATTTCATGGTGTGTGTGTGTGTGTGTTGAACCGCAGTGAAAGACATATGGGCTGACACCTCAATGGGGAGACCCAGCTAATGCAAGATGGCGTACAGGTTAAGACCCAGCTCCAGTTCCAAGCCCTCAATCACAACCCCAAAATGGTTCATCCTTTACGGGGCAGACAGCACACACGCACACACACCAGCGTATATATCCAGGCATCAGTGACATACCGGCCGTCCGTGGGAGGACCATGTACCTCATGTGATGTTCACAACCTCGCAGCTGAAATCAGAAACGTATGCTGGCCGCTGTGGTGGTCCTGAAGGAGTATAATTCAATCAAGCGAACCGTCCGGATAGTATTAGCCCCCCCTCTCTTCACCATCTCTCCCTAGCTGTATCTGTAGAGGGGCTGGAGGGGGCGGGGGGGGGGGGGGGGGGGGGGGGGGGGGGGTGGTACAGTACTTCGTAATTTGAAAAGTCTGATAACTGCGTGAAAAAAAAGGCGAGGCGGTGGGGGACTTTAGGGGCCTGGGTACAGGGCTTATTTAAGAGCATATAAATGATGTGAAGTGTGAACTTTAAACCCTGGTGACCTTTGACAGTGGGGGATGTCTCTGAGATTGTCTTCTCAATTCTCCATGGTGGGTTAGTGTGTGTGTGAGAGTGTGTGTGTATGGAGGGGTGGAGGGTTACAGAAGTGATTCACAGCTGTGAACAGGCTCAAGCGGGACTAAAATGTGTAGTCACTCATGTAAAGCCCCGGTGAGGAAAGGTAAAGCCATCTATTCATCAGGTGGTAAAAGTTAGTATGTTTAGGAGACCGTGGTTGTTGCAGACACACTCCTGGCAGCACACGCAGGAGGAGAGGACAAGAACCGTTACATAAAAACAAAAGCGGAGGACCAATAAAGTACGACGCAAAATATTCCCCAAAACATCCAAACAAACAAACTTAAATGGCTTCAGTCGACGGCATGGAAGGAAAGGTAAACCACTCTGGGAGGAGAATGAACCGACAGACTTTTCCTTTCCACAAGCTGATGAATCATTTCTAATGATTCCAGTAAAGGCTTCTTAAAAAAAAAACTGATTACTCATCAGAAACTGGTCAAAAAATGGCTGTAGTGTAGGTCGTGAGCTGGGAGCCATCTTGCCTGCATCAACACTCATGTAAGTGTTTTCATAGTTCAGCAGCTGCAGTTTTTCTCTTTATGAGGCTCCGAGAGAGGCAGGACTGCACTCTAACAGAATGCTTTCTCTCCACTTTAATAAGATTCTCCTGGTAGATTTACTGTGATGGCTTTTGAAGCAAATAGGCATAATATGACAAAACATTGCTCTATAACCTCAGGATATATCTCCCAACAAGCATCAGACATTTATTTAGAAGGCTCCATCGTTTAGATGAAGGTTGCAGAAAATTGCCAAATAAACTTTTTTCTTTCTTTTTAGCTTTTACAGATTTCCAATAAAATGGGACAGTAAATCAGGCAAGACTGATGAAGGAGTGTTGAGGTGTTTGCCTTCGCAGTGGTGGCTTCAGTTCACAGTCGGTGTTTAGGACGACCCAAACATGTTTGGGCATTAGCTAACGACCAATAGCCTCATTAAAAGAAGTAGCTGAACCAACCAGATCCAGTCTGGGGAAGGGAATATTTCAGCTGAAGGGTTTGAAGTTATATTTTATTTGGGACTTTCTGAAATGCTGAAAGCGATGCTTAAACCCTGTTTTGTTTTGCCCTCCCTTCACTGAGAAAAACATCCCTTTACAGCTGACTCACAGATTTCTTGACATGCTTTTGACCGCCGCCACTGTGAAAAGGTAAGTTGGACAAGGTAACTACGCAAGCTATCCATGCCTTTTCACCAGTGCCTTTTAGTCCTATTTCCAAATATCCTAGCTATGTTTGATTTGCAAGGGGCCTTACTGCCAAAATAGATTGGTGCTGTGAGTGCAAGTTGCCAAATAAAACAACGACATGCACATTCATTAAATAAGGTGGTTTAAAACAATATTATGGTATGCGCAAATAGATTTCTGTTTGGTTGTGAGTTTAATTACTTTGTAGTTACCCTTGAAGGCTAGCTCTGGCTTCTTGAGCAGAGCCACAAGGACTATTTTAGGCACCAAACATTCCTTCCTTCGCTCACACCAATAACACCACAGCCATCAGAGGCCTAACAAAACAACCAAAAAACGACGTATCACGTTTTCAAACCCTCTTCTTTTATAAAGAACTGTTGGTATCAAGAACAGGACTGATGTGTTTAGACGTGCATGATTACAACACGTCAGGTTTTCGGTGTGCGCTCTTCCCGCAGTTCAAAAGAATCTGTTTAAGGGCCGTCATTTACGACGACAAAAATGGCAAGAATATCGACCCATCTAAAACGAATCGAGGCGTACTGCCTTTGGGTGGATAACAGTCGAGCGTCCTACCTCCCTCGTCAGCCAAGTAGTAAGGTCAAGACAGCCCTCATTCCCAGACTGTCTATACCTCACTGCTGTTGGGAGAGTATGTTATTCTAAAGTTAGGTGAATGCACACCGAGCCCACTGAAGCAAACCCACACACTAATTTGCTGGGGTCTCAGGACATGCTGATGGAATGTGAATGTCAGCAGCCTCTTTATTTACACGCTATATAAAAACCCTCTGCTAATTAACACCCAGTATCCTCCCGCACCCAAGTGTAATTGACTGTTTCAAAGGCCCACTACTTCATAATCCTGTGTGTGTGTGTGAGGAACAGAGAACGAGAGAGCAAGTGTGTATTAGTGTGTGTGTATTAAAATTGCTCTCTATATTGTCTCGTGTCCCCCACTCCTCCCAAACTCCCTTCCTCCCTCCCTCTCCCTCCCTCCTGAGGATAAGGGTCAGTACCGCGGGTAGAGAGACACTCAAACGCATCAGATTTCTTTATGGGGGCATTAACATTGTGACGTATTCATAATGAGTAAGTGTAGTAAGATGGACCTCGGTGGACCTTGTGCCACCATCAAAAGGTGTGCCATTAATTTGGGGCAAGCGATGAATAATGTTATAGTCCAGAACTGCAGCGCGAGTACAAAAGGGAACATACAGTCCATGGTAGTGATCTGAGCAGCTGCCCAAAGACTTGCCACCCCCTGCTGATGTTAGTAACAGGACATGATAACAGGCCACCGTGATAACAGCAGCATTCCGGGTTCCAACACTTTGCAGGTTGCAAACTGAAAAAGAAATCAATCAACGATGTCCCAGATTCCTTGAGCCAGTCAGAAATGTAAGTGTAGATTGGCCTACAGTCTAACCCAAGCCTGTAGCTTCCCTGCTGCTCTGTGAGTCAGCCACTTACCCCAACGACTGTGGAAGGCCTGCGACTAGCATATGTCACTGCCTGTGTCACCACGACACGTGTCCATATGGTCTCCTCTGCCTCCATACACAAAAAGGAGGGACATAAACTTAATGAGAAGCTCATTTGCATTTGTTAATTTGGGTTAATGCGCGCTAATTGATTCTCGTGTCTTGTACACTCCAATTAGTCCCCAAGTTATAGCGGGCGCGCATTGTGAATCTAGCTCCACTCTGGAGGTGAACGCTGCCACCGTCGTTAAAGTCCCTGCGAGACCCCAGCCAGATTGGCACAGGAGTCATTAACATTAATTAGCTTGTAAACAATGAAGTCGTGGCACTTTCCCCTTGATTCTGATACTGATCAGATCCAGCCCGGCTTAATGCCTCGGAACAGTGGCACAGTGCATGACATTAAAGATCACCTCATTCTCTGTCCATTCTACTGTCCGTGCCTCAACTCAACAACACATTTGCCGAGCAAAACAAAAACGTGCGCGGAGACGCAACGTTTTCCAACGTATGAGTTCACAAGTTCACATTTATTTGGGAAATACCACAGCAACAACTCCAACAATAAACAGCTCAGAATGTCGAACTTAACAAACAGGAACACGTTCGTTTAATAACGATGCACCAAACATCCTCGTCATGTGACTTGTTGAGCGGTGGGTGGACTAGAAGAGGTCTGTCCTGCGTCTCTTGGGCGCGTGGAGCTGGTCGGAGCAGAGGAACCGCTCTATCCTGGTGATCTGGGCTCGGATGGCAGACTGCTGGGTGTCCTCTGCATCCTGGGACACCGCCAGATCCAACCCAGAACATCCTCCGACGCTGAGGGGGAGAGAGGGAGGGAGGGGGGGAGACGCAGGTCTTCAACACCAGTCTAAGATCTCCGTTGGATCGTTTGGCAGCAGGTAAACAGGCTGAGAAAGAGAGAACCTATCGCTTCACACCTCCAGAAAGCTGAGCTGTCGCTGATAGAGGAGACACACCAACGCACAGCTGGGAACCGAAGCTAAACTAAATCTGCGATTCAATGCTACCAGGCTGTTGATACGTCGCAGATATTTCGTAGAAAGGATGTCAGGTTTGGACCCCAGGTGACAGGTAGGGTGGGTGAACATACCTCGAGATGTTTGGCTGCCACGGCAACCTGCCGGTGGCGGTCGAGCGTTGAGGGACGCCAGGAGAACTGACAGAGATAGAAACTGGTCCCTCCTGCAGAAACGCACCAACGTTAGCTTCGACCAGACGCACGACGTGTTCGACTCTTTATCTGCTGTTTTTTTCCCCCCTCTCTCTTCTGGACACGGTATCTCTCCTTCTCGCTCGAAAGCACGCTGCCTCGCGTCTCTCTCGATGCAAAGCACCTGGCATCAATAAGCAGCGGATAGCCTCCTAACGTCCACGGCTGACTGGAGAGTGAGTGAGTGTGTGAGTGAGGAGAGGTAGCGCAGGATCATTAGTCGACCTGTTCCCACAGCTTATCCATTCTGGGCTTCTCTGCGGGGCCTGTTCTGTGCAGGACACACGTCCACCACCCTTTAACCCAGGGCCACAGAAAGCATCCCTGTGACCCCCCTGATGCTACGCACGCCACAAACTCCTGACAGCCAGGACAAATGGCTGTTCAAAAGTACTCGGTCAGTCTTCTCTCTTGAAATTGGGCCTGTGTTTATCGTTTGGAGGAGATATTAGAGGGAGACCCTATTGCACAAGGGTAACGCGTTTAGCCGACCGTTGGAGATTTTCTGAAAGAGATTCCCTGAGGTTAACAGGTCAATGGATCTCTAGCAGGTTGGGGTTGATCCCTCTTGTAGCAGTAATCCCTTAAGGAGTCGAGGGAACATTTCCGTGACGGATCCACTGTGACTCTTTCCTGCTGGTCTTTATCAAGCTCTAATTGAGAAAAATGCTGCAGTTTGGGGCGCTGAAATATAGTTGGAAGTGGAAGCTCACTTCTGTAGACCTATTCATCGCGCCGCATAGCTCAGAGGTGAGCTCATCAGTTGTTAGTTGTGTTTATTTTTCTAATCTTTTTTTGGGGGGCAGGTTTTTCTTCATCAAGTCTTGCTTTTCTTTCCTCTATATTCTTCCTTTGCAGGAAAGACCATTTAAAGGTAAAATTCTTCATTTTTTTCTAAACAATTTTGGAAACGTACTTGTTCTGCTGAGGTGTCCCTGAAGGCCTCTCTGATAGCCTTCCATCCCCCTTCCTGGTGCCGCTTTAGGGAGGACAGGGAGCTGGCAGCGCAACACTCCTCCGCTGCTCCAGACTGAACCAGGACTGCATCACCGTGGGGATGGGATGAGAAGACATCAGCTGGATGGGACATGGGGCACTAGACATATTTACATTTACAGTACTGTCTACAAGTATTCGGACAAAAATCTATTTTAATATCTATATACAAATGATTTTTTAAATCAATATTTTAGTCAATATTAAGAGTGTCTACAAGTGGCGCAATACTGTACATGACTTAATGACTGCAATGATTCACTAATCATTTACAATAACTTCCTGCTCTTAAATCTAGAACGTGTTGCATCAACAGTACTATGTACTGCCGCTCATGTTAACAGTATGACAGAGCCGGATCTTACCGCCGTCCTCCGAAGGCACCACCTTCCCTGTGCTGTCCTGTCTGCCCTGGAGGAAGGAGGGACGGCTGGGGAGACTGGGTCTGATGTTGAGGTCAGACGCCGAGGGCTTCTGGGATGTTGGAGTACCGTGGGCCTCCTTGTCTGGAGGGCCTGGCTTGTTCCTGCTACGAGTCTGAGCAGCCCAGTCAACCGCTGAGCGACACTTGTTGCTGCTGGCGAGGTGGTCGATTTCCCCATGGACGCTCTCCCACAGCAGGTCTGCGGGCTGGCGGACACAGAGAGGGACGTCCACCTTATCACTGTCAGGGGCAGGGATGGGACTTTCAGCCTGGGTGGATCTGGCTTGTTCGTCATCATCAGCATGCTGTCTGGTCACCCCTGCCACTGTCACTGCTTGTCTTGCTAAACTAGGTGGGTCCACACGTGTGGGGGAGACCAGGTACGGTGAGGATCGGCCAGGGTCCACTTCTGCGTCCCTGGGGTTTGGGCTCTGGTGGGCTTCAGTGACAGAGGCAGATTCTGGGGAGGTGTTCTGACACACTTTGGGCTCATGCTGGGATAAAGTCCAAACTCCTTGCCTGTGTCCCATTGGTTTATCTGACGTGTCTAACTCCTGATGTTGTGGTGGATCAGCCTGCTGAGTCTCAGCCCCATCGTGGCTCTGGGCCTCGACTGGCGATAAGATGCATGAATCAGCACAGGCCTGCATTCTGACTTCCCTCTCCTCCTCCGTGCGACTAGCTTCCCTGTGTGGACGTGCGTTCTGTAAACCAGGCACCGGAGCCTCGGGATCGTGTGGGTCAACATCCTCGGGTGAGGATGACCCGCCTCTGTGTCTGGGGTCCTGTCTGGTGCACGTCTGGGGCTTTGCTGTTTCATCAGCACCCTCCATCCCTCCCTCCTCCTCTTCCTTCTCATCCTTCGCCACTTTGACAGCAGGGCTTGAGGCTTCTCCTCCACTGTAAACAGACCTGTGGTCTGAGCAGGATAGCTGCATCCGCACAGGGCCTTCATCAGTTGCCACGCCGCTAGACCTGCAGGCTTGATCAAGCAGTCCGCAGAGCATGGTAGAATCACATATCCGTCTCTCTCCCAGAGTTGTGTTGCATCGCCTGACTTCAGGGTTTGACTCGCCTGGCTGACCCTCTGGTGCTCTGCAGATAGGTCTCGTTAGCACATCCAGCATGGCGACCGTTTCCGTGACCAGACTGTCTGCGTCCCCCGGCTGGCCTCCGGCCTGCGGGGGGGATAAGCCGTCTTTGCTGCCTGGTCTGGGGAGCAGCAGGCTGGGCTTGTCCTCGTTGTGACGTCCATCCTCTCCAGTCCTCCCTGGGTCTGGGTTTAAACAGCCTGAGCTGTAAACACTGAGGGACTGTGGGAGGGTGATAACCTGACTGGAGCTTGTCTGGCCTTTAATGTGCGACTCCATGGAAGAGACTGCATCACTGAGTTTATCTATGCGGGTCAATAGATTAGTATTACTGAGAAATGTAGTTCATTTTGGGTTTCTAAATCTAAGGTTACATACATAGTAACACATGGTAAGACAGATACGTCATGCTTCTACATGAGTAATATAAGGCCACCGACATTTTTAGTTAAATTAACTTTCAAGTTGTCTGTGTTCTACACCAAAAGGAACCCCTCAACCATGAAGCATTAACAAAGTGGATCCAGGCACCAAGTATATCTTTACCTTGCTGATCTTTCTGGGTAGGGTGAAATGGTCCTGTTTGATCCACAGGCTTTTCTCCATACCCATCCTCTGCTGTAAGGTCACTACCATGACTGGACAGGTCTCCTCGGTCAGCAGTGGGATTCTGGCTGGGTTTAACCAGCTCCTTTACAGGGAACATCAACGTCATTAGCTAGCTGAATGCTGACCTCCCTGTTTAGGAGGAATGTGAAGTGTGGCACTAAGCTTGATGTACCTGCGTGCGTAGAGCAGAGGGCGCGGCCTGGGAGAGCAGTGCAGTGTGCTGATGGTGGAGGTTGTCACGGGCCTGCTGCTCACTGCTCAGCTCCTGCTGCTCACAGCTCAGCTCCTGCTGCATACAGCTCAGCTCCTGTTGCTCATTGCTCAGCTTCTGCTGCTCAATGCTCAGCTCCTGCTGCACACGGCTCAGCTCCTGCTGCTCACTGCTCAGCTCCTGCTGCACACAGCTCAGCTCCTGGTGGACACTGCTCAGCTCCTGCTGCTCACTGCTCAGCTCCTGCTGCTCACTGCTCAGCTCCTGCTGCTCACAGTTCAGCTCCTGCTGCTCACAGTTCAGCTCCTGCTGCTCACTGCTCAGCTCCTGCTGCTCACAGCTGAGGTCATGCTGCTCACTGCTCAGCTCCTGCTGCTCACTGCTCAGCTCCTGCTGCTCACAGTTCAGCTCCTGCTGCTCACTGCTCAGCTCCTGCTGCTCACTGCTCAGCTCCTGCTGCTCACTGCAGAGCCTCTTCAGCAGCTCCGGCTTCTGATCCCACAAGACCATCAAAGCAAACAAAGGACGGGAATCACACAACTGATTTGACATATTGAAAGTTTGTGCAGATATGTATGTGTATCTGCAGATACATTTTACAGCAAGTTTGATGAGGTTCAACTGAATCAGACCTATGAGTCGCTGAATGGATTTGATCAGGATTTATCTACAATGCACACTGCCAAGGTTCAAGAGTTCAAATGAATGTCAGACACTGGATCTTTGACCCAACTTTACTGGAACTAGGTCTCTGTTTGAGAGTGTGTCATACAATTCAGTGCTCTGATCACATATCCACACATACACACAAAATATATCTTTGCTGTCAACTATGGATTTTAAACGTCATTTGAAAGCATATCAGCTTTTTCCTTGTAGCTTTCTAGCTTTCTACCTGATTTCCCCAGACCAGGCCGGCGTTCCTGCTCTGTTCCTCCAGCATGGAGGATCTGGCTTCTTTAGCATCCACCCTCGCTCGCATCACTTCATGCTCCCCTTTAAGGCTCTGCAATAAAATTAATCACCCGGGAGATTTTTAATGCAATAATACATTTTGATGTGTTTATTCGAACCTTGACGGAGGGCTCTAAACAGCAACGGGAGAGAGCGAGATAGAGACACAGAGGAAACTGCGAGGGAACGAGGAAGAGAGAGAGAGGTGCTCATACAAATCAGTTTGGCTGTGTCATGTTAATAATGTTTTTAATTAATGAATGGAATGTGCGATTGTGAATTACGCGGAGGTAGGAGCAGGGCGGGGTGGAGGGCACCATAAATGAGTGGAGGCTGTAAACGGAGAATAAACACACTATCCACGGGTTGCACTTCACCACTGCCCTAATGTGGAGAGCGTGATATACAACGCTCTCCATCATCTTTATGAGCAGAAGACCATCATCATTTATTCCCGTCCTTGTATAAATTTGCCTTATAATCATTTAAATAGGGCTGAGAAATCTTTGTTCCAAACAGAGAAACCCCCAGGAAACAACTGTACCACGATGTACCAAGGAGGCCTGCTATTTAACCCATGTGTAAGCCGTGAAATGAACTAATCCCAAAACTGAGGGTTCATCTAAAATGAAGTGTGGAGGTGAGAGGCAGTCAGGTGGTGGTTGTGGGGTTGTAGGGATAGAGTGGGGCGTCTGAAGCAGGACCTGGTACTGCTCTCTCTGGGCCTGGAGCTCCTTCTCTGCTCGGCACACAGCCTGCGTCTGGGCCAGCAGAAGCTGCTGGGTGTGCTGCAGGGAAGTCAGCACCTCCTACGCACGCACACACACACACACACACACAGAGGGACACACACACACAGAGGGACACACACACACAGAGGGACACACACACACAGAGGGACATACACACACACAGAGGGACACACACACAGAGGGACACACACACACAGAGGGACACACACGCACACACACTTCTCATTTAGACATATTTAGCTCCGACTTTGATCCTTGCCTCCCGTACGTCAGCTTCCTCTAGTGTCGATATATTCAGCGCTCCACACGCATGCAGGTTTCCATCCTGAGCACAGGAAGACACTCGCCTGCTTAGCCGCCCTCTCAGCTGCGTTCTCCTCTCCCAGCTTTCTGTTCATTTCTATTTCCTACCGAAACAAAAGACATATTAAAGCTGCCATAGGTAACATAAAACGTCTAATACATTAATGTAAGGCGAGCAGTTCCTCCAGGTCGAGTTGGATTGAAATTGGACTGGATTGAAATTGGACTGGCAAAAACAAGCCTTACAGCTGGACAATGATGTTTGGGTTATTATAACCTGGACAGTAGTGGGGCCCCAACAAAAGTCAGTAATTGACATTCTACAGTCACTGAGCTGTCTGTGTGGCTAAACAACTTCCGCTGGGCTATCTTACGAAAAATGTTTACAGGGAACTGATAGCTGCATGGCTATCGTACCTTTAAAATAACCAGGGGTTATCTCATTAAACTGAGTATTGTGAAATATGCTTACAAACATTCATATGAATACATTGTCATAAGAATATGTAAAGATATATCTGCAGTCTGTAATACAAAGGGAATAGTGGCGATGAAAAGAGACGCTCTACCACGTGCAGTCTGTGTTGGAGCTGTTGGATGAGCTGCTCTGTGGCTGGCTGGGTCTTCTCAGACCTGCTCTCAGAAGACACTCTGGCTTTTATCACTTTGCTGTTCAGCTCCTCCAAGCTCTGGATGGGCAGAGGGAGGAACGTTCAGAGAGCTTCTGGTTCCTCGATGGATAGAAGACGGTTCACACCCTGGTTAGTGACATCTTTCAAGGTGGTGACGCCATCCTCACCCGCTTTAAGGCTTTAATGGTTGAGTCCTTTCTGTTGTTTAAAGAAAACAGCTTCTTGTTTTGTCTCATGGACTCGTCCACTGTAAGAGGACGACACAAAGGTAGTGAGAGCTAGCAGGTTTTATCTGAACTTAATTATTGTCCCGATATAATGTGTATTCATTTGATCCTTCACACGTCTTTGATACAATTCCATTAAATTTACTTAGGAGTCTTATCCAAAGTAAATTGCGAATACTGCATGTCTAAATGAATCATATGCAGCTTATATTAAAAGTACTATTATATTTCTCTCTAAACAAGCTATATGTAGTTACAGGGACAAGGGGAAAACACTTTCCAGATAAATTCCACATGAAAGCCGAGCAAAAAAAGAGAAAACTGTCCTATCTTCTTTAAATGAACAGCAGCTGCAGAGTTACAGAGGCAACCATAACTTTATCACCACACTTTAAATAAATAGTGATAGTACGGTTTAGTGGCTACTGATAAACCCCCAATTTTTTTTTTAAAGCATGGCAATGAAATGACAACACTGTTGATGGTTGAACATGAGACAAGACATGGCTACCTGATAATATATGGCCTGACATTGTTATCAACACTCACAATAACAGAACAATTTGCAAAGGCCCTCGTTCCAAAGACCGCAGCTAGCACGAAACGTGACAAACAATTCTAGCCTCAAGTTGCAAAAGCATGCAAGCCTTACGTTTGAAGAAACCCCCCCCCCAACAATGTTCAGAGCCCTGCCCAATGGAAGACGGCTACAATAAACGCCAATGTTAGCCATCTATTTTCTAATGCTCAAATGAGATGAGCATGTGTAGATCCAGTTGAAGACGCAATGGCTACCGTTTAGCTCCAGCTTAGCGTGGGCCTGTTTGAGCAGAGTGCACTGTCTGGAGACAGCTCCGAAGCGCCTCTCCACCTCGCTCAGCTGGCTCAGCTGTCTCCCTCTGCTCACGCTCTGCAGCTGCAGCTTCTGATCCTGACACACAAACATTGCTTTTTTTTATTCTAACAGAATTGTTTTAGTTTTACATTGATAGGTCCACATGAAAAACAATAAACCCCAAATACTGAATGTCCTGTAAGAACACTGTCGTATGATATTTAGAAGTCTCCTATAAAGAACAGAGCCTGCCCTCAAAAAACAGCTCGAGTTTACGACTGCCTTCTACCCGTGTGGTTTCTCGTGAAGGGTGGGTGGGGTGGGTGTTTGTTGTAAACTGGTGTGATTTCTCTCAGTAACAGCATGCTCTGTCCAGCACATTCAGAACAGTAGGATCCCAGCGTATAGTCTGCTGTCACTTTGGGCTGAAGGGACCTTTGTTTAACATCTTGGCTGCTTGCTCTCTCCCTGAGATAAGCCGTCAACTCGGCGCATGCCTCAGGGCCTTTTATTGGTCGAGCCTGTCGTTATTGTTTGATCGTCTATATCTAGCAAATTCACATCTCCTTTTCCCCCTCTCTCTCGTCTCCTCATTTCTTCTTTAACCACAGCGGAAGGTTAAACAGAGCGAGCCTTGGATATAAAATATTTTAATAGTGATATTTTCTCTGTGGCCTAGCCGGTTCAAGTGTCACACACTCCCTATCCGTTAGCCCTGATGAGCCGTTCCTTCCCCCTCGTCCTCCTCTTTAATTCCTCCCACTCCCACTATCCTCTGTCAACAATTCAAATAATTGGAATCCTTACCAGCTCGCTTAATTTCTTCTCCAAACTGTACTTGAACAACTGTAAAACAGTAGTGAGTCAAAATGTAGTTAGTAGACATGTAGATGTGCTGGATTAAGCATTCAAAATAAAAACAAAAAAAGATCAACGTTGAGGGCATACGATTCTTGTAGAAATGTAGACGTCCAACAATTTGTAGTAAAACACCCAAGCCTGACCAAGCAGTTCCTGAAAGTCAGTTGATCAAAAGGAACTCAATCCAAATAGACATAAAACATTTTCTCTGGGAAAAGACGGCGTCAAACACAATAACCCTAGTATGCATCACCAGAGGGACTCCATTGTGTATCTTTCAGGATAGAATATCAAAATCCACTTTCTAAACCAGTCTCAATCCCAGGGTTGGGCTGTTAAATCAATGGAGCGTAGGGAGACGGCCATATATCACCACGGTGGTGTCACCCCCCAAACGGCACCTCGTCCACCCCTATTCAGAAGGTCAACTGGGGGGTAGTTGTTCCCATTAGAAGACGCACCCCTAAACCATAGAACATAACTGGTACACTGATAAGATATGCTCGACCCAACCGTCACAGAGCAAAGGCTTGATGTTGATGTCCGTATTTTGGGAGTTCAGGATTTGAGGCGTGTGCGTTTCGGTGTGTGTGTGTGTGTGTGTATGTGGAAGTATGTTTCTGTGAGTTCCGAATACCTGTAACTGTTTTAATTCCTCCTTTAGACTGCTGGTCTCCTTGTCTTTTAACTCTGTAGCCAACTGATACCTTCCCTTCAAAGTTAGTTAATATAGTCATTTTAACGTATTATTAATATTCTTTATATATATATATTTGTATGAATTATCTCAAAATCTTTATTATCAAATGTTTCTTCATACCTTCTCTCCTTCAACATCCCTGAGTTTGATCTGAAACTGAATTCAAGAGGAGAAAGCAAATAGAACATTCAAATAACAGCATTCACTTATCAGGGCACATTGCCAGTGCGCGGACAGAAGTGACATTTGCGCCAGAGAAACCAAACACCTGCTTGTTCACACTGGCCAGAGACTCAGCGTGCTGGCTGGCCATGGTCTCCATCTGACGCTGAAGAGATTCCTATCGCCCAACACAAGGGATCCGATAGAATTCGGACGCAAGTATTAGAAAGGTAAATGGATCAATCCTTGCCGTTCTGGATCTGCTGCTAGGTGCTTAAATGCAGACACCAGACACCAACCTTCTGCCATTCTAACTCTTGTTTCTCCAACACCAGCTTACTCATCTGATCCTGGCTTCTAGTCTCGGCATCCTGGGGGGGAGAACGAGACCAGTCAATAACCGGCACTAAATGTGTTTATGGAATAAGAAATGTATATACTTGAATAGACACTTCAATGAATATGTGATTTACAAATATCACAGCACTCGAAAGTGCTTATTAAAGCAGCCAAGGCAAAAGTATTTATGAATGTCCTCATAACATGATCCCTGTTTATCAATTCCCATTCATCATTAAACTCCAGTCCAGGAAGTATACACCAGCAGAGACCCCCCCCCCTGTCTCTCGCGTCTATAAATTGCCTGAAGTGAGACTAAAGTATGCATTAAGTTTCAGTAGTGCAGCCCAGCATATCTTGGAGAAGCTGTGGAACATTAGACTGGTGATATCAGAGTAAAGCCATCCTTATCCTCCCTGTTCTCTGATAGAAGGCAGGTAAAAGTCAATTGCTTTTACAACTAGGGTACTTTTTATATGCATGTGGGAGTCAGTTCACAGAGCTTATTTATAAGTTCCCATTAAACTATGCTACTAGCTTCGAATACACTTCAAGAAAGAAGATAAAGCTGTTATTTTGCAGCAGAGGAATAATGGAGTGTCTCAGTGGGTGTGGGCAGGGTTGAAAAATAAAATCAGATAGGTCGTCCTTATCCAAAACAAAAATTAAAAAAAATCAAGTCTACTGTAATTTTGTTGGTTTATAATTGACTGGTAAATGATGAGGATTGAAAGGGTACTTGAGAGAGACAGAGAGGGAGAGAAAGAGAGAGAGAGAATGACTTTCACATTGCCCTTTGTGGTAGTGAAGATGTTGGGCCATGCTTTAAGGAAAATACAAAAGAAAAGCTCTGGAATTTGACCTGAGCAAGAATGTCTGACATCATGACATCCTCTCGCTTTTAACCCCACACCAATAAACAGCTAGAACTACAAAGTGCTACTTTAATGATGAGCCCCAGGATCACACTGATTTAAAGTCTGCGTTTCTGATTCAGAAACACGGCCGTTACAATAAAAGCCAAGGATGGACAATAGTTAATTTTTTTTCTTCTCCTATAACCTTTAAACATGTCCAGCAAGTGTCAAGTTTAAAGTGCTTGCTTCAGGGTAGCAGTGTTATTTTCTCATTTTTACAAGGAAATACGCGAATTCATAGGGTGCTCGGCTTGCATGACCCCATTTTGATGTTATGTGCAACTACAGATGACTCGTGTCGATTGCCAAAAAGGGCTCGGAGCTTCCTCCGTATAACCCATAATAAGCCTCCTTTTCTAGGACGTGACCCTCCCTTCCTCCCCCTCACTGGGCCAGAGTGTCTGAGCTCCTCTTGGTCAACAATGTGACACACTACAGAGAGAGAAAGTTGTAATGGCGTGTGGACATTCCCCAAGATAGCTGTTTACGCTGTGTTCCTATTTGCGTGAATAGCTAAAGGGGACGAACGTTTGGGCTAAAAGAGTTGCAGAAGTTGTTTCCTAGTTCCAATGGTTGCTGACTGTGTCCTCAGGTTGGTCTGTAGGCGTATGTGCCAGTCTACCCTGTGAATATGCAGCTCCTCTACTGCCTCCAGCAGCCTGCTTTTAAATTCCAGAAGCTGGAGAGAGATGAGTCCACTGTCCACCTCTTGTGGGATGCCTAACAATGGATCTCCTGTCTGGGAAATGATGCAACAGAAACAGTGTATGATTATTACTATATATTTTTCATCTGCATAAAACTTTGCGTAATATTTTCATTTCTAATGAGCTTTTGTGGATTTCAGGACGAGAGCAGTACAGCTTCATATAACACTATTACACTGGTTTGTAAAGTGAAAATGCTATTTAATTGAATATGCCTACATTAGATATGGAGACATGCCGTTTTAAACGGTCCTTTGACAAGGCAGGTTTAACCAGAGTTTACTTACTGCTGGTTTGAGAGGAGAGTCTGCAGTTTGATCCATTTGAATGTTCATTAAAACGTTCAGGGTGGGGCTCGGCTACTTTTGCTACCTTTTCTCACACTGCTTTTTACCTTCTGGGCAAGGAGACAGCAATAAAAGCAACAATTACAATACATATATACAGTGTATATATATATATAGTCTAAATTTGAATTATGCATTCAGAGAGGTATTGTGTAAATTAATACTGTATATTTGTAAAATGTTCACATTCATAATTCTAATATGCAACAAATATGATTATGCGCATGTTGATTATCTTCAACACAAGCATGTAAATGTTAATCATTTTCATAATTTCGTCTGAAAAAGGTACTCTACTTACCCTTCAATAATTAAAAGCCGAGGCAATCATAGCAGAAGCCTTCTAATGTGAGGGGGTCTTGTGCATCAGTTCCGTCCGTAGCGTCTCCCTACTTTGGAGCGAGAACAGAACATCTTCAACCCATCAAGGTGAATATGGAGCTGTCCTTAGAGTCTAATAGGGGTCAGGGCCATAAGGCTGACTGGACAAATTGTTCTGTCATTTGGCTTAAATTATATAAGTTATTTAATTTGACCTGTGGATGGTCTCCCTCCAGTCTTCTTATCATCGTGACTGGGTTTTTTTTAAGTGGGAGGTCTCCACTGCCAATGATCCTTTCATAAAAGAGCGCCTTTTCTCCATTTAACCTGCCCTGTTATAAATCATGTGCCGGAATTAAATGATCCCGTTCGAATCTGCTACTATCATAAACTGACACTGTGACCTGAGGGGGGCTGAGGTGGGGGAGCTCAAAATGCCTTCCTATTCCCCTCTCCTCTGATCCACTTGAGCAGGTATTAAACAATTCTAGAAGCCATGAAAGACAAAATTAAAAGGACACCATCCATAAAACGGGATAATTCCCATCAGCAGGGTGATGTCTGTATTATCTTTTGTGAGTTATATGACTATTGTTTTTGTAATGCTCTGAGGAAACAGACTACTGGAATCCAGTTTAGCCCTTAGGTGATGATAATATGGGTTTAATCACAAAGCCATCTATAATGGAAGCAAGGCTGACTTTGGTGCTTGCAACACCATTATCTAGCAACTAGCATTCCAATTAAAATGGAAAATAGATTAACTGAGGACACAGTAATGCTTGCAGACTAATGCATTTCTAAGAGGTGAAGCCATACAGCAAAATTTAGGGAAACGTTATTTATATAGTTTTGCTATAGTAATGCTTGCAGACTAATGCATTTGCGAGAGGTGAGGTCATACAGCAAAATTTTTATTTTAATTGTAAAATAATGCAGAGCATATGGTTGTTATTTGTGTTTCCCTTCATCAGAAAAGCTACTTTTGTACCAGGTATTTAGCTTTATACTGAATGTTACCCAATCCAATTAAAGGCATGGTAGGCATTGTAGTTGAGCAGCACTTTTTTGTTGTAATTTTTGGCTTAAAAATCTTCTCATCCTGATACCAACCAATAAATCAAAAGGTTTGAAAATACAGTTTCTGTGCCTCGCAGGATTGTAATAAACACGACCAATAATAACGTTCCTTTAACAATTGGATGGCTTTCGAACGAATTGCAATGATTGGATTTGGGTTGGTTTGGTTGATTTTGATTTGTATCATGTCTAACAGCTACAACAACTGACTTCGCGCAACTTGTCTACCCTGACTTTAAGGTTACAACTAGTACAACATCAAACAGAAGAAAAAAAAACTTGATAATCCCGCACAAATAGTAAGATTATCGGGACATTTTTACTGTGATTGATATTATAGGCCTACAAACATTACTGTCATCATAGGTTGAACATTACCTACGACAATGCGATGTCACTGTCATTAGGTAAACGGTTTGCTGAGGGTCGATAAAGAAAAACGAGAGAATGACAGCTAGTTATATCGGCTACCTGTTTAATTTTAGATGATGATTATTGTCGATTAAAAAGGCAGACTAAAATAATGCCGCTAGCTCGATTTAGTCAGCACTAACAGTTAGCACAACTTCTTAGCAAACTTGAATGAAATTAAGAATGACATTAGTGACCTGCATCGCAAGCTTGACGATGTCATAAACTTACCCATTTTTAAGTAGGCCCAAATGATAGAAGTGGTTAACTGTGGTACAGTAGGTCTGCAATGGCCCGACACTGAACGTGTTTTAAGGGTGGGACAGGTAGAGGGGTCTCGCGCAGAGGATGAAATGGCGGGTCTAGCGCGAGGGACAGCAATCACAATAGATAAACGTATTGCAGTGTTTAAATGCTAGTACCGGGTGCATGTTAAGCATTGTCTATTAAAATATTCAAAAGGCCCATCACTTTAACATCCCATTGTAGGTTGTTCCAGTTTGTACTGGACTGGCTACTGGAAGGACGGTTTTAGGGTATTTGCTGCCATCTAGAGGTAGAACAAATACACACGTACAATTAAGCCTTTAGATAGTCACTCAAGCTTAACTAAATTGCACTTTGTTCTTTATTAATGTACACAATGTGTTCGTTAAAATATAAGATAAAAAGAAGAGAGTAAGTGTTGGCAAGTATTCAGTTGTTACATATATGGAGTTACTGGAGTTAATTGTGTCGTTTTTTGCTTAACGGAGGCTATAAAAAGTTGGTCTGCCATAACATCGATTGCGTCACCACAGTTAATTGAGTGATGGCTTCAGTGAAAGAGAGGGCTGCAGCGCTGAATCTTGCTGAGAAGTTGTGTTTGCGTCCTTCAGGTAATGGCTTACGCTTTGCTGGGTTGTCATTTTTCGTCTAAAGCTACGCCTTCACAACGTAATACAGGTTAAATAGTTTGTGTTGAGGTGATGAGGCTGATTTGACTTCCCTTCAGAGTAGGCCCAATGTATAACATTTGGCAGGGTCTAGCCTGCGTTTCATCACTTTTGACGGTTTGTGCATCAAGTCATTGTAACCGTGTTTTACCCTTAGCATTAATGTATAACTCCCTCGATACTGAATATATGTTCAGGTCAGGGGACGGCCAGTAAGCCGTTCCAGACTTCTATCTGGAGCAGTATAATCGCTAACCTCAGAGCCACGGTGAAGGTGAAGAAGAGACGCGTGAATCTCAAGACTCACAGCGACTCTTTCCTGGGGTCTGACGCGGTGGATGTCGTATTCGCCCACTTCCTCCAATGCAGGTTCACAACTTCTATTTTGTGTACATTCCAGCGGCACGTTGGTTTGCTATTATTTATTTCTTATTTTATTTTATTTACAATGCACATCGACTCCCTCCTCCCCTCAGGTTCTTTGAGGGAGTAGAAATTGTGCGTGCCAAAGTAGTGTGTGTCTGTCAAGCACTCCTGGACTGCAATGTGTTTGAGGCAGTGGGAACCAAGGTGTTTGGCAAAGAGAAGAAACTTCTTGAGTTCCATGACAGCAGGAGCAGCCTCTACCGGTTCCTGAACACGCAGAACCCATCTCTGGAGGAACTGGAGAGGGTTCTTCCCCCAGAGATCCAGACCATGTTCTGTTGCAGAACTAAACCCATCATGTACGAAGGAACTTATGGTACTATGTGCATTTTTAGAACAGGAATTAAAAGAACCCTCATGCCTAATATGCAAGTTCACCATCATTAAACTTGCATTTGATTCCAATGATATGGAAGTGTTGGTTGAAAGGTAACCGCAAATAGCAGGACCGGTATAATGATGCATGCCTATACCATGTAAATACAATCTATTTTTTTCCTTTTTCCTGCAGTGAAGATGAGAGTGGTTTGACCCTCAGTCCACCTGTTAAATTAAACCTTCCCTTGAAGACGTTGGAGAATATAAGCCCAAGCAGAGTATCCATGGATCCAACACTGCCTCAGCATTGTGAGGGCGAGACCAGAACTGACCATTAAAAGTCTTGGAAGTTCAGACTGCTGAGCCAGCAGTTCGAATACTTACACCCCCCACCCAAATCTGGTTCTTTCTTTTGAAATTGTGATGGAAATGTTATCAAAAGGAATAATTATTTTAAGAATCATTAAGGGGATGTAGTGATGTTTAAAGATGAGCTTCATACTTCCCCCCCCTCCCCTCAGTGGTGTATGATGTGTGGCAGGAGCAGACCATGCTGCGCCTGCTGCAGCTGCTGGAGCTCCCTCTGCTGGATACGCTGCTCCACAGCGTCCACACCCCCTCCCCACAGCGCCTGGCGCACGGGAACCCGGACCTCATCTACACCAGCAACTACCTGGACAGGGAGGTCCTCCGCGCCTTCAGGGACTCGCAGTAGGTAGCATGGGAGTGTACATGATTGTGCCCCGTTTTGTTTCGTTTGTTCGTCTTGTCATCATCATTAGAATCGTTAGAATCATAATTTTTCATTCCATTTCGATACTTAAGGAAGCTCTCTGGTGCATGGGCTTCTGTCAGTATTAAAACGTGCTGATTCCTTAATCAACCTAAATCATACAGATAAGCAGGATGGATAATAATAAATGAATCTTCTTCCGTTTTCAGGAATGATCCTTGGCTCTGTGCTGCATTGGACTGCCTGGACTTCCTCCCTGACCAGTGCTTGGTCCAGGTGAGCCGCGAGCTGCCCAGATGCACTGCTTCTGAGGTGGGTGACACCAAGCTGAGTCCCTGCCCAGGTGCAGGCCTGGAGGCCCAACCTCCCAGACCAGACTTGATGCAGTGCAAGCTCCTGCTGTTTGACACCCTGCTGAGATACTACAGCCATCCAGACCGCCAGCCCCTGCTGTCCCCGCACATGGCGGACATCTACACAGGAGTAACTGACTTGCTGGGTGAGCTCTGATCTAGGACGACACATCATGCTTACCTACTGAATTCAATATGCTATATGGGGTGACACAAGCTTCATCACCTGCTGTGTGAGTTGAATGAAACTGAACTGGATGGGCATTTCTCTGTAATTGTATTCGCACACATCTATGGGGCGTCCCCCTCCTCCCTGCTCTGACAACAATGGTGCTCTTTACTCAAACCACCAGCACACGTTTCTATATCCGTTTATGTGCTGTGTACGGCTGCTGTGTGCTGCAGTGCAGGGCCGCCTGGACCAGGCTCTGGAGGCCATGCAGCTGAGCCTCAAGCTTCTCCAGCAGCACCGGAGGGAGGAGCTGCGGACACTGCTGTGCTTCATGACCCTGGCTGCCCACCCTCAGGAGCTCCCACTGGAGAAGGAGGTGTGTGTGTGTGCGCGTGTGTGCGTGCGTGTGTGTTTCTCTGACACCCATCTAAAAGAGGTTCATTCAGCTGAGCCTTCAGCCATGCACTGCTGGCAAATGTGGCGGATGTACAGTGTGACGTTGGAGACTTAAACCTTTCGTAAAACCATATTATAGCGAAGCCGCACTGAAGCTCTGACATGTAGGGTTAGGATTAGCTAACAGATATAGAGTTAGGATTAGCTAACATCTGTGGGGTTGGGGTTGGCTAACATCTGTGGGGTTAGGATTGGCTAAAATCTGTGGGGATCGGGGTGTCTGGAGTGGGGTTCTGTTTGGGTCACACGTGGTTCTTCTTTCTCAGGTTGAGAACAGACTGGTGGTGAAGAGGACTTTCTCCAGAGCCATCATTCACATCAAGCATCTTTCCAAAGAGAAGGTAGATCTTCTCCTGCTGTTCATGATGGACAATCTCCAGGATATATTTAAGGTAAACCAGCTGCAGTACTGTCTTATTCTAAACGATGGTGACATGTGAGATTTGATGGTAACCAACCTTCAGTTCCCCTTCTGGACACATGGTTGTTTACAACTGGATTGAGTCAACAGCTGGATTCAAGGAAGGCTTGGTTTTCAAACCATTAACCCTCCATTCTTTCCTAGATTCCAGGTGCCCTTCACAAGCTGGTTAGTGACAAACTCTCCAGCATCATCCAAGGAAAGCAACCCGACGTCACTGGTAAGCACCAACCACACCAACAATCCTTTCAGCCTGCTTCATTGATTTTGTTTAAACCTCCTTGAATGATGAATTGTTCTGTACTCTTTTGAGGCTCTGCGTTCTGTCAACAAGTCTCCACTAAAGCATTTGAGGACACTGCTACAACCACCCATGAGCTGTATGCCTTGCTGAGAAGTATCCACGAGGACCCAAACCACTCAGCCAAGAAAAAGAAACGGCTCCTTGGCCAGTTTTACCAAGGACACCCAGAGATATTTGTGCAGTTTTTTGGTGATTCTGTGTCTACCGTGTTGTAAAAAGTAAAACTATCATTTTGCTGGTGTTTAGAATTGCTTTATGTTCATCCCTGTCAGTAAAATGTAATAAAGTAAAATTATAGAACGTGGGTTGCGGTTGATTCACTGCTTTGTGACCTCACTGATGCAATTTGTATAACTGCATGTATTTAATAAAGGTGAAAGCTATTTGTATGTACATTTGACTAACGTAGTGATCGGGTAATACAACTTGATATACTATATTTGAAAACCTTTAGGGAAGGATGGGGTTAGGTGAGCCAATGTTTACTTGAGCTGTCTAACAAATGTGTTTCATGGCCTTGAAACAAAGGGTGGCTCAAATTGCACCTCCCCTATTTGATCGCAGTTTAACGAGAAGTAATACATTTACCTTATGCTCATGGATAGTAAGAACTGTTAAGACCCCAGGCAACATGCAATTATGTAAATAACATGCAGCTCAACCTAACAAAAACAGCCGCAGAAAGAATCTCTAGATGGCAGTGGTACAACGTCACGTTTTCGCGCACGCGCACGTCGGCAACGGGAACTGAATTCGCCGGAACACCTGAAGAATCATCCATGGATCATGTAGCTGCGATACAGCCCGTGGACAACACTAAACCAAATCTGGCAGGAAATATTTAATTTGTCTAGATTTACCTCCAGCCACTGCGAGTTTGTCAACTCGGACAAAACACGTGTAAGAAGCACGAATTGGGTTAGCAAGACTACTTGTGTAAATATCTGCGTCACAGTCATAACTAGCACTAGCCTCCATCACTTCACTGCATTGGATCAAGTAATGCTGGCTAGGTAGCTTGTCATAAACTAGTCACAATATAAGGTACGTCAACGGTTAACCCAACTTAGTTAATTTTATGTCGTGCATGTCCGAAGGTGAAAGGGTGTAGGGAACTGACGATGTCAGCAGTTTTTTAGTAAAACGACACTTTTGGTTAGTAAACATACGCTAAACGTATTTGCATGTGGGATGTTTACACACCTGTTTTTTGTTTAGTTTAGTTTCTTTTCCATCTGATGGTGCGTATGTTTGCTATTGTTCATCCTCCCCATAATGTTGACCCGTTATCCGTAAACAGAGCCAAGGTACTAGTCCCACCATCATGCCTAAAGACTCCGACAAGCCTGGGTGTGGTAAGGACAAGAACACAGAAGACAGGACTGAGATATCTGATGACTCTCTGATGGAGAGAGGTAACGAGCTATAATGCATCACTTGAAGCGGATCAAATCAAATGCATCCTAAATCCTCCATTCCTGGGCAATTTTCACATTATTGTCCCTCCTCTGCCTAGCCAGCCCACCAAAGTTCGTGTCTGTGGAGGAGCTTATGGACACCGCAAAGGGTGTGACCAACATGGCGCTGGCCCATGAGATCGTGGTGAACCAGGACTTCCAGGTGAAGCCAGTTGAGCCGCCCGAGGGCAGGTAAATTGAAGTGGTCTTGGGACTCTGATCTGCAGATTGGACAGTTATAGAATAACGAGTTGTATAGAATTGAAGAGTTATCAGAATGACGTGGCTGACTGTGCCATCTGTAAATATTTTCAGCCTGGAGAAAAAAATCAAAGACGTCATGCACAAAGCATTCTGGGACTGCCTGGAGGCCCAGCTGAGAGAGGAGCCGCCATCTTATCACCAAGCCATTAAGCTTTTGGCAGAAATCAAAGAAGTGAGGATAGAAGCTGGTTTGTCATGAAGCGCGTCACTGTTATGGACGTCAGTACCAGATGCATGTGTCCCCCCCCCCCTCTCTTGCTGTTCGTGTAGACTCTCCTCTCCTTCCTGCTGACCGGGCCGGGTCACACACGTCTCCGTGCCCTCATCCACGAGGTTCTGGACCTGGATCTTATCCAACAGCAGGCAGAAAACAGCGCTTTGGACATCCGTAAAGTAGTGGAGTTTGTGGTGGGAATGATGGGGTCTCTCTGCGCCCCTTCCAGGGATGGGGACATTGCAGCGCTCAAGGAGATCACTGATCTCGTACCACTGCTAAGGTAGGATTTAGACTCTGGGTGTGGCTGGTCTGGTGATGCTAGCTACAGCTGATACCTCTTAAATGTCTGTACAACCTGTATGGGATTAAAACGTGCCTATTGCAATACAAGAAACCTTCACGTTAAAAGGCCTGTGTTAGTAATTGGTTTCATGGGGACATGCCAGTTTATGACTTGATTGCTTTTTTTTAACGCGTCTTCTGCAATGTTTTCTCGGGCTGACACAGGGCAATATTCTCAGTCCTGGATATGATGAAGATTGACATGGCCAACTTTGCAGTCAGCAGTATCCGACCACATCTCCTCCAGCAGTCGGTAGAGTATGAGAGGAACAAATTCCAGGAGTTTCTTGATAAACAACCTAGTAAGGAAGAATTTGTCTTCTGACATTCAAGCTTGCCATGACTGTCTGAGCTTCTGTTTGTTTACCGTATGATTTGTTTATCCGTTTCGTATCCTCATTAACGAGCGTGTAAATATGCACGAATTGCATGTTACGTTTTTTTGGTGGGTACAATTAAGGTCTTATTGTTGGAGAGAAACTTGCTGATTTGTGAAAAAAGACATGTTGTTTTTTAGATGCCTTAGATCTGACAGAAAAATGGCTTCAAGATGCGGTGAGATCTTTACAAGAGAGTGGGGCAGATGGCTCTGGTATGACTGCCTCCAACCCTCTCCCTCTCCCTGTGAACGTTCACAACCATGCCTTCCTTTGTCTACTGAAGTGGGACCATGCCTCTGAACCATTCCCTGAGGTAAACATGGCTGTCTGTCACACACATTTGCCGAGACAGAATGCTGTTGGTATCTTGAGGTCATTCTGACTGTCTGTCCTCTTCCCCTTTGTCTGTCTGGGGTCGACTGTCACGCCCCCACTGCATTACTTTCACACACACACCCCCCCCCCATTCCATTCCTTCCCCCTTTGATCTCCAGACCGTGTTGATGGACCAGGTACGTTTCCAGGAGATGAAGAGAGATGTGGACAGGCTGGCTCTGGTGGCCACTGTGCTGCTGGTGGTGTACAACACCTCAGGGGAGGCCATCGCTGGTCTACCGGGCCTCATGGACACCCTGAAGAACACCATCTTCACCCTACTCACTGACCTCCACCAGCCGTAAGAAGTCAACTCTATGTCTTAGTTTCCCTCGTATGCAATTGAAACATGTCTCTAGAAACACGGGTGTGAGAAAGTTCACAAGGGAATGGGCGGAGAACGTGTTGCGTTTCGTTAACAAGCGGTGTCCTCCGTATGAAGCTCCTTCAGGGCTGCCGACGCTTTAGCGACCATAGCAGAGCGGCTGTGTGCGGATCTGGGTGAGGTTCTGTCTCAACATGGCTTCACCCCCTTCTCCTCTGACCGTCAGAGGGTCCTGAAGGGACAGATTTCGGCGGTGGCGCACTCTGACAACGCCGTGCGCAAGGTCATCGGTAAGTCACATGGAGTGCTCACTGAAATCAGACTCGTGGTATCATGTTTAGAGAGTAGGCTCTAATTATCTAATTTGACTTCCTGTGTTTTTGCTCCTCTCGGCCCTCTTCTCCTCTAGACTCTCGGATCCAGACTTACCTGCTGGGGGTCCTGGAGTCCAGTATTCACAAGAGCGCCCCCTCCTTGCCCGGAGGTTTAGCACCTATCAGCAAAGAGCTGGAAGAGTTAGCAGTGAAGTTTAGTCGTCTGGTTAACCTAAACAAGCTGGTTTTCTCACCATTCTACCAGCAGATCTTTCAAAGAATCCTTAAAGATGATGTCACAGTTTAAACGCTGAACAGGTAGTTGTTGTACCTCAGACACCCAAGATAAGAATGTGGCTGTTAGTAGTAAATGTACCTTAGATAGTATTACATACACATTCACAATGAACTGAAGAATCTCCTCAGCTTCATTTGAAATTAATAATAGGAAACATTGATAACCAGGCCTTTCTCCCTAGCCTTGCAGTCAATGAATGCCATCCTCAGTGGTGTACCACACAGTTGCAGAAGCCCAGAAGAAGAAACATCACACCCATTCTGAACAATGTTTTGAGTCTAAACAGCAACTTGAAGAGCAACTGCATGTTTCCTTTTCTTGGTACGACTACAGCAGCTTGACAAAAGCCAGCAGTGGTACTTTCGAGAGCAGATACAGACGTTAGTATTTGGTTCTAACCAGGATGCTTTTAGAGGTGCCTTCATAAGTAAGGCATCTCAACAACAGATTTAGATTAGGTTTGTGTCCAAATGCACTAGTGTATGTGTTTTCTAATCCTAAACAATTTTGAGATGTGCCTCCTAAAGGGCACGGGAAGAAACAAGTTGGACACATCGTTTGTTGATTGACGCCCCTTACAAAGCGTTAAGATGTTGGCATTTCGTTGTGGACCAATATTTTTGTAATGTAAAAAAAAAAAAAAAAAAAACTTTGTTTTTCATTGCACTTTTATGTCAGTTTAAAACACTTCATACGTCACTGGTTTGCTAAATTTGTTTAAAATGTCGCGCAATGTATTGAATTAATTCAGTATTAGTGCCTGGACATGTAACCCTCTGGCTTAAGCCAGCTACTGTAACTATTTATTCATGTTCGATCAAAAGTGTTCACCACAAATGATAACCTTAAATTAATAAAGCGATCGTCAGCGCATAGTGTGAATGCGTATTTGGGGGTGGGCACACATAACAGATAGCATATTATTTGGAAGAGTATTAATTTAGCAGACGCTTTTTCCAAAGTAGCATACAAAGGAGGACTAGGCGTCAAGCACAATGCATTGCGAAAGTCGTATCGGTAGAGGGAAGCCAAACCCAGGTAGAAGGAAGGGCCGATTCCAATCGGCGCCTTGATGCGCCGTGGTGCGGCCCGGGAAACCAAAACGAAAATAGCCATTCGATACTGTTGCTTGTATTTCACTGCCTCTAACGAACTGCGAGCGAAGTGTGGGAGCAGTGAGTCAGACGAATTCGACGCGTGCAGAAAAATGGGCTTCCCAATGTAAATAAGAGAGAAACTTTTTCAGACACGGAAAGTTTCCAAGTACGCTCTGAACGAAGACTGGTCTCATAAGATGGTGTGATACGGTACGTGAGTTGTGAGGAGTTGATAATACGCGATACAGCTTGTGCTATCTAGCTAGCAAGTAGTGGGTTTATCGAATGCAATGTTCCTCGTTTTCGAGTCGAACAAGATGGCAGCAGCGCAAGCAAACTGAGCATGGTGTGGTGTAGTCGCTAGCTAGCGTTCAGATAATGTGTATTTTATTTACTTCTGCAGTGTGCAAAGGTGTGCTTACCATAATTGTGATGCTATATCATTATAAATAGCTCTAAGTTTGTTTTGTTAAAAGTATAGAATCTTGTACCGATGCCATGTTTTAAAGTAGACGAATACTTATGCTAAGTTAGTCTTTGTTGCTATCTGTCAAACAGTGTTGGTAATATAGGCTTTAGTAAATTGTACCTGGCTAAAAGTTACGAAAATGTAAAGTTATCTGTCTAGTGCAGTACATGAGCATCTTTGATCCGTCCTATTTATGTAGTAAAACTTAGTGCCAAGTTAGCTGGGCTAGCCAGATGGCTAGCTACATCTAGGTAGTGTAGCACGGCTAGCCAAGCACTTTCTTATCAGAATATGAAGCAGACTTTGGCTAGCACTAAGTTGCTTGCTAACAGCAGTTATGTAATAATTAGCTAGCTTATCTGCTGTTTAACTTCTTAAACATACGTCATTAGCTAATTGCCATTAGCTACACGCACCATAATATACTACTGCCAGCAATTTATCATAGATCTGGAAAATGGTTCAACCATTTGTTGATAGTTATTTAGCGAGCTTACGGTGAATAGTTTTCAGCTACAGTTGTAGCTAAGCGACAGCACTGGTTTGTCTGTGCATCATTTTTCTAGATGATTTGTGTTGCTTCCGAGCAATGGCAGCAATGAACTGAATTTGCAGTTGCATGCATATTTAGTAGGAAGGTAATATTGACTACCCCACTTTTAATAACGGATTTGGAATGAGTCTGATTTAAATGTAGGCAGCTAGATGGCTGATTGTCTTTCTTAAGCATATTGTGTTACAACAACAAAATTAGCTGTGTCTATGTGCATTTATAGTCATGTATTTTCACCGTGTATGACGTCATTGCGTTCATTGTGCTAGTCTTTTTACGTTGTGACTTGTAACGGCGACCAGACTGGTCTTAACTGGTGTTTAAAAAAAGCTTCTTTGCCTCCAGCGCTCTGACAAAGTTGTCATGGTTAGCAGGCTGTGAAACTCAACACTGGGCTTGTCAGGCCAAAGGGCCTGGGTAGAGGAAGAGAAGTGGTCTCACAGCTGGCCCTGCTTGTTGGCATTTAACGAACGACCTGACAAGTTCAAAGACTGCTCAAGACATGTTGCGTTTCTGATTGTATTAGAACTCCAAATGTCAGTTTTTTTGTGTCTGTATACATGAAGACACACCTACTGCATGAACTGGCATGTCAGAGGAGTTCCCTTGAGTGTGAGAACACGGCTTACTTCCTCAAAGTAACACTAGTCCTGGTAGAACTAACAACATTTAGGCTACGTGCATGTTCTGCCGTGACACGTCGTCACAGATGATGAATGTCATGAATGCCATGTTTGTCTCAGATCAATGTTTCGCAGTGTCTGGTTGAGTAAAGCCATCTTATGTAGCTGCTGGACTGCATGTTTGTTTGGTTGGATGTATGGTTTGAGTGAGATTGAAACAGTCCCAGTTCAGCGCATTAGAGACAGCCCCGTGGTGGAATGGGGCTCTCCCTTCAATAGGCTGAATCGTGTCAGTTCTCGTTACTGCTGCAGAGCTCTGTACTATGGAAAGGAATTCATTTGGTGACTTTTTTTTTTAAGGGCGTAGCAATTAATAGGGATTGCCTGTTATTTGTTTACATTTTGCGAGCAATAGACAATCCAGAGCAAGAGTTCAAATCTGACTAACAAATTAAAAAATGAGGTTTTGTGTGCATATTTAAGCTTTCAAGTTTACACTAACTAGCCTGTGTTTTCTTATCTCTATGCAGGTATGGCCTCATAAGTTATGGTCTACTCAACACACGTTAACGAAACCCAAAAAAGTGCCTTTAGCATCGCTAACAAACCTGGCAACCAGCACCCCAGCAGCAGCTGTGCCACCGCCCGTTACCAGCAGACCTATGTAATTGGAGTCAACCTTGGCCTTGCACACCCCTCCACAATCACCCCCACATTCAAGCCAGCAGTCACCCCCACTTCCTGTGGAACTCTCAGCAAACAGGAAGCAGAAGTCTCGCTGCTCTCTCAGGGTTTGGTTGCTCTGACAGTGGTCCCGGACTGCGTGCTACCTGGAGAGCCATTGGAGAACGAGGCCAGAGGCCAGCTGCGGGAATACCACAGCCCAGAAGAGAGGGGGCGGTGGGTGGACGCCAGCAAGACAGAAGGTGCCCCTGTAGGTCTCTGTTGGCAGCGAGAGAAGGTTCGAGACGAAGTAAGAAGGAAAGAGGACGTGAAGGAGGACGGCGGCGAGAAATACTTGTCCGACTGCTCCCTACTGCTATGCGGACGGAAACGTGAGGCTGATTGCCCGGGAGGGAGAGCCATGCAGATAGTGGAGGACGTGTCCATGCTACCCGCTGCCATGTTGCAAACTACCGCTGGGAACACGAACGCTGTCGATGTGGAAGGAGGAGCTCCCAAGCAGGGCGGCACCGTGCCAGGGACCGGGGTGTGCTCCAGGCCCGGGGCCGGGGACGGAGACTACCAGCTGGTGCAGCACGAGGTGCTGTGCTCCACCAAGAACAGTTACGAGGTGCTGGAGTTCCTGGGCCGCGGGACCTTCGGCCAGGTAGTCAAGTGCTGGAAGAGGGGCACAGGGGAGGTGGTGGCGGTGAAAATCCTGAAGAACCACCCGTCGTATGCGCGGCAGGGCCAGATCGAGGTGGGCATCCTGGCACGGCTGAGCGGCGAGAACGCTGACGAGCACCACCTGGTGCGGGCTTTGGAGTGCTTCCAGCACCGCAGCCACACATGCCTGGTGTTTGAGATGCTGGAGCAGAACCTGTACGACTTCCTGAAGCAGAACAAGTTCAGCCCGCTGCCCCTCAGGGTGATCCGGCCCATCCTGCAGCAGGTACGCACCCAGGGTCCTCTGTGGCCGATGACAGGCGCTGTTCCTGGGATTGGAGGGAGGGGTGGGGGGGGGGGGGGGGCAGCATGAGGAGATGACTACATCTGTTATGCCATTCAAAGAGAGATATCTCCTTCGGTTGCCAACTAATTCTGGGTATTTAAAAAGGCGAGAGAAACTTTCTCTCTCTCTCCCTCTCGCTATTCCTCCGTCCTCCCACTTCCTGTTTAAAATGACTAGACGTTTAGCTGGGCTCCTGCACAGTTCCCTGGTGTTTCGCCCGACAGCTGAGTTCACGCCAGTGTGTTTTTTTTTCTTCCCCCAGGTGGCCACAGCGTTGAGGAAGCTCAAGACCCTGGGCCTGATCCACGCTGACCTCAAGCCAGAGAACATCATGCTGGTGGACCCCTCCAGACAGCCCTACAGGGTCAAGGTCATCGACTTTGGCTCGGCCAGCCATGTGTCCAAGGCGGTCTGCTCCACCTACCTGCAGTCCCGGTACTACAGGTGAGGAAGTGAACAACTTTGGCGGAGGTTCTGTTAAGCTTCTGGACTGATGTCGTTGAGTTGTCTTAAGTGTTTGTGCTAAGTTAATGCACATACACACTCACTCACTCACTCACTCACACAGGAGATTGAGTGTTGGTTTGTTATGGTTGTTCTTATTGTGGTAATTCCTTGTAACATCATTGCATTAGCTTCATGTGTAGTGCACATTCAGCAGTTCAGTACCCATGTAACAGCAAAGGATTTCCTGTGAATTTCACAATGTGGTTTGAATCTAGAAATAGGAGTCATACCATTATGCTATTAAGGCATTAAATAATATGATCAAAGCGCTTCAACCGGCAGGTTCTCACCACAAACTCAGTGGTGGCATGTAAAGGTTTTTATTCTCCCTCTTTTTTCTATTTCTCAATCTTTCTCCCTCTCAACCCTCTTTCCCTCCTTCATTTTCATTCTTTCGCTCTCTCTCCTGCCTTTCCTTCCTCTCTTTCTTTCTGTTAACCATCACCCAGTCCCACCCAAACAGGCCCACGTTGCATAAGCCTCTGATGGAAGTGTTTACACGAGCAAGAATGCCTTTAATGTCTAGCATGTTTCTTGAGATGAGGCAGATGGAAACTCCTCTGAAAGTGCGAGGGGCCTGGCCGTGTAGCCTGGCCGTTTAGCCTGGCCGTTTAGCCTAGGAGTATAGTTGCTGTAATCCTCTAGCAGCGCCGCTCGCTCATACGCCTCTTCTCCGACAAGTATGTGAAATGTTGAAGCAGTGTTGCATAACATGCAGCCCAGCCCTTATTCCTGGATGTGGTTCCTCCCCAGCCTGTCTCTTCACTCGGTGAACACCCTAACCACAGAAGACCCATGTTTACTCCAAATGGGGTTTATATTCTTCCTTTTTGACGTTTCCTATCGGTAGTTATTTTGGATGTACTATTTGTTTCTGTTTGGTCATGCATCTTCTTCCCTGGGCCTAGATGACTGACTCGGTATCTTTATTATGATGTCTATTAGATACGACGCTAAGCATGGTGCACGTGCAGGGAACTGTCTGACCGTGCTGTTACAACTCTGGGCTCTCCCAGTAGCCATAAAGAGGAGCAGCAGCAACAGTCAAGCTCAGAGTCCACCGCCTTGTACACAGTGTGCCTCTCACAGGGGCACACTCCGGCACACGGTTTAAGCGCACTCTGCTCACCTGCCTGTCTAGCAGTCGCGTACAGGCGTAGAGATAGCGGTGAGATAAGCGCGTTCGACCGCCTGTCTCCCCAAGCACAGTGGTTTTCTGTGAGCACGTGTGGACACGGGGCTGCGTTATCAGCCTGGCAGAGGATACGGACGTTGGCGAGGGGGCGCGGCTGAGACGGCGCTCGCTGGGGGTTCGCACGAGTCGTAGCTGGACCTGACATGTGGATACGGAGAGATGCCAGCTCGGCCGGAGAGTGTGACCTCTCTCTTTATAGCGCGTTACCGTCAAAATGTAAATCTTCTGCTGTAGGGTACAGCTCACAAGTACATGCGGTTAAACCACATTGCATGCGAAGGCGTGCGTGTGTGCGAAGGCGGGCGTGCGTGTGTGTGAAGGCGTGCGTGTGTGTGAAGGCGGGCGTGTGTGTGAAGGAGTGCGTGCGCGTGGTATACTGAATCACAACACATAGCATGCTCCACCCAGGCGAGCGTGACTCTTTAGTTAGTAAAGGCTGTGTCGGTAATGTTGACGCACATTTTGTCATGTGCAGACGTAACGCTTCACATCCTGATAGCAACCGATGAATCTGAAAGCTTGACAGTAATATGAAATGCATCCCCTATCTGTGGGTGTTGCTGGCCTATAATAACATGACCATTCACGAAGACTGATCAGATGACGTTCGGAACTTCGACTGGGCGGGCTGCATGTCCGTCTGTCCGCCCAGCTCAGAGCAGTAGTGAGGCAGCGTGATTGTTTGTTTTTGGAGGCCTGGTTTTAAAGGTAGAAGATGGGGATATTTGGGATTGAATCCTTTCAAACTAAAGCTGGCGTTGTCCAAACATACAGATCCTGCATTTAACTTGTCCACTAGGGCCCATTTCTCCTTTGGTAAATCCAAACACACACACACACACTCTCTGCACACACATCGACCGTATTGTAAGCATGCCGTTGACGTGTGTGTGTGTGTGTTTATCTTGATTACAGCAGAGAAGGAGCGATATTACCCTCTTTACAAACTGAACAGTATTTGTCTGCTTGCTTAACCCACACCCTGGCCAGACATGCTGGGATCTGCGAGCCTGGAAGTGAAGCTTGTTTGCAGACAGGAATCTGTCTGACCAGGTTTGAGCAGCAAAGCTGAGTTCAGGGAGCAGCTAGCTTGTCATCGCTCCGATCTGCCTAAAGCAGGAGGGGGGGGGGGGGGGGTTGTGTCAGTGAGCCTCGACGCCCTGAAGAAAACGGAGCGCTGAGCTGTGTTAATAATTCAACCCTCCAGATCAGGTGGGTGTGTTGCTTGAGTTACCTGGAGATAAGCTGAGGCCTCTACTGGCTGAGATTGGATTGGCCCAAAAAGCCCCTTGCCAAATAAGGTTTGATTTGTCTATAACACTAGCCTCTGCTGATGCAGTCAGGAAACGCACATTTCCCTTTTTGATCCGTTATGTGGATTTAGTCTGTTCAACATTCTTTCTGGACAGCCCAAGTTAGACAGGCTTCCCTGAGTTACAGGGCTTTGCCAGTTTTCCATGGCACACTTTCGTTAGAAGGTGGGTCTGTGGGGCTGACCGCTCCTAGTCTGGAACTGTCCCCTGCTATGCTCTCTAGTACATCAGGCCTGCTCTAGGCAGGGACTGCTCTAGGCAGGGACTGCTCTAGGCAGGGACTGCTCTAGGCAGGGACTGCTCTAGGCAGGGACTGCTCTAGGCAGGCGCCCCGTCACAAGCCACACTCACCTGGTTGCTAGGTAAGCTCCAGGATATCTGGTCACTCATATCCTAGGTGACCTCACAACTTTCAAACTGTGATTCCTCAACACACCTCGACTAGCCTCCTTCTGCAGCGTAAAGTAATGGCCATGAATTAGTCATGCTCATTACTCGGAATGCCTCGTGGGCCTTCATTACATCCGATTAGATTACACACAACTTTTGTTGATTTGGAGTTCCATTGTGACTCTGGGAATGTTCGATAGCGAAAAGCAACAAGTTCAATCTCTCACTGTAATTCCACCCTTCTAATCCCAGGTTTAGACCCCCCAGTCTGTTGTTGCTGTAATTTGAAATGCTGTGATGTAATAACCTGGTTTCATAGGAGTCTGACTAGGGAAACGATTTTCCCACAGAGTTGCCACAGAGCCGTTTTTTTGCGTATCGTGAGTCAAGTGATCCTCAAGCGACTAGCTCATTTCCCTGCCTGGATTTCCGTGTATTGGCTTTTGTTGTCACACACTAGCATGTCTGTGCTAAGACATGAAAACAGCTGTGTGTGTGCGTCTGCATTCTTACATAAGCAGGCTCTTGTCTGCATGAGTGCACACTAATAGAGCTGTCATCTGCAAGGGTGGCGCTAGCAGGCCTCCGCTGCAAGTTCCTTGCATTGATGAAAGCTCTTGCGTGCGCACCTCCACGCTTCTCATTTGCTGGTCTCCCCTCAAGCCTCTTAGATCTGCTCCCCTCTTCACCTCCACCCCTGTCCTCTCCTCCTCTCCTTTTCCTCCAATCCTCTCCTTCTCTCCTCCTCCATTCTCCCTCTCGTCGGCCCTCGGGATCTCCGTTTCCTTATTTCCCCAAATTCCTGAGATTTGCTCGAGCCTGTATTCTACCTGTGGCCACTTAGCTGTGACAGTAACTCATGTTGTTCTACTCCTTTCCTTTGGCTTCCCCCTCCCAGGGCTCCAGAGATCATCCTGGGTCTGCCGTTCTGCGAGGCCATCGACATGTGGTCGCTGGGCTGTGTGATCGCTGAGCTCTTCCTGGGATGGCCCCTCTACCCCGGGGCCCTGGAGTACGACCAGGTAGGCAGGACTCCGGGTGGGGGTGGGGGGGGGGGCATCAGGACTCCGCTGTAGGGGCCGGGGGCTCCAGTGATGGGTGGGAGGTGTACCAGGACTCAGTAGTCATTATGTCATGATCCCCGGTGCTTAAGTGTGTGTTGTTTGTTTACACTGTAATTCGAAGGATGCTTACAGCTCTCTCTTCACCCCCCGTCCCAGTTCGGAGCCCTGCTTATTGTTGCTCCTAATTCTCCATAAGCACCAAAAGAAATACTAAACAGTCTAATCTGGATTTTGCCGGGACAGGAAATTGACCTGCTCATGGGTAATTGTTTCTCACAGGGTGAGGGACTCCAGGGATTTGAGTTTCGGGTCCCATGAGATTACGAAGGACAGGCTAGAGGACCATGGGAACCAGACGCAGCCCCCCTTGTCTCATAACTCCCTCCCCTGCCCCGCCCCCAGCTCACTCCCCGTCTCTCAAACCCACCCTCCCTCATCGCTCACCCCCCCCTCACCCCCCACCCCAGGCCCTAGTGTTGATCTATAAGTAGAAGACCGACTCAAATTTCTTCTTTCCTTAAACAAGCGTACTGACACTTGGACCAGCCCTAGTGCTTGCTTAGGCCTCTGGTGTCAGATAACCACCCCACTGCTGAAGCAGTAGTGAAGCTGTGCCAGTCAGAATGACTCACGGGGCACCAAACCAGATCAGGTTTATGTAGCGTGGCGGCAGCGACAGCACCACCTCCACAGGAGGTAGTCAGACGCTGCAAAGTTAACTAGTTTCAGGCTGGCTGTGACCTGCGTCTAGGTGTCGGCCCTGGGACACAGCCTTCTCTGGGCGGTGTGGTAGTTTTAGATGAGCAGTCAGGACATTTAGTTGGCTGGTGTGGCCTTTTGGCCAGAGCCCAGGCGGTAGACCAGGGTGTGCTTCTCTGATGCAGAGCTGCCCCATGCCAGGCCTGGGCCCAGTTCCACTCTGCACAGCAAAATGTATTTATAAACCAAAGCCTGATGCTAGACGCTGCCACGCTCTCAACACACGTGCGTGCACACACAAGCACACACATAACACATGATTACACACAAACACAGACACAAATGCGCACATATACGTGGAATAAAAATAAAAAGCCTTGCATGTGTACACACACACACACACACAGTCTCTCTCTCTCTCTCTGTCCCCCCCTCCTCTCTCTCTCAGTGTGTCCTGTACAACTCTGCCTTCCTGAGTGTGCATCATCAGCATGTTCTCAGTCCAGTGCTCTCTGTGTGTTTGTGCAGCGTTGTGGCAACGTGGCCGGCTCTCTAACACCCACATCATCATGTTATAAACAGAGCCAGGCGGATGACTGCTCCCCCGAGGCTGGGCTGGGGGTGGGGGGGTTGGAGAGTGAGGGAGAGCATGAGAGAGTGAGCGAGGGACAGAATAAGAGCGTTAGGCAGGGAGAGGGAGGGAGGCGGGGAGAAAAGGACTCAGACGTGGTTGTTACTTTAGCCCCTTCTCTGCGAACGGTCGTCTCAACCAGCTCGCACAGAACCAACCAGCCCGACGAATGCAAACAAACCTGCTGTTCTCTAGTCAGTGTTCAAGTTAGTTCCCAGGTCCCTGGTCTTTTGGTCCCCTCCTGTCTCGCAGCACAGTGGAGGGTGGAGCCCTACCAGGTGCATGCCTGGTCCTGTGCAGCTGCTCTGGTTCAGGGTAGGGTTGCTCACTACTCAGAACGGCACGTTGCGTTGGCGAAGGGAGGCTCGCCATGACACAGCCCTTCTGAGCGAGAAGCCCAAAGGGCTCAACTGTCAACAACAAATGCTAGCAAGGTAGCTTGTGTGTCAGAGATACCGATCAGCTGTTGGAGAGACTGGTTTTCTAATCACACGGGGGGGGGGAGGGAGAAGCGATACCAGCGGAGAAGCTAGATTGGGTTTCGAAATGCCGCCACAGCTTAGCTGTTGTATTTGTTGGTGAGAAGCCCAAGTCAATCTCAAGTTAAACATGCAAATGTGCACTTTCTGTTTGTGCATACGATGAGAGATTCTGAGATTGGGAGGCGATCAAGGCTGCAAGGGCCTGTCTCAGCTGATGGGGGCTGCAGATCTGTGTGCTTGTTTTCACTCATCCAAGGCTTCTGTACTTCCATAGCAGGGTGGAAGAGGTTGCCATGACATCTTTGGAGCCCTGTGCATCTGTCTTAGGCATGTCAAGAGCTCTCGTCTCCTCTGCTTGGAAACGGCAACTCACACGTTTGCTGCTGCCTGGTGTTCTATTGGCCCTGTACTGCTACACCCTGGCCTTGTCCTGCTACACCCTGGCCTTGTCCTGCTACACCCTGGTCTCATAGTGCTACACCCTGGTCTCATAGTGCTACGCCCTGGTCTTGTCCTGCTACACCCTGCTCTCATAGTGCTACACCCTGGTCTTGTCCTGCTACACCCTGCTCTCATAGTGCTACACCCTGGTCTTGTCCTGCTACACCCTGGTCTCATAGTGCTACACCCTGGTCTTGTCCTGCTACACCCTGGTCTTGTCCTGCTACTCTGTGGTTTAAGCCATCCCCTCCAGTATTAACAGTATTGGATAAATCTAGGTTACACAACCCTGCTGCTATAGAGTTAAGGCGTCTTCCTTACAGCCTGTACAGCCTACGAAGTTACCTGTTATCTCCCTGCATCGGCACATGTAATCAGCAGACTTGACGCCTCTCCAAGAACAGCCAGCTGGCCACGTTTGTGATTTAGTTTGACATCTCCCAAAAAAACGCATGACTCAGGTAATTGGCTGCAGACATCAGTCGCGTTGTTCACATCAAGCTGGGCTCGTTTGGGTTAGACAAGGTGCTGTTGTTTGTAGCGGAAGGCCAGGACAAGGGTTGTGGCTAGCCCACTTAGTTAAACAACCTGAATAATATAATGCGTGTCAAACAAGCTTGGGTCGGGTTTGGACAGCCAAAATGGAATGCCTGTCAGGTTCGGTTCCGGTTTGCACAGATATATCCCCCCCCCGGGCCATACTGGGCTTAACACTGGACCCAAGCTGCTCTCTGACAGGAACCACTAACATTGGACAGAAACGCAGTGTTTTAACATGCCTGTAGGAGAGCAGTCTGTCACAGGTCTGTATGGATGCAGGAGTGTTTCCCTCCTCAGACGGTGTTGTGTGCTCTATTGCCCCCCCCCCCCCCCTCAGATCCGCTACATCTCCCAGACTCAGGGACTTCCTGGGGAGCACCTGCTCAACGTGGGCACCAAGACCTCACGCTTCTTCTGCAAGGAATCAGACTCCCCCTACGCTGCCTGGAGACTCAAGGTACACACACACACCTACACGCTCCTCCACACCTACTATCTAAAGACTTCCTTCATGAATACACACACCTACGATCTAGACATGTTTCCAAATACATGCGCACATGTACAATCTCAAGACATGCTTCATAAACACGCATGCAACGCACGTCAACCTTCGAGCCTCTTGAACGCTCCAACCTCTCTCTCCCCTCAGACCACAGAGGAGCACGAGACAGAGACCAGACTGAAGTCCAAAGAAGCCAGGAAGTACATCTTCAGCTGTCTGGATGACATAGCCCATGTGAGTGCTGCTGCCACGGTGACGAGAGGGGCAGAGTCTCCTGCTGCTAACCAGCATGGCTGTACTGACCCTGTATCCCGTCTGTCCATCCGTCTCCACAGGTGAACCTGCTGCTGAACATGGAGGGCTCTGACCTGCAGGCTGAGAAGGCTGACCGGAGGGAGTTTGTGAGCCTGCTGAAGACCATGCTGATGGTGGACGCAGAGCAGAGGATCTGCCCCTCCGACGCCCTCAGCCACTCCTTCACCACCATGCAGCACCTGCTGGACTTCCCCCACAGCAGCCAGTACGCAGCCCTGTCGACACACACACACACACACACACACACACACACACACACACACAGCAGCCAGTACGCAGCCCTGCCACCACACACACACACACACGCACACACACAGCCGCCAGTACGCAGCCCTATCGCCACAGACACACACACACAGCAGCCAGTACACAGCCCTGTCACCACACACACAGACACACACACACAGCAGCCAGTACGCAGCCCTGTCGCCACACACACACACAGTAGCCAGTACGCAGCCCTGTCGCCACAGACACACCTACACAGCAGCCAGTACGCAGCCCTGTTGCCACACACACACACACTCACACACAGCAGCCAGTACGCAGCCCTGTCACCACACACACAGCAGCCATTATATTGTCTTCTCATTACCATATACAGAGTTGGACAGATACCCATTTTGTGTAACGACTAAACATGCAAATCTCGCCAAATACATTAAAAACAGCCTACCTGAATGTCATGGTTGTTCCTTCCCTGTAACTTGGGTCACGACATTGACCCCCCTCCCCCGCCTCCTCTTTTGTCCAGCGTTCAGTCGTGTTTCCACATCATGGATGCGTGTCAATCCCGGCCTAACACGTACGACACCCTGAACCGCAACAAGACCTCGTTTTCCAGGCCTCCCATCCCCGCCTCCACCTCCGGCTTGCCCCTGGCCTTCAACAGCATGGCCCCTGTCCACTCACAGGTCAGCCTCACGCCGCCTGCTAAAACACTCTAGGAAATGAAAGAGGGAAAACAAATGTCAAAAGAAATGGATATATTTAGACATTCATCTTGTTTTTTGTCTCTGGTTACATCATGTTCTGTCGCCATGGGGATACGACCAATATTGCCATCTACTGGACTTTAGTGCCCATTTCATTCTAGTTTTCTCTGTTGAAATGGCTGCATGTCAGGTGTACTTGAATGTAATGAATGTTCTGGGTTCTAAACGGCTTCTTCCTCCTACCAAGGCCATGAGGCAGTCAGCTCCCTCAGTGATGCACTCTGGGATATCTCTACAGACAGGAAGTGCCCAGTTTGGCTGCAACGACACTTTCCAGCCTGCTCTCATTCTGTGCCCGCCCACCCTGCAAGGTACCCAGCACCACAGTAACCACAGCTACCAAGTACACCTTGCTTTATTCATGGCTCAGTTCCCACCACTGTTCTAATAGTCATATTAGCCTCACCCAAATGAACAATACAAGTCTGTTACATAAATGGCTGTTGTGAGTTACGATCATACAGGGTTACACCATGGTGCTTTGATACTTTCTACATAAAAAAATTAAAAAAACAGTAGCAGCTTTTCAAGCAATATGTGCTTTTCTAACACTCCCCTCCCCCACCTTGTGTGTTGTAGGAAACCCCCCCCAGCCCGGAGGCTATGCAGTCAGGATGGAGAACACCATTCCCCTGGTCACCCAGGCCCCCCCCATCCAGCCCTTACAGATGAGGCCGGGGGTCATTGCACAGGTAAGATGCCTGCTGGAGCTGGCTGGCTGGCTGGGGGAACTGCATCTCTGGAAGGAGACTACATTACTTTTGATCTTTAGCCAGTTTCTGGCCATGTGTACAGTAGCAATAGCAACCTTGACACGTGCCATCTCATATATAAGAAGCTGCAGTAACAGTAATGCCCGGGCAACGTTCACTTCACTGTATTTCCTGATGCGCTGATGTTGCCACACAGCAGCCGTGGTCCAGCAGGGGGCAGCAGATCCTGGTGCCGGCCTGGCAGCAGGTGGCCCCTCCCAGCTCCCTGGCCTCAGACGGCGGCCCGCAGAGAATCAGCGACTGGGGGTGAGTTGGAGAGGCATGCGGGGGTTATCTGGTAGAGGAGGGAACCTGGAACAATAGAAGAAGAGTCTTGCTTAAAGAGTTACATTTTCAATTTGTGAAATGGAGAACATTCCATTTTCTAAGAAGTGTTTTGTATAACAAGTTCTTATTGATGTTCCCGTCTGCACAAATATCGGTAATTTCCCCATCTCTTTGCACAGCCTGTAGGGGATCATTTCCGTAATCTATAAATAATGTTGCTGCCTTACATGCTCCCCCTCTCTAAGTTCACTCGAGTTCTGACAGGGAAATGAGGGACTAAATGCTTTTTCAACAGGCCGATTTTTGCAGATACGATGGCCTGATATTAGTAGAGAGGTGGTTTGTGGCCGGCAGGCCTGTTGAACGCATCCATGTCGTTGCAGGAGAGTCCGGACCCACAGCAGCCATTACAACACTGTCATGCAGCAGCAGCCTCTCCTGACCAATCAGATGACGGCCATATCCGCGCCACAGCCAATCAACATCGGCGTGGCTCACGTGGTGTGGCCCCAGCCCTCGTCCAACAAGAGGAACCGAGCCAGTCACAGCAGGTCAGTAGCTTGACACTGCTTCAGGAATCCAAAACCAACTTGCCAGTTGTCTTGGGAGAGCTTGGCCTGCTCTCCAGTCAGGCGTCCTGTTCAGATCCTGGTGTGGACAGTTAAAGAGCTCTCTCAGAAAGGAGAAGCAGCCTGGCATTGAAAGACTGCTTCCGTTTGAGTGAAATGGTCTAGAGGTTTGTACGAGTTCCTTTCTCCGCTTCCCTCCCTGCAGGAGCGTGAACACCTCCCACCATAACGACGTCCACATCTCCATGTGTCGCACGCCCAAGATGGCCGACGGGCTCGGCCCGCAGGCCGGAGGGGAGTGCCCTCACAGGGCGGGGCCCGCCGTGGAGCTGGCTGTGGAGGAGGAAGCGAAGCAGGTTGTCCCGCACGGCGAGGAGGAGGAAGAGGATGGAAGCTGCTGTAAGCCCAACCCAGACTCTAAACACCAGCACCACCACCACCATCAGCAGCAGCACCAGCACCACCAGCAGAGAGAGAGCGTCGTCATCGGTGATATGCCCAGCCCGGCCCCTAGCGTGATCAGCATCAGCAGCGACACAGACGAGGAGGAGGAGTCAGACCACAGGTGAGGGGGAGGGGGGAGGAGTCAGACCGCAGGTGGAGGAGGGGGGGGGGGGCAGACCGCAAGTTAGGAGGAAGTGGAGGAGTCTGACCGCAGGTTAGCAGAAGGAGGGAGGAGTCAGACCACAGGCGCTCACTCAGAGGAACCACAGGCATGCTCCAGCCTACGCAATAGCTTTGTCAACATGGACATTAACGTTTCAAGTTACAAGGAGCAACATGTTTTGATCCGTGCTTGCTGTGTCTCAGTGTCAACCTGTGTGTCTTTATCCCCAAGGTGCAAAGAGAGCCCTGACTGCGAAGCATGTAAGGGAGGTCTGGACATGGAGAGGGTGTGTTCTCTCAGCAGTCCTGACAGCACCCTCAGTTCCGGCTCATCTGCCTCCGCCTCGCTGCAGTCCAGCCCCGAGCTCCGCAAGAGGCCCAACAGGTAGGACACACCCAGGCGGACGGGGGAGGGGGGCGGGCTGACCTCTGACCTTTAGCTGTGTGCTTCTCTGTGTCTGCCTCTCTGTGTCTGACTCAGCTCTTGCCTCATCTCTCTCTCTCTCTCCCAGTATGTCAGAGGACGACGGGCACGAGAGCGGCTGTGACACGGTGGACGAGGGCTCGCCAGCCTCCGACTCGTCCCACAGCCCCTACCTCGACCCCCATTACCTGGGCAACCACAACCACCCAGCCATCACACGTCTGGCCCCTTCCACCCAGCCTGGGAGACCCCGCGTGAGGACCATGGTAGTGCCACCCATGAGGGTGCAGAACTCCAGAACAGGTCAGTGTTTTTTTCTGAATCCGTGAGGAAATAGCGACTTTTTTGTGCTATCGAAGAATGAACAAACGTGTATTTTGTGTTACAAATCATGCTGATGTACGCAGGTATTGCATGCAAGTACCTTGGCAGATTCAGTCTTCTTCCAGTTCGATCCATTATTGATTTGTGCTCTGTGGAATGTTGCTACTACTGCAGTTTGTTACTACTGCAAGTATTGGCCTTTCAAGCAACCGGCTGGTATTTACTAATATAAGATACATTTTCCCCTTTACAGCTGTGCTCATGGAAAACATGCAGTGTGTTATTTGTTGCATGTACATCACGTGACCCCATCCCCACTAGCCCATGAATATTCGTCAGTGCCCAGACAGCACTACCGTATGCACTCTAGTCTGTCTAGACGGCGACTACAGTCTGCAGTCTAGTCTGTCATCTGTTTGCTCCACAGGTCATGTAGGTCTGTCCAGGGAGTTCCACTCCCCGTTTGGTCAGAGAGGCTATCACAGGTGATCACAGGTGATGCTGCATTTCCACGCTCTCCTCAGAACCCCAGGAAACTCCTCTGAACATTCTGGAATCGCGTGTATTCCAATGCTCGAATGCGGTTTTAAGCATTCAGAGCTTCTACAAGAGGAGATAAAGCACTAACAGCTGCAGTTACCCTCGTAGCGACTGATCCTTGTCTTCCTGGTGTTCTGGGGAGACTTGAAGGCAGCATGGAGAGCCACACACCCTTGGCCAGCTCATCTCCAGTTTGCCGAGTGAACTCTTGTCTGCTTTGACCTCCTGTCCTCTCCTAGTACTGAAGGACATCTCCTCCCTAAGCCAATTCCTCCTGTTTTTCCTCTACCTTGTTGTGTGAATACACTGTGTCAGAAACGGACTGTCCAGCTGCCTCATTGGAGTTGCATGGGGATCTGTTCCCTAAAATGGCAGCCAAAGCCTATTGCTAAGAATCCTACTTTGAAAAAAATCAAACGATTGCTCCTACTGTATAGATTCAATCTCCCCTGTGCAACAACAGAACCACCCACCATATGTCACTGCCACTTTTGTCTTCAGTGCAGCATGCGTGGCTATCCTATATCCATATGGCCCATATCTCCCCATGCCCAGCCTGGGATCCCTAGCCAAGTAGAGCATGTCCCTGGTGGGCCGTGAGGACGTTCCATCTAGACGTAATCCCTGAATACACAACCGCACCTCTAGACTTGTCAAAGCATCAAGACGTGCATCCACACCCCAAATCCTCCTGTGTTACCGATGTCTTGTTTTCCCAGCAAGCTGATTGGATTTGCCTCTGCTGCCAGCATGATCTGCTCTCACCTACAACTGTTATTTTCTGCCTCCCCCCCTTGTGCATCAATCAAAGAGCGTTTGTGTGAGCGCGCGTGTGTGTATGTATTTTGCATCTCCACAAAGATTTCAGCAAGGCATGCTCTGGTATCACGTTTGACCCTTGCCCGTTCTAGTTCCGCCCTACAGAATATCTTGTTCTTCGACTCTCCATATCTACCATATCTGACATAGTTCTCCTCCCCTCCCCCCCCCCCCCCCTCAGCCTCAGAATCCTCGTCCCAGTCCAGAGGGCGCTGCGCTCCCAGACAGAACCCCCCGCCTGGCCCCTTCCAGCCCCGCCAGCAGAAGATGGTTTTCCAGCAGCAGCCTCCGAGCCTCGGCCAGGTGAGTCTGGAACACGCGCTTTAGCCCGGCCTCAAATGGGAGGTGACGCGCAGTGCTGATAGAAAAACGCAGCATTAGTACTGTAGAGAAGACGGCTTAAAAAGTAATATTAGTCGAGCCAGTCTGGCTTCATCAGTTGTAGATGGCGTAAGTCAAGAGTGCCAGAATGTCTCATTAGTGAAGTCAGTCTTTATACAGTCGAGGTCTAAGATCGTCTGTCCTTTTCTGTAGGTGCAGCATTACGGCTCCTGTCACAAAGAGTGGAACGGCAACTTTGGCCCCCGCCGACCTCACGCCTTCATCCCTCCCACGGCACACGGCCACGCCTTCACCCTGCCTCACGCCAGCCCCACCCACACCTCGGGCCCGCCCCCCTCCCACCCCCTGCTGTCCTACCCTCCCTCCGGCCCCGCCCTGGCCCACCTCCTGGCTTCTCCAGCCTGCGGCTCGCGGCCCCTCCTCCAGCACGCCTACGGGCTCTCCCACCCCGGTGGCATGGTGCACCAGGTCACCCTGGGCCTTACCGCGCCCCACCGGCTGCTCCCCTCGCCCACCATCTCCCACCACCACCACCACCATCATCACCCCCCGCAGGGCCAGTTCAAGACCCTGTTTCCCCCTCACTCCTACATGGCCTCGCCCGGATATGCAGGCTTCCCCCTCAGCCCCACCAAGCTCACCCACCACCAGTACTCCTACATCTGAGGCCAGAGCTCAGGTCTTGGGCTGAGCTGGCTGGCCAGCGCTGAGGAGGAGGAAGAGGAGGAGCAGTAGGAAGAGGAGGAGGAGGAGGAGGAGGAAGACATGGACACAGGGCAGACTCATCCGCCATCTCTGCTGTGTCAGAACATGACGCAGTCAGCGTGGAACATACAGGACTGTTTGGCAAACATGTCTGTCCTGGCTGAGGAACCATCTATTCAATCAGAAGCTTTAAAACAAACTATCCACCGTCAAATAGGGATGAATCAATTGGTGAATGATGATGGGGGGGGGGGGGGTAAATAATCACTTTAATGTGTTTTTCACATTTACTATATTTTGTCATATTTGATCAAATGCCCCGGGGGGTTTGGTTTTAAAAGGGTGACGGGGGTGTTTTGGTCATCACTGTCTATATTGCCTTCTAGCACATGTGCTAGCCTGTCACAACTCTACTTATTACTCTATACCAGTCTCCACAGCTATGTGTGCAACATTATAACCTCTCCCTCTTTACCAGCTATCTGTTTGTGTAACATTATAACCTATCCCCCCCTCCACACACACAGCTGTCCGTACATCACACCTGTCCCCATACCTACTAGTGCCTTATATATGGGATTGTTGTTGATGACGTCAAAGGTATAGAGTTCAGTATGAAACAGCTCTGTACTACAGCACTTGAACTTCAGACTAGATCTGAGAATCTCCCCCCCCCTCCCCCCCAGCCTTGTCTCCTTCATCCTGTTGTGTTTGAGAAGACTAGGGTCTTCACTACAGCTTAATGTCACTGTTTGGGGATGGTGCTCTTCAGCAACATGATGACTGGGTTTCAATGTCGTCATCGTCCCGTCCCCCCCCCCCGCTTGAATTTTGTGTACATAAACGAAACGAGAACGCCGTAATATTTGATAATCGATAGTTCTAGTCACTATAAGTACTTAATTACTAACAGTATTGACACTGTTGATTGAAAACTGCAATACAATCTAGATGGGGCGTTGGTTTGCTGTGTTGATGTTCTGCTACCCTCGTTTAGTCTGACTGGTGTCGGGTATGGCGTTCATACCTGAGTGGAATGCCTTTCCCATCTCCCCATCTCCTCAGTGTTTGAACGATCATCTATTGACCTGCCTGCAGTACCATCACCTTCGCTTGTAGTCCAACGTCAAACTGCTCATTTCATACATTCCGTCAGGGAGGAAATGTTGATATTTTTTTCTGTGTTTCGTTTTTATTTAGCCTGCTAGTGTTTGAGCAGTAGGAAAATGTCAAACAAAAATGCTTTGTTTTTAGCACCAAAGACTGTAAATCCTTTCCTGAGCAAGGTGGTAGCTAACCCTTATTTCTCTATTGACCTCAAGTATACTGTAGTTGTAGAGACAGAATATATTAAGAGAAATATATTTTAAAATGGTTGAGGTTTGTTTTTTTGTTGTTTTTTTTTAGCTTTTTGGTGAGTTGTATCTGGAATGTATTATAGATGAGCTGCTATATACTGATCGCCACTTCTAATAGCTGTGAATTTAGGGGGTGAATCTAGTTTGTTTTGCGCTTTCTTCATTTTCTTTATTTCTAGCGTAATTATCTAATAAATAGAAGTGGGTTTTACTTTAGTATTGAATGGCATCATGATGACGTTAGTGCCTCCTATTTGCTTTGATGTTTGAAGTGTGATTGTAACTACTGTATTGCAAGTTATTGACATATTGGTGGGGTTTTTTGTTTCTTATTTTGTGTTTGGTGTGTGCGTTTTTAATTTAGCATCAGTATTTTTATCTGGACTTTAAGTTGGGCTCCTCCTTGCATACAGTACCCAATGTGTTGACTTACGTGGCTTCTAGTTATTTCCGTGACAGTTCTTTCTAGATAGTTCCAAAAGAAGCTTCATTCGCATAGTGTTTGACAGAATGGAACGTTTGACGCCACGCTGTTTGTAGAGCTGCACCTGGCCTGCTGGCCTTGTCCTGCTGGCCTTGTCCTGCTGGCCCTGTCCTGCTGGCCCTGTCCTTTAGACTGGCTGCAGAGATGCCTTCACCTGACATCACGAGCACTTGTCTGCACCCTCAGGAGCATGTTTCCTTAAAAAAACAGATCAGGACTGGTCTTGGTTTCCATCCCACCCGTCATCCCAGCAGCCAGGACCGGTATTCATCTGAAACCTTCCCCCACAGTATCCTAACCGAGTGCCTTTCAAGGCGACTGGTTCAAACTAGTTGCCGATCATCTACGTCCCCCCCCTTCCCCCCCGTCCCCGCACATGAGACTAACGAGATAGCGTGAGGTCTTAACGATGCCACATGACTTTTCTATAGACTCCTACACAGATACAAAAGTCAGGGAATATTTGTACACTCCTTACTAAAGACACGTTCTGCTCCACACACACACACACAACAACCACCATGTCTGACCTTTGAGCAGTTTTACAAGTGGGATATTTTGAATCAAGACTCCCGAGAGACATTAAAAAAACAAAAACAACCCCAGAACTATTCTAGAACTGCTTCCCTTTCCAGACAGTGGGGGGGCGTGAACTCAGCTTTACACAAATGCAAATGCTTTATGTACACTGTGAATGTATTTGTTGAAGTTGAACTGTGTTGGGGTTTGCAGAAGCGTCTTCTGTGTCTCGTTGCTGTGATCGATGGCTAAGACGATAATCCAGTTCTGTATTTAGACATCTAGGAGTCAATGTATGCAGCTGTCGCTATAGCAACATCCGCTGGGGTGAGGTAACATTTGTTGGTGTCTTGCTTTAACCACCGAAGTACACAAAGATTAGGTCCAAAGTTACTCAATATTCATCGATCTCCGTATGTAATCTATATTGTATTATTTTATTGTATTATGATTTTACGATTTGCATTTGCTATGTTTAATTCAGGGTCTTTGATGAATCTTTCTAATATGCTCTTTTGAATTAATTATTAATCCTTACCACTTGGTTTGATTGCTTTTGGATCTGGTTTGCAGTAATTTCACCTGCTTAGTGAAAGTGATAGCTACCACACTCTTCAGGTATTGGATAATATATGTAGACTACATAAACATGTAGACTTGATTGCTAAAATTGACCTGTTACTGTTTTAATGTGTTATTTTTTTGTGGCTTTATGATCATGATTTGTTTGCTTTTGATTTTATGCTACGCTAGTTTCCCATGTAGCAACTGCACTGTGCAATATATATGATATGAGGACTGGGGTCAAATGTTTTGGATGTAACGTCTCTTACAGTGTGCGGCTGTATTTCGTTCTAGTAGTTCTCAGTGATTTCAATGTGACCAAGCCTTATGTTCTTTGTCACAAAAGCGGGTTTTTCCTGGTGACTATATTGGTGAGTGTCAAATTGAGAATTGATGGTGTTCTATTGTCAAGATTCACTTTGAATAAAAAAAAAAGCCTTGCTTCATTCATCTTGGTTATTACTTGGTAAACCCGGTTTACTCACGCGTGGGCATCGGGCTTTGACACTCCTGGTCCTTTCCTGTCCATTCATTGAGCTAGCTGTCCTGGGATGCTACACCAATCACACAGCCCAAGCCTTCTGGCTACCACTGCTTCAACTGACGTGCCAAATATGACCCGAGTTGAACTTTGGATTTGTGTTTCAACACCGGTTGGCACTTTGTGCATGACTATATAAGCCTGTGTTGTGCTCCTCTCCTTCACCAGCCGTCTCACAGGAAAGGATCCCTCGCTGAATTGTTCCTCCTGTGGTTTCTTCCACTTTTCCATCTCTGAATTTCCTTGAGTGTTTTTCCTTGTCTCGCTTGACGGTTTAGATCAGGGGTCTCCAATCCTGGTCCTCGAGGGCCGCTGTCCTGAAGGTTTTCGATGTTTCCCTGCTCCAGCACACCTGATTCTAATGAATGAGCCATTACCAAGCTCTGTGGAAGCTTCATAATGACCCTTTATTAGAGTCAGGTGTGCTGAAGCAGGGAAACATCTAAAACCTTCAGGACAGCGGCCCTCCAGGACCAGGATTGGAGACCCCTGGTTTAGATTGTTGAGGGGCAGTTCTATGGGTGTATTTGAAGCCCTATTTGACAGGTTGAAAAAGCCCTATACGATGTTTAATTTCACTCCTATCACCTGTTAAAGGTGTGTGGCTCAGCCATAGGCCAGCAGTGCCCACCATTTGTACATTCATTTTAATTTTATAATGAATAGTTATATAGTAATGTAATGGACTGTCATTCAAGGTGGCTTGTGTGCAGGGTATGGCGATTAGTTATAGCCTGTCTGACTTTTACAATTTCTTTACGATTTAAGTATAAATCAATACAACTATACACAGAGGCAGGTCAGCAAGATGGGCATCGCCATTGATGCATATTGGTTGGCTGACCACCTTCATTGTTTTCATTTAGATGTAATTATTTCTGGAAGGGCTCATGCGCCATTTATATCCACAAGGGGTCGCAAAGCTGTAAGCTTTGACAAAAAAAATTTTTTTTTTGCAGTCAGGAAGCAACGCTTGCACGTCTCTGACGTGATCTTTTTTCATAATGAAATAACGGTCCAGGCAGTAGACGAGCGAAAAATCTTATTTATCACATTACCTTTCTGCGGTGGAGCGGTGACCATCGGAATTAATTAACCCACAACAGAAGGAAGTCCCTGCTAAAGTAATATGACCTCAGACCTCAAATAATAAACGCGCTGCTACACTAGAGGTGGAGATGCAGTGCGCTTTGATTGCGCGTTAGGGACCCAGTTCCTCTACTGTCTTCCTCTGCCAGCCTCCTTCGGGGGAGACGGGCTCATGGAGAAGAACCAGTCGGTCCGCAGTGAAGGATTGATCAAATGCCTTTTACACAACAAGACCGTTAAATGAATCAAGGATTAACCTGACGACCAATGGCTCTGAAACATGCGCGCGACAGCCCCGACGATTTGATCGTTGGTGGGATAAACAATGCTGCTGCTCGCGCGCTTGGCTCGACAGAATGGATAGTTGTAGGGATGAGAGCCACCTTCTGTTCTCCGAAACACGGAAAGACGCTGGGGCTGGATGGAATGCTGTCCAAATGGCTGCTGTCAGTCGCTTTAGTTTTTTTGGTGATGCAGTCGGCCACGGCGGCTGATGGTAAGATTTTTTACATTTGGTTGTTGATGACAACCTGTTCGAGTCATTTTGGTTCTGTTAAATGACAGGTTCAAAACTATGACCTGGCAATATGACTTAGGCCATGGTGTAAAATGTATTGTTTTAACTAAAGTAAACCTGCTGTTCTACCTACATTGGGGCATCATGGTGGAACAACAGTGCCCTTCCATACCTCAATATAACATGAACAAAATGTCAATGGGAGAATATATTCTGGAAATATATGTTGCAATGCTCTGGGGTGTCAAGCCGATTTACAAATCGTTTATCGTGAGGAGCTCAGTCAATATGCAATATTACAACCCCCCTAAGTGGATGTCTCCCCCCCCCCCACCCCCCCAGAATTATCGTGTATGTTTTTGTGTTTGTCACTTATTGTGTTAAGATATGGCTCTTTCTAAGAAAGTGACCTTGATTTCGGAGTAATTTATAAATGCATAGTCCTATGTCAAGGATCACGTGAAGCGACTTAGGATGTCTTATTTTATCGACCTCGTAGACCTTACAGAATGTTTTAAAATCAGCAAGAGAACCCAGGAAAAGGAGCGCTCTAGAGACTGCAACATTGCGCGCGACCGCGCCGTGCGCCAAGCGCAGAGCGGCAGTGACTGGGCATCATGGACGCGTGTCGCTGACAACTTTATTCGTTGGGCAGTGATGAATAATTGAATGCTCCTTTGAGGTCACTAACCTTATTAAAGCCTAAGGGAAGTTTCATACTCAAGATTAACAAATAATTGATCATGTTGCCATGAGACAAGGCAGACTCTGAATTTCTTTTTGTAACGCTTTTCTGAGCATTTTTCTCAAATCTGTTTTGTTGTGATGGGCATGCTGTTCTGTTAAATTATTATTTCACATTCAACATACTTTGTTTTTAGGAAACCCACATACTTACGTGTTGTGGTAGGCTATTATCTCACGATATCAGTCGAATCAATTTAGCTGCACGGACACATAATCGACCAAATACATTTCGACCATGCGAAAGATGTATGATAGTAGCATCTCATACTCCCCACTGTCTCCATTCATGAAAAGATGTTCTACGTGTCTTGGCCGTGGGCTGCTAGCGGTCAGGCCAGGTCCGCGTGTTGTGCCAGGACGAGGTGTTTTGCTTTAATGGGCCCGCAGAGACGCTTGCTCAGTCAACACAGCCCACTGTGCCTGCCGTGTTGCCATGGGAACGGATCTGCCTAGCACTTCCTAGTCTTTATTTAATAGAGATTGAAATAGCATCTAAATAACCGACAGGTTAGACTTCTCCAGCATTTGAATAACTGACAGCTTTGCCTTCAGCAACATCATTTGAGAGGATGGAGGTGGTTGTCAAATTCGGTGGAGCTTAATATGTAAATGGTGCATAGTGTGTCTGATGTTTCTACAGTGTTTCAATTGGAAGCAGGTGGGGATTTAACGCTTTATTTCAGCTTATGGTCATTTTATCCACAGTTTAAATCCACGTTTGTTTTCACACGCCAAAGATAATCCAGACCACTTCTCAGGGTTCAGTTGATCATCTCTTGTAGCCTGTTGGGAATGTATGCACACAGCTGACTTGAGGGAAGTAAGCCTGCTTGTTTAACGCCTGCAGTTGCACCAGAGAGGCTTCAGAACCAGTCCTTGCCATTCACGGCGTGAATAAAGCACAGATGTTGTTGATTAGGCTACTCAAAGCTTCACTTAACTCAACCTTTCGGTCCCCTAGTTCCGTAGCCTGCCCTGCCCTGCTCTGAATGTCTGTCAGGACTAGCTGATGGCCAAGCTGATTTCTTCATCGGCTTTTAACTGCATGACTTAATTACGTCTTGCAGGAACCCTTCACACTGCCGCAAACTTTAAATAGATATTTCCTTGTACATCAAATGCATTATGCATGGCAAGCCTCAACAAATCATGTGGGTTGGGCTAGCTCGTTTGGCTAATGTGATTTCTATTTTCAATTAGGTGCACATCTTATTCGCCCATCTTTGGGGATTTGCTGACAGTATTTCCCCTATTTGCAGGAGAGTTCTGTGACTTGAGTCAAGTTGATGATGCTTTAGAAGGTACCTCAAATTCAATGCTAACCTTTAATGTATTGATGCACCAGCTCTCATCATGCATATACAAAGGCCTGTATGGACACTTAATTCTGCCATGTACCACGTGTATTTCGTGAAATTGCTTTTTGACTTGGAAGCTTTCCTATCAAGATTACAACCAAGGCCATCTTTGTTTTGTGCGAGGAGTTCTCCTCAGAGAAAGAGCGAGATGTGTCACATATTTTCAGTCCACAGGCAACGACAACATCCATCTGATTTAGTCTTCTGTGCTTGTTTTTTTATATTACGTTCTGTGATGATTCTCTGATCTTATGTTGTCAGTGCCAGTCTGCCTCCATGGTGAATGGGCTGACATGGCCCGAGAGAGATTGTCCATGTTTACAGCACAATGCTTTGTCATCAAGCTCCTTAAGGATTGGTGTGTGTGTGTGTGTGTGTGTGTGTGTGTGTGCGTATGTGTGTGTGTGTGTGGAGAGGGGGGGGTAGCCTTGACCCTGTTAGGATGCAGCCGTACAAATCTCAGCGAAAGAGACACTCTTGTCCTATATGTGAAAAATGTAATCAAGACCTTTTTAGATCAGAAGAGAAAATATTCACGTGGACTTAATTCCTGTCGCATTTTTCTGTTCCTTTAAACCCCTGAAAACACTACGTGTTTTTACTGGGCTCGGTAAACATCCTCGCTTCCCTCCTTCCTCTCTTCCGTCTCCTCCTCGTTTCGACTGGTCTATTGTGAGAGTACGCGTGTAGATGGATGTGCGCGGAGTTGGGCTGACATCTGGCCTTGACGGCAGAAGCAGTTGTTCACTTGCTGTGCGACTGGGAGGGGGGGTCGCAGATTACGCACTTGAAAGAGCTCAGAAACGCCGAGCCAATGGGTTTGTCTGCCTGTCTGTCTCCGTGTCTCAACATCCCTCCTACAGCTTGGCTATATTGTGTTGGGAAATTGCTATGGCAGGACTAAAGAACTTCTGCACATTGTACTGTACAGTACAGAGTTTTCACAATACAAATAACACAGTATGAAAGGGAAGACTGATGTACAGCATGATTAGTACTCTGACAAAGTCTTCATGTCATGTGTGAGGTATTGGGGTTTGGGGAGCAAAGCTTTATGCACAAGGCTGGAAGCTTCCTACAGCCTTGGATAAAGAAAACTCAATTTCCCTGCTGTCACTGTAGACTTTTATGCCCTTGCTAATTCATTTAATCCAGTTAACATCCGTTTTACCTTGCAAGTGCTTCATATTAGTGCTTTCAAATGTCGCTCCCTCAAGATGAAGCCAACCTGGCACAAGCCCACTGAAAACCATGTCACAGCTACACAGCTACTCAGCTAGCAACGGCTACAGCTATCCCAGCTACTCATACTCAGCAGCAGCTTCTGAACTACATAGACACCCACAGATAGCCCGCAACTGTGGCAATCCAGCCATGCTCATTGCTTGATGCAGCAGCTTACCCAGTCTAGATTCTCTGATCTGTGTTCTTAACTGTCTGAAAAACAGCAGCGGAGCAGCCAGAGACACGAAGGCTATGCGTGTGTGTGTGTGTGTGAGTGTGTGTGTGTGTGTATGTGTGTGTGTATGTGTGTGTGTGTGTGTGTGAGTGAGTGAGTGTGTGTTGCATAATATAAGATGCAAGCCAAATGATGACTGGCTCCCCCTGCAACTCTACTGTAAAAAACACACAAAAAGCACAAATATGTGTTGACTAACAAAGAGAACATGGATCTGTGTGCGTGTGTTGGTGTGCTAAATTCATCGTTCAGATTAACATATTGTCTAGATTATTATAGATTTAGATTTGATTGAATGAATTGGTGTCATACAGTATGCAAGCCCTCCTCTTCATCTTGATATCTGCCGGAGTTTTTCTTATGGCGCGAGCCAGTCATCAACACAGTCTGCAGTGCAGTTGGATCATAGATGACCTCTGTCCGATTAGTGCCTGTCATTCCCAGAGACGATAATGAAATGGCTTTCTGCACTTGCACCATATGCACCTTCAAATCCCCCCTCGCAGCTTACAAACCATGGCTCCCCACCATGGACACCTCCCCCCCCCCCCCCCCTTTCTCCCCGCCCCCCCATCACCTTCCTGCGTTGACAGGGCATAACTTGCAGAACTTGCTGTCCAGCGATGTCATTGGCTGTATGCTGTCACATGACAGTGATCCTGCAGCAGTCTTTGTTGTACTAAATCACAGCATATTCACTTAACCTCTCAACGGCGCTTATCAATGGGAGTGTTCGTGCCTGGATGGCTGAAAAAGGCTGTCGCTGGAAGCTTCCGTGATTTTCTCTTTGACGTGGGGCCACATGAGTCAAGATGTGCTGTTCCTCTGTATCTTTCTCTCTCTCTCTGACTCTCATTTTGGTCTCTCTCACTTCCTTTCATCTGTCCCGCACCGCTACACTTTCACTGTTTCTTCGTGTAGCATGTGTGTTTGTGAATGTGTATTGTATGGCTCACAGAATTAACCAAAATCTAAAAGCACTTGTCATAAAAATTTAATACACGCACCTCAAGCATGAAATTTAAACACAGACCAGGCAATGTATTCAGGCATATTACATTTTTTTATATTTATTTCTGTTGGTATGATTATGCAAGTCTAATTTTAAACTAAACTGTCTCATAAAATTAAATCATCAAGACTGCAAGCACTCTGGTGGGGCTGAGAGCCAGGCTGGGGGGCGGCTCTGGTGGGGCTGAGACCTGGGCTGGGGGGCGGCTCTGGTGGGGCTGAGAGCTGGGCTGGGGGGCGGCTCTGGTAGGGCTGAGAGCCAGGCTGGGGGGAAGCTCTGGTGGGGCTGAGAGCTGGGCTGGAGGGAAGCTCTGGTGGGGCTGAGAGCTGGGCTGGAGGTGCTCTGGCGGGGAAGAGAGCTGGGCTGGGGGGGGCTCTGGTGGGGCAGAGAGCTGGGCTGGGGCGGCTCTGGTACCCTACGTGCAAGGGGCTCCTTTGGTAGAGCTACAGAGCCTTTCCCAGGGTGAGGAGAAGAGGAACTGGGGTGAGGAGGATTGAGGGACAGGTGAGAAAGATTGAAGGAGGAACAAAGACATTGAGTGGATGACTGAAGGAAGGATGATGAGAGCTGATGGGGGTCAGGAGGGATGTGTGGGAGGGAGAAGTGAGGAGGGCAGGGGGAAGGGTGATGGAGGGGTGAGGAGAGCTCGGGGAGAGGTGAGGAAGGGGTGAGAAGGACTGGGGGAGGGTGAGAGAGTGTATGTAGGGGTGAAAGAGCATCTTCAACCAACCCTTCCTTACAGCAGGTTAGAAGGTTTTCAATATTTCAGTCCCGTACCACAGTGATTTTAATTGCACCTGAAGGTTACTCTGCCCAGACCTTGACTATAGCACACAAAGGAACTGCCGCAGGAACTGCTCATCCCATCTATGTTTCATCCCATCTACACCTCATCACATCTACACCTCATTACATCTGCACCTCATCACATCAATTCTTCCTCCCATCCATGCTTCATCATACCTACACCTCATCCCACCTGTGCTTCATCACATCTGCACCTCATCCCATCCACACCTCATCCCATCTACGCTTCATCAAATCTATTGCTTCATCACATCTATGCTTCATCCCATCCACACCTTATCCCATCTATGTTTCATAACATCTGCACCTCATCCCATCTATTCTTCCTCCCATCTATGCTTCATCCCATCTACACATCATCCCATCTATGTCTCATCCCCATGTGTCACATAATCATCTGACAAGTCCGGCTGTGGTAGCAGGTGTGTCGAGGTTTGAAAAAGGACGGATTAGGATTGATGATGGGTGTGTGTGTGCGTGTGTGCATCAGTGCACCTCTCTGTGTGTGTTTGTGTGTGTTGGCTAAAGTGGATTTAGAGAATGATGTAATAGTGTTTGTTTTGTCCCCTTCTGTGTAGCCTCTCATCTTTACCCCACCCTGCACGTTTATGATCTTATCCAGAACTGTCTCTTACCTCTAACTGAACCATCACCGTACGCTGCCATGTTCCCTATCACCTTCCAGGTTAGCCATCTGGCCAGTTGTTTCCTGCTCGGAGCCATACTGCTTGCATTATGTGGCCCGAGGTCACCATGACTGGGTGTGGTGAGAATGGTGTGTGGAAAGACTCTGTTGCTCTCTCTTTTTCTCCTCTCACTCTCTCTCTACCTCTCTTTTTCTCTCTCTCGCCTGTCTGCCTGACCTACCCCAGGCTCAGGAGCGAGTCACATGACTGTCTTACCCAGTCACAAGGGATGGTGGGATCCTAGCACAGCTGAGGCCATGTCGCCGTGTCCGCCTCACTAGCCACGACAGCTCAAGTTTTTTGTTTATCAGGTTTAGAAAGCATCCTACAAGTTTAATGGCTCTCCTGAATGGTACTTCCTTTGCAGAGATTAATAATCCACGCTCTGTAACACCAAAGGCTTGTTTCCCCTAACCTAGATTAAACCTGTAAACCACAGATGAAAGAGATTACTCAAAGGAGTTTTATACTGCCAGTATATTGTTTTAAGGTCAAGAGTTTCAATGCAGCCAAATTTATATCGAGGGTACTTATAAAGAGTCATGATGGCATTTTGAATACAATACAGCTTCCTAAAAGGTCACATTTTCGTTTGGCCTTTGAAAGGTAAATATGAGTTTAGGTGCTGCTATCCAAACACAGCCACATTCCACTGATGTAACCAAGTCAAGATGGCTTACTAACACCAAAGCCCCGCACTTGTCTGACTCCCTCCTCAATTACCATTTCAAAAAAAAAAAACTGCGTTCGTTTCTCCAGCCCATCCAAGGGTTGCTGTCAATACCCATGGCTGAGTCCTTTACGATGCCCTCGTTTCCTCTCATCCCAAACTGTTTAATGCTCTCTTTAATCAGAAGCTCTGCCAGACACCCGGCTCTGCTGCCACCACAGACTGGCGTCTATTTCATGTTGAACACTGGCGCTAAGCAGTTGGGGGTTTTAACGATGAGGCTCATACAGTGCTGCTATCACAGCAGTAATTTGCGTTGCTTTCGCTAACAAGTGCGTGGCACAATCCAAGCTTGAAAGGACAGCCTGTCTCGGTCGTTGTCTACCTGCATCGAATGCAGAGCGGTTGCTTGGGCTTCACTCCACTGTGTCTGCAGCCTGCAGGTATTCTGGTATGAGATAACCTCCACCAGATCCACCCTCGGTCTCACATGGACAGATGGAGACCTGGAATGCCGGCAGGAAGTGTTGAGGTGTCCATCCTGTCACTGTGGCGTCCATCGTCATTTTGTTGGATGACGACCACTGAGCCTCATTGGGTTACAAGTCAATTGGCCAGTTACCCATCAACCCGTTCCTGTCCACCTGCTTTCAGTAGGCATGGCTCCATATGAGCTCCTATAGCCCTTACTCCCCTACAGCCTAGCCTCCCTAGTAGATATATGGACAGAGCTCCATATCAAGGTTCCATGTCAGCCCTTCTGCTTCTTACAACATCTTAATAAAATGCGCTCTTTGCGGATTGATATTGGTTATAGGTATCAGTGGGCGTCTGTAAAACCCTACTATGTAACAGGTAGTTGTAAAAAGGGCTGTATGTATACCATTTCATTTGATTTCATTTGCAGGTCTACGGGAAGGCTACCCCACTTAGCATCCAGGCCAGAGCCAGCGCTGGTCCAGTGTTGTGCCGGGCGATTGAGCGAACCAACATTTCACCTAGCTTGTCAGATCACATCCATGTCAACAGTGACTGTTTCTCTCCATTTTTTCACGTCTAAAAAATGAGGCCACGAGGTATTTGCGAGCAGAGTAAATGCCTGTCTGGATGTCCGCCCATGTTTCTCTGTCGTGTCCCACCAGCTCAGCTCTGCACACGTGCAAGGCTGGTCCCTCCAATAGCAGGGACCCCATGTCATCATTGTGTTACCATGGGAAAGATGGACTAGAACAACACAACAAGTACAAAACAAGTTGTATATCTACGCTGCCCACACATTCTCACCTCTTGATAATATGCACTGTCGTTACCATTTTTTTTCCGCGTGCAACTTCCTTTCGCTGCACACCATCATTCTGGTGATAGATGATAATGCCAAACACATGCATGCTGGCACTCACACACATGAACATATAGACACACATGCTTCATCCTCCCTGGTCGCTCCTTGAGTGAGGGGTCCATATGCTGTTCTAAGTCCGGGCAGGTGGTTGTCTGTAGGAGAAAGGCCTTTTTTAAGCCACACTGGGACAGGCATGGACACGTGAGGTTTACACCATTCACACTAGCATGTCCCTGTCAGATAACTGCTTGCTGAAATACATCCTGCTCTGAGTGTAAGGAGACAAATCTGGGTTCTTATTTGTATAGGATGTGCTTATTTACTTGAGTATGTTGTGGATTTTTAAAGTAGTTGATCATAACTTTGTATGGGATGAATAGCTTTTGTTTCTGATCGTACACTATGGTGCCTAGGGTATTGTATGTATGAAAGGTAAGAAAACTGTACTTTGTATAGATGTTGGAATTCTTTTCATGTATTCTAGGCAACGTGAGCATTGACCTTGTAGTACAAGACTGGCTTGCTTTCCAAATCCTGCCTTAAATGAAGCAATCCTCCCATGAATATTATGAGAGTGTGGAAACTGTGTTCTCAGAATGGAGGTGCAAATGTAGCCTGGGAGGTCTGCCAGACACTACATCCTCTCTCTCTCTCTCTCTCTCTCTCTCTCTCTCTCTTTCTCTCTCTCTCTCTCTTTCTCTCTCCATCTATCTCTCTTTCTCTCTCTTTTTCGCCACAGAATCAACCATATTAGAAGCTTCCTCCTCATCTATCAGTTCCTCTGAGGGAATGTGCCTTTGAAAGTACAAAGTGTCTTGCTTGGATGAACATAAAGGAGTAACTTGTTCATCTCCAGGGATGGCTAGACCAGGCAAGGGATGGCTGGACCTGAGTACGGAAGACTAGCCCAGGCTAGAACAGGCTAGGCTAGGCCAGGTCAGGCTAGGGAAGGAAGACAAGATAAAGCTAAAGAAGGCCAGGAAATGTTAAGAAAGGCAATGAGATACTAGACAAGGCCAGGTAAGGCTTGGCTAAGGAAGGCCAGGATAGAGAAGGCTAGGCCTGGCTAAGGGAGGTTAGGCCAAGCTAAGGAAGGCTAGGCCAGGCTAGGGAAGGCTAGGCCAGGCTAAGGAAGGCTAAGCCAGGCTAAGGAAGGTTAGGCCAAGCTAAGGAAGGCTAGGCCAGGCTAAGGAAGGCTAGGCCAGGCTAAGGAAGGCTAAGCCAGGCTAAGGAAGGTTAGCCCAAGCTAAGGAAGGCTATGCCAGGCTAATGAAGGCTAGGCCAGGCTAAGTAAGGCTAGGCCAGGCTAGGAAAGGTTAGGGAAAGTTAGGCCAGGCTATGAACAGATTGCTTCTCTGGTCTGTTTGTTGTCAGTGACAGCTGCTTAGTTGTACTGTATGTTTGTCCTAGTTTGGTTGTTGGGAACATCAAAAATAATTCCCTTGTACGTTTTATCCTGGAAAAAAAACACATAAGTGACCTACTTAAGGATTATATTTTTCACAGTCACAGTTTTATAATTCTTTATCCCTGGATGACTAAGATTTGTTTTTTTTTGGTGTGTTTTTGCGTGTGAATGTGTCTGTTTGGATTTCTGTGTGTGCTTTTGTGTCTATATGTAAAAATATTGCGTGTGAAAGTGTCTGTGTGGGTTTGTGTGGATGTGTTTTTGAGGCTGTTTATATATCTGTTTGTGTGCACTGGAGTGTGTTCGTTCGTTTGTGTGTATTTGCGTGCGTGTGTTTTTGTCCTTGCATATTATGCTAATATTGTTTGAGGAATTACAGTATCCTCTCCTTCCCATAAGCCTGTTGGCAATCTAGAAGTACCACATATGTATAATTCTATTTTGAAGAACAGCAATATTTTTAGGATGGCAATAGTGACTGGCTATGGACATACAGAGCCCTGTAGGTCTAATAGTGAGTCAAACAGAGCACACTGCTCCTCTCTTGTTAATTCCCCCCTCTCCCTCATTCTCCCTTTCCATCTATCTATCTGTCTTTCTCTCTGTCTCTCTGTTTTCCAGATGAAGGCCGTCAGCCTGAGTCAGCGGGGCTTGGAGCTATGCCCGTGGCCCCAGCGCTGCATGCCAACCTATCCTCCAGAGCAGAGCCCATGGCTGGGGCTGGGGCTGGGGCCGGGGCCGGGGCTGGGGCCGGAGCCGGGGCCGGAGCCGGGGCAGGACCAGAGATGAAGGAGGATGAAGAGGGTCACCAGCTAGCCTTGCCCACAGACTCTGATGTGGTTCCTGATAAAGTATCAGACAGGGCCAGGGAGCAGCCGGCCTTCTCCTCAGTTCTGACCGTGGTGGCCAACCCCAACCAGAGGTCACAGGGGTCAAAGAGTCAGCAACCACAACAGGGGTCAAGCAGGAGCCCAAAGCTCCCATCTAAAGACCAGGCCCCTATTGTTGTGTCCAAGGTCCAGGCTACGGTTTCAGTACCTGGGGTCCAGTCTCCAGTCGTGGTGTCTAAGGTCCAGGCCCCGGTTCTGCAGTCCAAACAACCCTTAACCCTCAGCTCTGGCGGTCAGACCACAGGGCCAAAGTCTGTACCAGCAGAAACTGTAGAACCAGGATACACGGGCAGCACCAACACCAGCACAAGCCCAGGTAACTGCTAGCTGTACCTTTAGAACTAAACTATTTGTTATATCTATGTGCCTTGCTCTTTCTATTAAAGTAATGGATGGTCTTTTGTCTCCATAATTCTGTCTCCATAATTTACAGTATGTGATTTATCGTCATGATTTTCATCTTCGTCCTCACCTTCCTGCTCTGGCTGCTTCTCCTCCTCTTCCTCATTGATTTATTGATGACTTAATAACATCTCGCTTTGCTCAGTGTTCATCTTAATTCCATACGTCATCATTCTATCCCTCAATCCATCACTCCATCTCCTGCTCCCAGGTATTCCAATATCGTGTATGTTACCCAACCTCCCATTTCCATCTATTTGACCACATATTCTGATAGTCTACAATTCTGTTACACATCTATGTTGTTTTTCCAGAAAATGCCTGGGACCTCCCGACTGTCCCTGAATCCTCTCTGTCCACTCTAAATGACAACGATGTCACACTGCCCGCCAACGTGACCAGTCCCTTCTCCACCTTCCTCCGGAACGCCACAGTCCCTCAGGGCCCAGCCAACACCACCCTCCCCACCCCCTCATTCACCACCCTCCCTACTTCCTCCCTCACCACCCTCCCTGCCTCCTCACACTCCACCCTCCCCACCTCCTCCATCACCACTGCCACACATACCCCCCCCTTCACGACAGCACACTCACCCACTGACTCAGTCACAAATGCCCCGCCAGACACTGTGACCAACGACAGCCTGCAGCTCACCACGGTCACCACAACAACCTTTACTCCTTTGATCGAGACCACAACTACTGTGACCGTCCCGCCGAACACAACCGTATCCATGACCACAACTACAACCCCGAAAACCACGCCAGAACAGCCCAATACCACAGAGGCAACCACTGCACCGACCACTACAACTATCTCCACAACCACAACGACCCCATCTCCAACAACGACCACAGTTGCTCCTACACCCACAACCAGTCCTACCACCACTCAGACTCCGACCCTTCCTATCACCACCCAGCCCACGACCACCACCACCACTCCTCTGGCCCAGACCACCAGTGAACCTCCCTCAAGCACCAACGCAGAGCAGATGCCTTTGCCTTGCAACATCACTGAAAGGTCCTGGGTGAAGACAGGTAACACTCTCCTCCTGCACTACCTCAGGGCCTGTCTTCAACCTGATCACCATGCTGCTCCAGAACATTCCTTGTTTTGCAATATCTGACCATGTGTGTTCGATAGATTGATGGACCGTCAGTGAAAAGCCTTGATTTCCATTAATTGGTTTAGTAGTGCCACATTAGAAGTTACATGCAATAGTACTTGACTGTCCGCTGCTTCTGCCCCCTGCCCTTGACCCCTGACCTTGTACTGTTCCTCAGTTCTGTCCATCCAGATGAGGAGGAACCGTCTGGACATCATCCTGAAACAGAACCTGTCCAGAGGCCTGAGCCACGCCCTGCAGAGGGCTCTGAATGACTCCCACGCACAGGCACAGGTCAGACACCACGCTGCCCTGTCCAGGAGAGACCGCCAATAAATGTTCCTCTGCCTCTTCTGATTCCTCTGCCTCTCCTGATTCCTCTGCCTCTCCTGATTCCTCTGCCTCTCCTGCCCTTTACCTCTGCTGCCTCTACATCTCCTGACTCCTCCTTTGCCTGTCCTGACTCTACCTCACCTGTTTCATTTGCCTGTCCTGACTCTACCTACCTGTCTCCTTTGCCTGTCCTGACTCTACCTCACCTGTCTCATTTGCCTGTCCTGACTCTACCTCACCTGTCTCATTTGCCTGTCCTGACTCTACCTCACCTGTTTCATTTGCCTGTCCTGACTCTACTCAACTGTTCTTTTGCCTGTCCTGACTCTACCTCACCTGTCTCTTGCCTGTCCTAACTTCTCACCTGTTTTCATTGCCTGTCCTGACTCTACCTCTTCTGTCTCCTCTGCCTCTCCTGACTTTACCTCTCCTGTCTCCTCTGCCTCTCCTGACTCTGCTTTAACTCCTGCCTTTACCTCTGCTGACTCTACCTCACCTGTCCCCTTTGCCTGTCCTGACTCTACCTCACCTGTCTCATTTGCCTGTCCTGACTCTACCTCACCTGTTTCATTTGCCTGTCCTGACTCTACCTCACCTGTCTCCTTTGCCTGTCCTGACTCTACCTCACCTGTCTCATTTGCCTGTCCTGACTCTACCTCACCTGTTCAGTGTTCTGGGCTGCCTCCTCTCTGTATGCTTATGAAACAGGCTGAAGTGACTAATGGTGAAAGGATTCCAATCGGATGATAAATAGCCTTTTTTGTGGTGAATAGGTGTAGCATTTTACAAGCATTAGTCTCCTCTGCATAGAATGGTTCTTATAAAGCAGAGTGCCCAGACCCCTATTATTTCTGTGTCTACTTCTCCTCTGTAGAAGTATCTACTACCATGCGCTCTCTCACGCTCGCTTGCATTCTCTCTCTTTCTTTCCCTCCCTGCTTACTCTCTCTGTTATCATTCCCTCTCTCCCTCTCCCTCTCTCTCCATCTCGCTTATGTTTTCCCTCTCTCTTCCTCTCTCTCCTTCACATTCTCTCCCTCTCTCATGCTCTGTCTCCCTCCTCACCCTCCCCTTCTCTTCCACCCTCGCTCACTCTTTCTTTTCTCCGTCTCTGTCTGTAATCTCCATCGGTCCACATTCATTATTGCTGGTCAGCCCCGGAGGTGATCAGTGGGAGACAACAACAGCAGCAGCAACAACAGCTGCATGCAGTCAGGGAGTTCTGGCCCTCTGCTGCAGATTCACCCTGGAGAGAGGAAGCAGGGATGAGGCTGGTGGGGAGTGGTTGGGGCTGATAAACCCATGTTTCCTATAGCCTGATTGCAGCACATGGCCCACAGCTCCCTAGACAGCAGTAATGGGACTGGCTGGACACCTGGTTCGATAAAGTAGTTTGCTTGTTATTCTACTCAGGAGTGAACATTCCCCCCACTAATTTATATGTATTTAATAATGGCACCGTGAAATATAGATACTATTTATGCAAGTATAATTACAGTAGGGAGCAAAAGTCTACTACCACAATTTCAGCGTTTGCTAATGGTGAACTCAGACTTTTGGATCTTAGATACCAATCTATTCATTATTTTCCAGTGGGAATTTTTTATGTGTTTCTAACGATCTCTTTAGTTCTATACATCAAAGGGCCAAGTGCAAAAGCCTTTGTTCTCTGCCTCTGCCAGGTTGAGAGGGATATCTGCAGCCCTCACAACGTCACCCTGGCCTACTACGTGTCCAGCGGCAAGACTGTGTACATCTCTTCAGCCGTGGTGGAGGCTGTGAACGCTTACGGCTTCGACAAGCTGCTCTCCGACATCAGGCAGCACACGCCCCTCATCAAGGCGGTCCTCGTCCCCGTGGCGACCTGGAGGGAGCCGCCCAGCATCCACCACCAGCTGAAGACAGGTGAGGCGCGTTGATTCACTCACAGGTGGACAGGTAAAGTGAGCTTAACCGCAGTGCCTTGAACAGCACATTGCACCGTCGGTCCATGTCACCGTGGTTTGACCCTGAACAGTCCGCACCCTCTTTAGAAAGGAACTCTTGTCTCAAGGGCATCCCCCCAAATAAACCATCTCAAACAAAAGACAAAGGCAGGAGCTGCGCGATGTTTAAAATGGCTTGGCCGTTTCTATGGCGACCGCTTTACCGCCGGTTTTGCTCTGCGTTCCAGTTCTGAGGTTCGTGGGGCCGACAGACAGCGTTCACTCCTGCAGCTTCTCCCAGATGCTGGAGCAGAGGCTGGAGAACGCCTTCGACGAGGCGCAGGACAAGGTGTTAGAGACCTACAGCCAGCTTACTGTGGAGGTAAAACCCTTCTGTCATAGCCTCAATATTAGCGCTGATGTCCACGGTCATACTAAGTCATGCTAAATGGCTGGCTTCTTCACTGTATTGTAGATTGACTTACACTGGAATGCTACTGGAAGACACTCCTTTATTGCGTTTTTTAAATATAAATATATATATATAATATATAATAAATTTTAAATATATATATATATATATATATATATATATATATATATACCCGTAGATGTTATTGCCTTCATGTCCTCCATATGTGTGGGTTTGTCTGCCTCTTGTCCATGACAAGTGTTATCAGAAGGAGGTTAGACTGTTACTAACAATGTTTGAAGATGTTGTTATGAAGAAATGAAGGTTAAGAACATTATAGAACTTGGTTAGACCACTGGGGAACACAACAAGCCATTTGTAAAAATGCCAATGTACCTTCATTTGGTGGTTAGAATCTAAATTGAGTCTAGATTGAGCTCTTCTGTCTATTGGGTAAATATCTGTCAAACCTTTAAACAGACATAGATGGTGAACAATAGCATTGATTTACTCAAACGAAATGTAAACAATGAAAGATGGAGATAAGAGATTTCTGCCCGACAGTGATGATGTATTACTAATAGCAACGTAACAATACTAAACAGAGATCCTGTGTGTGTGTGTGTGTGTGTGTGTGTGTGTGTGGGTGTGTGTGCGTGTGTGTGTGACCGTGCTCCAGATCCAGAGTGTGTCCCAGGAGGCAGGCTCACCGGCGGTCTCTCTGGTGTACGTGGTGAGGAACGAGGACGCCATCCTAAACGGCACGGTCTCCAGCGGCCTGCTCAACCAGCTGACCGCCGAGCTGGTGGGATACTTCCTGTTCTACCCGCCGCTCGTCATCGCAGAGCGTGAGTCTCGCACCGCATCTTCGGGAAACATTCCTGAGACCAGACGCTTGAGATCCATCAGTGCGTTCAGAAAAAAACGACAAATACAATTTACCGTTGGAATCAATCTTATTATTATTCGTCTCAAGTCCATTCCTGCCACCTCGCCCCATCCAGAGGCACAGATCGTTCAATATCAGACTAGCTTGGGTTCAGAGGCAGTGTGGTTGATAAGGTCTGCTTGTTTCGATTGTGCCATGGTATCTCCACCTCAATCTCTGGACGCTCATATCCTGCGGGCAGATACTCTCCTTGTCCTGTGAACATGTAACATTGCCGTGGCAGCATCAGATTATGGTCTGTTCCTGCCTGCCTCCTCCGGGTGTTGTGGCTCACGTTGTAACTCACGTTGTAGATGCACCAGGTGAAATCAGCCCCGGTACAGTCTCAGGGGCCTGTCAGGTGTCAGCCTTCGTGTTAGCAGGAAGAAGAACGGGGCTCTGCGTCAGAGGCAGAAGCCCTGGGCAGTCGGCCAGCCAGCTAGCCAGGAGGGAGAGGACATGGAGAGAAGAGGGAGAGGGAGAGGGAGAAGGGAAGGAGGGAGGGAGGGATGGGGGGTGAAGGAAGACAAGACAACAAGCAGCCAGGCAGGCAGGCAGGCAGGCAGGAAGACAGGTAAGCAAAATACTGACAGGCCAGGGAACTTACTGAGACAGAGAAGGTGGAACTCGTCAAACGTGTCTGGTGCTACGTAGCAACAATTAGCTTCCCTGCCCTTTATCTTTCCACTTTTCTCGTTCGCTCTATAATTCCCCCGTTCTCTTCCCTCGCACTGTCTTTCTCTCTTGCGATCATATTATTCTTCTCCTTCCGTCCTCACGCAATTTTCTCCTTTGTTTCTCCTTCTTTTTCTCGTCTCCTTTCGCTTGGCCCATCCCTCCGACCAGCTCTCGAGTATCACAACCTCAACACGTCTGCTGCTACCAGACAATACTGGCTCATCACAGGTAATTAAGACCTTTATTGATTTCACTAACTGCCAGTTAGTCAGGCGGTTTACTCCAGTTTGTTGGTTAATTCTGCAAACCCAGTGGTATTACCCTCTCTACCCCCTCCCTCTCTCTCTTTCTCTCCTTCTCTCTATTTTTCTCTCTCCCTCTTCAACTCTCCCTCTCTCTATCTCTGTCTCTCCCTTCCTCTGTCTCAACCCTCTCTCTCGCTCTCTTTTTCCCCCCTCGTTCTCTCTCCTCCACTTTGGAGCTTCTCAGCGCCGCACTCACCCCTGTGAAAGCTACTGATGTATAATTTAGATGTCTGTGACAGGGTGTGTGTGAGAGATCAGATCAGATCAACCCTCGGTGTGAAAGAAGCTCTCCCATAGCTGGGGGGCAGATTACCCTCCCCTTCCTCCCTGTCCTCTTGCTCTCCTCCTCCGCTCGATTCCTGTCCACCTCTGCGGCGTTCCTTTATCCTTCTGTCAGAAGCAGACGGAATGCTGAGGTCAGCATGACTGTAATCGTCTGGGCAATGAAGACGCACGTCCACACAGGATGTAATGGTTGCATGTTTAATCAGATCTCTCTGACACTGCCCCTGCCTCCCGCTGTCCTCTCTCTCCCGTGCGCACACGCTCGCCCTCCCTCCATATTTCTCCCTCCCTTCATCTCTCTTTCCCTTCCTCTATTTCTTTTGCCCTTCCTCCATCATTCTCTCTCCTCTTCTCCCCTCCCTCAACCTTGCTCTTTCCCTCCATCGCTTTCTTTCCCTCCGTTCTTGTATCCCCCTCCCTCCCTCCCTCTCTTCACGCCACCCCCAACCCCCCACGGTTCTGCAGTCATTCAGGATGTAGACAGCTCATCTCTGGAGGGGAGTTACCAGAGTTTCTCCAGTCTAATGGAGCAGAGGCTGGCCGAGCTGTTCTTGGTGGCCGGTCGTCAGGGGACGCGATTCCGCAGAGCCACCACAGTCGGAGCGTACACAGTACAGGTGCGTGCTTGTGTAGCGTGTGTGCGCGCATTTGTGTTGTATGCGTGCTTGTGTGAGTATGTATGTGTGTTCGTATGTGTGGGCACGCATGTGGTCATTTCTCATATAGATCTCTTGAGAAGCACTTTGGTTCGAAGGGTCCTCACAGTCTCTTCATACAACTTCAGAGGGATCACCCCCGGCAACACTGTCTCATGAAACCCTCTTGAGAATGGACGCCTGTGATAACTGTGCAAGGGAGGAATTCTTTACGAACACATAAAAATTGGAACCTTTTCCCACTGCTCGATTCTTCACAGATTCTCATTTCTGCGTCTTAGATGAGTTTTACAGTGCGGCTGGACTGAGATGAAAGAGAAAGAGAAATAGACAGAGAACAGACAGGGAGTGAAAAGGGGAGAGAATGCAAGGGAGAGACAGAAAGCAAGAGGCAAATTAATCGGAGACTGTTGGAAAGGAGATTATGTGTGTGAGATGGAATGAAAGAGAGGGCGAGATATATAACTGCTAACCTTATAGACAATTAATACCTCCCCCTGCTTAACAGCAAGCTTTAATTACAAAACGTTGATTAAACTGTTAAAATCTATCCGCCAGTTTGATCTATGATCAGCTTCTGCTGTCGTACAATAACTGTGAATTTTCCCCAGAGTGCCCTCATTTAAAGTGAATTACATTACAGCTTTTTTGATTAAACTCTTAACTTCACATATATTCAGGGATTTAAGTGACACTGCAATGAACAGTTGCTACACTTAGCCTCCACGCGTAGGCTTGTTCAACGTCTCTCACTGGGTTCTGCGTAGAAAATGCTCCGATCACACAGACTCGTCACAACCTTTTCATCTGCCTGCTGAATCCAAATGGGATGTAGATGGTGAGCATCCAGCGGCTGCCCGGACCCAGGAGCCCGGCGGAGATGACGTACTACGCCCAGGTGAACGGCTCCCCCATCCTGGGCACCACCGCAGCCAAGACCCTGAGCACGCTGGACTCCCAGACCATGGCCCTGGCGCTGGGATACTTTGTTCAGCTGCAAGCCGAACGTATGACCCTTACACTTTGACATTCAATTCAAATTCATTTTCTCATTCAAGGGAAATCTGTTAGAAGCACGGTGTCGGCCTGAGTAAAAAGTCATGCAGCAGAACTATAAAAAGGAAATTAAATAAATAAATAAAAGCTTATACATACTGGTATAAAGTGGAGATAAGACAGTTGACCCAGGCCAATCCAGAGAAATGGAAAAATATATTTTCCAAGGGAGGCAAAAGCAAATCTTTGCAGTTCTGCTGGGTACTGAATGCAGGTTAGCCCTGTTGACTCTGGTTATCAGTCACCTCACCAGTGCAGGTGGATGAGAGCTGTGTAGTCAGTGAGACCTGTGTGTGACCCAGCTGTTTCCAGCTGCTGACAGCTGGCTGAGCTGGTGTTCATCTGAGGACACAGGGCAGGATTAGAACATGTACAGGTCTAATTGCAGTGTGTCTGTTTTGGTTACATTCTTTTTTTTTCCCGTTTCGGGAACTGTTGTTTACCTTAGCAGAGGGGCTTGCTCGATGCTTGAATCATTTGTTCACGATTGCAGACAATTACACTGATGGATTTGTGTATTCGGTCTGTGTGTGTCCACACGTGTATCTCGCCATCGCCGTGGTTCCTATCAGCGGTGGTAAAGACGCCCCCTAGCAACCTCTGGATCATGGCGGTACTGACCCCTGTTGCCCTGGTGATGGTCATCATCGGCATGGTGACGTTCATTCTGTGCAAGAGGAACAGAGTCATCTTTAAAACCAGTGCTTTCAGGTCCTTCAAAAGCCGCTCCAAGGTAAGACAGGGCCCTGTTTAAATCTGACCATAGACTACAAAGGATATATTGTAGATTACAATACGCATTACATTGTAATGTTCATTAAACATTGACAGATCCCAATGCACAGGACATTTAAATATCATAATCTCTGCATTGTAAATGTCTCATGATAGAGCAAGGTTAAGTCCTGAGTGAGCCTTTTGCAGTAATCATGATTTATGGCTAGGAGTTTCCTTGCTCCCGTTTTCTTGCCCTGGCCAGTATTGACTACCTTCTGACCACCAAGCCTGGTCCTCTGGGACTGAATGTTCAGTGAAATGTCCCTTTATCTGTGTGTCCTGTTTAGACGTCCTATCGGAGGGAGGCCAGTTACCATCACCAGGTAACCACCACCACCACCACCACAACATCACACCTCCGCTATCACACTTCCGCTATATTCACGCCGTCACACCTCCGCCCACTGTCCATCACGCACGCTCATCCAACCAATAGATGGAGAAGACTGACTGGCTGACTGACTTGCAGATTGACTGGCTTGATTGCCGTGGCGACCGCATGTGACTGCGCTGTGAACCGGACCCTTTGTTCTACATGGTACTTGAGATCAATGATGGGGGGTGGGGGGGTGGAGGGAGAGAGGATGACAGCAATGAAGCGAAGGGGAGGAGGGTTGGAGGGCAGAGGAGGGGGAGGAGGGTTCGTTTATATCTACAGATCAATATAGTTATTTTTACTCTAGACAGACATGATCCATGGCAGACTCCTGTTGCCAGTCCTGTCGGGCTGGACTGCACCGTGAGCAGGGTAGCTGTGCAGAGCGTAAACATGCAGAGTTTGTATGTAGCTAGGGCTAAAGACCCTACATTACTCTACAGTACTCTATACTCTAAATGACTCTACAGTTGTTACATTACTCTAGTATTGATATGCCAGAGTGACAAGCTCAGAGCATTTGTTTCTTTGGGAAATGGTTTGTAAACATTTCATGTCACTTGGGTTGCTTTGAATGTGGCATGAAATTTTAAAGAGTTGTTTTAATATCAAACTTGCACGGTCGCCTTCCAGGATGGCGAGACAGTTCCTCTCCGAACCGCAGGAATGGCGTGCACAGAGCAGAGATGAATATTCGGATCATTATTTGCTTTATGAACAGCTTGTGGCAATATGACAAAAGGGGAAATTAGCAGTAAATACTTTTAGTTAGCTAAGCTATTTGGCACTGGATTTTGGACATATTTGCTGTGTGTGTGTATACACGTGTACTCCCGGCTTGTGTGTGTGTGTGGAGAGAGACGGGGGTTCTGTATGTATGTGCCTTCTGCTTTGGTGAGTGTGTGTATTTGTGTGTATGTGTGTGCGCTTCCGGGAAAGGCACCAAAATGCCAAACAGAGCGAACTAATCCACATAGGAGCCTGGGACCTCATCATCTGCCAGGCCTCTGTCCCCGGCTCAGGACCGACAGAGACAGCCCAGAGCTCGCAATCAATACCATCTCTTTGCCTCTCGCTCTCGTCCCTGTGTCTACATGTGTACTGCTGCATTAACCAGCCCACCCCCGAGACTAAATAAGCCCCTCCTCATCATCTCGACCCAAACATCCGGCGATGCTGCCTACGCTAGCTTTGACAGACGGGGCTGTTTGACCAAGAAGTCACCTGACCGTCTTCCCCACGCCATCAGACAAGTGTAAGAACGCATATCTATTGTCACGGTAACCCAACAGGAAGAGCGTAAACGGTCCACCCGATCGCCGGTGCGCGACCGGCAAGGACAGCACTTCGGTGAAAATGACACATCAGGTGTCTCGTAAAACGATCACTCCATGGTCACGCGCGCACGCACGCAAGCACACACGCTCTCACGCGCTAGGTTCTCCACCTAAGTGTCAAGCCCCCCTTCCCCCCCTCCTACACACACACACACACACACACACACACACACACACACAAACATTTCTCTTCCTAATGAAGGACAAGGTCTCATCTCCCATCCATCAGCCTGCTGGGACAGTCTCTCCTCAGAGCGCCTAGTCACGGCTGTCTGCAATAGGTGAAGACGTTCAGGCCAAGCATTGATTTCCTCCTGCCCCGGCACTCATGTGTGAGTGGTGTGCTTCTGCATTAGACCCATCCAACTCATGCATTATTGAACCTGTTTGCAGCCATGCTACTGTGCCGTATTTCTTCCGCCGACCAGCCTCGCACGCTCAAAGCGACGTCAGCAACGGAATGTGATATATCTCAGCCTACCATGCTCCACCTAACGTGCTCCAAAATAGAACAGGAAGCTGCAGTCGGTGTATACATTGTCTGTCCGGGAAATTGTAATTGGTTATTTGCATTTTGGAACGGGGGTGTAAGTAATTTGGCAATTCGAGAAAAAAGTGCTTATGCCCGCTAGATTTTTTGGCCTTGCGAAATAAATCGAGAACCTGTTTAATTTTCTGTTGCGTCAGCCCGAAATCCGGACTTCAAAGGCAGAGTTCGAGTCCCCGTTTAGTGGAGTCCACATTATCTCTCTGTATCCCATCTGTTTGTGGAATGCAGAACTCACTGGCGGTTCTCATTTAGGTCTGGATCTGCTCTCTAAGTGCCATGCTATGTGACTGTTAACCAGCTGTTTGCTCAGCGCACGTCATCACTTCGAACTATGTTTTATTCAGTACACGAGTCTCAGGATTTCATGTCTCTTGGTATTATATCACTAAACCAGGGTTTGTGAATCTGTATTACAACTGTGTTTAGGATTATAACTGTTCTCTTCGTGTTGGGATCACCAACATAATTCTTTTATTAGCATGTCTTGTTTTTTTTTTCAACTCGAAACCATATCACGCATTGATCTGGAACACATATCATCAATGCATCTTGTATGACAGCGACTGTGGCGATGCTATGTCGTGTTGATCTCTGCCAGCCTGTGTCATACTAATCCTGCCTAACCCCACTCCCACAGCCTGTCCAGGGCTTCGACTATGCCAAGCAGCACATGGGTCGTCAGGGCGAGGAGGCCGTGTCTGTTACAAAAGAGACCCTGGTGCTGGGGTTGCCGGTGCGAGACGCGCCCCTATCTCTGGACAGGAAGCCACACCAGGATGGCTCCGCGACCAAACGACCTCCGTCCGCCGACATACACAAAGGAGGGTAAGATGGCGACACGCCTGTTACCTAGTGTGAGATGAGGGTTCTCACATGCATGTGTCCTGTGTTTTAATATAGATGTGTGTGTGTGTGTGTGGACTGGGGGGGGGGTTTACGGGTGTTTGTGAACCTGTTTCAAATAAGTTGTTTGCATGTAAGTGTATTTCAACAGGAAGCGTGTGCGTGTTTGTAAACAAGCGTGTTTGGGAGCGAATGTGTCTGCAAGTGACTCATTCTATTTCTAAATTGAAACAGAGAGGAAGTGTTTCGATCGTTTCCCAGATTCAAGTGAATCTTTCCAAATCTGACATTGTTGTAGGATTACTGTCTAGCCGACTGTCTGGCTAACTCTGCCAGTTCTCTCTACCAGAGGGAAGCCCCAGACTGTGCGGATTTCTTATTAACACCTTTACATGATAAATGTTATGGTATGAAAATATGAAAGGAAAAGAATACAGTTTACAATATGGACCGGTTCTGTCTCCACTCTTCAACTGAAGGGAGCCAGATATAGGGAGCCATTTGTTTTTAAACCTCCAGGCACATCAAAATGCTAAGCAGACACACAGGAAGGATTTGTGATTTACTAGCCACCAAAAGCTTGCTCCCATTCATCTGGAAGCTTCTCACAGCATTTGCCAAGGGTCCTTAAACTGTCAGGTAGCCTCCTGGACTGGGGTTTGATTTAGTTGCTGGTGGCCTTTTAGGCAGGCATATTTACGACCAGCCCGTTGGAGGTGTGATGCTGGGGTACTGCAGTGATCTGGGGTCCTTTGAGCCACTGCAGTAGAACAGCAGCTAGGCTACTGTGTCAGAGGTAGAGGTTCAGACACTACCATGGTTTTCATGTGACCCAGCCCAGCCACAGCCAGAGCCACTGCCACAGCCCAGCCACAGCCACTGCCACTGTCACTGCCACTGCCACAGCCCAGCCACAGCCCAGCCACAGCCCACACACAGCCACGGCGACTGCTACAGCCACTGCCACAGCCTCAGCCACAGCCCAGACACAGCCACTGCCACAGCCACTGCTACAGCCACTGCCATAGCCTAGCCACAGCCCTTATAGACATGCAGGACTAGCACAGTCCGTATATACATGCAGGACTGGCACAGTCAGTATAGACATGCAGGAGTACCTAGGTCAGTATAGACATGCAGGACTAGCCAGGATAGCATAGACATGCAGGATTAGCTAGGACAGTATAGACATGCAGGACTAGCACAGTCAGTATAGACATGCAAGACTGGCACAGTCAGTATAGATATGCAGGACTAGCTAGGACAGTATAGACATGCAGAACTGGCTCAGTCAGTATAGACATGCAGGACTAGCTAGGACAGAGCTCCAGCCTGCAGACATGCTGTCCTTCTGAGTGAACTTCAGCAACACTGGCTGTAGACCCTAGCCTGTGTAACTCCTCACAGGTTTGCAAGCCTGTGGCCACTGTATGTGTGCGTGTGCGTGTGCCAGTCTGCGTGCGAAGGGCTGCTATGATGCCAGAATTAACCTCTGGTGATACTTCATGTACAGTGCTTCACACCACTGCATCTGTTGCTATGGTTACCCGCAGCAGGTTGCCAAGCGAGGAAGGCTCGGTTACGAGCAGCGAATCCGGGAAGCTGAACACGGGGAAGAGCTCATCTGCACGGCGACCTGCTGCCCAGAAGAACGGCAAGGAGGAGCTACACAAGAGGATTGGTGAGAGAGAGAGAAAGAGAGAGGGAGAGCGAGAGAGAGAGAGGGAGATAGAGAGAGAGAGAGAAAGAGAGGAAGGGAGAGAGGGAGAGAGAGAGGAAGGGAGAAAGAGAGAGAGAGGAAGGGAGAAAGAGAGAGAGGAAAAGAGAGAGGGAGAGAGAGAGAGGAAGGGAGAGAGGGAGACATAAAAACCAAGAAGAGAGTAAAGAGAGATATAGAGAGGCTAGAGGAAGAAAAAAGAAAAAAAGGAAATGAGAGAGGGAGAGAGAGAGAGACAGAGGGAAAGATGGGGAGGGGAGGGGAAACCGACAGAAGTGGAATAGGAAAGCAACAGAAACAGGGGATGGAGAGCGAAGGGGTGATTAGGGAGGGGATCAGAGGCCAGCATGGCCCTCTGTTACTGGAGGCCTGGCTCTGCCCTTCCAGCCTCTCTGTAGTAGACTGACCAACATGTGGTTATGTCATCCTCATGACAGCTTGAGTCACTGTTGGATTAAACTGGCCTGATGAACAGCACATTAAAAATTAACAAGCTCTTACAGTGCACACACACACACACATTCTACTCTCTCTCTCTCTACACACGCACACACACTTTTAACAGAATATATCTGTCCATAGTCATCTATAGGAGCCTTGACACACATACACAGGGAGACAGGCAGGGAGGGCTATGGGAGTACATGAGCCTGTTTCATTTGTAATGAAATGAATGAATGATTGAAATGTAATGAAGTCCTGTGTGATAGCTTGAGCAGGACCTCCATGTACCCATGGTGCCTTTGGAGGCTGCTGTACCACAGAAGTAGAACAAAAGAGTACTGAGAGATAGGATTGGATCCCACATGACTCAACCCAATCACCACACACTTCACATGTGACGTCCGAGTGACAGTCTTGTTTTGGGGATTTGGTCTTTCGGTGGAACAAAAAAGAAAAAGAAAAAAAATATCGGTGTTACTCTACCAGCAGTATAATAAGGATGATTTAAAGCGAGCCAAGTCTTTCCCCATGCAACATTAAACATTGTCAGTTTATTGTTTACTTCTCATGACTGCGACCCAGTTTCAAATTGTATGATTGATATTGTTGGTGCAATTGTAATACGGATGGAAAATCCCCACAGGGCAGGACAGTGGATGAGTAATCGTTTCATTTGCCTTATAAGACTCCCCAACTGCTGCTTGCGTAAATAAAACAGAGAGAGAGAGGGGGAGAGACGGCAAAAGAGAGAAGGGGGGGGCAGAGAGTGAAAGCAGCGAAGAGAGAAAAGAGAGAGGTATGTAGATCATGAGATGAGAGAAGTAGAAAAGGTGAGAGAGTTAAGTAGAAGAGAGAAGCAGAGTGAGAGAAAGAGAGAAGTCCTCTTAATCACACAGGGGAACAGAGCATCAGTAATCCTCTCTGTGTTCAGTCCCGGGTCCATCAACTGAGACTGCATTAGTAGATTTGTCTGGCTGGTGGCTGTATTAGCCCGCTGAACCCATGGCTGCATGGGAATGACATGGCAAAATGGCTCAGACACAACCCTTGCCTTCTGCTACATGTCCCACCCCAGCCTGCAAGACCAGACAGACCACCTTAACCCACCGCCCACAGACTCAGATCTCTTATGGAGCCAAACTAGCATCCTAGTGTAGCATGGTTCTAGTAGAGACACCTCCAGGAGTGTACAGAGCGCTGTACAGCAGTTCTGATATGCTCATGTCCTCTGTCAGCAGACCCCTACGAGGACCACACAGGCTCCCTGCGCCTCATCACCATCAAGCCCATGGCCAGCCAGCCAACCTACTCCTACCCCTCCTCCTCCAGCCACAGCCAGGACTCGGTGGTGCTTAACGGAGAGGTAAGCCCCGGAGCGCCGCGCGCCCCTGCCGTCGTCCTGCGTGGTTGCGGGTGGGGTAAAGATGGCTGGTACTAAAATAGTCCGTGTGTTGAAGCGTGACTCAGCATGACTGTCCGACCAGAATGTCACTCTCGTCTCATCGCAGCTTCTTCTGTTTGAAGGATTCTGCTGGCATTTAGAAATGAAACGTGCTTCCCTGCCCCCCTGTCCCCCCCGCTACCCCTTCTACCCGCCCCTCATCCCTCTACCCTGCCCTAACCCTCCCCACCAACCTCCCAGGTGAACCTTGGCTTGAAGCAGAAGTCAGACATCGAGCACTACAGGAACAAGCTGAGGCAGAAGGCCAAAAGGAAAGGCTTCTCGCTCTCCGACAACGGTAGCCACGGTTACGGGCACAGGGACAGGGACAGGCACAGCCGTCATGACAACAGCAAGGAGCCAATGACCGCGGAGGAGAAGAGGGCCTCGTTTGCAGGCTGCCATAAGAGGTGAAGACAAGGAGGGGCGAGGAGGAGAAAGAGGGAGGAGGAGGAGGGGAGGGAGACGGGAGGAGAGGGAAAGGGGGGAGAATTTGAAGGTGGGAGAGAGAAGGAAGAGGTGCAGGAGAGGAGGAGAGGGAAAGGATAATGTGGAGGTACAAGGGTGAGAAAAGGATGGGGGGGTGGAAGGAAGGAAGGAAGGACAGGGTTTTCAAGGTGGGAGATAATTGCTACAGTTACCACCAATCGTGATGAAAACAATGACGACTGCTTAGCACTCATGATGCTACGGGATCTCTCTCCCAGACACCCCCACACCACAACCAGGGAGCCGACGTACTGGAGCCGCCAGTCCCTGTCCAGCCCCAGCCCTGTGGAGGCTGAGATGGACCTGCTTGTGCTCCAGGAGAGGTCCAGGAGGGGCATACGCAACAGCGGCTACGACGTGAGTTTTAAACCTCTGGACCTGAGGTACTCTCTCTTATAGCTACAAACCCCCCAGCAAGGACTTGAGGTGCGCTTAATTTAGCTCACTAAATGCCCCAAAGACAAGCGTTTGGTCTTTAAATTTAACCTTGGTTTGTCTCCAAACAATGTAAATGTTCCACAATTTAAAACATTTCTGTCTGTGGTTTGAATGTATGGAACTTGAGCTCTCAAACAAACACGCCTTTCCCTCTTCTTCAGAGTAATTTTTGAGAGTGGTTTTTACAGGAGCAATTTCTTTTTCCTCTCACTCCTCTCTCACTCTCTGTGGAGTCATGTGCAGTCAGTGCAGAGCCAGGAAGGAAAAGCTCTCTTCTCAGAAAGGAATGACCCATGGAAGCTGCCAGATAAAGTCGATCCTATTCTACCTATCTCTCTCTATCCCCTACCTAAGCCCTGGGACCGCTCTGGGCTCTCGGCAAGCGGATTACCAACAGCACAAACTTCTACACGCTGCTGTGTAGACCCGTGGAGAGAGCAACATAAAGAGAGATGGAGAAAGAAAACAGAGAGAGGATGAGAGAGACGCAAGAGATCGAGGAAAAAAGGCCGAGAAGTGAGGGGAGAGATTGAGAGAGGGACGGAGAGATGGAGAGACGTGGAGGGAGCGAGAGAGGGTGTGAGAGGATGTAAGGGGCAAAGAGAGCAAGCGAGAAAGACAACGAGATTGAAATAAGCAGAGAGAGAAGCGGAGAGAGAGTTGAGAGATTGAAAGACGCGGGGAGAGAGGTGAGAGATAGGGTGAGAGGAGCAGAGAGAGAGAGACAAAGAGAGAGACAGAAAGAGAGAGCTATCTTTTTCTGCTTCCTGCACAGCAGCACCTAACTGAATGCCAATGAACATGAATATCATTATAGCCTATTCGGTGATTCAGATGAGAAACTCGATACCAGTTAATAGCCTGGAAAGTGCTGAGCCTTCGGAATTGCAAATGGATAACTTTGGGTGTGCATGCTAGCGCTGGTGTCCGTGCACATGTGTGTGCGTTCAACACACATGACACATGTGTGTTCAGACATGCGTACCTGGCATGTCTGACTGTTACCGTAAGCATATTCATGAGCGTCCAGCCCTCTGCGTGTGATCCTCTGTGTGACCTGCAGGGGGAGCCTGAGCCCTTCGAGGAGACCAACGTGGACCGCCTGATGAGCTCGCTGGGCTACGGAGGCAGCCACAGGGTCAAGGGTCACTCGGACTCCTCCACGCTGAGCTCCCAGCCGTCCATCGACGAGGTCCGCCAGCAGATGCACATGCTATTGGGGAACGCCTTCGGTCTGGCCCCTGACGAGCCCCCTCCTCCTGCCGCCTCCAGCCACCACCGCCACCCCCACCACCATGGCCACCCACACAGCTCCTACAACCCCAGCCACACCAGCCCCTACTCAGAGGGGGTGACCAGCGCTCCGGGCACCATGAACCACCCCTGTGGGGGGCGCCAGAGGCCAGGCTATGGGGAGATGCACCAGTGTAGCTTACCTAAACCTGTGAGTGGAAAAAACTGCCTAATTGTTAAAGCTAAGAATGTGGATGCAAGACTAAGGACATAGTATTGAGGTTTGAACAAGCTAGTGGCTGGGTTCAGAGGCCGTGTAATGACTGTGGGTTGTAGGCTTACTGGACAAGGCCAACATGTTGTTTAAAAAAAAAATATGCTGCCCCTTTCTGACGGGTTGGGCTCATGTTGAAAGGGTAAAAAGTAGGGTGGAAATAATTGGCTGTCCTGTGTGTTCTCTCCCATTTGATTGCCCGCTGCAGGGTTTTAGGTTCACACAGCTTCCTGACATGGGTCTGGGGTCTCCGCCCCCTCTCATCCCCTCCCGCCCCGGACCCCCCCTGGGGAGCGCACTCAGACGGTACCACACACACACACACAGACACACATCCTTTCACGCACACTCACACACACGTCAGTCTACATCTTAGCCTGTTTTAGGTTACGGGTACACATAGTTGAATAAACCCTTCGTCCTTGTCATGCGCTCATTCATCTTCAGTGTACTCAAATGTTAACCGAAAACACTTGAGAATAGTAGCTAATGTAGTGCCTGTTATTTATTGCCCTGTTGGTTGATGTGCATAATTTAAAATCCTCTGCATCTTCATTGAGATGCACTGCTGCATCTACCAGGAGGCATGTAGAGCAAAGCTGCCATCTAGTGGTTAGAGAGTGGTAACTGCAACCTGGTCATTCTTTTGTACCATTTGACGTATGCTATTATCCAAGCAGTTGAACAACACTGAACCGTTTTAGACCAGCAGAGATTTAATTTATGACCACCGTAGTACTACATTATACTAGCATTATGTTTGGAGTTACAATATTTCTATTTCCTTGGGTAGCCATTATGAGCATAATCACTGTAATATTGTTATACGTTTTTTTCATCCTTAATTATCAGCAACACTTAATAGATGCCGTTTTCTTTGTATCTTTGGATTGAAGCCTTTGCTGAAAAAAGAAATGCTATGTAAATGTTCTAAATGTCCTACCATGATCAGAATCTCTACCACCTCACATACTTACTGTCATACAGCTGCTTGTGTTTTCTGCAATGGAAACAGTAAGTGTTAAGGTTAATGTCTAATACCATCTGACTCTTGGTTCTGCCGCATGCTCCTCCACCCACCCCTCTCTCGCCCCATTCCTCCTCTCTCCTCCTCCTCCCCCATTTCTCCTTCCTCCACCCTCTTTCCCTTCTCTCCCCCTGCATCTCCCTCCCTCCTCACTCCCCCCCCCCCCCCAGCTCCACTCCGGACGTCAGTCTGAAGCCGCGCGTGTCGGAAGTCTCGGAGCTCCACACCGCCCCCTACCTGCCCCTGTCCAGAGCACCCTTCCCTGCTGTCACTGTAGACCAGACGATGACCAGCTACTCAGGTACGTGCGCGCGTGTGCACGTGCGCGCGTGTGCGCGTGCGCTTGTTGCAGGGGATGTGTTCAGTGTTTCATATCAATGTGGTGTGCAGTGTTAAACTGCCCTTCTCCACAGCCCACCCCCCCCCCCCGGTGAATGATAGTGTCGTTGTCTTCCAGGAAACCCAATGACAGCAGTCTACGCCATATCTGCCAACCGCCCTGGCTACTCGGACTACTTCGTCATGTCACCCCCCTCCTCCTACAGGAGCCCCTCCTGGATGTCGTACCCCCCGGAGCCTGAGGACCTGCCCCACCAGTGGAACGACTCGGTATCGCTCGATCCATATTTCTATCTCTGTCAGACCCACCCATATATCCTTTATCCGATAGGTTTGTACGCATCTCGATGTCTCTCTTCTTCTCTCCGTGAAATCGATCCATCTCTCTGTCCGTCTCTGTCTTCTCTGTTTCTCGTGTCTTGTCTATCCTATTTCTTCTCTCTATCTGTCCCTCTCTTCTACTCATTTTCTTGTCCTCGTCAATTTTTCGTGTGAATCTCACCCCTCCTCCCTTAAGTCCTCTTTTCATTTTCTTCCACTTGTTTTTGCTTTTCTCCGTCTTTCTCTTTGCAAAGCTCCAATTTAACTTCCCACATTGTCGCACTACTTTCGGTTCTTTCCCTTCCGCACAGGAACGCCATCCCCTGGCTATTTGCGCCCTCTTTGAGAATAAGCGAGTATTGAAGGAGAGAAACAGCTGTCCCACGGGTATCATGGCCGGACCAGCTGAGATCGCAACACGATCCTAGCAAACAGTTAAATCCTCTACAAGCTCTCCCGTTGCGCACGTGGTCTTCCCCTGGTTGTCTTGAGAAGATGAGATAATTCATGCTTTTCTCTTCCTCGGTGTCCCTCTTCCCATGGTTGCACTGGAGGCTCACCTGATGATTTGACCCTACCCTTGGCATCTGCCCTGCCCACGCCAGGAGCCCCATATGATCTTCTTCCTCCTGCTCGTACCGCCCAAACCAGTCAGGCAGCGTAAGATGCTCCCGAATCTTGACCCGCCCTCTTGGCTCCCCCCTACCCGCCCCCGCACCCCGCCCTCCCCTTCACACACCACCCCCGATCCCCCGCACGCTCTCACCCTTCCCCTCTGCTATTCGCGTGCCAGGACCCTCGGCCGCTTTCATACGGCCCCTCCCCCCTGCCGCTCTCCCCTCCCTCTCTGGCGCCCCTTTCCCCCCTCTCCTCTCCCTCCTCCCTCGCCCTCCCCCCCCTCGCCGAACAACTCCTCCTAATTGTCCTACCGCCGCCCCTGGCCTCTTCACCCCAACCCACAACAAATTCCTGGCCCCTTATCCTCCCTCGCGATGCCAAACTGCTCCCAGCCGTTCCCCCGCTCTCCTCCCCCGTCCAGCCTCTCCTTCCTCGCTGCCGTCTTGTTCCCGTCTTCCTCCCCCCCGCGCCCCCGTCCTCCCCCCCCCCCACTCACCCTTCAGCTACAGTCAGTGGTCTGTCTCTCTGACCGCCCAGACCTCCTCAGCGGCTCCTGAGCGTCGCCGTGGTTGCCCCTCCATCTCAACTGCCACCTGTACCCAGCAGGGTGTGGCACAGAGGCCCCCCTTCCTCTATTTCAACCACAGTCTCCATACTGCAGCGCCACCCGCTGGTATAGCTGACTCACTGACTGACTGACTAACTGTGCTTTTTGATGAATATTAATTCCCTTTATGGGAAGAAGAGTTTTACCTACTACTGGTGATGGTTTATGTGTATTTTAAAAACAACAACAACAAACGAAAAAGAAAAAGAAAATAGAAAAAAAAACCTGTCTTGAGCTGTCTCCGTTTTGGTTTTTGGATATTTGTGTATGTTGTCATTTCTTTTTGTGAATTAATTAATATGATCATTTCCAATCGAGAAAAATAAATCTAGTGGGTGTATCTTCATGTGCACTTGCTCTATTTCAAGGTGAAAATACCAAACCGCAGTTGGGTTGCAGAAAAGGCTTTGGTGTAAGTAGTTCTGACATTCTGTATTAAAGATAGTACTCATTTACTTTTTTCCTTATCAGATTCTGAAAAAAAATGATATGGTCACAATGTTCTGTTGGGTCATACAGTATGTTGATGAACCTTGTCTGCTAGCTAAGATGAAGTTGAAATCTGAGCTTTCCAGTATGTTGCTGCACTGCTGTGGTCTTACAGGGGCTTTTCCACAGGGAAGGAGTTGGTCTGGAAAGTACAACATTTTGAAATAGATTTAGGGGAGTATTTTGTTCCCTCCCAGACAGAGGACGATGAGGCTTCCGGCTGAAAACGTACAGACCTATCGATTATAAAACGTACATAACCTGGGAAGATAATGTATTATTGAAAAAGGTTTATGCAAGAAAAGAGAGATGCTTTTTGTTGCTCTGTGAACTGTATTTTGATGCCATATTCCGTCATACTCATGTGGGCTTGCTTGCTGCTTTTTTAAAACTGAAGGATGGTTCAGACTGTTCCTACTCTTGTTGTTTTCTCAACGGTTTCAACGCTGAGATACCTGCCGGCCGTGGTGTGTGTCTGAGCCATGGGAGACCGCTGGATCACAGCAGACTAATGCAGTACAATCCCCTTTCCGCAGTAGAGTAACAAGGACACACGCTACCAGTTAGGCCCCTAGTCACCTCTATGGCCACGGGTCTGAGCTCCATAGAAACTTCTCCATCTAGATTGTTCCGGAAAAGGACATTCTTTGTCGTAGAGAAGCGTAGCTGGCCTCCTTTGGAAGAAGAGCGGGCGTTTTGCGCTGCTAGTGTCGGTGGCTCCGGAGATAGTAGAGAGGTTGGGGTGAGGTCAGAGTTCAGAGGTCGGGTAGTGCAGAGCTGGTTCGGTTCAGAGATCGTCGCGGTCAGAGTTGACGGGTGGTTGATTTGTGATGGTTATGTTCAGAGACGGTTGAGGTCAGAGTTTTAAAGGTGGTTGAGTTGAGAGGTGTAGCCCTGCTAAACTAGAGGAACCAAATGAGAGATGCTAACCAGCTTTGAATAATCATATTTTCCTCAATGTGAAAAAGATGTATAAATCACAATGTGATCGATAATAACATGTACAGTCGGTAGGGTAGGGATTACTTAACGTATTACATCCACGGGGCACTTTCCCAAATATGAGGACTGCAGTATCAATGCAAATACATTGTTAAGCACGCAATATTCGTATTTTAACAACACCGGTTGTTGCTGTATCGATGAGTATTAATACTCAATTCTAGCAAACCCACACAAGTATTTAGTCCATCCCTTGGCTTGATGTCTTTAACGAATATCAACTATTGAGACCAGTTTGAAATCTTTTAGAAACTTATTCTTTTAATATTTTTCTACTAAATTATAGATTTTCTTTTAATAGATGTTAGGTCTTAAACCTCAACCGTAATGTTCCAAAGCAAAATATGATAAAAGTGTAGAAAGACTAAATAACTATAAAGACATTTTTCAGTCTACACTCACATGTACTCCACGAAGGGAAATGATGTCAACTTTTATCAGCTCATACATTTTTAACCTCCTCTCAGCTAGATAGATTCAGTGAATATGCTGATAAGTAAATATTTACTGAAAGAAGAAATGAAATGAACGGTGTGGGAACGTATTTTTGAACTGCTTGGAATAGCCATGTGCCACAAAGCGCTCCAAATGACAACTGATAATTCTATGATTGTGTTTGACAATGTGTTCCGAATCCAAGTTGAATCCAAGATGATAAGAATCTTGAGGTAAAAGAGTTGAAAAAGATGTTGTAATTATGTGTGCTTCGTTGATGCTGGTTCAGAGCAAGAAATGAGAGGACGCTGTGTTCAGGTTGACTGTGTTATAGCACCACCTACAGGTCTCTGGAGGAACCGCGATTGATGTTTTCTGAACCATGTCATGATGATGAATGCAGCTGGATGTAGTTATGCAGAACGTTGGTGAATTCAAACAATAAAGACAATGGATTACTGTCCAATGACTGTTTGTCTGTGTGTGTTTGTATGTATGTGTGTGTATGGGCATGTGTGTGTGTGGGTGTTTATGTAAGAAAGATAAAGAATATGTGTATGTTATGTGTTGGTGATTGTTGAGTACAAAAGAAAATAAACTGATTATATATGCTTTCTGTCATAGCTCTGTTTTTCTCATTAAGAGCCCCCTCTTTCTTGTGTTTCAGAAACAGCCCGTGTGTGTGCACGGGCGTGTGCTCCTGCTGCCTGCGTGTTTGTGTGTGTCATCAAGTGGAACACTAAACTGCCAGCTGTTATGTCAGATACCGGAGTCTGTCTTTGTGTGTAAGACAGAGCACACATATGTGTTTGTTTTATTCTGTATGTCATGTTGATCAGTGAGCATGAACACTAGCCCAGGGTTTCTCAGTAAGAGGGACATGCCCCCTTACCAATCTTTACTCCTATCTGGCACAGGACCCACCGAACTCCCCTGCCCTGCCCTGCCCTGCCCTGCCCCAGCCTCCATTCCCTCCTCTGCCCTGCCCTCCCCAGCCCTGCCATGCCCTCCCCTGACCTGCCCTGCCCCAGCCTCCAATCCCTCCTCTGCCCTGCCCTGCCCTGCCCTCCCCTGATCTGGCCTGCCCTGCCCTCCCCTGCCCTGCCCTGCCCTGCCCTGCCATGCCATGCCGTCTCCTGACTTGCCCTTCCCCATCCTCCACTGTCCTCCCCTGTCTTGCCCTTCAGGCCCTACCACACCCCACCCTCCCTGCCCTCCCCCACCCTTGATGCCCCTACCCTGCGCCACCCTCCTTTGCTCTGCCCAACCCTACTCGACCCTACCCTACCATGCCCTTGCCCGCTCTCCCTGCCCTCCCCCACCCTCCCCTTTGCCACCAACCGCTTCTATGGCATTGACTCACAGCCACTTAATTTAGTGGATGTCAGCATGTCTGACTGTTCTGTGAGGACAAGGACACTAGCAGGTTTGAATACTGAAGTGGAGCAGCTGCCTCTGTTGCTTAGCAAGCGCTCTCTGATCAGAGTTAAACAGGGCTCAGTCTTGTCCTCAACTTGCCTCTCTCCTAATCTCCTCTCACAGAGCTCAGAGGGATTCTATTCTGGCTCTGATTCTATGCACTTGTCTTTTACATTTGCTAAGAACAGCATCTTTCTGACCGATATGTGTGTTTGTGTGTGCAAAGTAATTGCGTGTGTGTGTGTGTGTAATTTATGTGTGTCTGTGTGTAAAGTGTATGTGTGTATTTATATGTGTGGTGAAATGTGTGTATTTATGTGTGTGTGAAAGTGTCTGTTTGAAAGTGTGTGTGGTTGTGTGTGTGTGTGTGTGTGTGTGTGTGTGTGCGCGTGTGCGTGTGTTTGCGTGTGTCCAGCAGGGGTTGTGCTGTGTGAGTTGAGGCCCTCTGCTTGGTTGGCCAGGCCTAATCGGAGGAGTCTAATTACTTTCTGCCGTAATTAATGTACAATCACTGAAAGGCAAATAAACGGGTATTACAAGACTGCGGCTCAGCAAAAGATGGGGCTTAAACCACTTAGAGGATTTAAGCTTCGATAGAGCGAGCAAGCAGGCGCAGAGTGGGGGGTACTGCTGTCATAGCTGTTCTGGCTCAGCTGGACAGAACAGTTTTCCTCCAGCAGTTTTAAATGGCAAACCTAGCCCTGATAAAACAAGCCAACTCTAGTCCAGCTCTGATCCATCTTGCCAGTCCCAGCCTAGCTCTGATACATCTAGCCAGTCCCAGCCTAGCTCTGATCCATATAGCCAGTCCCAGCCTAGCTCTGATCCATCTAGCCAACCTTAGCCTAGCTCTGATCCATCTTGCCAGTCCCAGCCTAGCTCGGATCCATCTAGCCAGTCCCAGCCTAGCTCTGATACATCTTGCCAGTCCGAGCCTAGCTCTGATCCATCTTGCCAGTCCGAGCCTAGCTCTGATCCATCTAGCCAGTCCCAGCCTAGCTCTGATCCATCTTGCCAGTCCCAGCCTAGCTCTGATACATCTAGCCAGTCCCAGCCTAGCTCTGATCCATCTAGCCAACCTTAGCCTAGCTCTGATCCATCTTGCCAGTCCCAGCCTAGCTCGGATCCATCTAGCCAGTCCCAGCCTAGCTCTGATACATCTTGCCAGTCCGAGCCTAGCTCTGATCCATCCAGCCAATCCCAGCCTTGCTCTGATCCATCTGGCCAGTCCCAGCCTAGCTCTGATCCATCTTGCCAGTCCCAGCCTAGCTCGGATCCATCTTGCCAGTCCCAGCCTAGCTCTGAGACATTCGTTTGATTCTGCCAGATGAGTCAGTGCTGACGTCATTCACTGACAGTCCGCCTTGTTACACCCCAAACCCTTGTCAGTGACATAGCTTTTATCTCAGAGAAGATATGTGTGCATGTGTGTGTGTGTGCTTGCATCTGTATCTCGGTGTGTGTTTGTGTCCGTGCGTTTCTGCGTGAGTGTGTGTGTGTGTGTGTGTGTGTGTGTGTGTGTGTGTGTGTGTGTGAGTGGGCTCCGCTCAAGATAATGAACAGGCAGTGGGTTGTCCTCTCCAGATCTGACAACACCAGAGCGAACCACAGCTGGAGGAACAAGGATTAGAAGGATGAGATGATACACCACTCACTTCCTCTGGGGCGTGGGAGGGGGAGAGAGTCAAAGAGAGAGAGAGACAGAGAGAGACAGACAGAGAGAGAGAGACAGAGAGAGAGGGAAAGAAAGAGAGAGAAAAGGATGGAGCAATCAGGAAGGAAGGAGAGAAAGAAAGGCCTTGTTAGGCCTGAATTAAATAGGTTTGGCTTCTCCCAGAGGAGACATTATCCAAGCTTTATCTGCTAATAGGAAACAGAGACAGACTGTACAGTAATTACATCTAACAGTACCTGAGACGAGAATAGAAGAGAGGAAGAGGAGATGGGAAGAGGGAGATCAGAGGAGAGAAGAGGTGCGAGGAGGGGAGGAAAGGTGAGAAGAAGGAGATCAGATGACAGGAGAGGGGAGGAGAGGAGTGGAGAGGAGAGGAGAGGAGAGAAGAGGAGAGAGGAGAGAAGAGAAGAGAAGAGAAGAGGAGAGGAGTGGAGTGGAGAGGAGACAAGTGGAGAGGAGCGGAGAGGAGAGGAGCGGAGAGGAGAGGAGCAGAGAGGAGAGGAGCGGAGAGTAGAGGACAGAAGAGGAGAGGAGAGAAGAGGAGAGGAGAGAGAAGGAAAGAAGCGGAGAGGAGCGGAGTGGAGAGGAGAGAAGAGAAGAGGAGAGAAGAGAAGATGAGAGAAGATGAGAGGAGTGGAGAGGAAAGGAGAGGAGAGAAGAGGAGCGGACCGGAGAGAAGAGGAGCGGAGAGGAGAGGAGTGAAGAGGAGCGGAGAGGAGAGGAGGGAGAGGAGAGAAGAGGAGAGGAGAGGAGTGGAGAGGAGTGGAGAGAAGAGGAGAGGGGAGAAGAGGAGAGGAGCGGAGAGGAGAGGAGTGGAGAGGAGAGAAGAGGAGCGGAGAGGAGGCAAAGAGAAATGTGGAGGGAGAGAGTGGGAGGTTAAAGGATCATTTATGGCTTATCCTATCCCCATGTGTTGAGTAGCTCTGTCTGTAACTGGATCAGATGGCAGGAATCTGGCTTTGTGCTAGGAGTTATGTTAATGAACCCGGTTAAGAAACAGCTTAATCCTGCACTCCAGATCAGATAGCTAGTACAAACTCAGTACTGTCGAAGGCTTTCTCTGTCAGCACATCTCTCTCTGCCTCTTTTTACTGATCTATTTCTCTCTCTCTCTCTCTCTCTCTCTCTCTCTCTCTCTCTCTCTCTCTCTCTCTCCCTCTCTCTCTCTCTCTCTGTCACCCTCCTCCGCCTGCCTGCTGACAGCTTGGGCGCATCAACTTCTGTCATACTGTTTTATTGACACGCCTCCTGCAGTAGCCAAGCCAGCCTTTGGGAGCCTGTATACACTGATGAGGAATGAGCTCTGTGGGTGTAGTTAAAGTTAGGCTTCAAACTGAAACCGTGGAATTACATCTTTTCATCTAACGAAGTTTCTCTCCTGACACTCATCAGCTACAGAGTTTCTACTGCAAAAATCTCCTCTCCATCCAGGACTCTCTTGCTGCTACTCAGCTCCCTGTCTCCATTGTCTTCCTCTCTCCTGTTGTCTCCCCTCCTCCTTCCCCCAGCAGGCTCCTGCTGGCCCCTCTGCTGTTGGCAGAGTGGAGGCTGCTGGGAGATGAGAGTTCAGAGGAAAGTGATGTCATAGTACACGGTACAGTGCACAATCACCTGAATGACCTTTACCGGCCACCCTTTAGCACCTCCGCGCTCTCGTCAGGGATGTGGCGGTTGGATGCGATATCGTGTCCTGCCAAAAGATGGCGCTGTGCGTTCTGTAGTGCGGAGCGGAGCTGATGGAGACATCATGTACCATCGCGGCTGCCTGCAGACGCTGCTATCTCCACACCTCGCTGTGCCTCTTAATGAAAACACAGATAGTCATCTCTGCTTGTGTGGGCTTGGGGACAGGCTGGTGTCTGGGTCTGGTTTGCCTGGTGTGCCTTGGGATCACAGTAACAGTCTCATCTTGGTCGTCATCCCTGACAATACTTTTAATAGTTTGTGAGGGGGGGAAAAAACGAATTTGATAAGGTCAGTACCCTGTTTGCTTGAAGCTGTGTGATTATTCTCAGAGCTTTCGGACATACGGTGGAATGGGATTTACCCTCATGCTTTGAGCCACCTGGAAATAAATATCAAAACAGAGAGAGGGAGAGAGGGGGAGAGAAAGAGAGAGATACATATAAATAATGAAATGGGGGGGGATATTATGAGAAAGGTAGAAAGAGGAAAGAGCGAGAGAGCAAGCAAGGGTGAGATAGTGTCTCCGCATTAAAACTCTTCTACGTTCACACACATTATCACTCATCTGTCGCTTGGTTTTCCCACCTCTCCATCCTCTGCTCCCTCCTATCTATTGATAGACCCTCTGCAGAGCTACGTGTGATTTGTGGTGCGGGTCACGCCTCCCTCGCACCTAAAGACACGACCAGCTGGTTCTCTTCACACGAACACACTCGCGCGCGCACACACGCTCACGACCCCAGCTTCGCTTTCATCCAGCACCGTTACCAACAATGCCTGTGGCCATGCCAATCTGTTCCATTTATCGCTGTCTCGAACCCCCCTCTCTCTCTTCCTCCCTTTCTCTTTCTTACCTTTGTTTGTCTTTCTTTTCCTCACGTTCCTTGACGACTCCCCCCCCCCTCTTTCCTGCCCTCACCTGTCAAACTCTCCATTTTTCTCCTCTTCGCAATCAATCTCTCGTCAACTCATCGTCTATCCGTGTCCACGCTTCTCTCCTTCCCACCTCTCTCCTTTCCTCTGCCTCCGCTCGCTTATGCAACAATCTTCACCTTCACCCTCGACTTAGCTATAACCGGATGGAAGTGACACCCTTGCACTCAGCCACAGGTGAAGAGAGGTCGTGCTGCTCTCTCCAAGCCCGTCTAACAAGACCGCCTCGCAGCAACCACCCTCTCCCCTCTCCGAGGTTGTTCATCTGTCATCCACACTCCTCCGTTCTCCTCCGTCTCTTGGGAGGAAAGAGAGAGAGAGAGAGAGAGAAAGAGAGAGAGGGAGAAATCGAGAGATCAACTTACATAAATTAATTTGTGAAAGAGCGTCAGAGACGAAGAGCCATCGACTGAGGGAGGTCAAGTGAGAGAAACCAAGATGAGATAAAGAGATAGAGTGGGAGAGAGAAGGTGAGAGAGATAGGGTGAGGGAAAGCGTGAGAGGGCGAGAGAGAGCGCGCGAGAGAAGGGGAGGTGATGAATTTCTCTCATGCTAAGCTAATAACATGGAGAAAGTAAACAAGCTGAATGGCTCAAACATGGTGGAGGAGAAAAACAACTTGCGCGGATAATGAGGGATTTATGATGGAGGAGAGTGGCCTCGTGGCCCAGAGAAACGACAAAGCAGCATTCGGATCTGTGCAGAGGAAACAAGCCGCTGTAATTGCAGGAAAAGGAGGAGGGCCGAGGAAGGTAAACGAATTACCCCTTGGGAACCAGTTTATCACATCAAAGCACCATTTTCTGTCCCCAGTTACGCACCAAGCCAGCTCTCTCCCCTGTTTACGGTCCATTCTACTCGCTGTCTCTCCCTCTCCTTCTTTGCCTCCACCCTCTTTTCTTGGTAGTTTGTAGATTTTAACCACTAAATAGAGTACAACAATCACTTCAGTACTTGTAGTTCTAGTCAATGTAGTTAGTCGAGTCATTACTTTGTGTCTGCCATTATCTTACTCTCTCTCTCTCTCTCTCTCTCTCTCTCTCTCTCTCTCTCTCTCTCTCACTAACTCGCCTCCTCTCGTTCTGTCTCTCTCTCATCTCCAACTTCGCACCCCGCGTCCACGTCAGCCGAAATCAAACAAGGCCCCTCATCTCCAGTCTGACGGTTATGAAACATTCAGAACATCTGAACAACAGAGGAGCCGTCGTCGTCGTTTCCCTTCGACACCTCGTCTCGCCATGCCAGGGAAGCACGCCGCCGTCCCGTCAAACCGCTCCCGAATAAGCCCAGAAGAAGAAGAAGCTCAAACCGCTGACACATCTATGTAGTCCACCACCAACGCCCCAGAAAGACACGTTTTCCCCCTCCCCTGGCAGAGCCTTGTGAGTTGAGGCCTCTCCTGTTAAAGGTACTGTTACGTCTATGAAGCTGTGAATGGCGGAAGTGCCTGGCTGGTGTGCTGCAGGAGCCCGGAGTTGTCGAGCTGTTAGAGCTGTTATTCATGGTGGTGGAGGTGTTATCTGCATTGAACAGCTGGGAGTCTCCGCTGATATAGATCCAAACAGACTGCTCCTTAGCAGGGGGGGACAGACACGGTGAAACACAAAACCAAACCCGATTCATCGGTATACATGTGTGTGCATGCTTGGGTCTGTTTGCCAAGTTGTGTGCGTTTACCTGTGTGCCGTACTGTGTGTCCGTGCATGTCTGTATATGCATACCGGTGTGTATATGCGCGCACGTGTGTTTGTGTGTGCACTGCTGTGTTGAGTACCTGCATGCGTGACAACATCTATATCAGATGGAAAATGATCAGAATGTTCCAGAGACCTGGACCCAGACAAGACATAATGCAACAGTTGTTTACACAAACACTGGGCTGATGCATGGAGGGCCTGATATTTCCCCGTCCAATCAGGTTCATCCCTGCTCTGAATTGAGTACAGAATCCCAATGACTACACAGTGCACCCGAATTTGCCAGAATGTATGCCTGTCTCACTGTCATTCTCTTTCCATCCTATTCCTTCCCCTCTCAAGTCTCATTCTTACCGCGCCATTTTCTCCCTCCTCTATTGCTCGGTGTTGTGTTTCCCTCCCTCATTTGTCTTTAATATTTCCATTAGTCTCCCAGCTGAAAGTGTAGCTATGGGCTTTTTGGGCTGTTGTTTTGGTCCTGGTAAAAGGACAATTCTAACTACACTACATCTATCCATGACAAGGTCCAACATTGCTCTCTGATTGGGTAATTGCCTGCCCAGGAGCAGAACGTCCTACTGTAATGGGATGGAATTGCTGTCATTCACGAGTTCCATTTTGCCCCCCCCCCCCGGTAATCGAAGGGAAGGACACATAATAGCGGTCACCGGAGGAGGGGGATCAGTGCAAGATAGGAGCGGAGAAAAGGAAGAGAGAGGGAGGAGGGGAGGAAGGGGAGGAGGGAGGGAGGGAGTGAGGGGAGAGAGGGAGACATAAGAGAAAAGGTGGAGCAATAGCCGTGGGGGGAAAGTGGGGAGAGGTTCCATGAGGGAGTAGAGGAGCGAGCGAGGGGAGCAGGGAGGGGAGGGGGGAGGGGAGTAGGAGAGGGGAGGATGAGGGAGGAAGGAACGAGGAGAACAAGAGGAGTAATGCAAGAATGTAAAAGATCAGGAGGCGAGGAGGAAAAAAAGGGGGCGAGGGCGAGGAGGGGAACGTCAGAGAGATCGTGAGACGATGGAGGGTGAGAAGTAGAGGACTTCTTTTGTTCTTCCGAGTAAACTTTAGTTCTCTCAGGTCTGAATAAACTCGGGGATGTGCCTTTAATAAAGAAAGATAGTGCCAGCTCGAGTCGTATCGATCTGAGCGCTCATCTCGATGTTACAAGTAACACAACAGAGGATTATTGCTGTTCTCCGATCATCTCCCACTGGTCGATGCGACGCAAGCGAGCCAGATACAAAGAAAAGTTGAAGAGTTAAGCCTGGCTGCGTAAAACAGCCCGAATGTTGTTTGCGCCCTAAACACGACGGCAAGCACGGCGTTGCTCATTGTAAGCATGGTGAAGCTGAACGTATGGTTAAGCTTGGGCTGGGCCAGTTAGTCATGATGTCAAATGAGGTATGGTCAGCTGGGAAGGCGGATTATAAATGGGAATAATGACCACGGAGAGAGTCTGGACCTGGGTTCATTCATCACTACGGGCCTGGAGATGGCATCCTTTATCCACAGACACACACAGTCATTTGCACACACGCGCACACCCACTCACACACACACACACTCAAAGGAAGGTAATGATACTCAAAGGACTATAACACACATTTACTGTTCACAGCAAAGCTCAAAGGAGCTGTTAAGTTTACAGTCGTCCCCCCTCCCCCCCATCTCCTATGTGTGTTTTGTGTACGTGCGTTTGAGTTTTACCTGTGTGTGTTTTGCGTACGTGTGTGTGTTTCGTGTACGTGTGTGTGTTTGCTGCAGGTTGATGTATATGCCCCTGTATATCGTTGTTCACAAGCTCCACCTCATCCAGCATGTTTAATAGCCAGTTCCTACAAGCCTCCAGAGTTTAGTCCCTTTTTTAAGCGCTTAACACTTCACTGTGATTGGTTGTTAATGGACCACCTGACTGACCGCGGGGGGGGGGAGTGCTCTGTCATTGGCTAATTAGGTGACAGGCATGCAGTTCTGTCAGCGTGGTTTGTTGTAAAGACTACAGGTGCTTATTCAACTGCAGACTCATTGAGATGAAGCGGATGTCAAGTGAAAGCATGCATGATAAAGACGGTAATGAAGATCCAACACAGAGCGTTATGACACCAAAACATTGTGTGCAACATAAACAAAATGGGATTCATTCATCCATAAATTTACTGATCAATTCTTTGTTAGATTTCAGATACTTCAGTTATTAAACATCCGCAGGTTATAGCATATACTAAACTGGATCTTCTCAGACTTTTTCAACTACTTAGGCGTACATCGTATGTACAAGAAAATATTTTCCATTCAACATTGTCTCCTGCGGTGACACTTTCGATCCAGGTGCTTGTATTAAGCATTAGTTACAGTTTTCTCACTCGATAACGCATAATAATGTGATGTGTGAGTCATCATCACAAAACCATTAAGCCCATTTCCAGCAGAAAGACCATTCACTCCAGTCTATTAACACAATTAACCCTACTTGACACATTTCTCATGCCCATTCACACTTCTTTGCAAATGTCTGAACACGACTCTCACTTTGAGACGTTTGTCACCATTCGCTACCGTTCAAAACGTAAACTCGTACCGGCACAAATTGAACCCCCTTGACAACCAATTGTGCATGCACTGAGAGCCCATAATAAATCCTCAAGCCATCAGGAGATTGGAATGACTGTAAAGGGTAAGGGGTAAGCTTGCTTGTGTTCCCGAAATCAGGGACGCAAACATCAAAGGTAGAGGTGGAGGAACGGTGAGAATATGAGGTGTCATGCCCACAGCTGCCCCCCCCCCCACACACACACACCCACCTACGCGCGCCCTAATGTCAACCTGTGTCTGTCATTGTCTTCACCAGTGTCTCATAGAGTGGCTTCAACTCTCGTTTGTCTTCAGTCCACCTGTGTCTCGTTTGGTTCGGTATATTTAGGTTCTTGTCCAGTCTTTGTCTTGTTCCTACCCTGTGTTACTGTGAGCACCTTCCCGTTTGAAAAGAAGCCTTTTGTTTGAGGAAATGCCTGGCTGCTGGCCCGCGAGTGTGTCCTACGCACCACACACCGTGATAGAAGGTGGACAAGGTAGGTGGGGACAAGGGAAAGGAAAATATAGCCTGTAGTTTTAATGACAATCTCTTGCCTGACCCTGATCAGAGACAGAATGTTGACCCAGAATAAACTGCCACAGTACTGCAGCATTTTAAAGCCCTGTTAGCAATGTGGAAATGGTGGGTTTCATTTCTTGTTTATTTAGCCTTTGTGTTCTGCGCTTTTTGATGGATTTGTTTAGTTGACACAGTGATTTACTGTGATCACTACAGTGACAAGCATGATTGCTCAAAATGCAATTTGCAGGACTGTATTATAGAATGTTTCATCAAAGTGTTTGTGTGATTGTGATCAATTGTGATAATGCCTGCACCCATCTTTACTTACCTTACACACGCACCTTAACTTACCCATCCCTTCTATTAGCCCTGATTCAATTATTTTTAAAACACAATGTTGACGCTCATCTTATTATATAAGACCCTTCTTATCCGTTCAAGCACATGGATGTCAGCTTGCTGCGACGTAGATGTGCTTTGCCCGGCTGCAGCTCTCTGTGTGATCGTGGCTCGGAGAAGGTCTGCAGGCCAAGCACAATGATACTGTCATCTCCGGGGGACCAGAGAGGAGCGAGGGGGGGGGGGGAAGAACTTTTTATAGCATCTCCGGGATGTGCGCTCGAAAGCAGCGGGACGGACGCACGATAAGAGGCTGCCGATGGGCGATAACACTTTTTGCTCACCTCCGATTAAACGCGTGGTATCTGAAATCACTATCGCTGAAGGTTTGGAAAGGTCAGCCATTCAATCTAAAAGAAATGCCGATCAATTTTCTCCCCATCACAGATAACATTTAATGTGTGACAGAAACCGTTTTGTCACAGGGTGCTGGAGTAGGCAGCATTGATTGGTGCCTTGCTTAGGCTTCACCCAAAGGGATTGGTATGTGGGACGGAATTCAATCAAATCTGAGTGGTATTTACACAGTTGCTTAAAAAAAAGCGCATAATAGCTTCCATCAATGCAAACGCTAACAAATAGCACAAGAATGCAATTAACTATACAAGCTGCAGTTACATGATGCTATGGCTTTGCTAGGGGACACGGAGTAAAGATGACTGTTTGTGCATGTACAGATTGTATTGTGTCTAGGTGTGCTGAGCAATACAGCTCCCTCTCTCCCTTTCCCCTTCTGTTACCTGGCCTGCACGCTACAGCTTGGTGAACACATGCAACTTGATGGCTCATATTCAGGCTTGTTCAGCTGTATCTCTGGAGGCTGCTGGAGCATGGCGTTCTAACAGCAGCCATGTACGGAGAAACTTTCTGGCTGCAGTGTTTGCTCCGTTGATTCCGAGAGTAACAAAGAATGATTATTTCTCTGCCTCTGTGCACTGTGAGCCCCTGAACTGCGGAGAAACACAATGAAGGCATATTTATTTATGGCTCGCGTCGCTCTTTAGTAAGAGACAGACACGCAGGGAGAGAAGGGAAAGGGGTGGGATGGGGGGGGGGGGGGGGGCTGGCAGTGAGGCAGAGCGGAAGAAGAGACCTAGAAGAGTTCCAGTGAATAGAGAGATCCGATGAGGAGTGAGAGTGAGTTTTGAGAGAGTGAGAGGATAAGAGAACAATATGGAGAGAAGGAGAGAGAGTCTGATTATACCAGAAGGATTTGTGTGAGTTTGTGTGAAAGAATTATATATACAGTGCAGAGAGAGATGACAGGCAGGGAGGCAGGCGGTAGGCAGGCGACAGGCAGGCAGGCAGGCAGGCAGGCAGGCAGGCAGGCAGGCAGGCAGGCAGGCAGGCAGGCAGGCAGACAGACAGACAGACAGACAGACAGACAGACAGACAGACAGACAGATAGATAGATAGATAGATAGATAGATAGATCGATCGATCGATAGATGAAGGAAAGAAATTGAAAATCATGAGAAAGGAGAGAGTGGTAAAAAAAGCAGTGGAAGCAGAGCCCTGGTCTTCCTCCCCATTCCTCTGCATCCTCCCACCCCCTCATCTGTCAGTCGGCTCTGACAGCCACAATAACTGTCTCCTCAACATCCCCATGTCTCTTCGCACTGCATACGATGAAAACAGGGTAGGTCATGCCATCAAAAAAAAACCTTCAAGGTACCTAACAAGGCAAATGGAATGCTGCCTGATCTGCTTCCGTGTGCCAATGGCTGTTTTAAATTAAGTTGTTAGGTATGTTTTCCATAAACACTTTCAGTATTCCCCACCCATGTAATAACTACTGTAACGCTGATAAGCCCCACAAAATGGTGCACGCAGACATAACACATGATGAAGTCTACTTCCATATGCCTCAAGGTGCTTCTTTCCTGCACTCAGTATTGACTGGTCAAACACAGCGTGTGGCTAGACACTGTGCGCGGGAGATCCAGATCAGAGACTATAACCTCCCACGGGCCAGGGCTGGTTAGCGTGCTAGCTTGCAAACGACAGTTGGTTCTGCTAAACTCCACCTGCCTGATAACAAGGTACTGAAATAGCAGAGCTCTGCAACGCTCTTGTTGTTTGGGAAATGTTTGACAAGTGAGGGACAGTCTCGTGAGACCCAGAAAGCCTTCTCCGGGCCCCTGTCAGGCTAGGATTGACAGGTCTAATTTGTCTCCCAGCTCTCTGTGTTGCCACAGCTGGCCTGCTGATAGGTTAACCTCCACCCCAGCTGGAACCTGTCCCAATGGTTGCCATGACGATTAAACATACACAGCTGGGGTGAATCAGAACCAGGATTGACCCCTGGCCATATGAACCAAGCTCCCTAGCTCAACCAATCGCTGGTTATTATTGGTTGAGTAAACAAAGCAGGGTTCTCTCCTGACCAATGAGAAGAGGCTGTGTCATGTGTATCTAGGCGAGTGTGAACGAAACAGGGAGGCTGTTCAGGGAAGTTCAGGGTTGTTGAGGCTTCAGTAAAGGCCCAGACGTCTTATTCAACGCAAAGTTCGCATTTTATCATGGCTTCAACGAAGCTTCGATGAACCTTTGATGATTGAGGAGCTGCAAGGCTGTCTCGTGAGCAACACCAGATTTGTTAGACCAACATGGTTCCAGAGCTGCCAACTCTCACAAATTTGATTGGTTCCACAGCATGTGTAACCAATCAAATGCGTATATCTCACGGCCAATGCGTGAGAGTTGGCAGCTCTGTGATTCCACGACCATGACTTGTCATGCCGGACACCAAGGCTTCAGTTCCCCGGGCTACACCGGTGTCACGGTGAATCATCGGCAGAGTCTCTGTGTAACGTCAGGGGCGTGTCTTAAAACACAGCATGGCCATGTGGGCCTGTCACATACCTTGTTGTGTGAGTCCCTCGTGTTGCTAGATCTCTCCAAGCGGAGGAGGGGAGGTGAAGATGAAGTTTATCGGTTCCGTGACAGTTTGAATTCCATCTGCCTTCCTTAGTACACCCTCTCACTTTGAACCCTTGTTCCGGCTCTCTCTGTTAGCTGGCTAGCACCGCAGCAGGCGGAACGTGCGCAAGAAGCAGTTTTGTTTGTGTGTGTATGTGTGTGTGTGTATGTGTATGTGTGTGTGTGTGTGTGTGTGTGTGTGTATGTGTATGTGTATGTGTGTGTATGTGTATGCGTGTGTGTATTTGTATGTGTGTGTACGTGTACGTGTATGTGTGTGTATGTGTATGCGTGTGTGTATGTGTATGTGTGTGTATGTGTATGTGTGTGTGTATGTGTATGTGTGTGTACTTGTATGTGTGTGTGTATGTGTATGTGTATGTGTGCGTGTGTGTATGTGTATGCGTGTGTGTATGTGTATGTGCAGCTCCTACACTGACAGGGGACGGCTGATACTCACGATACTCATCTTCCTCTGTGTCTGTCATCGCTGAACACTCGTCTCCAGAGTCTCTCCAGGACTCCGGGGGGGAGAGGGGGGGGGGACTGTGCGATGAAGACAGCAGTCCAGATGTCCTCTCCCACACTCCCTGCCCACTTCTTTCGGCTGAGACGGTGCGGAGGAAAACAACATGAGATGTAACGGGGCGGGAGAGACCATTCTGGTTGCCTGTCTGTTTGTTTGCCAACGGGGGACCGCTTTTTACGTTACGTTTCATGCCCTGGCAACGGTTGCTAAGGAAATGGGATGTTCTCCGCTGCTTTTAGGAGAAGGTGCGCGGAGCGTGCGAGCTTCAAAACTCTCCTTCGCAAACAGGCGCACGCATGCCCACAAGCACAGAAGAACGTGTGCGCACATGATGCACACACATATGCACGCATTCAATTCGTTGAATGACTCCAAAGCGAAAAGGTTTTTAACCATTCTACAGGATCAGCCTGTAGCTGTGTTTTTCATTATGTTTCAAAATATATTGATCTAACAATACACCTGAGAGCCCACCTAGAGCCACACACCTGTTGGAGAAGAAAGTATTTTCCTTTCATTAAGAACTCTCTCTGCAGAGACAGAGCTTCAACAGCACCCTGGCCAAGGCTACTGCCAGCCCTGCATTGTGTGGAGTAATCATTTCATTATTGATCTTTACTCCGCATTGATAGAGATGGGGATGGCTATGAAAAAGGATGACATTTGAAAAAGAAATTGGCGCCTCGTGAGTTTTTTCGGACGTGAAAAGGTGATTGAATCAGCTTGCAGACAGACAGAGAGGCAGATGGACGGGAAGACAGGCAGCCAGACCTACAGATCAATAGAGGCAATTTTGCAGGAACTTCATGTCTAGTGACTTTGGGCAAACACTAGTCACTTTCAACGCTCTGAAAGTTTCCTTTGTCATATTTAAACGTTTTGCAGCTTTGGCACGGTCAAGGCTTGACTTCTCATTTGTCTGACAGGTTTCCTATTAACACCACACAGCTCTGAAATATTCATTTTGTTCATTAGAGCAACGACAAACGATACATTTGAAAACATTTATCATTAGAAAATCCATACGATTAGATTATGCAAATATCAACACGTTCCGTGGGTGGAGGACTGGGGGGTGGAAGGGATGAATAATTAATTTTCTTGGCAATTTTTTATTTTCCAATTTGCTCCGTCGACCTGCTGTTTGACACAACGGTCGTTTGAAGTTACCGGAACACCTGACAGGGATAAATGAGATGAAAAACAGATATTTTAAACAAATGTCAAAGAAGCCAAAAGGGAAAAAAATCCTGTTGCAATTGATTATAGTTTTTCATGAATAACTCCTTTTCTCTCTTTCATTGACTGTACAGCAATTTACTGCACTTTGAAGATCAACTTTGAATATTTCAAAGCAGCATTAAAAGCTAGCATATTGCTCTGATATCTGGAAACACAGTTCAACGGTATGTGTCAGAACTATGGCTTTGTCCTTTGAAGGATATAGTGTTTGAATGGCCAGGGTATGAGAGGAAAGGTATTTAATTGCATTCCTCAGGTGTGAGAATACCTCTTTAATGCTAGAGAGACCGGCTTGTTATACTCTTTCATTATTTTTCCTCCAAACGTCAGTACATCTCTTACAGCCAGAAGCTCAACCTTCATCCGCCCTCAGTGTTTTGTCGGTTTGTTTGGGAAAAAAACAGAACCTGTACAGGTGACGACCTCAATGCACTCCAGCTCTTTCAAAAATGTCTCTCTTCACCTGTCTTCTAGGCAAAGCAAGGGTCACTTTACACCCAGCTTGTAATATGTGTTAATGAGTAAAAAAGGAACTTATTAGATGATGAACGTTAACAGATGAATGCTAAGCCCTGGTTACATATGAACACGTTCTTATAGTGAGCACCGGCATACATGTTCCCATATGATGTTGCCATGTGTTTGCACATGATGTCAGCACCAGTTATTTGGCTTCTACTTGAGCCTTTCACACAAGTGTCAACACACCAGATGCCGTCACTCACACCACTGGGAGCAGCTGTGCTGTAGCAGCACTGCAGATGTGATGAATCACCTTTTACGATCACATCTGCCTGATGACCAAGAGGTCCAAGGTTCAAATCCCCCTTCATCGCTTTGGATTTAAGCCTCTGAATTAACATTATCGTTATTATTTTGACTATAATAATAATAATGATCATTATTACTTAGTCTTTTTGGCATGGGATGCGACAGTGGGCAGCTACAGTACAGTAGAAGAGACCAGTGGCTTTATGGTTGCGAGGAGAGTCTGTATTTGTCAAATTCACCGTGCCTGTAAATACACTTCCTGTCCGCCTGGAGACCAAGGACTGACGTCAGGCGCCGAGCAGGAAATCAGCTTTTAACATTCCCCCCACAGATTCCTGGTAACTATACCATGAGAATTTAATTAGGTTGTTAAAAAAAGAAAAACGATTAGACGCAACATTCCGCTCGGTAATTTGTATTGATTCGCTGCAAAAAGGCTTATACCCTCTCCCCAAATTGCTTTTTCCCAGAGTTGTGTGGCTTGCTTGGGGAGAAGGGGGCTGGCTCCTGCACTAAATCGCCCCCCCCCCCCCCCGCCTCTCGCTCCCCCCGCATGGCCCCTCTTTTATTTAGAGTTAGTGCTTGTGGTCTCTTCAGTTAACCCCCCCCCCACCACTCCCCAACCTGAAGCTTCACCTGTGTATTTTACAGTAAATATCTACAGTCTTCCTCAGAGTGTGTCGCATGACCTCTCCTACTACCTGATACAGTTATCCAGGTACAGTTAGCAGGCGGTTTTTAGTTCAAAGCGGTGTACATGGTGAGATTCAAACCTGCGACCTCTTGATTAGCAGTAAAACGAGGTATCTTGCTCTGGTAAGACCTAAACATGAGACAGGTACCTCACGATGAAGCTGGACGGGTAATAGCTCACCTGTTCTCTACTTCTGGGGGCCATGACGACATCTGGCTCCCCATGGTTACATACTGTGGTTACATACTGTAACCATGGGGACTCACTTGCGGTGGAAAGCTCTCTAGGTTCACGCCTCCACGCCACCCTTTCGCTCACAAAGTTTCTTTTTCCTCTTTTGTTCTTTCCCCCATTTCCTCCTTCTGTTCTCTGAAACAGAGTGCTTCTTGGCTCAGGAACATCAGTTTTGGTTGATGCCAATTTGAAGTTCTCTCATTCATTCTGGGGTTGCTTGCAGCAGTTTGCTCAATGGCTAATGGGGGGCTTTTAAGGGTCAGCAGTACATCAAGCATGTACCATTTCTCACTAGCGGAGACTGAAGATAAAGCTACTTGCTGCATGCCATGGACATTAAACTCAGAGTAATGCAACAGCTCTTAATGCTGCGGTGGAAGTCACGTGGAAAACACATTTGCGTTTCATTATATATGTAGCCTTTCACCTGTGTTCAGGCAAGTCATTTGCAGGAATTTATATAGACATGCATGTAAGGGTGGGAAGTTTGTTGAGCAGAAGAGATGTTCTGAGCAGATGGTATTACCTTTAACATCTCAGTCCCTTTTTCATCCATTTAATTTCACTGACGTGCCCCTGGTCCAAGACTAACAATATCTCAGCGTGTTGATGTCACACTGATATAGACGTAAGTGATTTGTTTGAAAAGGATGAAAGGATGATGGTGTGTGCTGGCTTGAAACATAAACTATTAATAAAAAAAAGTTCAATGTATTCCAGGAATGAATGTGCAGACAATATTTGCGCAGCTCTGTTCAACAGGTTACTGTTCGACAAAGAACTTCGCATACGTCTATAGACCTGCATCTAAGATTCAGCAGCCCGTTGGAGTGAACCAGCAGGTTGTAAGCATGTGCAGAGTATCACCCTACTGGAGGCCCCTATGACAATGACATGCAGGTCACATGGGTCTGCAAGGAAACTGTGGACCCGACAACCAGAATCAATTGACTGCGGTGTCGATGACGAGCGCGATGATTGATGATTACGATAATGAAGGTGATTACATGGGTGATTACGAGGATTGTGATGAAGATAATGACACAGGTTTACAGCTATTTCGTATCTGACAGTCCCGCTGATGACAAGGAAGATTCCGTTGATGATGATTATGATGGAGAAGACGCTGGAGATTCGTAAGATCGCTTTTGGAACTTTTTCCCACGTTGTGATGTAGATGCAAACCCTTGGAGATATGATCGGCAAGCTGGTGCCAACAGCAAAACGTCTGCCAACTTGACTGTGTGCCAGCATAAGATAGAGGGATGGAGGGGTGGAGGGACAGAAGATCAATTTCTGCCGATCAATTTCTATTCTGTGGCCTATGGATTAATGCCATTAAAGTCCTTCTTGATTTTTTAAACTCCGTTTTAAAAAGCATGCAATAATGTAT
>BROE01000003.1:10265243-10292743 GCA_036571765.1 Plecoglossus altivelis | reverse complement strand
TCCTGATGCTTTTATCGTTGAACTAATTGGTGTGACCTTATCCCCCACCCACACAGGTAGAGGCCATTCATCATAAATCTATTCTCTTTCCCTCTATCTTAATTAAAATACCCCTGCAGGGTATTTGAACGCCTAAGACAGTAGAACGCAGGAGGATGACAAAGCACACATTTTACTGGATTTTTAATTGAAAAGAGAACTTTTCTGAAGCTCTGGTAACCTGAACGTGGGAAGGCGTGTGTGTGTGTGTGTGTGTTCGTGTGTGCGCGCGTGTGCGGGCATGTGTGCTGATTGAACTCTTGATCTGAGCAGTGTCGTATATGCTGAATTCCAGCTAATTACCCTTTAATGTGCTCCGCAGAACGACATACCAGAAGAATACAAGTAAAAGTAATGAAAGCTCTTCCCTGCTTCAATCAAACAGTCCTTGGGGTTTCTGAACGACCGAGCATCGCCACCCGTGTCTGGAACCACCGACAAGGTTCTCACCAAACAATCAACCGATCTAAAAGCTGCATACCTCTTCAGAGAAGTTTCTTTCAAAGAGGAACAGAAATTGAAATACGTGGGGGGGGGAAATACGGTTTAAAAAATAGTCTTCTGAGTGTCAATCAAGACGGATTTCAAATATAGCTTGTTGCTGTCAGACGAGGCTGTCATAGACCGTGTATATATTCATAAGTACACTGCTCCAAAAAATAAAGGGAACACTTAAACAACACAGTGTAACTCCAAGTCGATCACGCTTCTGTGAAATCAAACTGTCCACTTAGGAAGCAACACCGATTGACATTACATTTCACTGTATTGTCACTATTGTTCACTGCTTTTGTGCAAATGGAATAGACATAGGTAGAAATTATAGGCAATTAGCAAGACACCCCTAATAAAGGAGTGGTTCTGCAGGTGGTGACCATAGACCACTTCTCAGTTCCTATGCTTCCTGGCAGAAGTCTTGGTCACTTTTGAATGCTGGCGGTGCTTTCACTCTAGTGGTAGCATGAGACGGAGTCTACAACCCACACAAGTGGCTCAGGTAGTGTAGCTCATCCAGGTTGGCACATCAATGCAAGCTGTGGCAAGAAGGTTTGCTGTGTCTGTCAGCGTAGTGTCCAGAGCATGGAGGCACTACCAGGAGACAGGCCTGTACGTCAGGAGACGTAGGAGGGCAACAACCCAGCAGCAGGACGGCACACTCCCCCTTTGTGCAAGTAGGAGCAGGAGGAGCAGTGCCAGAGCCCTGCAAAATGACCTCCAGCAGGCCACAAATGTGCATGTTTCCTCAAATGGTCAGAAACAGACTCTATGAGGTTGGTATGAGGGCCCGCCATCCACAGGTGGTGGTTGTGCTTACAGCCCAACACCGTGCAGGATATTTGGCATCTGCCAGAGAACACCAAGATTGGCAAATTCGCCACTGGCGCCCTGTGCTCTTCACAGATGAAAGCAGGTTCACGCTGAGCACATGTGACAGACGTGACAGAGTCTGGAGAGGCCGTGGAGAACGTTCTGTTGCCTGCAACATTCTCCAGTATGACCGGTTTGGCGGTGGGTCAGTCATGGTGTCGGGTGGCATTTCTTTGGGGGGCCACACAGCCCTCCATGAGATCCTCAGACCCCTTGTGAGGCCATATGCTGGTGCGGTTGGCCCTGGGTTCCTCCTAATGCAAGACAATGCTAGACCTGATGTGGCTGGAGTGTGTCAGCAGTTCTTGCAATAGGAAGGCATTGATGTTATGAACTGGCCCGCCCGTTCCCCAGACCTGAATCCAATTGAGCACATCTGGGACATCATGTCTCGCTCCCTCCACCAACACCACGTTGCACCACAGACTGTCCAGGAGTTGCCGGATGCTTTAGTCCGGGTCTGGGAGGAGATCCCTCAGGAGACCATCCGCCACCTCATCAGGAGCATGTCCAAGCGTTGTAGGGAGGTCATACAGGCACGTGGAGGCCACAGACACTACTGAACCTCATTTTGACTTGTTTTAAGGACATTACATCAAAGTTGGATCAGCCTGTAGTGTGGTTTTCCACTTTCATTTTGAGTGTGACTCCAAATGCAGACCTCCATATGTTTCTGAATTTGATTTCCATTGATAATGTTTGTGTGATTTTGTTGTCAGCACATTTAACTTGAGCAGTGTATATATACATATATAATATGAAAAATGAGTAAATATAATTATCGCAGTTATAATACCTTGAGTTGTGTGGAATTTGTTCAAGCACCTAATTAACACCAAGTATATCACATATGCTTTCTTCAGTGCCATCCTGTGTTCCCTCCAAGGACTGTCGCGTATGCAATGTATGCACTTGATGTTGTGTAGTGCTGTGTGCTGTGGGGGGGGTAGTTAGTCATTTAATCTCTACGAAGAGAGGGACGAGAGACTGATTAAAGGGAGGAGAATCAAGATATTAGAGAAGTAAGACAGGAGACTCTTCTGTTCACCCTCTGTTGAGGATCCATTAATTTACCTCTACCTCCCTCCTTCTCTCCCTTTCACCCCTCTCTTCTACCCTCTCTCTATCTCTCTAACCCAAACCCTAAACCTAACCCCCTCCCTCTCTCCCCCCAACCCCCCTCCCCCAACCCCCCCCCCCCCCTCTCTCTTCTCCTCCTTTACTCCCTTCACCCCCTTCCCTCCCTCCTTCACTCCCTTTCACCCCCCTCTCCCCCTCTTCTTACCTCCCTTACGCCCTTTCAACCCCTCTCCCTCCCTCCTTCGCCTCCCTTTCACCCCTCCTTCTACCCCCTCTCTCTTCTTACCTCCTTTACTCCCTTTCACCCCTTCCCTCCCTCCTCACTCCCCTTCACCCCTCTCTCTCTCCCACTCTCGCTCCCTCTCTTCACTGCTCTTCACTGCTCCTCTCCCCCCTCTTCTCCTTCTTTCTTCCCTCCTTCCCTCCCTTTCTCATCCCCTCTCTCCCCTTCTCTCCCTTCCCTCCCTTCACTCCGCTTCACTCCTCTCTCTCCCCCCCTCTCTTCTTACCTCCTTTACGCCCTTTCACCCCTCTCCCTCCCTCCTTCGCTCCCTTTCACCCCTCTCTCTACCCCTCTCTCTTCTTACCTCCTTTACTCCCTTTCACCCCTCCCCCCCTCCTCGCTCCCTTTCACCCCTCGTCTTCCCCTCTCTCTTCTTTACCTCCTTTACTCCCTTTCACCCCCCTCCCTCCCTCCTTCACTCCCTTTCACCTCTCTCTCCCCTCTCCACCACCTCCCCTCCACCACCTCCCCCCCCCCTCCACCCCCCTCTCCTCCCTCCTATCGCTCCCTTTTCACTCCTCTCTCTCTACCCCTCTCTCTTCTTACCTCCTTTACTCCCTTTCACCCCTCTCCCTCCCTCCTTCACTCCCTTTCACCCCTCTCTCTCTCCCCTCTCGCTTCCTCCCTCCTTCACTCCCTTTCACCGCTCTCTCTCCCCCCTCTCTCTTCTTCCCTCCTTCACTCCCTTTCATCCCTCTCTCTCCCCCTCTCTCTCCCTCCCTCCTTCACTCCCTTTCACTCCTCTCTCTCCCCCCTCTCTCTTCCTCCCTTCTTCACTCCCTTTCACTCCTCTCTCTCCCCCCTCTCTCTCCACCCATTCTCCTTCCCATTTTCTCTCCCCTTCTTCAATCTCTCTCCTCTCTCAGAAATACACGATCAGTGGTGGAAATGGCTCCTCGTGTCTCGCTAGGGTTCCATGTGAATGAGAATGTTCATGAAGAGCAGGCGGGTCTGGCTCAGGACTGACAGTTCAGAAGACCAGTCCTGTACTCAACCAATCAATTTAGAGAAAGAGAGGCAGGCAGGCAGGCAGACAGACAGGCCGGCAGGTAAGCAGGCAGGTAGACAAGGCAGACAGACAGACAGACAGACAGACAGACAGACAGACAGACATACAGACACTACCTACAAAACCATGAGCGTTTAGCTGAGGACACAGAGTGCCAAATGCTGAAGAACATTCCGGTCTTTTCTTCCCGCCTGTCACTTCCACTATTACAGTATATCACAGTCTATTCCTGCTTTAACTAGAGGAGTGCAATTGGGGACTAAACTTTGACAAGGGAAAATGTATAAAAACACACACACAGTATCTGGGCTCATATTACTATCTAAGAGCCAATGATGGCAAGGAAATACAATCAAGTTAGATATGGCAGTTTCAGCATAACCTGATAACAGCAACCATGAGAGGATACAAAAGTCTGTGCATAGTCTGCATCATGCAAAAACGAACTTTATCAGATGTCAATCAAGTTGACAATTCATCCTCTTACCCACACCCGCACACACACACACGTGTATGCACACACTCACGCCTGGGGCAATTAGCACAAAGAGTTGAGGAGAGACTCCATAAAATGCTGAGCAAGAAGACTGGAGTTGTCAGAGGAGTGAGTCTCTGTAGATGTGTGTGTTAGCCAGGACCCCAGGCTCCATGCAAAGTCAGGCTCCAGTGCTGACACAGCAGGACATTAACATATATATGAGACAGGTTTCACACCTGAGACTCCAGAGGTGGAGTGTAAACGGGCTGAGGAGCGAGGCCACGCCGGAGTCCTACTGTAAATGAAGTGCGGGAGACCCTGGCGTGGGTTTTCTGGTCCACCTTTAAAGCGTGAGCGCTTGTGTGTGTGTGTGTGTGTTTGAGCATGTGTGTGTGAGGGGGCGATGGAAGGCGGAGAGGCGAGAGGGAGGAACAGAAGGTGAAAGGAGAAAGAGACAGAGAGAGAGAGATTAATAATGAGAGTAAAGGATTAGGAGGTAAATGTGTGATCAATTATGGTATGAATTCCAGAAATAAGCGGGAATAAAAACCGCAATGCGCAAATAGCATGTTGGTTTGTGTGTAGAAGCTGATTCAGGGATTCACATTTGTGCTCCCAGAAAACTGTTTTAACTGCATGTTTTTCCCTCGTTATGTTTTTTTTCATAATTGCTGGCTTAAAATTTTTATTTTTTGCTTATTTGCCTTCCTTGTATAGTGCTGTGACTGAAGCCATGCTGCAGTCTTGAGTGGTGAGGCATTTTACCTAAATGGGGCAGAAATGACTCCAAATCATCCAAACCTATGCTGTGCTGTGCAGTGCAAAAAAATCTTTACATGCATTCTTGCGGAAATACAGTATAGATTAGAAACGCATGACTTTGCAAAATGATCTCGTTTGGCATCCAGTGTTCTGTTGAAAGCCAGGATGCAAAAATGTAAATCAGAAGGTCCAAATGTTCCTGTTCCTCGATTCTGCTGATGTGGAGTAATCCAGGGTTTTATGGACTCTGCGATGGTGCCACGAACTTCTCCTCTTGCTGGTCGTTCCAGTTCCGCTCCAAGCTTGCTTCTGTGGACTCAGCACACCACTTGGTTCCTGCGAAGGCAGATGGGAGGTATAAATATAGTTGGGACTGAACTTTCCACAGACTGGTTCACCTTGTGTGCTTTTACAAAACTGCCACCTGGGTTGTTCTGTGCTCTTTCAAGCCAAAACTTTATTGGAACATCAAAATATGTCATTTGAAGTGATTGTTTTTCTGGATTCACTTTCGTATCCGTTGACTCCTTTTTGGAGTAAGTAGCGACAATGAAGGCCAGGCCTTGAACAGTAACAGAGGTGGTTTGTGTGACAGGACTTGTACAGTAAAGGCAGACCTTTATTAGACATCTTCTTGGACTAAATATTGCTGCTGAGACATTGCTTATTTGTCAACCTTTATTGAAACCACAGCTTTAATGAGCACTGGCAGACACTGTAAATATTGTCTGGTTCATGGTGTAGTGGATTTACAATTCTCTCCCTTCATCTCTGTATCTGGTCGTATTGATTGACAGATTGGGCTAGTGAAGGAGAGTGAAACGGCCTTCGGTCGAGGAGAACTCTGCAGCGGTCTGTGTATAATATCTAATACATATGACATATGACAAATAACTGCTCAGTATGACGATACTAGCCTAGTAAATCTGAAACTTGCGGTCATTAATACAAGATATGAATGCACATTCACATTTCATCTATCTCACGTGTGACAAATGCTTCACTGTACAGACAGTCAAATGTTTCTGTCATTAGTCAACAAGCCCAGGGCTGCAGGGATGAACCGTTTGTGAGGACAAGTGAGATTGTTTTGTAGATGTAGGCTTTACACTCCAGTAGGAAGACCTTGGGTGCAGAAACATCCGGTCTGACTATGTGTGTGTGTGTGTCGCTGTGTGTGTGTGCCCAAGCTTTGTGTGCGCTCGCACTTGCGTGCGCTCGTGAATCGTACATCTTGCGTTCATGCATCTTGCATGCGTGTGTGTATGCTAAGTAAGATGCATCGTCACAGCTGATAAATGGTCGTGCCCTAAAGGTTCAGCCTATTGCAGCGGCGGGCTGTTTTTACATACATCACACTGGGGAATGACAGAACAGGAAGTCAAGAACACCACCTCCTCTCCCCCCAGCTATCACATAGCACAACACAACACACCACCGTACAACACAACACAGTGCTGCATGGCACCATAGTGCAGTACAACACGACGCAGCACAAAACAACACACCACCGTACAACACAACACAGGGCTGCACAACACCATAGTGCAGTACAACACAACACAGTGTTAAGTTAAGGACAGCATGACATCCTCCTGGCCCAACATGGCAGTAAAGCTGCTCCACCTGACCCCTAGTTCATGTTGGCTGAGTCTTCAGTTTACCATGTCAATAGAATCTTGGGATGCACATTAAGCCAAGGTTAAACGTCAAGTCATGCACACCCTCCATAACGGGGCAAAGCACGCATACACATGCAGCTTGCTGATTGTGTAAGATGCGTATCTCTAATAGTTACCTGTCTTATCCTGTTCTCTTATCTACCTGCAGATAAGGACACTAGGGTGAGCCTGTGTGTTTGACAAAGATGTCCTCACCAATGACACGATAACACCATCGTGCGTTTCCAAAGGCCGTAGAAAAAATATGGTCCTCCAGATACCATATTTTAATCTTTGATCACCTACATGATAATAAAAAGGCTTTAAAAGAAAGCGCGTGCTGTCTCTCTTTATAACTCCTGCCACAACATAATGTAAACGGCCTCATTTTATGGTGTATTTATGGCTGTAGGATTTATTTGATACTGGTCCCTTCAATGTTAGAGCAAGGATTTTGTGCTTGGATTCATCTGTTTTGTCTCAATGAAACCGGTTTCAAAAATGGGCAGGGTTTTGAGCTGTGTATTTAACGAGGTCTCTGGACATGAATTACTGCAACTCTATTACCTCCCCTGACTCTGAGAGAACTGGGGGCGAAGATAAACTAAACACTAAACAAACTGAGACAGAGAGAGGACCGAGAAGATGGCAGAGAGAGATAGAGCGATGGAGGAAGTGAGAGAGAGGGCGAGGAAGGGTGGGAAAGGGGGGGGTGGGAGAGGGGAGAGAAAAGAGAGAGAAAGGGTTGTGATCTCTTAATCTGCAGTAAAAATGCTCTGCCACTGAGCTATGCCCACCCGCTCACTGGGCTCTGCGCTTCCCAGCTTTGTAACTTCGTGTCCAGCTGTACTGTTGAATTCCAGGTGAAAACTGTTCGAGGCAACTGCCCCAACCAAGGTCTAGTGCCTTGTTTATGTTGCCCTAAAGTCTACTCCCCAGGTTATGTTGCCCCAGGGTGTACTGCCCAGGTTATGTTGCCCCAGGGTGTACTGCCAAGGCTATGATACCCCAGGGTGTACTGCCAAGGCTATGATACCCCAGGGTGTACTGCCCAGGCTATGTTGCCCCAGGGTGTACTCCCCAGGTTATGTTGCCCCAGGGTGTACTGCCCAGGTTATGTTGCCCCAGGGTGTACTGCCCAGGCTATATTGCCCCAGGGTGTACTCCCCAGGTTATGTTGCCCCAGGGTGTACTGCCAAGGCTATGATACCCCAGGGTCTACTGCCCAGGCTATGTTGCCCCAGGGTGTACTCCCCAGGTTATGTTGCCCCAGGGTGTACTGCCCAGGTTATGTTACCCCAGGGTGTACTGCCCAGGCTATATTGCCCCAGGGTGTACTCCCCAGGCTATGTTACAGCAGGGTGTACTGCCCAGGATATGTAGTCCTAAGGTCTACTTCCCCAGGCTACGTTTCCCCAGGGTGTGCTGTCCAGGTTATCTTGCCCCAGGGAGTACTGCCCAGGATATGTTGCCCTAGGGTCTACTTCCCCAGGTTATGTTGCCCTAGGGTCTACTTCCCCAGGTTATGTTGCCCTAAGGTCTACTTCCCCAAGCTACGTTGCCCCAGGGTGTGCTGCCCAGGTTCTGCTGCTGCAGGCATTCCTGGAGCAGCAGAACCAAGCATTCCTCCCCTTCAGTAACCATGTTCAGCTGTGTGAAGCCTCCAGGGACTGAGTGCCCCGAGGCCTGTTCCTCTGACACGTCACATTTCCCACAAGGTAAACACCCCTTGCTTGGAGGCTCCTCTCCTGGGTAACTACATCCAGCTGCATGCAGGGCTCACAACTCTGACTCTACAGATCCAGGCTTGAGAGTTGAACGACTGATTGGAGTTAAGCATAGTTTGCAGAAGTAGATCCTGTTATTTAGAAATGCCAGAAAAACAACATCTGTCGTCCATGCAACAATGTGTGTGGGCGTGCGTGCGTGCGAGCAAGTTTGTATGTATGTGAAGTATTGTTAAAACGCTAGGTGTTAGGGACAGGGTGCTGGTGTGACACCTGCTGGCCAGCACCTTCCCAGTTTCTGCCCCATTAATAAAAGGTTACTTCCATTCACCTATAGTCTCCTTGCCTACGGTCGTCTAGCCTACAGTTTCCTAGCCTACAATAAAACAGATCCTCTCAGTGGATGGGATCCATGGGATCAAAAGGTGTCTTGGGATGAGATCTCTGTAACATGTTTGTGGTTATGAACAGAAATGGAAATAAAACACCCTGCAGAAAGGATGTCTGTAAATGTCAAATATGTCTTTGAAGGATGCATATTGACAGTTGTGGTCATCATACATGTAACCCCACCTTTTAAATTTGTCCATATCATGGGGAACGTGTCCTCAAGCCAAACCGAACAAAGACTATACAACAGGAGCTGCAGACAAGTCAGTCTGCGACTCCGTGATTTACTATGATAATCACGGTTACACAGACACTGGCTGGTAGCGCTCCCCTGCCTGCTCACAAGAATGTCAAAGTGATCCTGTCGCTCACAGCTCATCGACTATTGGTGGGGTGTTTGGCTTGTGTTTAAAGTCCACAGCCTTCAGCATCACAAGCTTATTCTCTTCTTGTAAAGGGGGCTGTCGAAGATTCCCGTCACTGCGCTCCGCTTTTTAACGGAGCCTGAGAATTGCTCTCTACCGTAACTCATCATTCACGCCACGGAACACCGCTCTTCTCTCACAGTACGGAAACTGTGCTCCCTTTCAGTGGTACTATCGAACTTCAAAACCCGTTCAGTACCAGAGATGACTTTACGGTTTCCTTGTACGTTTGCACCGTTAGTCTCTAAATAGTTTAGTGGGATTCCCGGAGTTTGACAGGAACATTTATTCTTAGTTTTCCTCTGTTCTCTTTCATTTCAAGAGGTTAACGCAATGGGAATATATATCCATTTACTGCTTCTGCAGTACTTTGTCTCCAATTTTGTTTGCAATGCCGTCGCGTTTGTTGAGGAGCCCTCGGACAAGGCAACGAAGTCGGACGGATATTGCGGCAGGATTTTACGGGCACAGACTCAGGGCACACGGAGGGAAGGCTATAATGAGTTTCGTCTCAGAATCGAAGGAGATCCTGAAAATTACCAGCCGGGGAGCACTTACAGAGGTATGACGGAAAGCGTCAAATGATAAACTGTAATGGATTTGCAAAGCAAAACTTTAAAAAGCTTAGTCATTAGTCAAGTTTAAGATCAGTGCGATCGATGCGTAATTTATTGTGTCAAACGCATAAAATAGGCCTGCTGAATGCAATCAGCCTATGTTTACAAATCAATATAAAACTTAACGACTTAATTGTTTTCATTGCAGCTATAAATTTGCCTTGAAAAAACCTCACTTGGTGTGAGGGAAATCATTATAACAAGCCGGTCTTTTCTGGATGTAGGATACAATTTAACATCCCATAGCCGACCAAAGAAGTTTACCATAAAAAAGCATGGAACCGTATACATTTAATATTCACAGCGGCCAGCAACATATTTTTTTAAATCCTAATTTTAATCTTAGTCCACATTCTTACATGTAAACCCACCCTAGTGTATGTGGCCTTAGAACATAATTTACTTCCCTCCGTAGTGTTCTCTGTTAAAAATACTTTGAACAAACTGTTGTAACAACAATTCCTCTCAAAGTGAGAAGAGAAAGACTTGCAACACCCAGCCTCTTGAGTTTCCGTCCTTTGACCTATATCTTCTCACCTTGCCTCATTCTCCTCTCTCTCCTCCTACCGATTTTCTGCCTCTCCTACCTCCTTCTCCCTCCCATCCCTCTCCCTGTATTCCTTCTCCCACTTTTCAACCTCTCCCTCTCCTCCTTCTCCCTCTCCTCCTTCTGTCTCTCCTCATTCACCCTCTCCTCCTTCTCCCTGTCCTCCTTTCTCCATCTCCTACTTCTCCCGCTCCTCCACCTCCCTGTCTTCTTCCTCCCAGTGACCCTGTTGGCCTCCAGTCCTGCCTATTTCAGGGGCTTCACCCTTATCGCTCTGAGGGAGGGCAGAGAAGGAACCACAGACGAGGACTACGCTGGTCAGTTCCAGGTGAGATATGCACTCCATAGTCCCTCTGCAGAACAGAACCCAACAGCAGGGTAGCGAGTCTTATTCTGCGGCTCTGCAGTTAAATATTATATGTTCAACACATCCCCCAAATATTCGCTTTCTTTGCTGAAGTGATTTACCGCATGGTATTTACAACAATAGATTACAGATATTACATGAAACGTTCTGATTGTCTTTAAAATGAGGATTAGCCCTGGTTTAAGCTCCTGGGTGAGTCAGTCTTGCTGAACAAATGTGTTTAGCAGATACCTGACCTGTCATGTGAATCAGGCTGAATCTACCGAGTATTTTTAGGGCGTCCAGAAAAGAGTGCTCTAACCCCCGCCAGTCTCCCCCCTCACCTGGTCTGTCTCCCCCTATACCTGATCTCCCCTCTCATCTAGCCAGTCTCCCTCTATACCTGATCTCCCCTCTCATCTAGCCTGTCTCCCCCCTTACCTAGCCTGTCTCCCCCCCCTCACCTGGGAAAAGCCTCCTTTCATCACATCAATTCCAATACTGCAACCAAGAGAGCCTTTGTAGCTGCATGTATTCGGTAGCCATGCATATTTGTTTTCAGTCCTCCAGAACAAAGCTTCAGACAGAGTTATATTGTTTTGTGGGTTTGACTGTATGGAGGCTGAGACACATGCATTCAGGTTGTCGTAGCTCCCCTGCTGCTCTTGGCTCCGCTCCTGGAATGCCACCGTTGGTTTCCCGTCCCTCTCTCAAATGAAAGATTTACTGCCTCCAAGGGCTTCTCAACCTTCATGTTTCAAGTGAATAGCGATTTTCCTTTTATCTCCTGTGCTGGGAGCGATCGAGGCACACGTTGTTCGTCCCCGTGCAAGCAAACCTGCCTTGTTTACCTGTCTGGGATCGAACCGTGGTCGTCCCGTTAGACCAAGAGGACACCCTCAGGGTAGGGCTGCCCTCATCACGAGCGGGCGGCGAGCGGGCGGCGCTCCAAACCCTCTCAGCGACTGTCTACTCCGTGGATCCAGGCCAGGTTCAAGTTACGATGCTGCAGGAAAGCAGAGAGAGAGAGATAAGAGAGAGCATCTCCATGGTGATTGGGTGCGTTTGAACGCTTCCCTCTGTCAGGTCAGAGGTCGCAGTCATTACTTTCCGAGCTCCACTGGAACGAGACGTTCGAGTGTGTTCTTTAGCGTGTTAGCGAGATTCGTGGTCAAGGATGACTGGTATGAATTTAATTTAACCCTGACATCAAAATGTACTAATTTACAAAGTATTTATTATATACTGTAAGTGCAATACTGGAAATGATCTGCAAATGTTTTTGATAGTCTTTCTGTAGGAACATTGATGAAAGGCAGAAAGGAAGATTTTTCTTCACACCGTTTTGATGTCAGTGCTTCACCAGTCAGAGTGTTCTCCAGTTGCAATGATAGACCTGCCTCATGCATTGCTTTTCGCATCAACTTCACACGAAAGCTTTAATACGCAGGGTGGCCAGCATTATGTGGTCTGGAGAGCTTTACGGGGAGAAAATGATGAGTTCACTTTAATTGCTTAGCTCAAAGTTTTCATTTGTGACCGAGTCGGCCTGTGACAGTTACGGGTCACCGCTTCTGAGCTGGGGTCGCGTGTCTCCCTTCCCAAGATGCTCTGAGTGGCCCTTCTAGAAAAGACGTCAACACGGAGACCACGTTGCCTTTACAGGGAAGCTTCAACAAAGCTTCAAGGGAAGCTACAAGAAAACTTCAACGTTCGTCCTTGTTGAGATGGTCAAACGCAGGTAGAGAAGAGAGCTTAATAAGCTTCTTGAAGAATAGTGATGAGCTAAGAAGAATTTATCATCACTTCTCCTGTTTATGCTTTTTGTTATTGAGTGAGGGGATATTGTTTGCCAGCTGTGAATGAATTGCAAATCTACACAGCGAGGCATTATAATGGTGTGAGAAATATGTCACATAATGTGATGTGATGCCAGTGAAAGCCTTCCTATGGGGGATCCATGGTTATAAAACCGTTTGATTGATAAGGGGCCCGAGGCAAAGTATCGACGCTCCAGAGATTTGCTTTCACGAAAGCACGAATGAAATCCATCACTCCCCGGCCGGCCGCACGCGCGCCGTTGACGTGACATTTAAATCTCGCCCGCACGCGTGTCACAAAAGTTCCATCTGTGTCTTGAGTCCCCAAAGATCTCCCCTTATGCAGCGTCGAGTCTGCGAAACAAATCTTGTTCTCCTCCACGTTGACTCTCCCTGGGGAGCGAAGGGCTTGGGCTCCGGCTACGGCTGGGTCTGCTTGAGTCCTTCCCATCTGTGTCTCCTGGAGAACGGGACGTTTACTTAGAGTTTTTCTCAGCATCTGTGTTTGCCAGGTCACAGGGGACAGAGGGACTAAGAAAACACAGGCCTTCAGCTGCTGCCCGACCAAGTCCAGAGCTTGTTGCACATGCGCGCACGCGGCACACACACACACATACACAGACATGCACACAGACGCGCACATACAGAGACGCACACAAACACACACATGCCCTCTGCCATCCCCTCCTCAGGCACGGTGGAGTACTGTGGAGAGGGAGGGAGAGACTCTCAGCCAGAAGCTGCAATTAAAACAAACGCTCCCCTCTCCCTGCCAGCTCTCCTTCCTCCTGTTCGCTTTCTCTTTTCTCTCTCTTCCTCTGCTCCGTCTGTCTCTTTCTTTTCTCTAACTCTATCTGTCTCTGTCTGTCTCTCCTTCCCTCTCTTCCTCTCTCTGTCGCCGAAGCGTTCTTGCACCATCTCCGCCCGCTTTCCCCTTTTCTCTTTCTCCTTTCTCCCTCTTTCTCTTTTCTCTCTCTCTCGCTCTTTGTCTCTCTCTACCTCTCCACAGGCTGGTCGTAGCCCAGCTCAGATATGACAGCCACTTAGAGGCAGTTTGGAGGTAAAACAGTCTGCGGCACTCCCCTGGGACAGATCTGTTTAGCCTAGTTACAACACAATGGACTCCACCCCCCCTTCTTCCTTTCTATAGTCCCAGTACTGCTCACCCCCTCCCATCTAAAAACCTCAGTATTGCTTTATCCCTCCCTCCTATACACCCTAGCCGAGACATTTTTGGAGGGGAAATGTTGAAGGGAAACACACAGCCTAATGAGCGGAGTGAAGAGAGCCCCTTCTGTCGATCAATATGCTTCCTTCTCTGTCAAACTTCAAGTTCGGTGCCTTTTCTTTGCTCTCTTTTGGTCTCTGTCTCCTTTTCCACCCCTCCTCTATTTCTCTGTTTTTCTGTGCCTGGTGTTAGAGGGCTGTCTATGACTGACAGGCCCTGGTTCCTGACAAGACACAGAAATAAACTTCGTTGGTTGTTAGAAGAGACTTTGGGAATCCGCTGGCACGCACGCGCGCGCTCGCGCACACGCATACCCTGGCAGCTGTGAGCCTGGGTGAGGCATTGGCGTGTCAAGAATGGAGAAAGTAGTTCATTGGGGCGCTGAAGTAAACAGCCCAGAACATTCCAGGGAGGAGAGTATAAACCTCCTCCTGGTCTGTAAACAGGCCTGATGGAAACAGCCTTACACACAGGCTTGTGAGTCACAGAGCAGGAGAGACAGGAAGCTGTAGGAACACAAGACCCATCAGGGTACTCTGCATATACCATCCCCAAAAAATCCACGTTCGCCTTTTATTTTTCTCATCTCTTTGCCGCGCCGCAATCCGGCCGACGTTGTATCTGTGGGTTGCGTTGCTAGCAGCAAACCACACACGGCTCGAGAAGAGGTTGACATTGTATCTGCGGGTTGTGTTGCTAGCAGAAAACCACACACGAGAAGAGGTCAGCGGTCATCTGCGTGTCAGTCAGTTTGCTGCCATTTCTTGCCGCCCTCGTTCTTCATATCTGCCTGTCTTACCTTCCTTCCCGCTTGCTTGATTTCTTTCTGCCGTTCTTGTCTCTACTCTTTGTGGCGCGCGCCAGCTCTCACTCTCTATTATGCCCTCGAACAGTTTTTAATTAAAAGCAGAAATCGTTGGATCGTGGAGGGACCTCCAGGAGGGCCTCCCTCAGGGGTGCGGTGTCAGCCTCACAGCAGCCCTGAGCACAGCTGGGACTGTTGTACAGTATCGTATCTTATTGATCCCCGTCCAAGGGGAGTCTCTGGCGTCTGAGCACGCAGCATCTCCATGCTCTGGCTGGGCAGGATTCTTCACACCGAGTCCAAAAGTGGAAAAAGAAAATGAAAAGAGAACCAGCTGTGCTTGGGGGATCAGCTATCCTGTCTCTCTCTCCTAGATTATTGATAGCAGATATCCTGTGTCTCTCCTAGATTATTGATATGAGACATCCTGTCTCTCCCTCCCAGATGATTTATATCAACTATCCTGTCTCTCTTCTATAGATATTGTCCCTCTCCCAAATGATTGATATCCTGTCTCTCGATAAAAACCTGATGCCTGCTGTTCTGTCTCTCTCCTAGATCATTGATGAGGACGACACCCAGTTCCTGACCAACTGCCCCCCTGCTGTGACAGAGAGCACCCCCCGCAGGCGCACCAGGATACAGGTGTTCTGGACAGCACCCCCTGCTGGCAGCGGCTGCGTCATTCTCAAGTAGGCAGCCTCACAAAAGTGTTCATAGAATCCTTTTTGTCACATATGACACACTCACATGCCCACACACACACCATACACTCATAAGGCAATTTGCATTGGGAGAGAATAGGGGCTCTACCCTTATTAATTGTGATAGAGGATGGAAGTAAGGTGTTTAAATGTAATTACCATATCGCATTGTCCAGTCACTTGAACACTAATCAGACATAATACTCTGTTTCAGTGCAAATGTTCAGAGGTGTGAAATTGAGGTGAGATTGAAATGGAACAAGAACAATTAAAGTAGGTCTAGTTTGAAACTATCTACAGTTAGTGTCCTTAGATTACCTGACCTCCCTGCACAGAGACAGACCAGAAGAGACAGGCAACTTCTCCTGCAGCTTGACTCAAGGCGTATACCTTTAGACAGAGAGGGAAGCTGTTCCTCCTCTTCTCCTCCTCGTTCTCATCTTCTTCCTCCTCCTCGCCTGGTTGCCCTTTCTCCTCCTCTTCCCCTTCACTCCTCTTTACTTTGCTCAGCTCACTTTCCTGAGTTGCATGGATCCGATACCCTCTTGCCCTGAAGTCGATTCAGGTTACTTATAATGCGTCTTCCTTTACCAATTTCCTGATAGCTTATTGCTGCTCTCGTATTAGAAACGATGCGACGCAAACATCTGCAAGTGATGCCCCGTATTACTGTCATGGAACCAGGTTAGAGCTATCGGGTTACAGCCTCCTGCTCCTGCCTCAACTGTACCTCTTAGACCCCCCACCTCCAGCCAAAGTCAAAGCCCCAGGCAAGGCCCCTAGCCCCCAGCCCCTAGCCCCCAGACCCTAGCCTTCAGCCCCTAGCCCCCCAGCCCCTAGTACTCAGTCGACAGCCCCCAGCCCCTATCCCCGAGCCTCCCTCATCCAGCCCCAGCCTCATCCCTATGCCCCAGTTGTCCTCAGTGCAAATAGCTCCAGGGCTGGGCTGGTAGCCAGTAGAAGACTGGTGTGAGGCAGAGCAGCCGTCACCCTCCATCCGACATCAAATAAAACCCAATTCCGTGTCCCGTCCCCAGACATCTCCCCAGAAAGGGTGGAATGAAAAGCAAACCCAAAGCTCTTCACCTGCGCAAAGATAGAAAGACACCTGGGGGAAAGGAGGAGGGAATAGATCAGTAGCTCAACAGAGTCACGTCTCGTGGGGTTTCACAGTCTATTACAGGTAGCTCTTCTCCCCAGCAACGCACACACACTCAGACAGAGACACACATTTCACCAAGACAAGCTCCCTGAATGATTAAACTTCTAGTGCCACGTCAATAGTCATTTCAGTTCTAACTAGTAGGACTGTAGGTGCTTGTGCCTGCTAGCACCAGAGGACGTGTGTGTGTGTGTGTGTCCAGAGAGCTTGGTCCACAGAGCAGGAGTTACGTTCTGGTGGTGAAGGTCTGGCGCATTGGGATCAGAAGCGTAGATCTTCAGTGAGACCCCTGAGGCCTGCTTTTCCTTCGCTCTGTCCTTTCTCTGGCGTTTCTGCAGTTGCACGATGTTTGACTGGAGACCGAGAACCCACATGGCCTCAGGAGTGTCAGTTTGTGTCTGTATGTATTTCTGCGTGTGCACGTGTGTGCATCATTGTGTGTGCGCTTATGTGTGTGATTGTGTGTGTGTCTGTGTGTGTGTGTGTGTGTGTGTGTGTGATTGTGTGTGTGTAAAGAGAAAGTTTTCAAGAGCTTTCCGAAAAACCTTGGGTGACCGAACGAGGAGCCACACGTGGAATCTGTCTGTTTTGATAAACACGAGCGGTAGTTGTTGTCAAGGACAGTTTGGGCTTTGGCAGTCCCTCTTGTAAAAGGAAGTGTCATTATGCCCCCTGATCTCTCAGGTCAGATGTAGAGCAGCTGGCAAGACCTCTGACCTTAGAACTCTGATCTCCTCCACTCCTGGACAGTGTCTGCCCCCCCCCCCCCCTTGGGAAACATAAGACAGAGAGAGAGGGGAGAGAGGATTGGAGAGAGAGAAAGACAAAGTAATACAGAAAGGGAGAGAGCAGGAGAGTGAGAGATTTGCCGTATATATACAAAATGCCATATATATGGGGGCCATATATATGCCATATATATATATGGCATTTTGTATATATACAGCAAATCTCTCTCTCTGCTCCTCTCTCTCTCTCTCTCTCTCCTATATATATATATATATATATTATATATATATATATATATATATATATATATAATGTATATATTTGAGATAGGGAGCAAGACCTTAATATGAAAGTGAAAGAAGAGCTGTGTATGTGGCTGTCTGATGAAGCAGTCTGCAGGCTTCCTCCTCTCAGCTCAAAGGGATGATTTGCATTCTTGGAGGACAGTATGTGCCCAGGATACACACACACACACACATTCTGTTCAATCAGTTCACTGTTCAGGCTGAAGGTAAATATTGAACTGTGAAAAACTTGTGAATTGGTTGCTACTTATTCAGACTTTCCTCAGAGACTGAACTCACATGTTCAATGTATCCAACTACACACGATGTGACTGGTAAAATGAACGAACTCGGTTGGTTTTACCCACATTGTCAAGCATCTTCTTCTGTAGTCTATGGTGTCATCACACAGAAGCATGAGAAGTTAAAGGAAACATCTAGTTTCTATCAATATACAGGTTCCAGCTAATTTATCTGTTTACAGGTTACAGCTAATGCATTTGTTTACAGAATACTGCTAGTTCCTATGTTTACTGGAACCAGCTAGTTTATTTGTTTACAGGATATAGCTAGTTTATATGTTAACAGGATACAGCTAATTCATCTATCTACTGGATACAGCTAGTTACTCTGTTTACAGGATACAGGTAGCTTCTTTTAGCAATGTGCAAAGAGTATTTGGTTAATCATCCATCAGATGAGTTGGTTATTCACATCCCCTGAATCCTAATACTGTTAAAAGTATCAACAAGTAAACAACAAGATTAAAGAATAATTAAATTAAAATCTGTGCACATGTTACTGTTGTTGTTTCGTACTATACAACATAATGCCCACCCAAGCCAGCCAGTGTGTGTGTGTGTGTGTCATGGTGTGTGTTTGTTTCTATCCTTAGGGCCAGCATTGTTCAAAAGAGGATCATCTACTTCCAGGATGAAGGCTCGCTCACCGTTAGGCTGTGTGAGAAAGGTACCAGAACTTTCTCCCAGACTGCTGTTCTACAGACGCCATCACGACACGCTGCCCCAACGCAAACGAACGCCGATCACGCCGTTCCCGTTCCACTTCGTATAATTTTTATTTTTTGGTGGTTCTGTCTGTCTTGCTCTCCCTCCCCTCTCCCCTCCACTCCTCCCCTCCCTCCCTCCCCCTCCCTCCCTCCCTCCCCCTCCCTCCCTCCCTCCCTCCCTCCCTCCCCTCCCTTCTCCCTCCTCCCATCCCTTCCCTCCCTCCCTCCCCCTCATTCCCTCTCCCGTCCCCTCCCTCTCTATCTCTCTCTTTCCTTTTTACCTGTGTCTCTGTCTCTGTCTTTCTCTCTCTTTGTGTGTGTGTTTTCAACCTTGCAGAGGCTGCGTTTGGAGCTGCTACAGAGAAGCCCGGTTTGGAATGCTGTGCTTGCGGAACTGCCAAATACAGACTTACCTTCTATGGGAACTGGTCAGAGAAAGTTCACCCCAAAGATTACCCCAGTGAGTCCGGAAGATGCCCCTGCATTTGCACACGCATTGCACTCACACGCACACACGTTCAAGGAAAAATATACATACACATGTAAAATATACATACACAATACACATGCACAAAAACCTGCATACGCCCGCTCAGAACCCTCGCCAAAACACACAAACGCCAGAATAATATCGAGTCACCCTAGAATAGTAAAGCGATATCATTACGGAACAGCTGTTAGTGTGTCCACGCCACACGCTCACAACATGGCTCCTGCAGTCTGCCTAATGGGTTAGAAGCTTAGGAAAGGAATCTCCTTACATAACTGAAGATGGAGAACGTCTTTTCTGGCAGAAAAGAAGAAAACAAGTAGTGGAACATTGAAGAACATCAGAGGGCTGAACCCACGTTCTGCTTGGCTTAAACAGATTAGCCAGATAGAATGTCTGTTTCTTTCCCAGGAGCTCAGTAGGCAATCTGTCCCACAAAGTGACAGAATGTGTGTGTGAGAGAGAGACAGATCGAGAAGGCGAGAGGGAGAAGGAAAGAGAAATGGCGAGCGAACGAGAGACATCCAGCATCTCTTGCGTGTGCGCGCGTACACGTACGTGCATGTCTGTCTCCGTGTTGCTGCCTGCGTGTGCATGCACCCATGTGTGTATGTGTGTGTGATCCCCACCCCACCCCAGGACGAGCCAACCACTGGTCTGCGCTGATCGGGGCGTCCCACACGCAGGACTACGTGCTGTGGGAGTACGGGGGCTACGCCAGCGAGGGCGTCAGGCAGGTGGCTGAGCTGGGCTCACCCGTCAAGATGGAGGAGGAGATCCGGCAGAAGGTAGGGACGACCATCCTGCTCACCGAGGAAGAGGAGGGGAGCGACATGGAGAGGAGAGAAGGAAAGGAAGAAAGAAAGGAAGGACACAAGCACGAAAGAGAGGAAGAAAACGAGAGAAAGTACAAAAGAAAGCTAAGCAGAAAGCTAGAAAGAGAATATTAAATGTCACGCAGGATTGGATTGCTCCGCCCTGAAACAATTGTCTTTCCCATAATGCATCGTGGGCCAGAGTGATAATGTGCCAGACATCACAGCTTCAGGTTGATGACTCTATCATGTAAATGGGACAGTCTTGCTGTTGTCGGGTATCATCATCTGGACTGGGTGGAAGAGCAGCTCTCTCATCGCTCTCACCCTGTGTGATCACAGCTGGACTAGGTACAATAAACAGGACAGAGAGACAGACAAAAGGAATAACAAACTTATAGAATGAAGACAGAAAAAAGAGAACCTAGTTCATAAATATGTTGTGTGTGTCTGTGTCTATTTCTGTGTCGAGGGGGGGGGTCGAGGGGGTGTAGAGGGGCCAGGTCTACCTCTAGAGGGGTCAGGTCTGCCTCTAGAGGGGTCAGGCCTGCCTCTACAGGGGTCAGGTCTGCCTCTAGAGGGGTCAGGTCTGCCTCTGGACAGGCTCTGTATCTAGTGGGGTCAGGTCTGCTTCTAGAGGGGCCAGGTCTTCCTCTGGAGGTGTCAGGTCTGCCTCTGGACGGTCTCTGCATCTAGAGGGGTCAGGTCTGCTTCTAGAAGGGTCAGGTCTGCCTTTGGACAGGCTCTGCCTCTAGGTATCTCCCCTCCATTATCTGTGAGCCTCATGCACACACCAAGCTTCTGGTACACAGTGATGTGGACATGGTTTCAGTGACATTTTCACGCCTTATTCATTTAGCAGCTGATCAAGGATCTAAAGAGCAGAGTTGATGTACCAACCGAGTATTCCAGTGGTCCAAGTAAAAAAAACGGCCTGTTTTTACCAGGCACAGAGTAGTAACCGTCTCAATTCTCATCCCCAAACCCTCTCCACCTTAGACCTGTCACTTAGACTCCAGACCAGAAATGGTTCACAGATTGCAGGGAATATAACCACATCATAGTGAAGAGAGTGATGTGTGAAATAGAGCGGACCAGATAGTGCCACCCTGGAGACTTGTCTTCAGTATACCATTACGGCTGTGGTCTCCTCCGACACTGTGGGAAGGTAATTAGGAGTGCGCTAAGACTGCATGGCTGCTTATTTCCTGCTACACGATGCTGTGAAATTCCTATTTCGTAGAACAGTATGTGGTGTTGCCATTAGCATAGAATAGATAGACTTGGGGTTGTGACTACAATCGGTGTCTGATTGAGATGGGGAGGAGTGGAGGATGTGTATGCCTGTGTGTGTGGGGACCCTCCTGCTGTCCTTCAGGCAGGGTCAGCTCAGTTGAGGGTGTGTGTGTGTGTGTGTGTGTGTGTGTGTGTGTGTGTCAACTGACAGGCTACTCTCTGGGAGCAGGGTGGTGTTTGGTCTGGCAGTCTGCTCCTGTCTGTCTGCTCTCTGGCCACAGGGGAAACTGAGGCCAGCCAAAGGCTATAGAGACACCCCCAAAGACCTGATTAATAAACACTCTCACACCCCCCAAAAAATGTCTTCCTCTCTCGCTCCTTCTCTCTCTTTCTCTCGCTCCTTTTCTCTTTCTCTCTCTCTCTCTCTCTCTCTCTCTCTCGCCCTCTCTCTCTCTCTCCCCACTGCCCCTCTCTCCTCCTCTTTCTCCCTTTCACACTTTCCCCCTTGTTCTGTCCTTCCATCCTTTCTCTGTCCCTCTCCCTTTCTCATAATCTCCCTTGCTCTCTCCCTCCATCCCTCTGTTTCTTGTACTCTCCCTCCATCCCTCTGTTTCTTTCTCTTTTTTTCGTTTCTCTATTTCGCTCTATTTCACAGCGTACAGCTGACAGACACAACATGTCCACGTATTTCACATATTGCTTAGTTTAGTGTGTGTGTATATGTGTGTGTGTGGTGTGTAGAGTCAGTGTATCTGGTTGAGTGTGTATGTAGCTAGCTGGGGTGTGTAGGTGGTTACTGTATGTGTGTGTGGACAGAGACCCTGCCCAGAATAACAGACCCACGCAAACCTTAATTATGAAGCACTTTCAGCCTTTCGAAAACGATCACTGAATCCTGCATCTCGGCAAAATTAGACCCCCATTCATCTGCAGACACTGAAGTTCGAGCGACCCTTTTCAGCGGAGGAACATGCAGTATCAACACAGCTTCGAGTGTTGGGATTGAGCAGCCAGTTGGCGGTTATTTGGAAGTGGGCCACAGAATTCCTCCCCGGGTGCATGGATCATCTTCTGGCTGGTCCTTTGTTCCAGCGAGTCTCACACACACTGCTTCCTTGCGCTGTGTTGAAAGGTGCAAGCAGACGTTTATCCAGGAGCAATTGTGTAATTTCAGTGGACTGGCAGTTTTGTGCTTGGCTGTCAGCTTGGGTTTGCCTGGTGGCAGCCTGACAGCCCTGTTCCCCTCTGCTGCCTGCCAAAACAGGATGTTACAATACACTCCTGGCTCTCTGCAGTGAAAACCACGTCCATTCTTCTGTCGGGAAATGTCTTGAAAGTGGGATATTGAAATGTCTTTTTTCATTTCAAATCCTCGGTCTACAGGGACGAGACTAGAAGAACAGTAGTGTCTGTCGTAATGCGTGCAGCGGGTTTGTGCGAGTGTGTTTGAGGGCAACATTTTGGGTTTGTGTCAGAATGTGTTAAGGTGTGCATCTCTCTGCGTGTGTGCGTGTAAACTGCAGATTACATAGGAATCTAAACTATTCTCCGAGGACTCCACTGTGATGATAAGAAGACAAAGGCTGCAATTTCTGATGTCTCTCTAATCCCACAAACCAGCTCCCTTTATCCCCATACACCTCCATGCTAATCCAGGAACCAGGAGACAGCGATGGGGGGGGGGTGTCTGTCCGCATTTGTCTGCATACGCAGGTGTCCGTTCGGTAAACACACTCTGCTCGGATTTTCGAAACCCCCAAAAGCGCAATGGCTTGTCTGTTTACATACAGTGCTGTGCGTGGATGGAAATCACTTCTAATCACTTTTAAATCTTGCAACCTGCATTTAAGTAGCCCAAAGTTTCTGGAAGAGGAAGTTATTACCTCGGTTTTGATTGTCCGTTGCCAGAGCATATCTGACCCCTCCCTTTCCTCTCCCCCCTTCCTCTCGGAAGACTGACTCCCTTTTGCCAGTTCTGTCCTCCCCATCTGACAAATTGCAGGCGCCCATCTTTCTGTTTTCTTTTTTCATTTTAAATCTGCCTTTTTTTCCAAAGCCTTCATTGTCAGAAGATTTACACGGGAGGCATGGAGGAGAGATGGAGGGAGAGATGGAGGGATAAAGAGATGGAGGGATGAAGGGGGTGGGAGAACTGTCCTTCACTTTCATCTGAAAACTCGAATCTTCAGAGGAAATTGCAGCAGGCCCCTTAGATGTCTTCACAGATCCACAGAATGAGAGGCAGGCAGGCAGGCAGGCAGGCAGGCAGGCAGGCAGGCAGGCAGGCAGGCAGGCAGGCAGGCAGGCAGGCAGGCAGGCAGGGACAAAAAGGAATAAACACACAGGGAACCCCTCATACAGACAGACAGGCAGACAGACAAGCAAAGGGAGAAAGAGAGACAGACAGAGTGAGAGAGAGACATAGAGAGAGAGAGCGCGCGAGAGAGAGGGAGTCTTTGTTGCCTCCCACGTAGCTCTCTGTCAGTAAACGGAGGGAGGGAGGTTTTTCAGCCTGTATCTGACAGCCCTCCTCACTCACACACACACACACACACATACACACATGCATGCACACACACACACACACGCACACATACACACACCACTCACACATCCTAATACCAACCCTACACAGACACACACACACACACATTCGCTCAGCAGCCTCCAGACTGCTAAGTAAGGCTCCCTCACAGTAAACCACAGGCTCCAGAAGTGCTGTCACCTGCTGACATTGTTTCTCTTCTTGTAATGAAATTGTGAAACTTTGTTTGCAATAAGCAGACTGATGCTTTTAAATTGTGTGTGTGTGCGCATGTGTGGGAATCTTGGGGTGGGAAGAGCAGAGCACAGATATACACGAACTGAATGCAATAGACGTCCTGGTTTCTTGTGAGAGCGAGTGTAGCGCTGATAGGAGTCGACTTGGTCGATGTTGCCTATTCTGAAAACATTCTATACATGTACAACATTGTCCTTGGCTTGTTCTCTAGGGTGTGTGTATGTATGTGTGTGTGTGTGGTTTTATGTGTGCGACACGACCGAACCCAGCCGATTTTCATCAACCTCAAAAACACACAGTTCATACAATAGTACCGCATTGTGCTCAGAGAGTGACTCATAAGAACAGATGCACACACACACATATATATATATAGCGCTTGTTTAATTCATGAACGTCCCATTATACATCATAACAACATTATGTCTGTTTTCAATGAGACCTGTGGTCTGTCATAGGCTCTATGTAAATGAGCTCCACAGGACAGCCTGACTGTAATCTGGCCATGATTTACTTTTTTAGGTTCATACACACACTGAATGGGCTGGAGGGGGCCTTGCTACACACACACATACACACACACTCACACATACATGTATACACACACACAAGCATACTTACACACACACACAGACAGCAGTTTGACTGAGAGCTCTGCCTCTATACTATAAACACTGCTGCTCCAAGGTTGTTATTGTTTCCTGGTTGTAAGAGGTCTGGAAGGACCTCTCTCTCCCTCTCTCCCTCTGAACAGTGTTTCTGTCTCGTTCCTCTCCCACTCCCTCCTTCTCTCTCCCCCCTTCTGTCTGTCCATCCCCATCTCTCTGTCTCTCTCCCAGGCTGTGAAGGACCATCTCCAAGGACCTTGACAGGGTCCTCTGTCAGTGCTCCTCTACTGCTCAGTCCACCACTTCTGTTTCTCCAAGTGAATTATTTACTAAGCCCCACTTTTAATTTGACCGTTTTCCTACCGCGCTTGATGGAAAAGAGACCAGTTGTATAATGTAGGCCGTAGGGACTTCAAATGGGCGAGTATGTCTGGTTGAGGTATTTAAGTTCATACAGTGGGAGAACAAAGTTGCCTTTTGTACCTGCCTGTGTGTGGTAGGGGGGTAAGGCCTTTCTGCCTTCTGATTCTCAGAGTCGATCTAATTGGTTCAGGGAAGATCAAATGCGATAAGATGAGGTTGTGATGCTACCATGATTGGTGGACACATCCGGAACGTGTGCGTGTGTGCATCTGTGTTTGAGTGGGAATCTATTTGTGCGTGTGTGAGTCTGTGTGTGAGGGTGTGTTTATGTGTGTCCATGACAAACATTTTGTGTCCTCTCTCTCTCTCTCCCTCTCTCTCTCTTCTTCTCCCACTCTCTCTTCCAACTGATGTTCCCAGCCTTTGATAAAACACATTGGAGTGGGATTCAATTTGAGATCAAAGCCAAGATACGTTTTAGAGAGTCTCCATGGCTGTAGTGGTCATCGCCTGGCTTCTTTGTCATGAACAGACCCAGACCTGGACAACGTTCCCTCACAGCCGCTCCCCATCGTTTTTGTTGGTCGCTTGGTGCTGTTCTCAACCTCTGGTGGAAGGAGAGACCCACTCTGTGAGGACTTTCAGGACATGATCATGCAGATGTATGAGGTTGCGTTTAATGAACGTGTATGTGTTTTTGTGTAAAGGGTGTTTGTGTGTGCAGTGGTGTGATGTTGGAGGGTAGTGTGGATGAGAGATCAGATTTAAGCAGTCAGTTCTAAAGCAGGAATTGTCTGTCTTACAGTATTCATCTTATAAATTCGTATCGCATAAAAACCCTGGGCTATTAGCATAAATGTTCTAGTTAAAGCATTTATAATGATAACCTTTTCCCAAATGATAAGACCTGCTGTGCTTTGTATGTGTGTGTGTGTGTGTGTGTGTGTGTGTGTGTGTGTGTGTGTGTTTGTGTGCAACCACACAGCAGACCACACCTAGTTAAGCGAGCGATCTCACTAGCAGGGCTGTGAGCCTCATCCATAATCACCAACAAGGCTGTGAGCCTCATCCATAATCACCAACAAGGCTGTGAGCCTCATCCATAATCACCAACAGGGCTGTGAGCCTCATCCATAATCACCAACAAGGCTGTGAGCCTCATCCATAATCACCAACTGGGCTGTGAGCCTTATCCATAATCACCAACAGGGCTGTGAGCCTCATCCATAATCACCAACAGGGCTGTGAGCCTCATCCATAATCACCAACAGGGCTGTGAGCCTCATCCATAAACACCGGCAAGGGCTGTGAACAGCTCATGACTCGGCAGTCCCATAGCTGTCTTCCCTGACATTTACTAGCAAAAGAACCTGAAACCAACGCTGTTCATATATTTATTGCCAAAATTATTGTTTACTTGCTCTTGACGTCATCGCATCATGGTGGAGTTTTGATACAAATTGATTTTGTTTGGTTGTGGTCCTGATTTGCTGGAAAAGTGAACTGAAGTTTGGATAATGAAGAACAGTCTGCTCTGGCATGACAATGACTATAACAGTAACAGGAATAGACGCTTTGGGATTTAGACTTTGGGCCTGTTCAAAGTGAATAATAAGTCATTATCAATGCAGGAGGGAGAGACTCATTCTGCTTTTGGATTGTATGTGGTGCAAATAAATGAGTAAGGATTCTGGAGAAAGTGAAAGCAGTAGTGATCGTTACAATCCTTTCATCTACGGGTCTCTGATCTAAATAACCCTCTTCCTACAAGTCAGCTAATTATATTTAGTGGCAGGCAAATTATATTTCATCTTGGCCAACATCAGTTACTGGATGGTACCTCTGAAATCTGCTACTCCGTCACAGTTAGCTGGATTACAGCTGGTAGAGGAACTAGTTTGGCTAGTAGGCTAATTTTTGTTGCTAGCTTTTTAGCACACCTTAAGTGTAGAGTCAGGTGAATGGTCAGGGAACCCACTGTTGGAAGGTAGTTATCCCAGCTATGGACCTGAAGCCAAGGCTGTAAAAAAAGCCCTTTTTCAGGCTCTGTTGCATGTCGCTTCAGTCCAACAGCAGTTATGATCCAAGGAGCATCTACAGTATTCGTCTGGTTTGCGCTCCATGCGATTGCTGATTGCCAGGGTGATGCTAATGAGAAGGCCTTTTAAAAGGTCAGGGGTCGTGACCTCCGTGAAAAGAGCAATCAGTGAGAGGAGAGCGTGACACGGGCTCTCATCTCTCTTCATTGTGTCTGCTTGACTCTCTTATCTTTGCTGTCGCTCAGCATTAATGGCATTCAAGGTAGCAATCAGGAGATGACAAGATAATTACAGTTGCGGAGTTGGGTTGGGTCTGTTCTGGTCTTGACAGGGCGATGTGACATCCCCATAGAGATCTAGGCTGTTGAAGAACTGCAACGCCGTCAAAAATAGAACGCATTTTCTGACGGCAAAAGCATCGGCTGACAATATTACATTTGAAACGTTTACAACAGATGATTCCAACAAATTGTTAAACTAGTCTCCAAATTACAAACAGTCATGCTGCAGTCAGATCTTGTACTCATTCGGGGTGATCTCCTTGACACGGTGGTTCTCATTCCAAAAGCCGTAGCCAGTGTGTGGAGTCAACAACTCACTTCCCATGTGCTCCCTGGACAGACCAAGGGGCCAGAAACTCATTACTGCACCCCAGGTTGAGTCAAGTACAACTTTACTGAAGGTCAAAGCAATT